>QVRM01000887.1:0-668166 GCA_003439945.1 Dermanyssus gallinae
AAAAAGCCAAATTAGTCTTGCAAGAATTCATTTTTAAGTGAAAAAAAAGTGGAGTTTCTCCGGCAAATCTATTTTACAACCTTTTCAGTTGTGTGGTCAATGAACGCGTCTTTACTGTGTGTTTCGACAGTAAATACATTCTACGCTTGTTAACAAAACGTTCATCAGATCACGAGACGCTCGCACCGTAGACCAGTAGACGATAGTGAAAGTTGCATGTTTGCAACAGCTCCGTTTGCCCTAGCTATTAAAAATTAGGTCGTTGGAAGTAGCTTCCGGGATTTTACCGCTTTTTCCTGACCGACGAAAGAGGCGGTTTTTGGCCACGCAACCCCGCCCTCGTTGTCCGAACGAGTTCCCTGTTGTACTCTCGTCTTGATGCCCCTTAGGTTAGCTAGATTCGCCGCCTCAACGACAACCAAGGTGCGCTGTTCTCTCGCAGGCTTGTTTGAGGTACACACTTAACTGCAATCTACGTTACGCTATGCTGTCGTCGTCATTGCCTGGCGCTATCGGCTGAAGTCTAATAATATAGGAAGAAGGTCCTCAATTGGGGGCAGTTATAGTAACAGCTGCTGCTGCTGCTAAGCGGCGCGCGGCGGTGGTCAGTACTCCGCTCCGACTTCGCTCTGCAGTTGCGAAGCTGGCCAGCCCCGGGGTTGTTGTTGTGTGTTATTCCCCATCCCCCCAGATAGAGCAAGCGGCCTTGATCTGCTCTAAGGTTACTCGAGCGAGGCTTAACCCGCACCTCGGTGACCATGCTTTCGGCGACACGCGGTAGGCAGACGAGCGGGCAACCGCGGTCCGCATCAAGGAAAGAGTCCGCATCAAGGCCTGCCTCGCTTCGAAGGCATCTTCGCACGCATCACTTCCTGATGTCGCTCTCTGCCATCACTTCTGCCTCTTTCTCCTCCTCCGAGCCGCGTGCTCTGTCGACGCAAGTAGTATATAAGAGACATCTAAGTAGCCTTGTACCTTCATTAGTCAACTAGCCAGCGAGCGGATTACATGTGCCAAGCGCCAACTTGTGCTTCGTAGACCGTGGTTGTGGAACTTGTCGTAGGAACTGTTAGCAGTAAGCAAAGAGACGCAGCTATGACCAGCCCAGCTATGCGCATCACACTCCGCCTGAGTGGGACGAATGCAGGCGCCGTTTCCAGAGAGTCGCAGCTGCACCAAAGCGACGCAGGTTTTCCCATAGAAAACGAGCATCATCCGGATCGTCATGGATTATTGTCGGCGTACTCGTAGCTTACGCACGTATGTATCATGCATAGCACCGGCTTCTTCTATTGATTATGGTTATTTATTTGTTCTGATGTTAGCCTTCTCTAACTTCAGCGGCGATGATGAGTGTGAGTCACGGGATATTTTTTACATTATTCGTAGGTAAATCGGCTTCTAAATACTATTGGCTGGCTCGGCTTTCCGAAACTTTATACAGCAAGCGTATATGTTGTTATGCTCACAGGAACACAAATGTCATTTTAACACAGACTTAGTCTAGACATGTTAGCGTCGTTCCTCAAAACCGAACCTTACCGATTTGTGCTGTTCACGCATGTTTGCGCCGGCTGGACGCAGTGAGCTCGGGCGTGATTGGGTCGCATGATACGCAGATGTAAACACAGATGTCGAGGCGACGCCCGACAACGATGGCGTGGTATCGCAATGGCGCTCGATGGAACCGGTCTCGAGAACTTCATCCGAAGTCAGTCGTCGTCGATGATGCGTTACATTCTGCCGATAATCACCGAGATAGATCTCAGCTCATCATGCCTCGCTTCTCTCATGCGCATCAACCGTGATATCAGCGACCTCAAGATGAGGCGATCAATGTGAGTACATAGACATCGACTTGTAACCCAAAGATACATGCTCGTTAGTGTATATATATATATATCCGTGACCGAGCAGGTGGCTTAGTGGCAAAGTCTTGCCTTGCATTCGGGAGGACTGGGTTCGAGACCCAGACCGGCCACTCTTAAATTGGTTTGCATGGTTTCCAATTTACAAGGTAAATGCCGTAGTGGAGTAAACTTAGCCATGACATGAAAAATCCGTACACGGGCAATTGCCTTACGGGAAATCTAAAAAAAATTATATTTTATATATATTATATAATATATATATATATAATATATATATATCTAATGTGTTGTTTTTTTTGTCCTTATGTGATATATATATATATATACATATACAATCAGAAAAAAGCAAAGGCGCAATTACGATTGCTTGCAGTGTTGATGCCTCGGGCCGGGTGGCGGCCGCTTTATTCACGGAACAATGAGCGATTTTGGAAACTTCGATGAATGCCTGTCTGTACGGCTGCGCGAACGGACCGACTACTCACCCGCATTGTGGTATGTAATGCAAAAATGCACTATGTATCGAGTGAAACATTTAAAAATTCTTAACTTTTCTAAAATATGTATACGTTTTTGTCATTTTTATGACAGACATTTTTCACATGTTTGTTTAAAAAAAACTCAAGCCAATATAAGTAGTGGTATTTTCTAAGGCGGCGTATTTTATAATATAACATGTAACCTCTATATATATTTTTATATAACTCTAGATAGCTGTGTTTGCTAAGCGGTGTTGCAACGTTTTTCATTAGTTACTATTTTAAGAAAGATTATGCTTGTATTATCACTTTGCATAAAAACACAACTTAGTCATGTTGCCAATGATGAACACCAATATTCGCATATGTGTTGAGCATGCAACACATCTAAGCTGTGCAGTGCTACTACAGGGGTACGACCCACCTTGAAGGGAAGACTTCATTTTTTCTCTGCGCATAGGGGAATCTGAAGATTACCTTTAAGAGGTAGGTACTAGCACAAGCGATCTAATTCGCGCCTCATATATATATATATATATATATAATATGATGCGCGAATTAGATCGCTTGTGCTAGTTCGACACGGGCAATACATAGCTAAGTGGTATGCTGTCCCCGGGGCTGGACGACGCATGCTGTTCACAATTTGCGCCAATGTTCATGGCCGTGCTGAAGCGAGCAAGGACTAATTGGAAGTGTTCCAACTAATTAAGTATCTAATGTACCGTCGCGTTGCTCCTAGTGTTCCGCGCGCTTACAAAAATTTGCCGGCTAATGGCATACTAGCTGGTAATAGTGTGCGCGACATCTGGAAATAGCCCGAAGAAATTACTTATCGCTCGTTCGTTTTTCTTAACTTTCGTTCACGATTAACATGTGATATTTGTCCTTGCACATGGGCTCATTTATAATAGCATATTATATATATTATATATATATATATATTCTATGCCCTTCCATACGTCCCTGCAGACCGGCTTCGAGTTTGTATTTACTGTATTTTGGGTAGCTCATTTGTGTGGTAACATCATTATTTTCATCACTGCCGTGTACCACGACTGACCACGACGTTCTCTCGTGATGTCGAAATTCTCGTATCTCGAACAGGGCCAGTACTGCTCGCCGAACTTCAGCTGCCGCTGCCGGAGCGTCCGGCGCGTTTGCCGCCCATCGAAGCCAGCCGCTTGTTGGTTCTGTGGGCACCTTTCGACGGGGATCGCTGTTCGAGCACTTCGCCAATCACTCGTCGCGGCTCTACTCGATGTCCTTCCGCCAGGGTCTCTGTGTGCCGTCCGCGTGCAGTCTCGAAGACGTTCGTGCCATTTACAGCCGATGTGAGTCTCGCTATACATCGACATACGTATTTATCAATCAACCTCTCTCTCTTCTCTCTTGATCTCGTTTTCATGCTAGTTGCGTTTGTTTCCTCTCTTCCATTCCTGACTCTTTGGCAAAATAAGATAAAGCTACTGCTGCACTTGCGCGACTTAGCGCTTGTATTCTAGTCATCTCTGTAGTAATGAATCCAGTCGTTCGATCGAACGCTCGCTCAGCTCCCAACAAATATAGTCTCTTCATTAAGAGGATATCTCGTTTCCCGTCTGTTTTTTCGTCCCTCTCTGCTATTCCTATTCTAGTTTGTTAAGCAGTCAGGTTGTATTACGTGCTCTTCATGTCAATTGATTGCTGCTGATTTCAACTGCAGAAGGGCCATCCAGGGTCAGTTCTCTCGGCCTCTGAGAGTGCTGTTCTTTTTTTGGCACCGTCGTTCTCACGTTGCGTCTTTTTTTCGCTGCTGTTGCTCTTATTTTGTTTGTATTAATAATTCCCTGTTGTTGCCTGTTTCTTCGTCGCTTAACGTAGTCATGCAAAAGATCTCGCTCACCGGCAAAGTCGCCTACTGTCATCAACGGCCCGAAGCCGTTGAGTCAACGCCGTCATGGACTTTACGTGGACATCCGAAAAACTGGCTACCTGCGTAAGTGTAGTGCTATGCGCCGAACCATTGTCAAATTATTTATTACTTGCGCCCGCTGTGCTTAAATTAAACGTCAGTAAAACAATTTCTACTTGCATCTTATTTGCGCCGGCTGTTTGCTTGTATACAATTGCGTCAATTTATGCATTTTAACAACCATTTAGACAGTGTTGTAGTAAGTGAATAAATACTAGGGAGCTTTTTGCACATCTTGTTGCCTACATTTACTAGCACTCTAAAACAGATAACAACGGTTCCTGAAAAAGAAAGTTGTTTTAAATGATAATGGTTTGTTCTGTTGTTGTTCTTCTGTGTTTATATGCATTACAGAGTCGTAATGATTTTGGTATCCGCAATCCCCGCGTGCGAGTCTGGTTAAGGTCATCATTAATACTCCGTGACAGGGAGCCGGGTAAGTCTGCGGCAGGTCAAGTTGGTCAAATCAGATTATTACAACACTCTAACCTGCACGTGTACTTTCATCTATTTCTAGCTATTAGCTTCCACTAGCTTATTAGTCTATTTTCTCTTTGTTGCTTTACATTTTAAAATCTAAGATATTTCATAAATACGGTTGTAACCTGGGGACTACGCTAGTATATATATATATATATAGAAAATATTGTGATGATTTAATAATCGTTTGCTATACTCGCAGTGCTCGCCTTATATATCTATATATACATATACATATAATTATGCAGCTATTGTTCACTGTGTACAGTAAAAAATCACTAGCTGAACGTCCCGTTTCAGGGTGAGGATGCCTTGGGTAGGCAAGCTGACATTTTTGATGAATGAAACCCTCGCATAAATTTCTCGAAAGAGGGGGAGCGGATCCGGATAAGAAAATATCGAGCTTCGCTGCGTTCACGGCATTTCGTGTACTTCAGCCTCCTCTGGATTGGGGGGTTATTAGCCATTCGTATGCGTACCTTGACAAATCAACTCCACTTGTAAGTTTGGCAACGAACTGCACATCCAACGAGGAGTGCGAGCAGCGTATGGCCGAACACGTTCACATCACCACATTACACCTAATGCGTGCATCGCACATACCGTGCCCTATCTAGGACGCTGTGCACAGCCCAGCTGGGCTGCGTTCTAGTCCAGCGTATCTGAGCTGGCCATCCAAAATTGCCCCCTTCTTTGCTCTGGAAAGGAAATCGAATTTATACGTAGGTCGCAGCTGCCACTGTTCGTCTCAAACTAGCGTCGCACTCTCTCTCGATTGAGTCATATGCAACACCCGTGAGCAGGCACCCGATCACGACATCGTCAACATATGTAAAATTTCGAAAAGTTATTGCGACCCCTCCTACTCCATGAAGCCTGCACGGCTTTTATCTCTAACTACAATGACAACTGACAACCGTTCACGGTGCGACTCGTAACCCCTAACCACGTAGCAGTTGAGGAACGAAGAAACGTATCCTGGCAATCAAATTTAACAACTAAGCAACACGATTTAGGATGAGGAGAGTTACCATTTGTGCTCGTACATGTTTTGACAACACACACACACATGTATACGAGTTATTTTTTTACACGCACACGTATACAGTTATATTTAAGAAGCTATTTTAATAAAAATGTCAGTCCTTACTGACGTTGCCATTTCAGCAAACGCCGTCTCGATCGAACACGCGCTTGCAATCGTGGTCTTTCCAGCCAATCGCCAATGGCTGGATCGTTGTGGATACGTTCTTCACCATCAGGTATGGGCTTCACCATGTCTTGATTTTACAAATTCGCATATAGGTGCTTCATATTACTAGTGTGACTGTCAGCATTATCATTGTTGTCGTCTATCTATCATCACACTTTTGTTATACAGCATGGCCCAGTCTTACGACTAAACCTAATGATGCAACTGGTCAAATAAACAGATGTTAATCAATATTGTTAAGCAGATGTTAATCATGATGTTGCGCGAATATATATATTTCAAACGTTATAACAAGTTATTTTTTGTTTATTCTGCTTGCAGTGGCTTTCTACTCACGTTTAACACACTACAAGGGACACGGTCCTGGCTGGCCCTACCACTCAAATTCGCCTTGCGTTACTGGCGGTGCGTACCAACAGAACATCGAACTGTGTTGTCGTATAGAAGTTGCTAGAAGAGTTAATTCGTGCAGTTCGTTTCTAATACAATTTGCATAGCAGCATATTTGTAGGGTTTGTTTTCGATCAAATATGATCATACGAAAAAGGTACCCACGTGACGACCTCTTAAATAACTACAGAGAAACCTTTAGGGAGTTCTACTACCGACCCAGCTAAACCCATATTGAATTGATCCACCTTTATCAAAGTTTTCGTGGTTGTCCCTTTGATAATCAGAACCAGGTATACCGAAGAAGATATATATATATATATATATATATATATATATATATACTTATACACGCTTTTTTTCTGCGCAGGCTCATACCGCTGGCTGTACTTGTTCTCAGCATGCAGTTCTTTTTTAACGATCTGTTCGATGGACCGCTAATGCCTCTTCTATCAAAGCCGATGACCGCTGAATGCCAAGCCTCCTGGTGGACACTTCTGCTCGGTTACGTTCGCATCGACCACGAACACGCCGTAAGTATATATATTTTTTTCAGATGCTCTTTATTTAGTATTTACAAATAGTTTTTTTAAAATTGTATATATGTATATAATACAAACCATCTGCCATTTAAGTAAAGTGACATTCTCCTATTACCGATAAGCGCTGCGCTCTTAGTACCGATAATAAGAGCCGCGGCTTAAGCATGTGATTAGTAGTTGGCCGCTTAATTAGCCGGCTAATTACGAATAAGTGGATGGGTCAATGATTTGGCTGACCACTGTCAATTAATTGACTGTGATTAACCGCTCTCGTCCTCGATTTCAGTGTATGCCGCATCTGTGGTACGTGGCGGCCGATCTGAAGCTATTTGCTCTCCACCTGCCGCTGTCGCTACTCTTCCTCTACGTGCCTTCTCTGGCCGTCGTTCTCCACCTAGTGGCTATCGGTAAGCAATACCACTGGCACACTCTCGTTAGAGCTAAAAGCTAGCTACAATACTGCGAAGGCATCCATTCTAGCATAACCTATACTGCTGCTGCTGCTGCTGAGAGACGACATCGCAACATTCGTGTGGTTAGGACCACATGTTCTTCCGCAATGTTATGATGATACTCGCCACCACCCTTCAGTAGTAGACTTGCGCCGTCAAATGGTCTTTCTCATTGTCTACTACCATTGTGCTGCTACTGGAAAGACCGACAACTACAGTGTATATATATGTATATATATACACACCTTGCTATCTTTACCTTGCTATCTATATATATATTTTGCTATCTTATAATGCTCTATTGCAATGTCTGATCCTTGCAATTGCTTTGGTCTGTTTCAGTGTGCTCATCGGCGTTTGCCGGTCTGACCACTTGGCAGGAGCATTTACCGCCCATCGTTCCGTTGGGGGGTGTCGACCATTCGCTAGCATTCCAGGTGGCCTCAACTGTCTACACGGACTCGCGAACGCATATCGCGAGCTACGCGATCGGTTCGCTCACAGCATTTGCCCTCGCACGATACCAAGCGGCAATGGCCACCTCGAAGACAAACAGACTTAGCAAGGTATTTACGCTTATCGGATCGGTCGTCTATTAGTAAATACTACCCTGGTGGGCTGCTTAACAGACATATACAAAAAAAAACATTTCGCTCGCTCTCCTTGTCTCTCCGTTGAAGCGTCTTGCGGTAAATTGCATCGATTCTTCCTAATGATGTACGTTTTGAATGTACAACGGCTTTATATATATATATATATACTTTGCTTTAAGCAATTGCATGCACGGACTGCACTAGGGTCCAATTTGAGAATAGACATGAGAATTCTGTAGCGCTACACGTCAAATATATTTGATCAAGGAAAAACCTCGTCGCCGTTCTGCTTGGCAGTTAGAAAGAGCTTGTCAAATAACGTGAAGCCACCCATCATTATACGTTTCGTTCGGCTTGCACTACAGATGATCGTAAAAACTCTAGTAGTCGAAATCCGGATCTCCCGGTGGCTTACGTACTCAACCCCAACGCTATGTAGAAATTGAGCTATTTGACTACCATGTTAGGTCAGCTTCCCTAAGTAATTGGCATGGGGTAGTGGCAAGATCTGTTTTTTCCAAGCTACCACGTGTTCATTACATTGTACGTTAGCACGATCTAAAGGTGTTGTTGTACATTCCGTAAATGTACCCGGCACGAGGGTCTCCCAGTTTATATCCGGTTCACGTACTGGTTGAAACACATAGAACTACTTATAGCGTCTATACTGAATGGTTTCCAGTCTGATAATAACTCGCATAACCATTACTCAAAACTAACGTGCTGTCCTAAACTCGCGATTTCAGCCAATGTTGTCAGGCTGCTGGATCATGGCTTTCCTGCTCGGGGCGACTTCGCTAGCCGCCGCACGCTTCTGGGCCGTTTCGTATCCCGACGTGGCCTGGAGCGTGCTGTACGCAGTCCTCCAGCGACCCGCGTGGAGCCTTGCAATCGGTATGGCTGAGAATGGCATCATTAACACCTTTAATTATAATTATCGTTTCAATTAATATTTCTTGATTCATCTGATTATAAGACACGTATGAATAAATAAACAATAATCGTGCTTATATATATATATATATATATATATATATATATATATATACTCATACATACTTGTACATACATACATACATACATATACGGTCAGGTTAGTAGAGAATTCGACAATTGCAGCCATTAATGTTGTTGATGTTAATTTGCAGGTTGGCTTTTGTTCTCCTGCTGTTCGGGCCACGGTGGTGTCCTGGGGACCTTGTTTAGCTGTCGGCAATTTGTGCCGTTGTCGCGTCTCTCGTACGCTGTCTATCTCTGTCACGCGTTCCTCGTCTACGCCAACACTCGGGCAACTCACGAACGCAAGGAAGCCTCTCACTTCTCCATTGTACGTATACAACTCGCACACACTCTTACATATGTTTTTTTTAAATTTAATTTAATATAGCTATATATAGTTTTCTATACATTTCGTACTTTATTTTAGTGTCTGCGCGTGTGTACATACAAACCGACACGATCACTTCCCTATTTGAAAGGTGGCAAAGTGTTACGGTGACGTTATACCAAACGGAACAGTGAGGCAAGAATGCGGTGAAGCTGGTCGAAAAGCCTCTTTGTTCTCTTAGCCTTCAGACGGTCAGGCTCGCCCTGATGAATTGCTCTAGGTACTGAGATTCATAGAGGCTGCTGGTGCTATTTGCACTCGTACTCTTAGAGAGTTAGAAGCCGATAGATAGATTCTGTGACCGCAGCCGGCGGCGGATGACCAAGTAAGGTTCACTGCAGCTCCACCTTGAGAATTCATGGAAACGAAGCAGACGATATTGCCATCATCAGGTGGACGCTCATTTGTACCTATGCACACACGTAATGGGTCCCGGAAAGGGTAGGCGCTTATCTCGCCCACTTCCAGGAGGCCCGAAGCTAAGAAGCCGGATGTGTGGGGTTGCTGTGTGATGCATAGATGTTGAAAGTGGGCTTCGTTCTCTCGCCACACACGTAGGAGGGAAATGAAGAAGAAGAAAGACAAACGCGCCGTACGAGGAAATGCGACGCGAACGAAAAGGGACTGCCCCCGCAGGCTCACGCAAAAACCGAAGTGTACAATTCGAGTGATTGAAGAAACGAGGATAAATTGTTAGGTACAGCATTGTTCGGGCAAATGTCAAGCGGTCGGTGAGCATTGAACGAGGAGGGCCAGAAGTAACTGAAGTCGGCTAGAGAAACGTCAGGCCGAGCTGTTTCATGAAGAAGAGTGAACGTTGCTACCGGTGCTGGATAATGTGCCTCTGGCACGCTAGCAACAGTTGAACCTTTAAAACAGAAGGACATCGTTTCTTCATTGTCGTCATTGCCGTTGGCTGTGAAACATGTTCTCTTGACGAGTGTTTCCTGACGTACAAGAACGAAAAGCCGCAGGCAAAGCGATTGAAGTAGAAAGTTCAGCCTGGCTGGCGGGTTGGCGAATAGCGATTTGGTTCACATGATGCAACTGCAATAATAACAATGAACAACAGCAATCCAACAATAATAGTATAGTAGGTTTTGAATACTTGCATGTGTCCGTAACTGTTTCCAGTTAGGGTGACTTTGAATAACTGAAGTAGCTCCAAAATTGAGAACAGACATTGAGAACCTCATAGTTTTCGCTAGCTAGCAAGGCTCAGCAAGACCGCCGCCTGAGCAATCCATATTCCTATCGATGTATGCATGCATCTGTTGTCGCTGTCTCCACCGAATTACCCGAAACCGAATGCAGGCGAGTTTAGTGCTGCTAAGACCAGTGGCCAAGGAGGAAGCCACCAGCAGTAGATCATTCTCTAGATCTACGAAGATCGTTCCTTTGATAAAAATCAGGTCTCATCTCTTATACAGTGACGTTATTTTGTTCTTGTTTAACACGTAAAAAAGAAATCGCTAAGGTTTCAATCTTGTCACACTGACTCAGTATTGTCATCGTCCCATTTCATCATCAATAACATGATTATCATTATTACCACCACCACAATCGTTAGCGGTAGCATTATGTCGACCACTGTCAAAGATGTGTGTTTGTGTATTATGACAGATGGCATAAAAAGATCAGGTTGTATGTTATCATGTCAGAATATAGATAGTACGGTCGCTTACGAAAGGTTTATTACGGTTCGGTATGGAAAGAAGGCAGGGAGAGAGATGAAGAGATAGAGAGAGAGATGAAGAGATAGAGAGAGAGATATATATATAGAGAGAGATAGGGAGATTTGGAACGGCACGTTTAGGGAACACCGAAGTGACGCTGATTCGAGTGTGTTTTTGTTTGGCATTTCAGCTTCGTGATGGAGCAGCCGTGTTTGTGTACTCGACTGTGCTGGCCGTGATCGTCACGGTTGCCCTCGAGGCGCCGATCGTGGCGCTTCAACGAGCCCTGCTCGGCCCGTCAAAGAAGAACGCCGTCGACTCGCCCCGATCCCGTCGTTGTAAGGTGGCCGATGACGTGCCGATCGTAGTCAGCGTTAAAGTACCACCCGTCGCCGCCGTCGTTGTCCCCGTTTCCATCACCGAATCACCGAAAACCAGCGAATGCACGCGATTTTAGCATTGCCAAGATCTGTGGTCAAGGACGAGGAACAACTTGCTTCTCGAGAAGAGCCATCAGCGTTAGAGATCTAAGGCTTTTGACTCTACATCTAAGAGAGATCCACAGCAATGTGTTATTATAGGTAAACATAGAGACGATACGAACACGATGAATGCAGACCGGGGAGTGAATAGACGCAGACGAATACGAGCCGCATGGAAAAGCGAGACAGATAGGGAGGGATGGGGCGGGGCGGGGGAGAAAAAGAAAACACGGAAGGCAGTTCCTTTGATTAAAGGTGGTCGGGCCACATTTCTACGATGTTGTTGGCTCACATAAATAAGCTTCGCCATATGAAGCTAGTCACGGCCTCCAGACAAAAAGAGTTCCTATCGAGCGCCTTTTTCTCCGCTTTTCGTCAAGTCGCATTCCGTCGGGGGTTCGTTCGACATCAGAGGGGCTAGTCAAATTGAAATTTCCTCCTCTATCTGTACATATACGAGCACAAAGCACAATTTAGAATTCGCCTGCATATATATATATATATATATATATATATATATATATATATATGTATATATATAGGCAGATCTACGGGTTATATTTGTTTACGTGTACATAGGTAGGTAGATTATAGATAGACACATACATATGTATATACAATCGCAGAGCAAAACAGTTTGAACAGCCATTCATTTAGCTTTACCGGCTCAAGTGCCTCCGTCGACACACAGTCGACTGAGCAAGCGACCGACTCTTCGGCGCACCCCGCTCCGTAGAAGGAAGACGTAGGAGAGACGAACGCAGGTCAAACCGCACTCAATTGAACCGAGGCAGGATGCTGCTGCTGCTGCAGCTCCAGTAGCCTCAGTAGAAGCAGCAAACAACCTATTAGAGTTCAAAGGAGGCAAATCCAGGTGGGCCGCAGGGCTCACTTGTGCTGCCCGACCATGCTGCATCATCACCAATGCGCCCGCCGATACGTCGACACGACAACGAAGACACCGTGTTTCAGTCACCGGAACACTATCCAGTACGACTGCCTATCTACCTACCTTCCTACTTAAAGCCACACGCAACTACCAACATTGACCCTGGCCCAATCACTTTGCCAATGGTTTAGATTGCTCCTCCAGCGTGTATATATATATATACATATATGTATACATGCGTATGGACGTTAAACCCGCTTCACCACTAGTAGCAAGTTAAAGCGGATAAAGTGCATGAAGGTGTGTATATATATATGCAACAAAGTAAAATAATATTTACAGTTGTATTTATTAAATTCCTCAAACAATTGTAAGAAGTGTTCGTTTTGACTCTCAGATAGCGTAGAAGCACATTTCAAAGGCAGAATACTAGCGAGTAAGGCTTCTAACACATTCGAAATGTAAATTTACTAGTTTGTAGGTAAAGTAGGTAAAATTGTTGAGCAAGACAAACATGTTCCAATCGCATGAGACATGTTGATGTTACTAAAATTGTGTGACCAAATAAATCCATGAAACAGACGGGAAAGGGAACGCGGTGGCCATAAATGAAATATATCTATCTAACAGCAGAAGGTTGATTATAGGTCAGTCGAAGTTTTAGATGCATTGTATCGAGCGTGCTCCTCGAGCCGGTGCGCAAGATCAGTCTCGTTCTCTATTAAATTGAAAAAAATTCAACTGGCACCTCGTTTTCCAGACCGCTTTGTGTTCATCTAAGTTCAAATCAATATATGTGTGCTCATTGTTAATCTCAGTTCTTTGGTTGGTAGGCCCGGTGATAAAACAAGATCCAAATTTCTATCATCAGAGCGCACATTGAAAAGTTTTTTTGCAAATTGGTTCGTGGCTGAATAGGCCCTTCCATAGGAGTAGTTGGGTTTTCGATAAAGTCGAGGAACCCGTGATGCAATCCACGTTCTCGAGTGAGAAATAGAGTAAGCTGTAGCACAACCCTGAAGTCATCTGTATACGATCTCTATTGACTGAGTCAAGTTTGTTGACAAAGCCCCTCATCACCTTCTATTGAAGCATGTTAACGCACACGAGTCAGGTGACTGTCTCCTGGGCAAGTTTCTTTGATGAGAACACCTTATTGGTAGACGGTGAGCGTAATGCATTGCAGATAAAACAAACTGTAGGAGCCCCGCTAAGCTACGTCTCGTTTACCCTTTTCCTCGCTGACCGTGTTGGTTACCACAGAAGTGCCAAAAAGCCGTGGTAGTGATGCATGAACATAATATCATGGCCTCACATCACAACCTAGCCATCAAGCGCATTACCTCTATGATAGAGTCGTCCTTTCTTGTCGCGAAGGGACTTGAGGTACTAGGAAGACCAAAGCCATGAAATTCAGGCATGGAGGTCGATTGGCCGCCAGATATGTTATACGTTGCTGCAGCCAACAGTTTGAGTTTTTTTAAAACTCTTTTCCGTATCTTGGCCTTTGGGTTGCTTACACGGGAGCTACGTTTACAGCACATATAAACGAAACAGTACGGACGGCTCTTATGGGTAAGCAGACATTGTCCGAAGACTGTGTGTGTGTTCGCCAGTGAGGCTCTTCGTGCTTAAGATTATTCTGGGGCTAGCAGGATATGAAACCACCTCACACTGGCGAATTTCAAGCAACTTGAGAGTTTTTACTTTCGTGTAGGAAGCTGAAGTCGAACAGACCAGGTGGAAGGATTGGACGCATTCAATGCTTTGCACCTTTGGTCTGGTCCTGCATGTGACAGTCAATACGGTTATTACTACCTGGTATGTTCAAGGGCCGCTTTTCACGGAGTACCAGTTTTCACGAAGTGCGAATTGTGCATTTGCCGACTCTGCCTGCAGATATGTGCCAAGTCAGTAGAAAGCACTGAGGTACAATCGTTACCTCATCATATCATGACCATTATATGCTCAATTTGAAAAAATGAAATGCGCAGAACTGAATAATTATAAGGTCTGTTGAAATGAAAAGGTACGAAGCGACACTGTAGTAATATTTATTTGAAAATAATCACCTGAGAAATCACAAAGAGCCTGAACACGGCTATCCACCGCTTCCCGAGCCGAAGGGTTCTCTGTTTCAAGAATTTTTGCGGCTGTGACACAAACCTGTCCACCACTGTGTCTTTCGATTCGTCGTCCTAGTTGAAGCGACTGTCTTTGAGATCTTCTTTTAGCAAATCAGACTGATGAAAGTCGCAAGGTTACATGGCCGGTCTGTACTAGCAGATGCTCAAGCTCGTCCTGCTTGAAATTGGCCAGTACAATTTAGTTACCCTGGAGAAGTGTGGACGCGCGTTATCGTAGAACAGAATCATGCCCTCCGTAAGCTGGGTTTAGTGAAGCTTCTTACAGGCTACGGACTGTCCCAACGTGCACGTCCATGTTAGTGATTATTCCATGCTTGAGGAATTCGAGGAAAGTGTCTCGGACCTCAAAAAAGACGGTGAGCATTACCTTGCCTGCTGTGGGCACAGCCTTGATTTTATTCGGGGGGAGGTGACGACGCATACGCCCATTTTACGCTAACCTGCTTAGTCTCTGGCACGGAGTGGTGGCACCACTCTTGTCACCGGACACGACCGCTCCAAAAAGACGGGGTCTTCAGCATACCAAGACAGGTGTTACAGACTTAGTCCCAAACACAGTTTATTTTACGATTTGCTGAGCTTTTTTTTCAAAAACCACTGCGCGCCTAACTGTAACCTAACTTGTCGCGTAAAACTGCCAACATTGCTCCAACGCTAACCCCCACGATCATTGTCTTTTCACCTAGTCGATGAGTTCGGAACCGTCAGTAGTGTTTGCCTGGCCTGGTTTCGGGCCATTGCTCAAACACTCCCGGCACTCCACTTTCTCACTGACTTGTCGAACACACAGTCTCCCCCGTATACGGCCACCGTCCGGTAACGAATATCGACCGGTTGAACATCTTCCGCAGTCAGATAGTGAAACCATAGCTTTTTAGAAAATATAAAAGTACTTTGTGACCACATCATTAAGAAATTGTACAAACCGCTCGGGTTTCACGTAGATATAAAGCCCGTATCATTAGCACAAGTTTATTTAGGCTAAATATGTGCAACACAAATTAGGTAAACATTAAGTGCTCCCTATCACACACAGGACGTAACCTATGCGACCGTTCATGCGCCTATGTACTTAAGCCAATGTCAAGTTTTTATTAAAATGACATTTAAGTGTTACAGCGAGATGTAATTAACTATCAACACTAGGGCTTGTGGAGAGCGCTACCAGTCGAGCTTATCCTCGAGGCAGCCCCTCATTGTGCCCATTATTGCTGCCGCATTGCCGCGTTGAACTGCCAGCAATAGTCGCTGAAGTAGAAACTCAAGTGCTCTTTTTCCCCTGTCGCCAGTTCAATTTGTTTGCCAATCTGTAAAAATTCTGTAAAAGCGACCATGCCTCAGGGCCGGGCCCCCCGAGTGTCTCGAATACTAGCGGCACGAAAATGAACTTGTTGGCGAGCTGGGCATATTTGTTGGTCTTTAGACGCTCAGCTTTGCGTGCTGCGGAGCCAGCGGAAGATGCACTGGCCTCCAGGTTCGACGGAGCGAGCGTGTCGGTGATAGTCGCATCCCAAACAAGCGCCTTTCCCCATTTCAAAGGGGATAAGGGTGAGACCGTCTGGTCTCTTTCCATCGCTTCTCAGGAGGCCGGCGGTATTAGAGCGGATCTGAAAGCCCTGGCTGTAATCTCATTAACCTCGCTATGACGGCTTTGACGTCCTTCGCTTCTACTGCAGGACAACCCGTGAGTTCCCCAGATGTTCCACACGGACACTGCGTTCCTCGGTTAGCCTTGTCCCCAACCTCAAACCAATGCACAGACGAAAGCTTTCGTGATCTAGTAAAGTGCCTAGGTTTGGGGAGGGGATGGCTTGGAGCCATTTGCTGGCTTCTTTCTGGACGACCGCACGTAGTCGGGCTTTGTCTGCCGTGGTTAGTGCGTCAGAGAGCAAGCGCTGGTACTTCATGGAGACGATGAGGTCGTCATAGGACCTCTGCAGGTGTTTGTTTGTCTCCGGGAGTAGGCCTGCGAGGTTCTTGAACTTCGTATCCGCAACTTCTTTGGTGTCCTGGAAAGCCTGCAGGGCCATGGGTGGGCTGATGTGCCGAACAGTGCTCTCTGAGGCGTGTAATGATGAAGCGTGGCAGCTCGCTGCTAGGTCTGCTGTAGAATGAATCCCCAGGCCTCCGAATCTAAGGGGGAGAGTAGCTTGAGCCCAGTTGTTGTTGGCCAGAGTAAGATTAAGAAGGTCACTAAGGCTGATCCTTAGGCTTTCGTCCAGGTCTCGAAGAAGATCTAGGTTTGGTCCGACGTCCGTGCTGCGGAGGATATGGACGATTCTTGCTGAGCCCAGGGACGATTTCAATAGGTGATACGCGCTGTGGGGACTGAGCAGGTTTAGCCGGGTTAGACGGGAGCGGAGACTCTCTATCCTACCTGCGAGTTCCGGACGAATGGCGGCAGACCCCACTGGGGACCCCAGGAGCGTCATGTCTGCTGCCTCGACAAGTTTGCACCCGGGAAGAAGAGCCTCCAAGGCGGATAGGTTAGGGTGACCTTTGTAGATAAGCTCGCACTTCTCGGAGTTGAGCTCAAGCCCGCTCTTCAGTCCGAAGTCAGCAACTCTCTTGATGTCTGCTAGTACTACAGGTGCTTCT
This sequence comes from Dermanyssus gallinae, assembly GCA_003439945.1. Lineage (NCBI taxonomy): Eukaryota > Metazoa > Arthropoda > Arachnida > Mesostigmata > Dermanyssidae > Dermanyssus > Dermanyssus gallinae. The sequence continues at coordinate 17,154 of QVRM01000887.1, forward strand.
CCTCCAATAGTGCCGTCGTCTAGGTACCAGAGGTTTAAGGGAGACTGGATAGAGTCGGCCAGTCCCTTAATGGCTAAGCAAAACAGTGGCGGACCAAGGGGGTCTCCCTGCTGTACGCCGCTGCATGAGAAAATCGTCTTATCATCAAGTGAAAGCTCCGACCTGGATCTGTAGGCTTGGTCAACCAGGGGGGGCGCCTCTGGCCAATCGACTAGAACTGTCTTCAGTACGTGGTCACGACGGATCTGGTTAAAGGCGTTCTTGAAATCGAGTTTGGCGACTACGAAATTGTTGGGTGCGCTGGCGACGAAAGCTCTTGTAGTGTGGACTGCGGCTTCGATGCCGTTGGGCGTATTGAAGCCAAGCTGGTGAGCTCCAAGCTTCTCGCGCACCAAATCTGCTCCTAGTTTCACTGTGATCTTTGCCGCAATTCTGCGGAAAACTGAGGAGATGACGATTGAGCGAAGCGACCCACTCGGCTTTTTGATTGCGATGAGGCGTCCCCCAAAAATAATAGGGCGGATGGCCTCAGGAACTGTGCCACTTCTGATGATGTCCACCACTTTTCCTAGGTCACGCAGTAAACGGCTGGCAATATTTGCGTTAGTTGTGGCAAGGAGGTCTCTGAGATGGCGCGGCCGCAAGCCGTCCATACCTGCAGTGGACCCCGCCGGAAAGGTCCACACAGCCTCACGGAGCAGTTCTGCACTGGTGATAGGTGGATCGGCGTACGGTGGTCTTGGAGGCAGGTCGAGGTCGGCCGGTTCTCTAGGATGTTTCGAAGTCATTTCCGTGTACGCATCGGCTGCGCAGACCGGGCTCCCCACAGAAAGCAAAGCTCTCGCGGCGCCTCCGATGTCACCTTCGCCTAGCAGCTTAGTTGCTCGCCTGGCAGCAGCTTCATCGTCGTTACGTTGCTTGTTTCGATGCGCCCTTGGGACCGATTCGGATGGGGGCTCACGGCCTGATCTGTGGTCCTCGATTCTGTCTCTGATGAATGTAGCCCAAGTGAGATTGTTCCACTTTCGGGATGGGGTTCTAAGCACTGTATGCGCAAACAACAGTAGGTTGGCCCAGCTGCGTGTGTCGTTGTTAAGGTGCACTAGAGAAAGTGTGTCGGCCAGCGCTGCGGCCACTGCGCAGCGGGCGCTTTTGGGGATTGTGTCTAGTCGTTTGTATGCCTTTGTGTACTCGACGAGTTTTTTGCGCAGGTGGGTGCCATCGACGTCGTCGACGGGGTAGCTGGCGGGGGGTAGGAGTGAGCGATCGGTGCCCGAGTGCGCTGCCGTCATATGCCGTTTGATTCCCCTGCTTGTAAAGCTCTTTTGGCAATGCGTGCAAGTAACCCTGTTATTGAGGGGAGCGGGGGTTAGACTACCCGTACCCGGTCCGAGGCTGGATTGGTAGTCCGCCTGCGGGGGGTCGTCCGAGTGGCTCGGACCGGCCTTATTTCCAAAGGCGTCTTGGGGCATGGCGCTTAGGACCAACGGGTTTCTTCACTTCGAAAGCTGATAACAGCCTGATGACTGGACCCAGAAGATTGGCAAGGTTACGAAGTGCGCTGGCTGCCTTAGGGTCGAGCCCGCTTAGCATCTTTGCAGCGCTGGCGAGTCCTGCGAGGGGGTCTGCCTTCCAATTAGAACGCGCCCTCGATGGCGGCAAGTCTATCCAGGTAGTGCCAGAGGCTCGGCGACGTCTCATCTGGCGGGGGCGTTGGCGTTTCGTAGGTTTTAATGCCTTGAGTGGGGCGAGCGTAATGGTCTTATCGGACGTACCGTCGGAACTGGGGGCAACGATGTCACGGACCACTGAGGCATAGGAACGAGGAACGTTCTCCCCTGTCTCGCACGGTGTCGGATTTGGCCGGACTACTGGTTTTTCTACGATAGTGGCAGCAGGGTAGTCGGACTGGACCTGGCGAAGAACACGTGCACCAGTAATAATCTTGGTCTTTTCCCAAGCTATTGCGTAAACCGGACACGAAGAGGACGCCGATCTGTGCGCACCTCCACAACTTGCGCATATTGGAGCATTTTTGCAGTCCTTGACTAGATGTCGGTTACTGCCGCAGTTCACTTGCCACTTGGCCGCTACATGCAGATGCGTGATGACCTAAGCGCTGACATTTGAAGCATCTAGTGGGACGTGGTGGCTCGACTGTCACCGCGTGGGTCTGAAAACCGAGATACACGGTGGCCGGCGGGGCCCCTTTGAATTTGAGTAGCACCTTCCTTGTAGGAATAGTAGCTTGTTGTGGGCGGGGACCTGTTCGTCTGCAAATGCGCTTGACTTCTATAACGCCGTTCATGCGCTTTGTAACTTTTTTAAAAATATTTTCCGGAAGACTATTATCGCCCGTATACGGTTTTTCATGTCATGGCTAATTTTAATCCACTCCGGCATTTACCTTGTCTAAATTGGAAACCATGTAAACCAATTCAAGAGTGGCCGGTCTGGGTCTCGAACCCAGACCGGACACTTGTTAAATAGTACAAACATATGTTGTGAACGTATTATTGATGGATGGATTTATTGTTTGCCTGACATGTATACGTTAATACACATGTCACCCTTTTATATCAGTGGCGCTTAAAGCAGCAGCAGCAGCAAATAAATGGCGCAAGTGTTACGCCGGGCTTGGGCTTTCTAATCTTGACGGATCTTACCTTCTGCGCCCATAATAGAGAGTTATATCTAGTCAAATCTACATCTATTTTTGCAAACATGTTATTCCGGTGCCCTATCATTAAGGATCAAATATAGGTGTATATTCGTTTGTATAAATAGTTGTGCTACTAGATTTGATATAACTCACCATCTAGAGCCCACATTTGTGCAAACACATAGGTACGATTGAGGGCGTTACGACATACGGGTACTATCATCGTTTGTGAGATCAAAACCTTATTGGCTACTCCTCTGTAGGTAGCCAAATTATGTTTGTACTACATATATATATATATATATATACCAAAAAATCTGCTTACCGGTTGATGGGTAGCAGAAAGAGCTCTTTCAGTAAAACACGAATACGTCTACAGACAGCTTAGCAGATCGCGACCGATTACACGATTGCAGAGGAAATAAAATGTGGTTCCTAGACAGTAAAGAGAAATATTCACACAAGAGACTGCGCACAGCAAGCACACAAGAACTGATCGACGGGTAAATTCTCTCTGAAGCCGCCAACGCGTATATACTTGATCGATGCCATTTGGCCCTCTCTTGTGACTGCAATATTCCTCTGTCAAAGAAAGCTCACCTGAGTCCAATATGAAAATGCGAGAATATTGACTAATAATGTGCGATGATAGTTTTCAAGTAATCTCTTACCGGTTCACACTAGATGCAAGCGGATTCAATTAAGCCCACAACTTTTTCTGACGGACGTTGAAACTGTGGCCACCGTTGTCTTGAGAGGGATTATATCGAATACCGATTAAGGCTGAAAGATTTTAACCCAATGTTTCAAAAAATCTTTAATGTTGTATTTGGCGGTCTGGTCCAAGGCTATGTCGGAGCGACCAGCCGGCATCCCGGTAACATTCTATGGGAATTAAACTGTTTTACATGCAATATAGTTGACGTTTAATGTCGGCTTCTTGTAGATGTAAAAATAGAACAATCTACTCTCTCTTAAACAACTTACCGCTAACAACTACCAAATGACCTGTACCTGATCTACGAAAACGAAAGCGTCATTTAGAAATATCAAGAAACGCCGGAATGCTAAAGACGAGTTATTCCACTTGCACTTAATAAAAGTATCGCTAGGCAGGGCAACGCGAAGGTGGTCGTAACTCGGGATGGTTATGAATTATTATTTATTCTGATATTGCAATAACTTTTTTACTATAAGCAGGTATCTTCTCTTAAGAGTCACTTGAAAGTTCGTTTCCAATTTTGCCGCTATATAGAAATGCCGGCCCTGACGGCAATATAGATCATTAATAGTATATACCATTTAACCATACATATCTCTCAAAAAGGCTTCATTGGGCTGTACTAATGAGCGTTTATTCAGTTTAAAAAATCGTTTAGTGGGCGCGTGATCTCCCAGAAAGCAGACGCTCCGTGGCCACCCACCTCGTTAAGCAACCTGACACCCCTGAATGTTTGTGCAGATTGTTTGAGATCAAGGCGTTTGCCAGAAAGGCCGCTACTCTCTACGAGTTGAAAGAAAATATATGCCTGGAGGTTTCAGCATTAACGCCCACGTTATGCTAAAAAAACATTTAAAAAAAGTGGTGTATTTCGTATAGTCAGTGCCAAAGAGTCCCGGAGCGGCCATCTTCTTGAAAGCATATTTCAGACATAACGATATGCAAGGTACATTCTAACAAATAATTTTGACCGTACGTATTCTATTTTGGCCTTTATGTCAGAACGTCTAAAACCCCCTATTATGCATTACGCCTAACAATTTTTCAATTCGCCGTTTTCTCGTACTATATAGCCCACAAAGAACAGGCAGAGATTGAAAACTTCCTTCTCAACTGGATTTTTCAAAACTGCGTCCGAAGCACATTCACAATTTTTTCTTAAGCTCTTAAGAATCTCCCACAATGCAGCTTTACATACCCGGCCATAGGCATTGAGAGTACATGCGAAAATATTTGCAGACTTCTCTGGAATATCAAGTTTAGGCCTAAGGTCGTTGACGATTAATTACGTGGCGTAAAACGGCCTGTCCAATTCCATTACTGCAAACGCTGGGGCAAACTAAAAATCTACTTGAGGTTTGCGTATTTGCGGACTTGGGCGTTTGGGCTGCGTAGCTCCGAGGTCGGACCTAGAGACTTCGGAACCAACTATTAAGGGTTGAGTTAGATTGATCACTGTCCCATGCCAGAATAGCGCTTGACCTTACTCAGAGGGTATCGCCATTTCGCCCGGACGTCGGCCTTCCCATTCTTGTACATCTAAGAGCTCAAGTAAGCAGGAAAGCTCAGTCAACTGGATTGCCGCTGCGAATCTATATTGTCGAGTGCTCCGTGTCAGAGTCTGTCCCCGACGCCTCGAAAACACTACACTCCGTAGCCTCACAGAACGTCTGCTGAGTTTTGTATGGCGCCCTCCATTCCCGAGCATTGACCGCAAGCAAGGCAGATCCATAAGAAGATAGTTTACGGTTACACAACTGTAGACAGCTGCTAAAAATAGCCAGAAACTACTTTCTGTATGCTGTCTCTTCAACTTTTCTCACGCTTAATATCGTATTGAACATGGTTTCCTATTAAAGAAAATAGAAACTCTCGGCCTAGAAGACTTTTTATCATAGAATTTCACGTAGAAGACTCTTTATCCGCAGGGTATTTTTTAACATAAGCCTCCCCGTGGCATGCAATGTTTGACCTGAATTCTGGTAAACAGCTCTGTTCCCTATGTTGCACTTTTAGAATACGCTGAAAGCATTTAGTTGCGCGAAGAAGTTCAGGTTAGGGCAGAGACAGGATGCGGTTTCAGAAGGTCATCTCCATGTCAGAGTAAAGTTATACAAAGAATGGCGGTAGTTGTCTTCGAATGCACAACATTGGATCACAATAGGACGATCCAGTGTTATCCTGATAATTAATGAAAGTAATTTAAGTAAATTAAAAGCGTCCTTTTAAAACTGCTTTAATTCTAAAAGTTTTAAATAGGCATCGTCCATACAAGACCTAGACCTAAGGTCTCCCACGCATATCACCTGAACGACACTCTGTGCTTCGCTCTTGAGCAATCATTCTCAATATAAGAGCCCGCTATTATGCAGGTCGTTGAGCATAATTTTAAACGATACTTTGCTCTAATTGTATTTGAACGATTTTAGTGTGTGCATGTATGAATACAATTCTGCCGTAACGATATCGCAATATTTCGACGATCTCACGATCGTTTTCCGAAAAGGGTTGCTAATCGTTGCAAAGTTTCTAGAGACCTGGTAGTGTCTTTAGCAGTAGCTTTGCATCAATGACAGGATGTTTTTTGAAGTATCTAGCAATTAATGTCGTACAATATGGCGAACCTTATATTCATATGATGATATGTAGTACCCGACAGAGCTGTAGCTCCGTGTAATCCACAAGGTCTAATTTATACCTTTGCATGGCGGACAATTTGGACGAATTCGACAATGTGAGGATTTGAGCCGACTGGTACTATTCGGTTTTCAATCAAGTAATATTTTATATATATACGCATGATAATGGCATTTGGTATTTGTTAGCAGCGCTAATGCTAACCTAATGCCTATATGTAACTTTACACTTGGAGAGTGGAAGTGAATAAATATGCTAAAGTAGCATTATATATTTATATATATACATATATAGATATATATATATATATAGATATATATATATATATATAGATAGATATATATGTATATATATATATTAGATATATTTATATATATATATATATATATATATATATATGTATATATATATATATATATATATTTATATATATATGTATATATATATATATATATATATATATATATATATATATATATACTCAGGCTTGCCTCAATTGTACTGGTTTTTGCTTTTCAAAAAGCATAATAGATTTTAAAAGTATGTACTGAAGGAGCTTCCGACGACTTTGATGCACTCCCGGATTACGTCCGCACTAAGAAGGCACCAAGGTCTGAACGAGCCGCCTTACTGATGTGAACCAACCTCCTACAGCAGCTTTTGCAATGTTATTCCACGGCAGCCGAGATCGGAGAAAATTGCAGCTCCTTCGGCTCTCCCAGGGAAGTAAAAGGGTTTTTTCCCTGTTCATTGCATCTCTCCATGCTGCGTCTCCCTGCTTTGCTTGCTGCCAATCTTTTTTGTTGTTGTTGTTGTTGGTGTTGTTGCTGCAGCTGAGTTGCGAAAATGATTTGTCATGCCCCTATCCGACAGAACCGGTGGAACTAGTTACGTCCACACATTGTCTGGCTGTGTTGTTGGGCTGAGTTTGAGTGAAGTTTTCTCACAGCTAAGTTGTGTTCGTCTTCATCGTCGTCGTCGTCATCGTCGTTGTCGTTTCGAGAGCGTTTCGAGAGCCGAAGGAGCAGCTTGTCGCTTCAAAGAGCGACGACGCCCGAAGGGTTGCATCAGGGCAGACCCGATGTTGTTGACGACAGGAACGAGTTAGTGCTTGATTCGAACACAACAAAGATCTGCCCGCACCGCCCGATGCCGCCGTAGCATTGCTGCGCACATGTACCATCAGCCCATCACATCAGCGTCGTTCGGCAGATCAAGGCAACTACAACCTACGCCTCCGCTAATCGCAACCAGCCCATCTCTCAAACTTTGGGATGGAGATCCTCTTTATTTTTCCTTTTTCTTCTTCGTCTCCTTCTTCTGCTTATTGCCATTCTTCTACCTTCCCCCGGCTGGATGAAGGACGTCTGTCTTTCTATTCGTGTCAAACGCATCTAGCATCTCTCCTGCCATTGAGCGACGCTGCATCAAGCTGCATCGCAGAGTGCAGCAGCCTTTGCTGCGCTTCGTGCTGCTTTAAACCTATTGCAAGGCAGTGCCCACATACGAACACACATGCACATACAGACGCCTACACAGACCCACTCACGCCGGAACGCGCTCGAGAACCGTAGACTGTTTCAGGTGCGCTCTGCGCCGCTTCAATGCGCCCAAGGTGTTGCCGAAAGAAAGCAGCAATCTGTCTCGGGTAATTGATAATTGCACAAAATTAAATAAAAACATAATGAAACACTATAATATAATATAATAAACAATAAAACAAATTCCGAGCAAATATAATCTAAACGCGATTGAAAACTTCCAGACTTGGCAAAGGAATAAGGTATGATCTTTCAATGCGACAAAACACGGCTACATATGTTTTTGCGTACCCGTGAAAGTGGCGGAAATTTCCCTAGGATATGATTCCGCACCCTCCCTACAGTATTTATTTGGCGTCATCAATTGTAGCTTCTATTATAATTTATAAATCTTAAATGATGTCAAAATGCTTTGCTTTTACGCAGACGCTTGCTTGCGGATAATGCTGGGGTTCTTAAAGAGGAGAAAATTATATATATATATATATATATATATATATATATATATATGTGTGTGTGTGTAAAAGTAGTCTAGAATTAAAAACAGTTTTTTTAGGGAGGTTGTTTTTAATTCTAGACTAGCCTCCGTCCCCTACGGGCTTGGAACTCAACCTGAGGTATATCTTCAAAGCACCGAGCGCCGGACATGTTAAGATATCTAGGGTTTTCCTAACAGTCCTTGTGGCAGCATGGCCGCTGACCCTCAGCGGTATGGTTATTCATCTAATCTCAATGTGGATTGCTCAAAGAAAATTCGATCAACAACAGGGATCGAACCGGGGACCGGTAGATGACAACCATGACTAGCGCACTAATCCCCTAGACCACGCCGCCACTCGGTGTATGTAAAAGTAGTCTGGCCGACTATAACTGCGCCCTTCCCGCAATATCTGCATATGCGCATGGTGCCCCTTGAGGAAGTTCAAAACTTAGCTTTGAGCCAGTCGCATAAAAATCAGAATCGTAATCGAACGTATAAGGCTAAGAAAAAGCCGACCCCAGCTGCCGCCTTCCTATAAAGAACTACCAAAATGGTATTCAAACTGGCGATAGATCAGAGGTTTATAAGCCGAGACTACCCTAAGCCTTGAAAAACGACACGTTTAACTCTTATACCGACACCCGGTAAGTCGCAAGAAGAACCCTCGGCACACCGCCACATATGCTCTTCTGTCCATCCAGAACAGCTAAGCACATTATCAGCGAACGAATAGTTTTCAAGTCCGGCACATTGCATAATCGGCTCTCAGCAAAATTAGGAACTTAACTGAAACACAGAGAAATGAGGCGAGAGCAAACCGGTCGCATTGTGTGGTTATAGCCATTGATGTCAGAAACGCGTTTACCACGCCTTCGTCGCCTACGAACAAAGCATTTTCAGACAAAGGCGCCCCCCCTTTACACGCTACGGTCCAAATCGGCTTCATAAAAACAAAAGCAACTCCTTTAAACGGTCTGAAGCGCTGCCCTCTACAGAAGCTCACACTACTCCTGAAGAAGCAAATTCACGCACATGGTCAACGATTTAGATAGGACTCTCACAGTAACACCTCATGTGCGCTATGCAGCAAAAGAGCCAAAACCTTAGCAAAGCTGCGAAAAGCTCTTCTGAGGACCAGAGATGCGACCGACTCTCAGCGCCATCTCTTAGCATCAGTAACAGACAGCACCATGCTATATGCGACACCCTTATGGGACCGCACAACTACCAGGGTTAAAACACGCCATCTCCCCAACAACACCCAGAAACTTAACGCAAATCGCTCAGCTTTCCACATAATGTCATACAAGTACTCTCTTCACATGTTTCTTGGGACCTAAAAGTAAAAGAACTAGCCTCAAGAAGCTCCTCAATTAACGTCCGAACAGATACCCTAAGCAAAGGAAGCCAGCAATGGGAAGCAATCCGACCGGACCATCCAGAATACTGGACAGAATTAATTCTCCCTGATCTCAGAAAGTGTTCAGCTTTAACACCGGCTCGCATACCTACCCTTTCTACCTTGCCTGCTTTCAGCAATACAAACACCGCATTGGTAAAACTGACTCACACTTATGCCGTATGTGCAACTCAAGAGAGGCTGACGATGTGAGACATTGTAAAGCAAGACAGACAATGTAAGGCAAAAATCGATCGCATATACGATGACTGGCTTATCCACGATCCAGGTAATGCCCTAATTGTAGAAAAAAAAAATTCCCGGCCAGTGTTACCAATCTGAGTGTAACTTCCAGTGAAAAAGACGCCAAGCCGCCATACTTTCTTCAGAAAGACAAAGTAAGTTAGCTTGCGTGTTTTATAAACTATCGTGAACCCGCGAATGCATGATGTGTCCTAGGAAATGCTGCACTTCTTTCAGCAAGATGGCTCCCCAGCTCATACCAACCTCTCATTAGTGGAGTGGCTATCTGAGCATATGGGCATGTTTTGGAGCAAGGGCGTATGACTGAATAGACCCGATCTGAATTCACAGACTATTATGAATGGGGTGTCATTGAGCGATAACCTAACAGCACTTCTCGACATGCGGTTTAGACCCCGAATATAAAAAGTTTCGGCAGCATGAACGGGTTTATATTCAACAAGAGTTTTCGCCAAAAGTTTCCCTGCCAACTCACGCAAAAAATGTCATCTAAAAATATGTTTTCATTTTATGTTTTTTTTGCGCACTTTATCGCCCCCTTTCCGTTCAAAAACAACTTAACTCGATTCCAAACGACGCGTTTTAAATTTTTTTTAAAGAGTGGGAGAGAAAGTGGCGCAACTGCATTGCAACGGGCGGGAGCTATTACGAAGCGAACAAGTACACTTTGGAAGATTAAATAGAAAACATTTTTTTTATAACTTTGTATCAGGTTATACTTTTTGATCCGCTCTCGAATATATATATATATATATATATATATATATATATATATGTCGATGGCATTCACGCGCGTAAAACTAGCAAACCCATCTCAACTATTTAAAATCAATCTGCATATCTATAGAGAGACCTAAAAGTAGGTCAAAGTTTGCCTATCGGCATACGATATTTTTGCAAAAACGCTCTCATGCCTTCTACGACATCATTTTGAAAATGGAACAACAGCTGTCATCTAGCGCCAAAAAAATTGCCGGCGTTAAACATTAAAATATATAATGATATGAGTTCCTATACCTTACCGTAAAAAGAAACAGGTAAGCAGCATGTTGTTAACGTAGTAGCATTAATAAAAACTGGTAATTAATATAAATCTTAGTAGTGAAACAATTACATTTCGCATACTATTTCGATCGCCAAGCACTGCTGGAAACAGAATCTATTCTTACTATTAACGCTTATTACATCTTTAGCAATATAAAGGTAATCGCATCAATGCTATTCTGCCTATATAAAACAGAAATAAACGAAATCACTCTCGAGAGGTTTGATAGCAGACTATTTAGGATTTATTTTGTTATGCAGCAATACAGTATTACGCGTTTTAACGTACGTTTTGTCTAATGACTTGCGCTTAGCGACCACGAATAATTTGATTGAGAAATTTGAGGCTACATGTTCCGTTGAGAACAAAAACGCCTGGACCTCCTGTGACCGTTAGAATAAGCGGCAATATCGCCCGCCGCTGTTCAAGATCGTATGAATGAGAACCCGATGACTTCGACCTGCTGCCGCGCTTAGGAATTGGGTCTTTCAATGTCACGTTTGCGAACAATTTAACAGAAGAATTGGGTTTGCACCCTTGCATGATTTCGACGGCTCAAGCCTCCTGGCCCTCAAGAATGCTTCAAATTCGCTAAGATTATAAAGCGCCACAGTAGCAGTGGGATGCGCTTACAACAAGAAAGATGTTTTAAACTATTTTCTAATTAAGCTAAATTTACCTTAATGTGTAAGTGAATAGGCAAACCATTCGCATTTAGAGCTCTGAAAGTCCAGACATAACCCTCGAGCAAGCAATTTATCCACAGAAAGTCAATGCCCTTACATCATCGAGAACAACCGTGAAGAAACTGTAGCCATCAACAGCCAGCGATGCCGGGACTTCGTAGAGAACTTCTTGTATCTTCCGGAATTGGACGAATTGGCTGTTTAAGTAGCATTCCCTACAGGAAATTGCTTTACCCGAAACGTTGTTACGTACGCATTCGGCGCTCTCAAAAGGCACGTCCCGCAGACGGTAAGACAAAGATTCTCCGTTGGCATTTGCATTCGTTAAAAGGCCTGCGCGTCAGCTATCGACAACGGCCCATGGTGATTGAAGACGAAGTTTTTTTGTCGTGCGATCCTGGGGGGGGGTTCGGAATCGAAGCTTCTCAATCACGTTCTAGGTGGTCCTCGTAGCATTGTTGTTCCGCGTTTGTTCGTCAATCATCCTACACCGAGGAGCCGCGTAATATTGTCGGGAACCTCGGCGATATGCACACAGCGGGAAAGACAAACTAGAGTTTGCTACCGCTCCAATAGTCATGATAACTAGTTTTAACTCTGGGCATATATATGTATATATATATATATATATATATATATATATATATATATATATGCGTTGTCTCTAACTGTGTCACGCAAAGACTGAGTCAAGCGAAGTTGCGGAGCTTTGTGCATGCAGGCGATATTGTGAACGGGTAGAAACCTTTGTAGAATCACTCTGCCATAAACGACAACTGACCCTGGCAGCGGCGCTGGCGCAGCTTTATTGCGTGTGATTTCCGGGCCGTGCTATCTTCTCAAAAGGAAACATTGACTGGCCGGCAAAATCTCCGGATTTGTACAACCTTGGACCTCCTATTATAGGGTTTTGTAAACTTGAACCCTTTATTTATATTATACGCAGTACACTTGTGTTAAGAAATTAGGCCAACCCCAGTAAACTACTGCCTGATGCCGCAGAGAGCCTAGCACCGCGGGTTTTGTAAACAACCGCGTCTATAGGGACGCCCCCGAATCAAGTCCTGAGCTGAAAGACCGTATATGCGAAGTTATTGCCGGAACAGACCGCCAAATGTGTCTAAATGTCGTCAAAACTATGCCAAAACGACAGACTTACAGCCTGCATGTGGCAGAAGGGCATTTGCCAGATGTTGTATTCCACACATAACCCTAAACGCTCAGATTCATTGCAAACTAACAGTGAACGAAGCCAATGCATTGCTTGTTTTTTTTTTTTTTATCAAAACACCAGTGCTTCGCTGCCAACCCTCTATATAGCTCTACGGCGACCACGCATACAAAGCTAGCAATCTCATCTCAACTACTACTCAAACGCAATCTGGCTATCTAGAACGAGGCCTAAAATTAGGTCAAAGTAGAACGTGAATAACCGCTGAGTTACTCTACAGTGTCTAGACATTGTCATCGTTGCCAAATAGTTTTGCCTAATAAGATGTCATTATTGCAGCTAATTGAATAACCGCAGTATATTACTCCTAGGATTGGTGGTTGGCACAAATAGGAGTTCGAGCAGGTGATTTGCGGTCAGTGGAATAGTGGACCACGCTGGAATCGAGTCGAGCCGAGCTATTTGATTACGGCAGGCCCGTGGGTTCTTTCCGCGTTTCTAGACGTTCCTAATCGAAAGCAAAGGGTAGGTCTGCAAATATTTATAGATCGCTGTCAGGCCATGGGCTACAGCGAAGTAGTGGCGCAACAGGCTTGGGACAGTGATAAGGTTTCCTATTGTTGTTAATATCATCAATATTTTTTTTTTCTACAGTAATTGAGTAAATCAACAACAGACCAATGTCAGCCAACCGAGCAAGGTAGCTTAGTGGCAAAGCCTTTGCCTTGCATTCGGGAGGACTGGGTTGGAAACCCAGACCGGCCACTCTTAAACTGGTTTGCATGGTTTTCAATTCAGACAAGGTAAATGCCGGAGTGGAGTAAACTTAGCCATGACATGAAAAATCCGTACACGGGCAATTGCCTTACGGAAAAATCTAAAAAAAAACAATTGGGAGTAGGTAATCGTGCCTATGCATATCTTACGTTGAAACGCCAAAAAATCACTCAAATGTATCCGTGCCCTAGTCATGACAAAAACATAACATACATAAAAACACTTTTATTACAACATAGACATGTGTGTATCATATTCTGACATAACTCAATCGTACTGTCATATTTCTCTCATGAAAATCTGTGCGTAGCAAGGAAATAGGCTTCAATCAACTGGGTGCCCAGGGGCCCAGATTTATGTGCCCAGCCTAGTAGTACGCTACGCAAACAGAATAATGACGACCTCCAAGCGCACCCACAGCTTTAAGATTAGCGGACTGTTGGAATCCTAGGATTTTTGATTTTTATCACTAAAGTGCGCTAGCAAGTTCACTTCCCCACGTTGGCATTGAGCAGTCAAGCTGCATTGTTTTAAACGAGAGTAAAAGGTAGAAGTAATTGTAGTATTCGGGTGATAAGTAAGTGAAAATGCGTCGTAATTAAACCTCTCTTACTTGTTCTTTATCCCTATGTCACATGCATGGACAGAATCTAGTTTAGGGGGCTAATAAATTTGAATAATAATAATAATAATAATAATAATAAACTGGCCCGAAGGAAGGTGCTTCTAACCATAACATAACGTGTAGCCGCCATCTTAGTGCATCCATAGAAGTTCATGCACGCTGCACATGGCAACCTTAGAAATTAAATCACTCGCTTTCTCTCGCCCTCATTGAGAAACTAAGTCATTGTAACATGACAGAATCATAAAGTATACTATTAGCAGTGAAATAAAAGTCCATTAAACGCATCTACGTCAAACGTAACTCTCAATGACCAGCAGCAACAACAACATTAACAACAACAACAACAGCAACAACAGCCACAACAACAACCATGGTTTCCGATCGGCAGACCGGCCCGAGGCAATGGCCGATGATGTTGTGGCATTAACATCGGCGCCGATAATGATGGTGCCACTTTGAACAGCAGCAGTTGTCGAAGTCGACCCGTCCGTTACAGCGTGGCGGGCGCAATGATAGAATCGGCTCCGACGATGCCGACACCAACAACCACGGCTACTCAGGTAATTACTGGCAGCGTAGCGTGTCAGTGCCAGCAGTCAGATAGGTGTGCCTGTCTTCGCCGTGAATACGACCGTGAATAGTTCCCGCCAATACCCGGCGGCGGGCTCAATTCATATGGCCGTCGTTTCGTCCAGAATTTCTCTCTTGCTTAGCGACCATCGTTTCAGGACGCGCCAATGATGATGAGTATAACAATCATGAGCGATATCGGTCCACACGTAGCAGCAATAAAGATCAAAATAAAAATAAAACAAAAGTTTAGTGCAGGAACACGATCAGTCGAACAATACGACTATACCAACAGCCAAAACAAGAAAAATCAAGGAGGAAAACAAACAAACAAATATATGTGTATATAGATATGTATATATATATATATATAAACTAGATTGTGGGATTCGTAAGTGCAGCCTCTAACCCAAAACGAAGGTCTTCCATGTCCGCTTTAGTTCCAAATAAAGAAAAGTTCACCTTTCTGTAAATAATTCTATTCGAGAGCAATTGTTATGTATGTTTATTAAACAAAACGCCCACGCAAAAGTCTACCTATTAATACCTAGATGTTGTTCTTGGCTCAGATTTAAAATGTTGAACGCATATTGCTCATAATACCGACTAGGTATTATCTCCGACGCGTTTGAGCAATTGTTATATATCTATTACACAGAATGTTGAACACGATTGTAAACTATATCGTGCTTTTAGCTGACTTTTTTTGGGGGGCTGATGACTCTCAGCCAACATTTAACGTCCACGGAATCACTTTCGCATTGCTTTGTCAGACCCCGTAAATTCAAATAAGCCAAAACAGCGGGCATCGAACCTGTGCACCTACCTATGTGTCTACTCCGATTAAGCACGTTAGAACGGCATCCAGTCATCTCTGCCTCAACGATTCCAGGCTTGACTTATGAGACGAGTTGCCAATCGCTGCAATGTTGCGGGGGTTCTAATTGCACTGTCAACGGCCACTGACTTCCAGCGGTAGTTGGGATATATATATATATATATATATATATATATATATATATATATATATATATATATATATATATATATACATATATATATATATATATATATATATATATATATATATATATGTATATATATATATCTATATATATATATATATATATATACATATATATATATATATATATGTATAAACAGCACCACACAACAGCCACCACAAAGAAACTTGAACAGCTTGTGCGGCAAAACAAGTTGAACCTATAATTTACTGTGAAACCTAATTCTCTATGGAGCGGCGGCTGTATTCAGCGAATCGAAACTGTAAGGCTTGACTTGTGAATCACACCTTTGAGTGGCGATCTGCCCGCCGAATTCGATAACGTGAATAATTTAATAGGGTTGTGCGACCCTTTTTCAATGAAGGACTTGCACAATATTCAATTATAAATAATAATTACATTGCATTACAGTGCGTTGTTATTGCTTCATTGCGCGTCGGTTGTAAGCATTTAAGACATGGATGGCTTGAGTAAGCCCTTTACTGTTCTGTTCGCAGCTTTTCAACGCGGATGCGTTTGCTCTTAGCTACATGCCATCCTTGTCTTGCACAAAAACAAACCCTTAGAACCTGAAGTCGAACCATTTGAATGTGCTCGTGTTTTAAGGCTATAAGTTCAAATCACTCTTCAGATCCTGAATGCTGTAGTGCGGCTGATAAAATTGCCAAATCATGAGCGGAAAATTTCCCTATGCTGCTTTTTTTCAGAGCATATTGCGCTAAAAATAATGCCTTCGAATTTTACTGCAACATTGGTGGAGCTGCGTTACCGTCAGCTTGCCACTATCACATGTTTATCACTAACATAAGCCGCTATTTTAGTAATGATGATACTCAATTAGCCATCATCTCTATTTGTAAACACACATTTTTGTTATTCCATTGTCCAGAATCTTGATTTTGACATCCTCCGCTCATATTTTCTAAACGCAAATTTTCGTTCCTGCAAACCGAGTCAAAAAAATTCGGAAACTGGCGGAGAGGGCGCAGACCATATGTTAAATATGTTTGCGTTGTGGATGCTGAATATGGCTGCGATTGATCTTCCCTCTTTCATGTCATAACTACTAGATTGTAATGCACATAGATTAGCATAAGCTAGAAGACCTACAGAAGACTACACTTTCCAGACATCATACGTACTAAATAACCTTGAATGAGTGATATGAAAGCATTCGATACATTTCATATGGTTGGCCTGGAGCACATCACTAGTTTGCTCGCGTGTCGAGTGGCCAAGTGGACATAGGCGAACGTTAAAATCATAGCAGTGTCCTAGCCTACTTCGTTAATGCATGCAGTCGTGAACTGCTGACGCGCGTGTTGATGAATGATGCCATTTTTAACAACATGCGCGTTTTTAAATACGTACACATTTGATTGCCGCGAACGCATATTACACATTTGAAGCAATTGTACCTGCAACACCTTACCACTTCGACCGCAACACACCCGCAGCATAACACTACGATAAAAAGGACACGTGAGTTAAAGCAGGTAGCAGACAAAGGAACCGGCTTATTTTGTTCCCTAGTGGATGAAGGAAAAAAACTGCATGAAAACAAAAAGTCAGTACTTTGCAAAAAAATATCTGCCACTGGCACCACCTCTTTGAACGGCAAATCTTTTTGAAACAAATTCGCATCCAGACATAATCCACGTCGATGAATTTGTAACAAGACGTAACGAGGTGTTTTGTGCATTGGCTAAACACCAGTTTACCAGCAAGTGATCGACGTGCGTGAACGTTACAGAGCAAAAACTGTCCTACCGTCTACAAAAGTGGAATAGTTTACGTGCTCACCTTGTTTCCTTCTTCATAAAGCCCAAATATTACGCAATTTTTTCACTTAGTTATTTTATTCATTAATTGTATGTGTATGAACGTTTAGGCCCAGAGTGCAACCTTGAATAAAACCTGCTTCTAGCAGGTATGCTAGAAGCAGCCGGTATGTTGTGCTGCACCGGCATAGTTGTTATGTTGGTGTTGGCCAGTTGTCAGAGTTGCCGGCCCTCAGTTGCTAGGCCCGCTGATGAGTTATGCGGGGGCATTTATTTGTATACTAGGTGGATAAAAAACGTTCGCGCTATGAAATATAAGCAATATACGGACAAAAACCACATACATTTTATTGTTACCAGTATAATCCCCCCGAAGCTCAACACAACATCAGCCACAAACCTTTATACGACAAGCAAAACATTCGGAATCTTCAGGCCCAAAATAGTCTCATATGGCGCGTAATCACAGCGGTAATGGTTTGCCAACTTATTGCTCGAAGAAAGAAGAATTGCCCCTTCGCTAATAATGCCATTTGAAAGAGTTCCTGGCGCATACCACATCATTGTTGCTCAAATATGTTTTTTTTTCCGGACAGAGATACTTCTGGGTGCATTAAGGTTGCGGCAGGTTAGACGCATCGCCGTTTCGTAAACTGCATCTAAACTAACTTCAATTTCCATTGCAGTTAAGTCTTCAAAAACTATTTAATCAGAGCACGGTACTTCTGCTCCACTGTGACTGGAAATCTGACATTTTAACGTTTCGCGACCTGTAATTTGTTTGTGTTATTGCGCAACCTGTTTGTACTAACTACAAACGCAATTAAAAACCAGTACACGTTCCATTTCGTTTTGTTACTTCTGAAAAACTCTCTCTCTCTCTATCCGGCGCTGTAGTCGGCATGAGTTTTTTCACGCGTTGGATGTGGTTGATATAGCAGGCCTTCTGAAAGCTCCTTGGATCACGCTATACATTAAGTTCTGCATGTCTGAGGCGCACACCGTAGCAGGCGCGACCTGCCGAAGGAATTAGCATCCAGCATGATGCCGAGCTGAGACGAGAGCATTGTAGGCTAGTATATATACACACAAAAGATCGACGCAAGCCACAGTTTTCGAGACAGACATTGTGATCGGCTGTCCGCAGAGGGAACGCAGCTGGCGCGTCAACTCAAGCGTCATGGGCTGAGCTAGTGAACAATGAGGATCAATCAGACAGACGTTCACTACTTACCATTGTACCGCAATGTTATCGCTGCACGTAGCAACGACATTGATGGTTGTGCTTAACATTGCTTGGAAGTAGTTTCTTGGAAGAGGCGCATCGAGTCCTATAGGATAACTACGCCATTTGGCTGTGGCCGACCGAATCGCTCGTACATTGGCTTGGCTCCGTTCTCTCATGAACAATGGACGCCTCTACACTGAATAGATGGAGGCCTAATACTATTAAACGAGTTCTCAGTTCTCTGAATCTCATTTGTTCGGTAGTTAGCGAAAGTGCCGTTTTTAGCTATAACATTAAAATGTCCTAAATATATACGGCCTTGCAGCACTTTTTTTTGTCTTAGACATGTCCAATTGCAAGGCGGTGGACCGCCTGTTAGGATTTGGTATTGCAATGAGGAATGTTGCAATTGCCGTGGCGTTGTTTTGCCGATGTTTTTGTTGATGCTCTGATTTTATTTTTAGTTGGTGTTCAGTAAGGCTAATGCGCGTCAACGGTTTTTTCATGTCATGGCTGATTTTTTCATCATACACTCTGGCATTTACGTTGTCTAAATTGGAAACCATGAAAACCAGTTTAGGAGTGGCCGGGCTGAGTCTCGAATACAGGCCTCCCGAATACAAGGCAAAGGCTTTGCCACTAAGCCATCTTGCGCGGTAGATTTAGTAACAACAGTATACGACGGAATTCTTTCGCCGTGGCTACACACTGGCTGTTGTTGTCGAAACGCCACCGCGGACGCCGTGAAGACGAACACGTTTATTCGTTGTTACAATTAAAATGAGAACAGGTAAGCAATTGGTATATATAGGCCAGCTATCGTCTGCTACCCGCTTACATTTGGTGTCATCTACGAAGTAAGAAGGAGTTTTTGTACACATTTCTCGGAATTGATTATTATCGCCGTTCAACAGTTGTCTGTTTGTTGACTGTTTGTACTAAAGAGCCGTTATTAGTTTAACGACTGCAATCAGATGTGTGCGCACGTTTTACGGT
This sequence comes from Dermanyssus gallinae, assembly GCA_003439945.1. Taxonomy (NCBI): domain Eukaryota; kingdom Metazoa; phylum Arthropoda; class Arachnida; order Mesostigmata; family Dermanyssidae; genus Dermanyssus; species Dermanyssus gallinae. The sequence goes on from QVRM01000887.1 coordinate 36,766, forward strand.
ATTGTCTTAGCGAGACGTTGATATTTGCCAGCGTTGATTGTTTCATCGCAGCACTTTTGACCTCGAAAACCTTAGAGAATAACCTTGTGTGCTCCCCAAAAACCAGTGCATCGATGCACGGTTATAGACATTCGACGACAGTAAGGCTCATTGTCAGCTCATTCATATTGTGTATTAGGCTCCCAGCGTCTTGTTTCTGAAGGTCGTTACGCATAAAGTTTGAAGCGTTGAACACACCGTTCCGCAGAGGAAAAGCAATTCAAATCATATCGGCAATAGAGCACAGTACTTCTGGGTTACCGTGCGTTATGCTCACATCAGTCCAACAATCGAATCGCTTTTCTCAGAACGCCCCGTCGACGCAGAGTTCTAACGAGATACTTTTTTTCCGTTTTAAGTCCCTCGTGGTCATAGCCAGGGGGCAGTCGGAATCGATGTCACACTCATACTTCATTTAAGCATATTTCAGCATACGTCAATTTGTTATGTCTCCACTTCTTCCATTAGCTGTTAGCAATATGGCAATCCGGTTGGCTATTTAGCTTCATTAAATATGCTTTATAGTTTTTGATTTTGCTCGAAACCATAACATGACTTACACATGTATATATATATATATATATATATATATATATATATATATGGAGGTCCTCACATAGATATCACATGGATTTTGCTCGAAACCACAACATGACTTACACATGTATATATATATCATCATCGTATTTATTTCACTCATGTATATATATATATATGGAGGTCCTCACATGGATATCCATATAATCTGTACCTGTCCGGAAATTTATATAGACCTTGTTGGGCATCGATACTGTAATTGTAACATTATTATTTACTGTCAAGTAAATAAAGCTAACGTTCGCTAACCGTAAAGCGATCCGTAATCGTTAATGACGTCCAATACTTGTATTCGTTAGGTCGTACTGTTGAACTGAATTGTGCCACCCTCCATAGCCGCCTATCATCACCCAGCTATCTGCTATTTTCTGCCTTATGTCCGTCGTCGTCGTCGTTGGGCGGGCGCTGGCCTGCCTGTGCCGAGAATGTTTCGAACGCTTGTCGACGGAGGGCGCCACTGTCGTCGTCGTCGTCGTCATCGTCGCTGCCCGGCTCATGGCCGGCCATGCGCGAACGACGACGGCCATGTGTTGAATGGGAGAGGGCTATCGGGAAAGTTGGGAACGAGTCGAAACGAGTATAAGGGGGGGGGGTGGGGAGGGGAGGGGGTCAGGGCAAAGAAGAAAGGGCCGAGAAAGGGAAGTTCGGCAGGAAACTCTCTAGCGGACAGCTCTCGAACGCCGCCGAGAATGAGCTGCGCTGCTGCTGCTTCGAAATAATAGAACCATTCTGTTCTTTCTGGCCGCCGCCGTTGCCTGACTAAACCAGTCGACCGACGAGCGTCGACCAGCGGCAGCGTTAAGCAGCAACATCAACAACAACATGATGATGATGATGATGAACCATCATCAGCGTGCATCAACGACAACGGCAGCAGTAACAGTAGTAGTAGTAGTAGGAGCAGCATCAAGCACAACAACACGGTGGCTGCGGTAACGCAGGGCAATGGTGTTGTGTTGGTGGTTGCAGGAGCGGCAGCAGGCGCTGCCGATGAATAGATAGACAGGCTAACAGACAAATAGCTGCTACCCAGGAGGTAGGTAGAAATCGACAACGAAACGTCCGCCGTTGTTGTTGTTGTTGTTGTTGTTGTCGTTGTTTTTACAGCTGCTGCTGTTGTTGTTGTTGTTGTTGTTTTTACTGCTGCTGCTGCTGTTGTTGTTCTTGTTGTTGTGTTGTGGTGCTACGAAAAGTTACGCTTGCCTCAAAATCTTGTTGTGTTAACCAACAACGAAAGGTTAGTTTTGTCCACGACAAGGAGAAGGAGGTGATCGTTGTCGGTAGTGTTGTTGCTGCTGTTGTTGTTGTTGTCCCGGTTGTTGTTGTTGTTGTTGTTGTTGTCCCGGTTGTTGTTGTTGTTGTCCCGGTTGTTGTTGTTGTTGTAATTATTAGTATCGGTGTTGTTGTGTGTGTGTGTGTTATTATTATGCGAGAATGTTGTTGCATGTACAAGAACAGCAATAAACGACCAACAGCACTTCGGCAAGTTGTCATTATTGTTGCTATCGTAGCAGATGAGCTTTGTTGCGAACGTTGCTGTGTTGAGTCGCCGTCTTGTTGCACCACTACCACCACCACCTTCATCATCATCATCATCACCATCATCTTCATGGAAATATTAATGAGCGACCATTTCCTCATCCAGGACAACCGAATGCCTGCATCCATCTCGTGTTTGTGTTCACCCAGTGAAATGTACCTGGCCACCACGGCAATACGGTAGCGGTAACCATCAACCACCACCACCACCAACACCACCACCACCAGAATAGAGATACCGCACCTAGCTACCTACTGCACGACCTGTATTACAGATTCATACAAATATCTCCAACCAGCAGGCAAGCATGCATACGCTGGCTCTCTTTCTCCGGGTTGGCTGGCTGGTTGGGTGCGTGAGAATGGATAGATCGAATGGAATATCCAACCACTGTGGTCTGTGGTTGGGCACACCTGTGTCTTTATTTAATGTGTCCTTGTCTCTCTCTCTCTCTCTGTATATATATATAGATCTACCTGGGTGTTGATGAGGGGTGGAGAATGGCTGTGGCATCGTGTGTGGGTGTCTACTATGTGCTTAGTGTTGTGTTCGAAGATCGCGGATTTGTCCACTAATTATCCATCTGATTGATTGATTGATTGTTGGACGGGCGGGCGGGCCGTCGAGGGTGGTGCGTTTGTGCGTAGGTAGTACAATTGATTACGGCCAACGGCGACCACCACAGCTGACCAAAGTGTCATAATAACAACAACAACAACAAAAAGATGATGACAATAAACATGACGACGACGACGACGAACAAAGATGATGATGACGACGCTACAAACACAGCGATTCCAACCGTTGTTGGAGGTGGATGCGTTTGGTATGCCACCCCACACCGCCCAGCACCCCCCGTCGAGTTGGCCGGTTGACTGGTTGATTGTTGCTGATATTGTTGGTTTCGGTTATCATTGTTGCTGCAGCTGTTGTTGTTGTTGCTGATACGGCGGTTGTTGTTGCTATTGTAGTGACTGGTGTTGGGTACGTACCGCTTTTGGGTGAGTGAACAAAATACGGGCGAAACAAAACAAAAAAGAGGCAAGATAATACAACAAAAAGAGAACAGAATAAGTGAGAGTTTATATCTGAGCGAGGTTGTTACTCTAAGGTGAGAGCAGGACCAGAAAATAGGCGATATATATATATATATATATATTTATATATATGTATATATATATATATATATGTATATATATATATATATATATATATATATATATATATATATGAATAGACGGGGCGAGTTTATTGTGTCGGCGTGGCCGGGGACGTTGAGCAGAGTTGGACGCTTTTTTTCTCTCTCTTTTTCTCTGCTCGCGTTGTACCAACGAAATCCTTCGTGCAAACTGGTTGTGGCAAACGATGATGATGATGATGATGATTCGTTATCGTGGTCGTATTTGTGGGCCCGGTCATCATCGCTCATCGCCGATGAACGGATCGACGCCATGCAACGATGCATTATAGAACGACGACCCGTCACGATCATCCCTCACTGATCGCTTATGATTCGTAATGATAGAAGTGATCTATCAATTCTATTCTTCACTCATTCGTGTGTTCGTTGAGCGATGCAGATGATCAGCCATCTTATTACAGACATACAGACACACATATATATATATATATATATATATAATATACATATTATATATATATATATATATATATATATATATATATAATATACATATTATATATATATATATATATATATATATATATATATATATATATATATATATATATATATATATATATATAAAGGTTTGCTGCCAGTGGCTGAAAACAGGTAGTTTTTGCTACTACTGATGCAGTCGTTGCTGGATTCTCCTTACGGTCGTTGTCAGCGTCACCATTTTCCTAAGAACTTGAAGAGGAAGAGAAAAAGAATTGCGTGCGCAGGGCACAACAATTGTCTGAACGTCTGCATGTCCGTCCGTTCGTCTGTCCGACTGTCTGTCTCTGTGTTCCTGTTGCTGATTCCTCTTTTTCTTCTTCTTCTTGATCTACTACTACTACTACTACTACTTCTGCTTCTACTGTTTCTGCTGGCTGCCTCCACTACGACTACTGGTACGACTGGTGGTACCATTAGTATTGTGCCTATTCGTATTCGTTTGCTATTATCATTATTATTATTACTACTACTACTACTACTACCGCTATTAGGACCAGATCGTACGATGTCAGCCGTTGCGTCGAGAGTGACGGTCGATTTATTTCAGCCCCATTGTTGTTGTTGTCGTCGTCGGCGGTGTTGTTGTTGCTGTTGTTGTTATTGTTGTTGTTGCTGTTGTTGTTATTGTTGTTGTTGCTGTTGTTGTTGTTGTTGTTGTTGCTGCTGCTGCTGCTCCATTGTGCTCCGCCGACCGGCCTGCCAGCATATTGTTGCTGTTCCTTTGACCGCTGTTGGCTTCTCCAGCGTCGTCGTCGTCGTCGTCGTTACCACCGCTGGCGTTGCTGTCGCTGCTAATGTTGTTGTTGTTGCTGTTGCTGTTGCTGTCGCTGTTGTCATTTTGCTTGCCTCGACGCCATCACAGTCGTCGTTATCGTTGTCACTGCTGCTCGTGGAGCTTCTGCTGCGGGGTTGTTGCTGACGGGGTCGCGGCTGCTTTTGCTGTCGTCGTTGTTGTTGTTGTTGTTGTTGTCGTCGTCGCCTTCGCGGTCGCCTTCTTCATCATCATCATCATAATCGTCGCCTCCATCACTGTAGTGCCACCGCCCGTCGTGTAGCGACATCAGCAGCAACAGCAGCAGCAACAACAACAATAACAGCAACAACCTACAACAGTAATAGCAATAATAATAACAATAGTAGCAGCAGCAGCAGCACAGCAACAACGGCAGAAACACCGCCAGCTGCTGGAGCAGCGACAGAGGAAGGCGGCCGCAGCAGCATTAACAACAACAACAACGATAGAAAAGGGACAACAACAAGAACAACAACAACAACAATAGCAAAGAGACAACAACAACAGCGCCAGCGCCGCCTTTGTCTGTCTTGCTGGCTGCCTGCCTGCTGATCTAGAGCTGCCTGGTGGTGAAGGTGAACGTGGTCGTGGTGGTGGTTGTGCAGCTGCAGTAGCACCAGTTGCCATTTGCCATCATGTCCAGCGGCGGGACCGTTGTCGTTTTTTGTTAGCAAATTGCTGCAGCACGCAACGCATGTACGTTCGTTAGTTCGTTCGAACTACACAGTCAGCGTACGTACTGACTGTTCGTACGCTCCACCCAGTGCGACACGCAGTGCTAGCCTTCCGCAGCACTTCCGCTCTCGGCGGTTTTCGGCGTACTGAAACAGCTCAAGACCAGAGCTAAGTTGTTTCAGTCGAGTCATTCTCCTACCCATCTCGTTTCGCCTTCGCTTAGCGAGAGGCTGGAGTTGGTTGGTTGGTTGGCTGGTTGGTTGATAGGTTGGTTGGTTGGTTAGTTGGTTCGATGGTTGACTAATTGAATACTGGTTACACTGGCTAACTAACCGGAGAGGTCGGCTGGATCGTCGACTTCTGTCGCCCGCGCTCCAGTCGCCCTCGGTGGTGCAAAATCGTAGAATTTCGAGCGTTCGCACTGCTGGCTCTCTATTCATATTGACATATCGACAAGGACTACTGCTACATCGAGGACCAGCGCAGCCACCGCCGCAGCTTCGCCGTCGCCATCAGCACCGAGGGAGGCTAGAGGGAGACCACCAACACCAACTTTGACAATCGAACCAGCTCGCATTGGTGTTTTCCACCCATACTTTGTTTCGTTAAATTCCTTTGTTCGTTTGGTCAGTTGTTGTTAATATTGTCACCACCCCATGGTGGCTGGTGAAGTCTGCCTGTGTCACAGTGTAGAAGTTGTTACTTTGGCCATTGAGGTCTTGATCGTTGTTGTTGTTGTTGTTGTTGTTGTTGCTGTTGCTGTTGTTGTAGTTGCTGCTGTTGATGTGGTGAATGTGTGATACTCCTGCTCGTGTCACGCACCTATACGCGACACAAGGTCTGCTTGTGTGGTAACAACAACCGTAGGAGAAAGAGTAGCAGAAAATTAGAAAATGTTCAGTACATTTTGCTGCATAATTTTTTCACGTCGATTTTGTTCCCGTTTGCTTGGCGTTCGCTCGGCCAACCTTATTCTCTTAGTAGCTGAGCCGATCCATTACTGCAGACAACAACTGCTCCTAGATGCCAACGACAACAACGACAACGAGAGCAATGATAACAAACTACCTGTTTGTTTCTGGTTGTTTCATGTCCTGCTGCTGCTGTTGCTGCTGTTGCTGGTCGTAATGGTTAATCCTAGCCACTTGGCCTAGTGCCTTATTCCCTCTCCTTTTGCTTTTCTCTCAGTTTGCTTCGACTGTCTGTCTCTCTGTCTGTCTGGTGGTAGCTTCCCGTCGATCGATTCGAATCTTAGATCATCTCGTCTTCCTCCTCCTCGTCCAAATCGTCGAGCAACGATACTACAGGGAGAAAAGCAGACCGAGAGGGAACATAGGCACGTCCAGACACATAGACATACACACATACATACAGCGATAGAGAAAGCCAGATAGACAGACAGACAGACAGACATACAGATATGCAGGCGCCCAAAGGCCGGACAGGCAACAACATCAGTAGACGACAACGGGCAGTCAACGGGCTGATCTCGAGACGATGACGGCTATGAGCCTCTAAGATAGAATAGCCAAAGAAAGCAACAGAGTGAACGAGAGATAGAGCATGAGATAGATGAGAGGGGAAAACCGTTGGAAGAAGCTCGACATGAGGTGGCGGCTGCATCAACATCAACATCATCATCCGCCACAGCCGCGGCAGCAGTAAGAAAGCACTCAAATGTGCCAGTAGCGTCCTGCTGGTCGAGGACCACTCGCTTGTTGAGGAGCAGCAGGAAGACAGAGTAGGAGACGACACAACGGGACAGCGAGAGAGAGAGAGAGAGAGAGCGAGTGGTGGGGGGGTGAGAGTCTTCGACCACGACAGGAACAGCTGCGGTGTCCTGCTGCTGCTGCCGGCCGCTGTTTCTGCGCTGGATTCGTCGTCGATTGTTACCCATTGGGCCTGTTTGTCTGCGGGCCTGCCAGACGACGACCAAACATCGAATCGCTAGCGTCGAACTTCTTCGGCGGGTGGCGTGAGTCCGCCCTCCGTCCCTCATTTTCGGCAGCGACGATCTTTGCCGCAGTCCACAGTCGTGGTTGTGGTAGTAGTGATTCGGCTGGCTGCAGTGGCGGCGACTGATGCGTCACCAGATGTACCTAGCATGATGTACTATCGTTCTAGCTGTAGTACCAACTAGCGTAATGGTACTTCTTCGGCTGCAGATGCTTTTGCTCGTTGTGGTGCAGCTCTCGCCCCCCCCCCCTCGCCCTGTGTCTCTCGTGTTCCCTCGATGTCTACTCCGCTCTATCCTGTGTCGCCGCTCTGTTTCGCTGCGAGTCTCCTCTTGGCTGACTACCTAACATTTGGTGGCGTTGTTGTCGTTCGCCGACAGTTGGTTCGCGGGCCGTCAACGATGAGAGATCTCGAGCCGGTATATATTGCCGTCTCTCTTTCTTGGTGTCTTCCTTGGTATCTCTCTCTTTCGCAACCCCCATATCTCTCTTAGCCCCCATATCTCTCTTAGCCCCCATATCTTCTTAACCCGCCTATTGGCGCGGCGATCGCGATGTAGTGGTTTAGGCGATCTGCTCGAATCCGAACGAAACCACACTCTACTTATCGAAACGCTGCGGTGAACTTCGTAGGAACGCAGAAGTTGAAGCAGTGTTAGTGATCAATCATAGCAGTTGTATTCGTTGTATATGTAAAAAAGTTAGTCTAGTTAGAGTCGACGTAATAACGTCCACTATTATGATAACACCTACGATTTGCGGAAGTTAGTTACGCCGCTGCTACTTAGACAGTGTTTCTCCCTGCCATAAGTCCACGGAAGTGAAGATGTTCATGGTCCCTTTTGGCCTTTATTTGGCATATTGGCTGGTGCCATCGTCTGTCTCCGGGGACTTTTCAGCGTCAAACGCTCGCTTTTCTCTGTTTTTTTTCTCAGCCTGCCTGGCTAATGCTCATGAGATGAAACATGAGTGACGATTGTGAAGATTGATGGTGACGGCAACCATGACTACGTTCAACGTTCAAACTGTTTATCCGTGCTGTCTTTTACGTGCTGCCGACTAATCAATCGCCCGTGACGAACTGCTAACGCTAAGCTGAGACGTCCGAGCGAATTACCACCTGTTTTGCTACTATTCTAACAACAACTAGTTAGGTGCTAAGACGATGACAACGACGACAACGACGACGGGATAACAGACCGTGTGTTTTTTGTGCGTTTTGTTTCTGTGCAGACTCGGGGCATTGCCCCTCGTGTGTCTTCTTGGGCTCCTGGCGACCATCTATCTATCTCTCTGTTCGACCGGAGCAGTGGCGATTTGGTGCACCCGCTCACCCCGTTCGGATTGCACGATTCAACCGTGTCTCGTCCATGCGTTCCATTTTCCCTTCCCCCTATTTCTCTACCTCTCTCCCACGTATCTCAAGTTTGATCGATCGATCGGGACTGCTGCTGCTGTTGCTGCAGGATAACAGCAACAATAACAACAACAATCATCATCAACAGCAGCAGCAGCAGCAACAACGGCGGCGGCGACATTAACAAGCTGACCATCTACAGCTGGATGTCAACCTGCATATGAAGTGAAGTTGTGTTGTTGAGTTTTGCAGTGTTCTTGCTTGCGAGTTCGCAAGTTGTGACGCCAGATGAAGTCGTGCGTGCAGTGCTGTCTGGACTGCGAGTGGAGTGAAGTGAAGTGAAGTGTAGTGGAGTGGAGTTGAGTTGAGTTGAGTGCGTCTGCAAATCAGTCAAGTCAGTGCCGAAGTGAAGTGCCGGGCGTAGGCTGCGTAGTGTGCGCGACTCGCCATTCAATCTCGTGCATTCATTGTGCTGCTTGAGTAGACGAAAATACTAGTAATCGTTTTAGCCAACATCATGGTCAACCTCATAGTGATTGCTGGCTGGTGAACGTGTCTAGCGTGCCGAGAGGATCTATATGTGGTGGCGGCAGCGGCGGCAGGCAACCGTCTGCCTATGTGTGAGTCGGCCGGTGTTTTGTATGTGTGGCCGTGCCGCTGTACCAATATCCTTCAGCTCAGTAGTGTTGTGAGGACCAGCTGTTTCTGCTCACACTCGGAGACGTATATCCGCCCAAGGACCAGCTGGACTATCATCACCATCATTGGTGATAAATAATTAACTAAATAACTGCTCTCCCTCGCTGCCGATGAAAAATGAGGCAGCGCCGATATCGCCGTTTTCGAGGTAAGTTACAAACAACAAATGTTACAACACGGGGGTGACCTCGCCGGCGAGCCTTCGATGTGAGAATGCCCCCTGCTCCCCCTCGGGAATGCCCCCTGCTCGGTTGTCGTCTATTATTGTTAGTTATTTTTTACTCTCTAGACCTCATGACAAGTTCGACGCGAGGTTGAAGACCGGCGCATATTCTCAGTGCCTCTCATCTCTACTCTCAAGGAAACTTGAACAATGTGTTCTCTGTCGTTCGATTGGCAATCATTACAACGCCTTTTTTTTGGCTATGGTGCGAAGGCCTTGGATAGATTTGTTAAGCAAACATGTGTTAGTAGAGTCTGTGCAACGAAGATAGTGTGCGTAGCACTGAAATCGGAATTTAAGTGCGTGTGCATAATAGAGAGGAAATTAGCGTACAATAGAACAAAACGATTCTGATATCTATATAAATGTGAAAAAGAAGGTGTTACTGTTTTTTTCTGTATATTCTTAAAACAACAAACATTTACTACAAACACTACTTTATTTTAAATCAAGCGTTGAGTCGTTTTCTCCGTGCCGGACAGAGTGGGATTTGTTCGACTTGTTCGACACTGAAGACTGTTCTTTGCGTGGAGAGAGAATATCTCTCGTAGAGACGTCCAAACCAGCGTGTTGTCAAAAAGCCTTGCAATATGATTGTTATCCGTGTTAATGCTCTTTATTCTGGACCTACAACCACTATCAAGAGCAGCACCAATTCTCAGCCAGCTCAGCGGCCACGGCTTCTACTATTACTACTACTACTGCTACAAAACGAATTTCTTGACATCGATTTGATTCGTCGACCGACAGCAAATTCCACAGAAACATGCTCAAGAACATAACACGTTTGCTGACGACGATGGTTTTTTTTTTCGTTTTGCACTACTGTCCGTCGTTTTATATACCTATAGTTTGTTTGTTTATATTTATATATATATTTATATATATATATATATATATATATATATATATATATTTATATACATATATATATATATATATATATATATATATATATATATATACATATATATATATATATATATATATATATATATATATATATATATATATATATATATATAGAGCGCGTGCGCGTCGCTGGAGGTTTTTCACATCAGTGGGGTCTTCAGTGGGGGGGTCACTTCAGAAGATTAGCGCACCGGCGACGGTAGAAGAAGATTTTTCGCAAGCCGGTGTTGAGAAGCAGCAGCAGCATCATCATCATTCTCAGCATGGCGACCGCGGCCGTCATCGGTGACGAGGACCATAACTAAAAAAAAGGTGGCCTGAAGGCGGCAGCAGCAGCAGCAGAAACAGCAGTGGTCACAGAAAGCCGCTTGCAGGTGGGCCGGCGCGAAGTCGAAGGCGTTGTCGTCGTCGTAGGCATTGCCGTTGGATTCTCCCTTGGATTGCCCCTCCAATCACTGACTTCACGAAGGCCGTCACGATCGGATGTTCTTGGCCTCATTATCATCATCATCATCATCATCATCAACATCATCATCATCATCATCAACATGATCATCATCACCACCACCGCCACCACCACCACCACCACGAATGTCCGCCGGCACCGTTGTACTGTAAGCAAACATGGTTGTTCTGCCGCGGCTATGCAGCAGTCATCATGGTCCCGCTAAAAACGTCATGATCGGAATGAGAGGGAGGGCGGCCATCGTCATGGTCGTCATCATCACCACCATCATGATCATTGATCACCATTATCATGATCATCATCATCATTATCATGATCCCCGTCGTCATGGTTGTCACCTCTTGAGCAGCACCATCAGGTCTGCCTTTTTTGATACAATTCGGCGCGTGTCAGTTTGTGGGACAGCAAGGACGGGACGGGATACATGTTGTATACAACTACTACAACTACTATAGACGCGACTTGTTTGTCACGCAGACAAGCAGACAGGTGACGCCGGCAACCGCCGCTCCCCCCCCCCCCCATTCCACTTCATCCCTCCTCCATCCGTCTTCTCTCCCCTCCCCCCTTCTTTCTGCAAGGTATTTGTTTACTTTGCGAGAATACTTGACGAGAATACTCCGCTACCTCCCTCCCTCCCACATCACAGTCACAGTGCAGCGTATCTAAAGGACGTTGTTATTATTAGGACTGTTCGAACACGTGTGTATATATATATATATATATATATATATATATACATATGGTTAATCCGTCTTAATAATAATAATCATATTAGAAATACTATATTAATCGTCATCATACTGACCATATATATATATACATTGGAATTATGATGATGATTAATTATGTCTAATAATATCATTATTATTATTATTAGTTTAATTAAGAGGGATTAACCGTCATGCGAGGATTGAACGAGACTCACGATAGACAAACGGAAATCTTAAGCAGGACAGGCCGATCCTGGTTAATACTGGCGTCTAGATGGTGCGAACATCAGTGGTAACGCGTAAGACCACTAAGTGATAAGTGACGTAACTTTAGCATATTATATAACTACATCGTTAACAACTTTGTCGTTATTAGTTGCGTTATTGTCATCGTTGTTGCTGCTACGCGGTTCTTACTTCGCTTTTTTTTGACTGCTGGTTTTGCTGGGTTATTCTTGCTTACCGACGTCATTATTAATCCTTTTTATGATTATTATTATTGCAGTCAACAATGCTGCTGATCACATGCGTGCAATCGGACGATCAATTCGCCGTTTTTACTACGCCGACGGTTGGCGTTCGAAAACAAGTCATTTTTAAGTCACGCGTTGCGTCGTTGCGGCAAGAGCAACCCTGTTTACATCATCGTCGTACAATAATAAAAACTAAACAACAACAACAACAGTAACAACAAAAACGGACCCTACGGCTAGTGAGTTCGTTTGTAACTGTACTTGTTCAAGTTCAGCAATCGTTAGGGTCTTGTTGCGACGGCGGCAGGCTGCGGATAACGTGAGGCGTTAGCAAAACCAGTAGTAGTAACCCGAAAACGTCACAATGCTGGTTAGTTCGAGGAATCTTCGCCTTCTTGGTCGCTAGTTAGCTTGTTGGAGAACTACTTCTTACAACAGCATTAGCAGCGGCAGCAGCCGCATTCGTAGTCGCAGCGTCAGTGCTGGACAGCGACTGGTCGTGATATAGCACTAGAAGCGCTGGCGACGCAGGCGGGAAGAAAAATCGTTTCCGCTGTCCCGTGGGAAGCGACTTGAAGCCAGTCTACGGAGGTCATCGGAGCTATCAGCCACATACTTGCTACGGGTGCCGTTGTTGTTGTTGTTGTTGTTGTTGTTGTTGTTGTTGTTGTTGTTGTCGTCGTTGTTGTTCTTCTTGCTCTTGTTGGTTGTTGTTGTCGTCGTCGTTGTTGTTGTTCTTGTTTTTGTTGTTGTTGCTCTTCTTGTTTGTTGTTACGGTGGCTTCCGTAGTCTGTTATAAGTATGATTGGTACTGACAACAATATATATATATATATATATATCTTTATATACATATATAAATATATATATATTTTTTTCTTTGTGTACAGCCTCAATAAGAGAATGCAATTATGTTCAAAAAGTGCGATATTATTGACATCATTAGAATGTTATATACACATATATGCTGTAATAAACAAAATACAGACAGAGAGAATGCCGTTTAATGAAAAAGAAAGGAGACAGAAACGGAGAAAGTGTGTGAGAAAGCATGTGAGTGGTTTCAGACCACTCACATGCCTTACATGAAAGTTTTCCTGATACTCTATCATCATGAAATGTTGCGTATTAGATTAAGTACCTAAATATTCGTTCCTCTGACTTGTAAAAGCTTTGTGTTTTATATACATGTATATGTGCATGCATACAAGGGCAAACAGATAATACGCACTCGGCTGGCGTGTAATAGCATTTGTTATTTGTCATTATCACGAGCAAACGAGCAACTGTGTTCGAGTGACGCGCGACTAGACCGTGCCGTGTTCTGCGTCCATTCATTGATGCCACCGCGGTATCTATGACTAGAGGCAGATGTTGTGAGTTAGACTTGCTCGAGGGAGTAGCAACAACGTTGAATAGACCATTCATTGATCGGCTGCGAGTGACTTCAACTTAACCACCTGTCTGTGTATGCGATTGTAATCCTGTGTTTGTGTGGACAGAAGTCATTGAGTCACTGAGATCAGTTGTTTGTAGAGAGGGTGGGCTTTTTGTGCACGTGCGTCCCGGTCCCGTCGGGCGACTGTTATGCCGTGCAGCGGGCCGCCTGGACGGTGTGCATAAGTTCAGCGAGCTACTGAATCAGAGTTTAGCCGCGTCTACTTGTCTATTCCTCTGAGTTTCTCTTGATGCATCTCGGCTGGATTATATGTATATATATATATATATATATATATATTTATATATGTGTGTGTATTTACATGCGTGAGTCCAGCTCAGATACATCAAAGGACAAGCAGAGAAATAAGCAAGCAGACGCACGTATATATATATATATATATATATATATATATATATATATATAAATATATACATACTGGTACATGCGTGCTCATGTATACACATATACGCAGATGAGCGTACAAATATAGAACTAATCACACAGAACATACGTTGCACCCAAGCAGCATGACCAAGCGCTTGTTTACATGCATCGGTATTGTGGCGATTTTTACTTGTCTGTGCTCTCTCAGTGGCGGCGAACAGGTGACATATTGAAATGTCACCACCGACACTGGTGGTCATCTTCTAGCGACCACGGCCGCATAGATCGTGCATGGCGCCACTCTCACCCTCGCGTCTCGTCGAATTCAAGCAGGCGATGCATCCTGCGGGGGCGAGCCAATCATTTTCGAAAGGTCGCGCCTATTGTCACGTTCGATTTCAGCTCTCCGTGTAGATAGATGTTCGCCTCGTTTGTTTAGGGGTGGTAGTGGTGAATTATCCTGGGAGCGGCGCGCCTCAATTGAGTTGCTAGACGCAGGCCAACAGCTGTGCGCCGGAGACCGACCGACCGATGGAGGGCGGGCGGGCGGGCGTCTTCCGAGCATTGATCAGCCATTCCTAGGTTTTTAATGGACCGAGAGACATAAATACTGCCTGCCCGTTTCTATGCACATATACGTGTGCGTGTGACAGACACAGAGAAAGAGAGCGAAACGTAGCTAGAGAAAATAATCTTGTTGCGCCCCTACGATTTCCTAGCCAGACGCTCTTTTTACCAGCCCGATCATAAACAGCATACGCTTCTTCCTGCAGTTGTGCTGCAGCTAAATAGAACACTTGCTGTAGCTAGTCCGTCTTGTACGCGTTGTCGGGTTGTACCTTGGCACTGATCTAGTGGCACTTACCTTCTCCCGATTTCAAATATATTCATATATACTAGTTAGTCGTATATACATATATATATATATATATATATATATATATATATATATATATATGTATTGCTCTATTTATTATTATATATCTGTACTATCAACGCACTACTAATCAATTAATTAGTAAGGCTATTATTTTTATGACGGCTTGTTTTTTACTTTTTGTACTTGTATTAGCAAAACAGCGATTTATGTACATATATCGGATATATGCGCGGTCATGTGTGGAGGACTGGGATCAGCAAACTGTTTTGCGCTTTCCTGGTTTAGATGCAAACTTGGGAGTGTTTCGCAGATGAATGCGACCTGCAGGCTACCACCACTACGTTCTAATTTTGAGGCGTCGAGACGTTGAATCAATGTCTCAGATGTTTCAGTGTAATTGCGTGCTCGGCCCGTTTGACGCCAGAGGGTTCATAAAAATCTGGAGAGTGAACAATTTGGAGAAGTCGCTCCTTTTGTATATTTGCCTTGCGTGCTGTTTTGTACACGAAGTTGTTGTTTGTGGTGCACTGTCTCACTTTATGCTGCTCAAACATGCAATGTATAACATAAACGTTCCGTTCATTATACAAATACGCTTGCACTCTAGTCTAAGCCATTTTTCTGCTGTTGTTAGTATTAGCACTACGGGCGCTATGTCATACAACCGTCTCACGTTGCCACTACTGTTTGACTGTAGCAATACAAGAGACGCGGGATTGTGCCTGATACATAAATTACAGATATATATATATATATATAGCTTTTTAGGCAGTTTTGCTGCAGCATTCATGTTCTCGTTAACTAACGTTTCAGTAGCATACCTTGCCGTTCTTGTCCTATTTATTAGGGTGGCTACGACGGATTGTTGGTTGATCTTGTCGTTCTGTCGTATATATATATATATATATATATATATATATATATATATATATATATATATATATATATATATATATATATATGTATATATAATTCGCACTATTTCTGCTAGGCGATGATTGTTTGTGTGTGCTGAATGGGTATCTGGTTTTGGCGAGAACTGGGTACCCCAGCTTTGGCACTTTGCTGGCGGTCGCAGGAATGCGTGAAAATTCCAACCCACCACGGATAACAGGTTTATCCGAGAAGCATCCAGATGGGACAGAGAAACCGCAGCACCAAGCGGAACGTTAAAGGCGACCCGCTTCGCTGGCACACGAATACGCAGATGAAAGTTGTCGAAATGGAAAAGAGAGAACAACGCATACATATATACATACATATATAAGAGAGAGATACATGGAGCATCTTAGATGATTGGAGTAGGGACGCGTTCCTTACAGTTGACTTCCTCTGCACTAAACGGCGAACTCACCGTTGATTAGTCGAGTATATGGACGAAGACGTATGGACATTATTGTCTCACTCCCGCTTGTCTTTTCTCTTTCATCTTTTCGCTTTGCGGCCCCTGGACGCTCGTTGAGGCTGCTGTTCACGGGCCTTTTCCTTTTCTAACCAACTGTCACTCTATGCGATCAGGAGTTGGGTGTCACCACCCAGCGAGAGTGTCATACAACGAGCTCTTCCTAAACTGTGCCTCTTGGTATTGTAATGACGACGATACGGTCATGGTGGTTTCGATCAATCGTGCGCGATCTACGTTTGTGTCTGATAGTGTGCGCCAGCGATGGGTGTGCGATGAGGCCTTGCGGGGCGCCGATTGTCTGACTCAATTAGGATCTATGTATTGTGTTAAAAAAAAGAAGCTTCAAGGGATTTCGGTGTATACATACACATATGCATACACATTTAGGCAAAAGACGAATGCCTATGACATATGGTGCCCATCTTTAAGACAACGTGGAAATGACGTATTTAAGGAATGGTTTATGTTTCTGCCCTGGTATCTACATCTTGGATTTCGCCAGCCTGTTGGAATGATTGTGTCGGCTAATCTAACGGCGCGAGTGGTAATACCAGCGCATATTCTGGAGTTCACTATCCCAATATGCCGAGTTTTGATGTCTCTGTTTGTCTGCCAAAACCAATGATGCTGAATCTGGCTCAGTTAGAGGTCCCGGCCGCTTCGCGCGGATTAATTACTCATATTTAGTAGTACTGCGTGAGCTGTGTTTAAGAACCACGTGCTCTAAATCACTCGTCTATCATTTACAGTCATGTCACGCCACCTTCGCGCAGGATGCGTGGCTAGTGTTCTTGTTGTTCTCAGCTATGGAATATATTTCAACGTATTAGTGGTTTTGAGCTGTGTGCTCTAGTTTTACTACTGTAGTTCAGTCACTCATGAAGCGTCTCACCACAGGTAGCCTTTCGGCAGTCTGGATAATTGAGTACGAAGTAGTCTGATGGTGACGTGTCGCATGCTCGCCAGCAATTACTGGATATGATCCTGGGTTCATTTGATGCCGTCCTATTGAAAGGAGTGACTCTTGTCGTTTTGTCGTTTTCTCGTTTGGTACGGACCGAATATGACCTTACCAGCACTTAAAGTTGGCGGCAACACAAGAAAACACACACATTGCCTCCGTGCACATCTAGTATCTCTAGGCAAATCTGTGTGCGTGCTTGTGCTGAACACGACTTGAAGAAGAAGAGTATATGAGCGAACAGCCAACACTCGATCTATGCTGGGTGTCAGCCGGTCGGCCGCGTTCGAGTCGTTGAGTTTTTTAGAAGAAAGAAAGAAATAAAAAAAGACAGACAAGGTCACCACTTTCAAGTTGGCGGCGGTGTAGGCGGAGGCTGGCTGGCTGGCTGAAAGAGAAAGCAACATGCCAACTGAAGGCAAAGGCTCAAACTCCGCAGCTTTGCTCCGGCTTCCACTTTGGCTCCCAGAGAAGACGACACTATGCCCGCGAGCCGGCGAGCAAATGCAAATCACCGGACGACCCTCAACGCATCTGCCCACCTCACTCGAACAGAATGAACAACAGCCACAAGCGCACTTCTTGACGTCGGTCTCTTCAGCTGGTACAGGGATTAGCCGCGCCTTGATGGGCGTGTGGCGTCGTATATATATATATATATATTATATATATATATATATATATATATATATATATATATATATATATATATATATATATATATATATATATATATATATATATATATATATATATATATATATATATATATATATATATATACATACATATATGTACAGTTCACCTCGTTTGACTCTTTGGGGAGCTAGCACGCCCTAGACATTAGGTCCTAGGCGCGCTCCGTGCTACTCACTAGGTGTGCTTGCATTTATTTCTTCGGATTTGTGCGACGACGACTGTGTGTCGAGTACGTGTCTTGTCGAGAATGTGTCTGTCACTCTTGTTACACTGCTGGGCTGGTAGGAGTGCAAACACACACTGCTATGGCGACTTCTGCTCTCGCCGTAGTACACTCGTGTTCGGGCTGCCTTCCTTCAGGGGCTATTTTTGTCGACGTCTTCGCTTTCTCCGTCCGCATCCCCTTGGCGCGCAAGCGGCCCTGTCGTTCACAGTCTCTCGAATCTGTCTCTGAGTCTGTCGTTTCGTCGGGCGGGTTGGCTGGCTGCCGGTCTGCAGCAGCAGCAGCAGGACTTTCTGACAGAGATTCGAGCTGTTCCCTGGTTCGTGCCCATTGGGTCGTTCGATCGATTATTACCCGTCTCATCTTCATCGCGCTCTCAGCCTCTCAACGGCGCAGGCATCTTCTTCACACCAACTCTAGCAGCTTCGGTTGCTCGGCGGTAAAGTGTCGTTTGTCGACTACGACCGTTCTTGCTGTTGGTGTTGGTGCTGCTGCTGTCGTTGTTGTGGTTGTGTTGTTGTTGTTACCGTTGTTGTTGTCCTTGTTGTCGTTGGTGTTGTTATCTTTGCGTAGGCGGCAAACGGAAATGTACCACTACCATATCATCGTCGCCGTCGTTGCTCTCTAGTCTGATACAGTGACAGTAGTAATTGTTGTCGTAATAATAATGGAAGTTAGTGTGTAGTTGTAGAGTCAGCCAACAGGCGCTCAAAGCAGTCCGTTCGGATCTCCATCAGGGACAACGGCAGCAGCAGCAGCAACGTCATCGGGATCATCATCACTATTCGCATCACGGTTATGCTGCTGTTGCCTCTACCCTTGTTGTGATGCGCTACTCCACTGTGGGAGCTATATTTCAGAAACATGGCCAAACAGTCCTTTCCTCGTTTCCTGTCTATCTCTTGTTCTCTCTGATTTTATCTGTTCTCCTGTCTGCGGGAGGAGCTTCTGCGTATACGTGGGCCCTCCACCTCCCTTTGGGCTAACTTCAATGTCGATCGTGTCCACGGCAGGGGAGCCTCGCAAGAAACGCCATTATCATGTGTTCTATGTGTGCTCTGTTGATTTGTTTGTTTATGTATTTGTCTATCTCTCTCTGTAGACTTGTCCGTGGGCGCTCTCCGTCTACGCTTTGTATATCTATCTGGCTGCATCTGTCCGATCTGTCCGTACGTTTACCAGTTCAACTAGTCACAGTCACGGTCCCTCGTTCTACCCTCGCCATGACGCCTCGACGAGTCGATGCAGAACTGTAGAGTCTTGATATTTCATCAAGGCTCGATGGGTCGATAGAGAACTGTAGAGCCTTGATATCCCACCAAGACTCGATGGAGAACTGTAGAGCCTTGATATCCCATCAAGGCTCCATGAAAAACTGTAGGGTCCTGATATCCCATCAGCCTTCGATGGAGATCTGTAGAGCATTGATATATCATAGGGCTCTATGGAGAACTGTCGAATCTTGATATCTCGTCAAGGCTCGACGAGTCGGTGTGGAGAAATGTAGAGCCTTGATATGTCATCAAGAATCGATGGACAACTGTAGATCGAAGGCCAGTTAGAGCGAGATGACATTTAGTTAATTCTGCATGAAACACATGACGGTTCATTTTAGTATCGTTATTATTAGTATCTCTAAAACTTTTCGGACTACCTCTTAGCCAACATTTGACGTGTGGGGAATTTTTTTCACATTGTTTCGTAAGACGGAACCCGTAAATTCAAATATGCAACAAGGGGGATCAAACCCATGCACAAGTGTTTCCTCCGGTCGCAAGGCGTACGCGAATGCACCACCCGGACTCGACTACTATTAGCATCTATAGCTACTTGCACCGACCGAGACTGAAGGTCAATAAGAGCGTTGGCCGAAGCCTGGCCGTTAGGAGATATGTTAGAAAAAGGCCAGCTAAGGCCATAAAGGAGAGCCAACGTGGCTCAATCCACGCATGATAATCGATATTTCTGTATTCAAGTCTCCCTTGACAGCTATTATAGTCTTTCCGTTCAGCCATTTACACCTTTTGTTGCATATATATATATATATATATATATATATATATATATATATATATATATATATATATATATATATATATATATGCTCGTTATTTTAATTTAAATATACATATGTCCATAATTCTATTTAGACAACTGGCTTAATTAATCTGAAATATGGTAGTGCATACATTTCGCAGCAACAGCTTCTGGTGTCGACAGACCAATGTGGATGGAGACATTGGTCTCTATCAACATTGGTAGCTGTCTGTCGCATGCACTTGGAATAATTAAGTGCAATAAATGCACTTGATTATTCCAAGTGCATAAACACATACCACCAACCACTAAACCTTGTTTGGTTAAATATAGAATCTATGTATCTAAAAATCGAAAGTGTGCCTTGATAATTCCAAGTGCATAAACACATACCACCAACCGCTAAAGCTTATTTGTTTAAATATATAATCTATACATTTAAATATCGAAAAAGCCAGAATGTAAAGATAAAATAAGAGATCTTTAATTTTATTATATTAAAATAGCTGACAGTTGTGTCTAAGTGAAAGTTCACCTTTAACTTAGAACAACCCTGCTCTACGCCATTTGATAAACGATTCGAGAATTGAGACCGCGTTGGACGTCAATGGAAAGTCTCCTATGTAAGAATTGTGCGGCTCTTTTGTCCCCCGTAGTAATCTTCAAACGTTCGCCCAACTTAGGAAGTCGACTCTACATCTAACCCTGTGTAATGGCGGCAATTGCAGGGAATACTAGTATTTCTAGGATTGTTAAGCTAATATCCCTTTGGCACCGTGAGGTCACTGAAACGCCGAAGCTCGTCGGTTTTGTCAGTGAAGTCGATATCTTTCAAAATGTAAGCTAGGCAGGTGACTAAGTAAACGCACCTCAACAGGCAAACGCCAATACATTATCCTATTATATCCAGGGAAAGCCGCTTTTAAGCAGTACTCAGTTCACATAGCTGCATCTGCAGCACGGGTTGGCTACTTTTATACGTCTTGAAGTAGAAGTTCTTTTAGGAGCTCTATTTCGTTCGCGTTGAGTGTCTTGCAACCCGGTAACTGGTGCTTGATCTCGGAGCTTGTTGAATTAGAGCCAGCATTCTATACGAACAGTTCGCATTACGAGGGGTTCAGGGTCTCTCTATACTGTATTGAAAGCATTTGAAAAATCTTGCTTAATCAAAGATGTGAAACAAGTCCTGGAGGCCGGGAACGAGAGAGTTGTATAGACTGCGCCCCAGCTTTGACGGAGAACCCCAATTGTCGGTCGTCTGTTTGGTGCGTGACTGGTCCTGTCCTATTCTTATGCTAACAACTGCAATCCTGCGTAAACATGAGGAATATGCTATCGGCTTGATTGAGCCGCATTTCTCATTAATATTAGCGCCCAGAATTATTGATAAAAGCTTTACTGGTGGTTGTTCAAACCGCAACATGCCAACAACATCAACAATGTATATTGCCAAATGTAATTTGCTGTCGAGGTTAGTTTTAATCAATCGTTAGTTAGAAATATCGGACAGATAAAGTCCAATCATGCTGAGGAACTGCCTGAAAAACATCGAACTGCTTTAAAGATGCCTTTTTTTCTATGTATCCGGGGTTTGTTGTTGGTGGTTCAGGCAACACAGGCACGGCTGGTTCAGGCAGGTGTTTCGCTCGTAGTGCTTTGGCGGTATCTTCTCCAGACGAAAACGTGTCTGCAGAGATTAAGATCCTAACAGCAGTGCTGCCGTTCCATTGGGACAATTTAGCTATACCTTCTCAAGCATCGTCGGAGTCACTGTGAGTTGGCGCGTTTTTTAAACGGTTCTGCGCTAATGATTAATTGACATTTTTATTGGCTAAGAGGCGGAAAGTGACCGGTACAAAGAAAAATAGTGCCAACCAAACAAGAAATGCATGGAAACTGTAGACATGATGTGCCCTTTGGTCCCGCATCTGCGAGAGACATTTTCTGGTCTGGTTCGAGCACTACGGGGTGCGACTTACATATCCTAGAAATATAGAGGTTGGTGATTGTCAGTCGAATGTGAGTATTACTCGATCTAAAAGCTTCTGTTGGTTACTCGGCGTGCCGTGCAGGCGATGAATATAAGTCACCCCCAGCTCTTTGAGCTTGTCAAGAATTTGATGCCATGGTTATAATTGCGATGAATTGATATCGACGTTGAATGTGCGCACTTAAATGTAGGCGGCGATACGCACCACGTTAGAGCATTTGTTCGATAAAGTTGAGTAGAAGTGTATAACTTTGAAAACTTTGAATCTCAAGTGGCGAGCGGGTAGCTGTCGCCATTTATTTTCATGCCCATCATTAGTTTCTCGATCTACGAACAGGTATCGATACAGATCGGGGGGAAATATACACGTCTAACATTTTTCTGATGCATACGTTTAGGTACGGCGGTCCGCAGTGCGAACAGTGAACGACCTACATATATATAATACTTGGGTTATTGGCACAGAGTGCTGTCCTATGACTACAACAATATCAACTACTACTACTACTACGGGTGTGTACATGTATAATAAATAATGTCCTTCAGCGGGGACGTCTGTACGAAATAATTCTGTAACAGAAGATATTCACGAATATGAATGAGGAGAGGATGATGGAGGTGAACAGAGCAAGAAAGAGATCGACATTCAGTCGAATCAGACCGCGTAGGATCGATCGCGATTTAGGGTACAACATCAACACCATGCCTAGTTAATGTTTGCTACTGTCCTTGAGTTTATAAGCCGCCAATGGTGGACGATCAAACGCAACGCTGTGTCAATTTACTGGCATTTATTTTGTACGGGTAATTTCGATTTCTTACTCGCTATTTACACTTTGCTCACTGCTGCAACGAAATTTCACAGTGGCGAACGCCAGACGTATGCTAATAGCTAAAGTAACGTAATTTCGCAGGTGATTTTATCGCCCTATGCACTCAGAAAGTCGATGATTGTCTCAAATACGTCGCCTGGCTAGTTCAGGTCCTGCCACTTTAAATCTTGTTGTCCTCTAATTTGTTTTGAGCGATGCTCGAGAATAGATGAAAAGCCATACCGCTGAGAGTCAACGGCCATACTGCCACGGGGACTGCTAGGGAAATTCGAAATATCACAACATGTCCAGGTTCTCGATGCATTGCACATATGCATCACTAAGGCTGCACGGAATGGAGAATAGTATAGAACCAGAAACAAACTCCTTAAAATGTGTATAGATTTTAATGTTCTGATGATAATGTTCGAAGTCGGAATACATTCTGCTATATGTTTTTGTGTTTTTATAGCTGTAGCTATGAGATTATACCAATATTGTCGAAGTTACTTGTTAGATTTGTTATTTGTTTTAATAGTGCTCTATCTATGCTTTGCGTTTAGATCGTTTCTATCAGAAGTATAGATATATTGTAGTTTCCGTATTGCGCGTTGCACGTGGCGGCCCTGTCAGTATAATCATATCTTTATACAGAGTCTGATATCTGTAAAGTAAACATTTGAAGACAAGTTCAATACGCGCATAATAATGCCTTCATACATAGTCTGATTTCTGTAAAGTAAACATTTGAAGACAAGTTCAATACGCGCTTGACACTATATTCGAAGTGTGAAGGGCAACAATTGCTAGGTGCGTAATATGGTGTTTTCTAAAATGGCGGTACCACACCGTATTGCGCATGCATGTATGTAGTATGTATATATATGTATATATGTATACGAGGTGTGTCCAAAAAGTATCGCGACTTTTGTGTTTTTCAAAAATTATTCATTTATTCATGAATATCTATTTTGTCCCCTTCAAGTAATCCCCGTGAGATATTATACACTTGTGCCAACGGTTTTTCCAATCTTCGAAGCACTTTAAAAACCATTTTTTTTATCTTGTTCAGCTCCTCCTTCGATGGCCGTCTTTATCTCGTCAGCGTAGCGTAACGTCGTCCTTTCATGGGCCTCTTCAGTTTAGGGAACAAGAAAAAGTCACAGGGGGCCAGATCTGGGGAATACGGTGGCTGCGGCAGTCATTAGTGTGTTGTTTTTGGCTAAAAACTCGCGCACAAGCAACGATGTGTAGCAGGGGCGTTATCGTGGTGCAAAAGCCAATTTTTGTTCTTCCACAAATCCGGGCGTTTCTGGCGGATTGCTTCGCGCAAATTGCGCATAACTTGCAGGTAATATTCCTTATTGACCGTTCTACCCTGTGGCAAGAACTCATGATGCACCACGCCCCTGCAATCGAAGAAAACTGTCAGCAAAACTTTCACATTCGACCGAACTTGGCGCGCTTTTTTCGGTCTTGGTTCGTGCGGCAGCTTCCATTGAGATGATTGAGCTTTGGTTTCCACGTCATAACCATAAACCCACGATTCGTCACCAGTTATGACCCTCTGGAGCAAATTTGGGTCGTCGCGGACAGAGTCCAACATCTCATTAGCAATGTTCATGCGATGCTGTTTTTGGTCGCAATTGAGCAATTTTGGTACGAATTTCGCGGCGACCCGTCTCATGCCCAAATCATTGATAAAAATCGAATGGCACGAGCCAATCGATATGTTTAGGTCCTCAGCAACTTCTCTAACGGTGATTCGACGATTGGCCAATACCATTTTCTCCACTTCATTAATTTTTTCGTCTGTTGTTGAAGTGCTCGGGCGTCCGGCACGCTCTTCGTCGTTCACATCTTCTCGGCCTTCTGAGGACATTTTGTACCACCGATAAACGTTGCTTCGGTCCAAGGTAGCTTCTCCGTATGCCACAGTCAACATTCGGAATGCATCCGCGCACTTAATTTCGTTTTTCGCACAAAATTTGATACAGGTTCTTTGATCCATTTTTTTGAATAGGTAAAAATCGAAGACGATCCAAAACTCGTGCAAGCAAAGCAGCTGTCAACAATTAAGTGAACATTCAAAATGGCCGAGCTTGTCGGCATAAGTGAGAGACATGAGTACCAACATAACGCCACAAAAAATCGAAATTCGAATATACGTAACCCGCGAACATTCAAAAGTCGCGATACTTTTTGGACACACCTCGTATATATATATATATATATATATATATATATATATATATATATATATATATCTATATATATGTATATATATATACACCGATTTTATGCTTGTGGTCGTTTCAGTCACGCTAACGGCCTTTTTGGCATGGTTTGTAACACGTACGTGACCAACCACATAACGGGACATAGCAGCAGAAAAGTACTATACACATCGATGTGTGATTGATGCGTTGGGGTCGTGTTATTGTTGTTGTTGTTGTTGTCATCGTCGTCGTCGTCGTAGTTTTGTTCTCGCATAGAGGGATGCGACCCCTGGCCGATGAAGATAACCGTCTATAATTTTATCTATGCATCTACACCTACATAGTGATGTATGTATCGGTGTCGATGAGGTTTGTGTGAGGCATGTGCATGAGCGTGAGTTCGGCGTCAAACGATCTTCTCGAACGAGAGGACGCGCCGCGCGCATCTCCGACGGGAGGCTGTTGCTGGAGGGCGGCAGGTGGTGTGGTGAGGTGAGGTAGGGTGACCTGGACACTGTTAGCCAATATGCTGCTTGCCGGGTGCGTGAAGACGTTGTCACGTTGAAGAATCACGCGCTCTACCGCTACGATGAAAACATGCATATATATATATATATATATATATATATATATATACGACGATCGATATGAGCATTCTTCATGTGTGTGTCTATATGCCTGCAAGTGGTCAGATGACGGGTCACTGCCACGTTCTGGGGCTATTCATTCAATATTCATTCATCGGATCGAGCCAACTATTTGGAAGCCAATTTGCTGCACTTGTTCAGCTAAGCTAGACCCGTAAGGGCGAAACGCCTAAATCGCCTAGCAATGGTGGTTATTGTGGCTAATAAAAAATAAATAATATTAATACGTTATTTGCTATCTCGTTTGAATAATAAAAATAATAATAATAATAATAATAATAATAATAATAATAATAATAATAATGTCGAGTACTTGTGTTGGCGTTGTCTGAACTGCACAGTTCGTTGCAACTCTTTTGTTTCACTGGAGATGTTGAGCAGAAGTTGCGTCGTCGGCGTCGTCGGTGTGTGAGCTGGACTTTTCAACTGCAAAGTGCGTAAAAGTTTACAGCATGGTTGAATGCGATGATGGCCGCGATGGGATTTGTCGCGCAGCATGACACCAGCCATGCCATGCCATGTCATGCACCACCACTACCACTACCACCACCACCACTACCACCAGGCCACCATCCGTTGATGATGGTTGATTGGATTTGTTTACGTGCCACCTGCGTGTTCGTGTGTGTGTGTGTTTTTTTTGTTTGAACAAAACGATCACCGTAGAGTCTTCTGCGGCACGTATCGAACAGGCGTCGGCATTCTAACATGATGATGATGATGGTGATAATGATGGTGATGGTGATAATGATCGCTATCGATGGCTGTACATATGATTGGCTCTGTTTACCGACGGCGGTATGATCCTCGGTGGTCTACTGTGTTCTATCCGTATCTGCCTGTTCCGTTCGGCGTCGGCGGCGTCGGCGGCGGCGTCGGCGGCGTCGGCGCGGCGTCGGCGGCGGCGTGGTGGTGCTGTCGTTGTAGGGGGGCAACTCTGACGATTGACGCTCATACATTGTGATGTTGTCTGCCGTCAGAACGACGATGAGGATGATGATGATGATGGTCTGCTTTGTTTTGTTGCGTCATCTGTTGCCCGCGTTCCCTCGCCTTGCCTCGCTTCGTGCCGAGCCGGCCACACAACGACGGGCCGATCCATCCTGCCTCCCATTCACACAATGGTGTCGGCTCCGTAGCACCTCGATCATGTGTGTTTTTGTATCGACCGATTCGACCAGTAGTAACGGGCCGGGGTAAGTGGGTGGGTGCTAACTAAACGACACGCTCCACATACACATGTAGACATCATATAGCCATTTGCACACACATAGACACACATGCGTCATGTTGTTGCTGCTGCTGCTGTTGTTGTTGTTGTTGTTGTTGTTGTTGTTGTTGTTGTTGTTGTTGTTGTTGTTGTTGTTGTTGTTGTTGTTGTTGTTGTTGTTGTTGTTGTTGTTGTTGTTGTTGTTGTTGTTGTTGTTGTTGTTGTTGTTGTTGTTGCTGTTGTTGCTGCTGCTGTTGTTGTTGTTGTTGTTGTTGTTGTTGTTGTTGTTGTTGTTGTTGTTGTTGTTGTTGTTGTTGTTGTTGTTGTTGTTGTTGTTGTTGTTGTTGTTATTGTTGTTGTTGTTGTTGTTATTGTTGTTGTTGTTGTTGCTGCTGTTGTTGGTGAGAACACAAATTCGCCCGATGCCCTTAATCCATGCAGATGACGGCGGGGCACCTCGCAGCCGCAGCGGGCATTCAAGCGGCTTGCTGAGCCGGCAGTTTGCTGCTAGACAACGAGGTAGATCGATTCCCCTTCGGATCTCCCCGCCCAGCTTTCCGGTTCTTCTCGCCCCCCCTCGCGCAGTCCGTGTCCAGCCCCCTCACTCCCCCTCCCGATATCCAGTAGGTACTTGGTTCGCCTTTCGCCGAAACGCACGTAGGCTTACGAAGCCCACGTATGCTTTGGTTTCGAGAAGCCAGCAGGCAGCGATCAATAATGAAAGCCGCAATAATAATAATAATAATAATAATAATAATAATAATAATAATAATAATAATAATAATAATAATAATAATAATAATAAGTTAGAAACATTTGCAATTGCGTGTTGAAGTTGTTGTGTGTGACCGCCGCCCGCGCGTACATCGACCGACCGACCGACATTCAATTCTTAACAACAACAACAACAACAGCAACAACAACAACAACGATTCGTACGCTGTTGCATCGGTTGTCTCGTTGCTAGCGGCGGTCATGGTGGGGGTGTATGGGGGGGGGGGGAGTGATGGTGGTGGTCAGGACGTTGGCGACGTTCAACATGTTGGCGGCGGCGTTGTTCAGTATAGAGGCGTAACAGTCGTCGCCGGCGTCACCAGGCACCGCCAAGCGGCGAAATATGAGATGAAGTCGCACATAATGAAAATGAAGACGCCACCAGCCGTCAGAGGCCACCGCCGCGGTGGCCACGATGGCCAAGCACTTCTGTCGTCTGCCCCGTCTAACGGCAATCGGACTCGCGACGGAGCGGAGTTGACCACTCCTTTACCATTGACTAAACTGTCTGTCTGTCTGGTTGATTGACTGGCTGATTGACTGACTGATTGACTGATTGAACATTGACTGACTTTACGCAAGCGCAAGGGGAGGCGGGACGGACGACCACCACGGTGATGACTATGCAATGAGCACGGCCACGCAACGAGGACGATTTCAGCAGCATCTTTATTGCGAGAGCATCAGCATCAGCAGCTGCAGCAGTGCCAACAGACTCATCGACTAGCAAGTCGACAACGACGAACCTTTTTCTCCCATTCTGTCTCCCTGTTTTTAGCTCTGTGTGTGTTCATATATCTGTCTGTCTCTCTGTCGGTTAAGTGTCACACATCTACGAGAAGATCAGCAAAAGCCGTATTTGAAACAAAACAAAGCGAGCGGAGAGAGGACAGGCTCACAAAGCTGATGGAAAGTGCGGCGAATGACGTCGATCACGGAGGTGGTGAGGAGGATATGGAGGAGATGTGCACGGGCACGTCGCACAACTCTCCCCCGGAGAATGTGACTGCCGAGTCTGAGTCACCTCCAGACGATAGCAGAGCTTGGCAGACTGTCGCTACAAGGAAGGAAAAGGCGGTAAAAGCTGCTATGAAGAAAGTAGCCAGAGAAGCAACAACAGGAGCTCCTGTTAGTACAAAGAGTAATAGTCGCCTGACTGTCGGCGATAAGGGGAATGAATGGCGACCGGAAATCATTTTCGAGAGCCCAAATGATCCTGAGGGTCTAAAAAAGTTGAGTTTACTGAAGATTTATACTGAAATAAGAGCAACGATACCTGGCGCGCATGCTCGTTTCACAGCACAGGGTAAACTTGCGATTCGGATCGCGCAGCCAGAGGACGAAACGGTGGCTAGGGCACTCACAAGCGTATGCGGAATAACAGTGGCTCCGCTTACCGATACGAGTGCATTCTGGGGACGCATCAGCGGAGTAAACACACAATTCCAAGAAGATGAGCTACTAGAGTGCCTAAAAGAGCAAGGCGTAGGTGAAGTAAAACGAGAAAAATACACGGCCGCAGACGCCAGCGACCAAAATAATGTTGTCAAAGTATGGAAGAACTCCGGAAGGGTCCGACTCCGATTTAATGGACCTCCTCTGCCGGAGGTGTTTATAGCAGGTGAACGCTTCCAAGTTACGCTATGTGCAGGCTCGCCTCTACAATGCCTTTCATGCCACAAGTTTGGTCATAAGGCTGCAGTGTGCACTAAAAAAGCTAGCCCGACATGTAGGCGATGCGCCAAACCAGGACACCAAATGTGGCAATGCCAAGAGAAAGCACACTGCGCTAACTGTGGGGGTGCCCACTCAGCCAACGACAACAGATGCTCAGTAAGGCAAGTCTACAGCGAAGCTCAACGGAAAAAGCTGTACGAGAAAGTTTCTACGCGTCTGCAGGTCTCAACATCGACTGAAGACTTTCCCGCAATGAATGCGGAAAGTTCCCCGCCAGCAAACAGCAGCGATGAGCGCAAGTCGTACGCTGAAGTAACAAGAACTCCCAGCAAGCCTATTATGGGCAAAGATGGGAAGACGGTCGTGTGCCATCTTCCGACGCCTTTAAAACCCAATACGGCCGACAACAAAGCAAAACAGGTTCGTGGAGCTGAACCCAGGCGCCAATCTCCTAAAGGCGCTACACAACAACAAACGCCGCGATTAATCAACGGCTTCTTAAAGATACTTGGATTATTTAGGCCACTCATTTCTGAATGGCTAAAGAAGAATCCAGTTGTCGACAATTTACTTCATTTTCTAGAGTCTGAACCAGGGAATGCGTTTCTGACCTCTGTGTTCGAGGGCTCAGACGTAAACGCCCTTCCCCCTCTTTCAGAAACTAAGCCAACGACTAGTCCAACATCGAAATGACCAGTCAACCTTTACGCCATTCCGAAAGCGTAGATAACCGGGATATTCAGCAAATTCACACGTGGACACAGCCAACCCATACATGCGATCAATGTGGACGAGTGTTACGAACGTTGCAGGGCCTACGAGCACACACAACGCGGATTCATAGTCCAAATCGTTTCGCACTCCCCTATAACAGAACAGAGCGTCAGACAAACCAGGCTTCGGCAGATCTCCCACGTGACTTGTCATTCAGCCCTGCACTGAACAACGATGCCCTCCTGCAACTCCTGGTCCAAACGCGCAAACACCTTCGGCTGATACGAATAATACCCAGGGGCGTCAGGGAACCATGCGCAGCAGCGTTTGCAAGAGCACTGGGTGACTTCAACCGAAAGAAAGACGTAACATCATGGGTGAAGCTCTTGTCGATACCAACACTAATCTTTGCCCTTCCGAGACATAAAACTGACTCAACGCTATGCCAGCTAATCCGACGTAACATAAGAAGCCTAGAAAATACTAACCTTAAGATGTACCTTACAGAAGATACATATACAACAACGCACAGAACGAAAAGCAATAAGGACCACCGCGTAGGCCTCGCAGAGCGCAAGCTGGCTGAAGGCGACATACGAGCCGCAGTACGTGCGCTGATGTCTTCTGACGTTATCGCCCCCGTCGACCATAACACAGAGGAGGAACTTAAGCGCAAGCATCCTCCGCTTGATAATAGTAGCAGCGATAATATAGAGGCAATGAATGAGCCTTCAATGGATGACCATAGACCCGTGTCAGACCTTCTAGTATTGGAGGCAGTGGGATCTTTCGCGCTAGCTTCAGGAGCAGGGCTGGATGGCTTACGGCCACGACACCTAAAAGATATGCTAGACCAAACGATTCCATCTTCAACAAGATTGTTGGAGGAGCTCAGAGTTCTTATGGAGAACGCAATTAATGGTAGACTACCACCGTTCTGCCTCTCGATCTTCTACGGAGCAAACCTTACTGCCCTTCGGAAGAAAACAGGCTCCATACGCCCAGTTGCATGCGGACTGACTTTAAGAAGACTGGCAGCAAAGATAGCCTTGGCCACAAATAAGAGAGCAATACTCGCAGCGATAAAACCGCACCAGGTCGGTGTAGCAGTCAAGGGCGGAGCGGAAGCGGCAGTTCACGCCGCCCGAGCCTACGTTGAAGTAGAAGGACCGACGCGCGTAATGGTTAAGCTGGATTTTTGCAATGCGTTCAATTCAATCCGAAGAGATTTGCTTCTGCGGAAAGTAGAACAGCATGTTCCGGATCTACTGCCACTGGTCTGGCAAAGCTACAAAGAACCCTCACTGCTATCCTGGGATACGATGACGCCTATCGGTTCAGAAAATGGAGTTCAACAGGGAGACCCGTTAGGACCCGCGCTCTTCAGCCTTGGTATATCAGGCCTGGTCGCCCAATTGCAAAGCCCGTTCAACGTTTGGTACCTAGACGACGGAACACTCGGAGGACCGGCAGATATCGTAGCATCGGACATACGCCAAATTAGAGAATTTCAACAACAAGGAGGCCTAGCTCTTAATGCAGAAAAATGCGAAGTAACTGCTTTCGGTGGATCCCACGAAGACAGAGCACGCGCGATGACCACAATATTAGAGATTCTACCTTCAGCGAGACAACTAGACAAAGCTGATATGGAACTACTAGGGGCCCCATTAGGCAGACGAAGAATCCCTCAAGTGCTAAACGACCAAACAGTCTTTATCGAGGGCGTATCACCTTTGCTCAAGCAAATGCATCCACAAGCGGCAATGTGCGTGTGGAGATACAGCCTGGGAGCACCCCGTTTAAACTACATACTTCGTAGTGCACCGACAGATCTCTGCCCAGATGAACTTGAGGCATATGATACTTCTACCAGAGAGATCATGAGCGAGGTGCTGAACGTCAAGCTTAACGATGAGATATGGAAGAGGGCAAGTTTACCTATCAAGGAGGGTGGACTTGGCTTAAGGAGTGCAGTAAATCTGGCTCCAGTATGTTACGCTGCTTCGCTGAACCAGTTCGGAGCTCTGTCAGAATCGTTGGTAAGCCACGATGTGCAACAGCTAATTCACAAACATCAGGTGGAGGCTGAATGTAAGATCAGGATGAAATTGGACCCCGGCCCGTTGGAAGAACATCTATATCAGCGCAAACTAGACGGATATAGTACCAGAAAGCTAGCAAGAGACATTCAAGACTCTTTGTGTACGCGCCGTGAACAGGCGGTTTTCCGAGCCGCCAGAGATATTTCTAGTGGAGGCTGGCTTAAAGCCCTGCCATCTCCACAATTAGGCACCATGCTGGACCCAACCACTTTCCGCATGGCTGCTGCTATCAGGATAGGAGCTCCAATTTGCGAACCCTTTCCTTGCGCAGCATGCGGAAATGAGGTCGATGCCTACGGTCTACACCCACTGAGCTGTCCAAGAAGCTCTGGAAGGATTTCACGGCACATGGAGTTAAATGAAATCATCAAAAGAGCTCTTAGGAAGGCAAAGTTGCCTGCAAAACTAGAACCACGGGGCCTCGGACAAGACAACGACAAGAGACCTGACGGCGTGACCATACCATTATGGTCTCACGGCAAGTGCTTGGCCTGGGATGCTACAGTGTCCTGCACAGTAGCTCCATCGTATCTCAGCCATAGCTCTGTTAGCACAGGATGGGTAGCAGAGCACGCCGAACAGGAAAAGAGACGCAAATACGCAGACCTTGAAAACAGTCTTCACTTTGTACCGGTGGCTATGGAAACATTAGGACCCATCAGCAGTGGAACAGCAAAATTCATTCGGGATCTGGCCAGGAGAATGACAGCAACAACGGGGGACCAGCGCGAAGGCGAATATCTGAGACAGCTTCTGTCTCTCGCGGTGTGTAGAGGCAATGCCGCTTCTATAATCGGCGCCATGGGATGAGCAGCTAAATACGTGCTTGAATCGACGCGACACGTTCGAACCTCACAACTGTATTTTGATAACACAATTACGAATTGAATAAATAATAATAATAATAATAATAATAATAATAATAATAATAATAATATTAACTGCAACAATGACAACATACAACTGCAGCAGCAGCAGCGACAACAACACTCACATCATTCAACAGCATGAACAGGTACAACGACAATGATAGCATACAACGACAAGGATAGCATAAAATAGCACCAACAACAATGACGACATACAACAACAATGGCAATATAAAAGAGCAGCAACAACAACAACAACAACAACAACAACAACAACAACATAGAACATAGGACAATTATACCGGCGCTACCGCTAGCTATCGACGACGCCAACATTAAACACAACAAATAAAGAAATATCGTCACCGACTATGATCAAAATGAACCACATCAGCCGCAGCAATCACAAAAACAGCAGAAAATCTATGGCACCCTACAGCACCTACTCGTACGTGCTACCGATGCAGGCACCTTAAACATGTCAGGGTCATCGACAAATGATGACACGCCTATCACTGGCTTGAACTTGCTCGCTATATCGGGTATATTTCCATCGAGTTATAGCATGGATGTCTGTTGCATGCGCTGCTCTCACGTGTGTCGGACAGGTGAACCAGCACGCCGTAGTGAATACAAACAAAAGCGTTAATATCATTTTCTCGCATACATGAGCACGTCTTCTGGTCGTTCTAATTTGTTTTATGGGATTATTCAACATCGATATATTTATGTTGTGTACGTCTGTGTTACTGGAATGAGCTCTCACACACACACACACACACACATATATATCTATAGATATAGTATTTTTTTATATAAACTTATTCATTGTAATCCATCGCCAGCGGTGGGAACATGACTATTGGGTTCCAGCGAACGTATATATATATATATATATATATATATATATATATATATAGCTTTGCACAATATACGTATGAGTTTTGAAACTTCTCGGTGCTACATTCATTATGCTATAAGCTCTCACCAATTTAAGTAAGCCCGGCATTCGGCCCGTTTTTCTACTAATCTATGTAATAGTAGCGTCTGGGACAATCCGGGCAGGCAACTCCATTAGTGTATCGTTTTGTAGTTCTTTGCAATGAGTTGGCGAACATAAGCACGATCTACAATTAGTCATGGCGGCACATCGACTCAAATACATTTGCCGCAAACATCCTGGGGCAAAAGGGACAGATCATTTCGAACATTAAAGCAGTTGAATATGAGTCGTTGTGCAGGTTTTTTTTTAAATCAGCGTAACAAGTTTCTCCCGCTGTTATTCACAATAGTGGCGAGTGACCTTCTAAGTACTCGCAAGTCAAGACTCTCATGTAGGCCGATGACATGGCGCTTTGCTACCGTAGTGGGTTTCACCATAGCAGGAATTACCCGCTATTTTCTATGTAGTGCCACTATTTACTCGAAATAAACTCCTACAATTATGTATACATATCTATTTTTCTCGGACATCACAATTGTGACAGAGCAAATATATTCCCGTCTAACCTAATATAAGCCAGGCTGAGTCCACAATTTACCAGCGAGCACAACACGCAAATTGAGTTACCCGGTTGCAACGGCATGCCTTTGGTCCCATCTCGTGCTCTTCAATCTTTCTCCAAGCTTCGTCAGTTGTCGTTCAGTCTACGGGTAGAAGCGCCTAATGTTTCGGAGGCCACTGGACAACAGTTGTGTGATTCGACTGGTTCTGCATATTTGCTCATCTTATGCATTTCGATCGTTGAGGCGGCACGACGAGGAGCTCTGGCCGCTGCGTAACTGATTATTGAGGGCAACAGTCACCCTTCTGCGTCCCAGACATGGTGTCGGACACGTTCGAAAGGTTTAAGAGTCATTCCATCTAGTCTCTTACTATTTATTAGTCCTGCATAAGCCAGTTGGGTCTGTGGCGGCTTGGTCTAGGGGACTAGTGCGCAAGTCATGGTTGTCATCTACCGGGGTGTCGTCGGCTCGACCCCTGTTGTTGCTTGAATTTTCATTGAGCGATGCTCAATGAGAATAGATGATAAATCATACTGCTGAGACTCAGCGGCCATGCTGCCACAAGGACTTTTGGGGAAACTTTAGTTATGTCAGCATCTCCGGTCCTCGGTACATTGGAGATATACCTCACGGTGAGTTCCAAGCTCGTTGGGGACGGAGCATAGTCTAGATGTCCTCAATGTCCTCACTAATCGAAACAAATATAACTAAAACCAAATCGATGAAGACCGATGAGGTAGATGACTTTCCGCGAGCGATAACCTAAAGTTGGAGTGGCGAGTGTGGAACCTGTTCAGTAC
This sequence comes from Dermanyssus gallinae, assembly GCA_003439945.1. Taxonomy (NCBI): domain Eukaryota; kingdom Metazoa; phylum Arthropoda; class Arachnida; order Mesostigmata; family Dermanyssidae; genus Dermanyssus; species Dermanyssus gallinae. Next base: position 72,245 of record QVRM01000887.1, read on the forward strand.
TTCCGTGGGGGATGTGCTTTTGTTGCGTGGAAAACGCTTCATTACAAATTTAGACATAGACTTCTTAAAGGCTTTTTAAGGACTTGAATAATATATATATATATATATATATATATATATATCGTCAACCATATGACTTGCCAATATAAGTACCAGAGCTGAGAGACATGCTTTTTGCTCGGTGCTGCCCGTGAACACCACAAGCTGACTAAACCAATATTCGAGTTAAAATCATCTCACAGCAGTTTTGCGGAGGAGATGGGGAAATATATTTCAACACAGATGGATATAGAAAGGCAAGAGGAAACGTCAACTGCGGCATACTTACGCTACGCTAGCAGACACCAACGGTCAAGTGACGGCCTGGATACCGCTATTCAGTAGGCGAATGGGCAACATCCGCTCAATACCTCAAAATCTCGACTCCGCTTTGGATATGACTATGTGAGGCCGGAAGTCCCACTTCTAAAGATAAAGCCTCACTCTCTTTCTCTCGCTGTTTCCCTTTTCTTGTCTTTACCCTCTCTTTCCGTTTGAACTGGTACCAGTGTTGCTTTGACGACGGACACATCCGTTTGAAAGAAGGCGATGCATACGTAACAGGACCAAGAGAGACAGCCCGTTGGACGAGTTGGAAGGCGATCGAAAAATTCCAAAGAAGTGCACACGTTTTTTTGTTGCAACTTTGATGACAGTGACTTTTAGCCAGCCGCGGGACAGCATCGATACAAGTCGCATCGAAGGCACTAGTTTTCTACATGTCTGCATCGTCCGTCGGAGAGTCTGTCAAGTATTAGTTAGAGAAAACCTTCGGCCCACCGCCAAAAACGGCGCTGCTCTTGGGCAGCCAGTTAAGAAACGTTAAAACGAAAAAGTTAGTTAGAAGAAACCTATATATGAGTATATTTGGTAATATAATATGATAAACGATAAATAATTATCCTCACAGAGCATGTACCGTCATATATCTAACTAAGCTACTAGTGCAAAACCACAAACCCAGTGGTTAGGACCATTCCGCCATTGTGCCCGGTATTGCAGTGAGCCCGACCACCAGGCAGCTCTTCAAATAGCAATTGCATGAAATTGCAAGCATGTGTTAGTTCGTAGTATTTTTTTGCATTCCGAACGCACGAAGGATTGCGCCGCCTGAGGCTGTCCCCACACCCATAAGTACGCGGTTCCACGTCTCAGGCACAGAGTTTCCAGACAACAGCAGCGTGTGACAATGTCGCAAGCGGCGTGGTGGCTGCACTGCGCAGCAACCCAAGACGAGAGGTCTGGCCTCTGCTTCAGGGCGAAACATCTGTCTCGCTTTTCCGGTATTGTGAGCGGCCGCGGAGAATAGTGGCTAGAAGCGCTCTCGGTGAGTCTTCACAGTGTATTGTTTCTGAAGTGCGGTTTCTCAGGCGGTTCATCTAAGACGATAGTGAGTTTGGCCGAAAGGAGGTCTCTGCTTTCGGCGACCCAAGCGGCAATATCCGACGGTATGCGATGTCAAAGGACCTGCACATCTACCGTGTCACCGCCGCAGGTCCACTAAGATTCGACGCGTTTCTCCGCTATCGATAACAGAGCTGGGCACTGGGCTTCGGTCGTTAGTACTAAGGGCATAAGGTAATTTAGCGACAATGCTCAAGTATTTAAATCTTTGTAATAGAGTTTGCTTGTTGGTAAGGTTACACCTCTTTTAATAAGGTAAATAATCCGAAAAACAAACAAAGTAAAACGGAGTAAGAAACGATACTCTAAATACAGAGGTTCTGTTCGTTTGCAGCTGTTTAAATATTAAGATAATGCGATTGCCCCATACAGTATAACTTTTTGGTCCATCCCACGTTAAAGACGAACATGGCATACATTCCCGTTTGGGTTTCGCTTCTTGGGGTACGACACCTGTAGATTGGGTAATCATGTTCTTGAATTTCGACTGCGCGAACAGACGATTAGGAGAATACAAGCGTCGATACTGAGAACATTAAGAAAGTATACGTTTTTTATTTTTCCAACGAGCCTACAATCTACAATTGACGGATTAGATATGGGCTTCCCATCTGACGGATTAGATATGGGCTTCCCATCTCACGGATTGCTTTATTGATGCCCAGAGGAGAGACATCCTCCAAGAGGGATATCGTTTCACGCTTGTTTGTTCTTTGTTTGGGTCGGACGACGCCAGTGAAGCCCCAGTGGATATGTGTCAAAATGATGTCTGCGGGCGTCAAACATTTTTCCCGTGACGCAAACGAATGGCGTGCGGTTTATCGATAACACACTTTTACGAGCAGTAAGAGTGCAATAACAGAGTTGCGGGGTGTGGCAAGCTGATGGCTTAAGCCGTAGCCGAAATGACACATCTCACCGTTTCGTTGCACCTTTGCCTCCTACAAGCCGCCCTGAAAGTTCGACGCAAACCGCCTCGCTAGGCTCTGATTGTTTAGCCGGTCGGGCCAACGGCGGATGCCAGTAGGTATCTTTATATTCAACTAGTTTGTCGTCGGAACCGGTCTGAATTAGGCAATAATTATGGTACAAAAAAGAAGAGCCGACAGAGCATTCATTACATGACGAAAACAATAACAACAACAGCAATAAGGTCAACGAAAACAAAAACAACAACGCTAAGGTCAACGAAAACAAAAACAACAACGCTGAGGTCAACGAACACAACAACAGCAACAATAACAACGACAAGGTTAAATAAAACAACAACGACGACGACAAGGTTTAAGGTGGTAACCAAGAAACAGAGAATTATGATCATAGGGATAATAACAACAGCCGCTGCAGCAGCAGCAGCAACACCAACAAAAACAACAACCATGATTATGTCAAGCAGATAGGTGGGTGGGCATGATTTGCGCATGAGCATGCTTGATCACCATCATCACCGCCGCCATAGCTGCGGCGATCGGCAACGAAAGGTAGCGCGTCAGATGACCACAACGTAGGAGAACATGATTCTTATCGTCACGTCGCCGCATGGCCACAGCCCACAGAGATCACCACCATAACCACCACCACCAACACCGCCGCCACCGCCTCACTTGCGGTCGTTGTTTAACCGCAGGTACGTTTTTGTTTGGTTAGCCTGAATGGCGACCGCCTGACGAGACGGTTAATTCGTTTTTCCGTCGGTCAGCGAATCAATATCCTGCCATCTGCGGCGACGATACCAATAAATTACTCGTTCCCTCTCATCTTTAACCTCTCTAGCTCGTGCGCTCTTTCTCCCTCTTTGTGTGTGCGTGTGTGTGTCTTTTTCATCCGCTCTCTAGTTGACAATCGGAACTGATGACACCTCACAAAAAGTGCACCTGAAGTGCAATAACAGGTTGTTATACACACAAGATATATTTATGTGTATATCTAAGACAGTTTTTTTCTTGTATTTATCAATTCATGTTACAATTCATACTAGTACATAGTAGTTATTGTCAAATGTTCGCTCAACATAACTAGTTGTTTCTCAGTCAGTCCCAAGGTTTCGAAGGCTACTCTCCGTCACCCCGAGTGGCGCGCAGGTGACGAACATGATTCATGCCCGGTTCTCTGAATTAATTGATGATTTTTGCCTCCGTCAACGCGACGCTAACACCTTGAACTCTAACTCAACCATCAGACTACTTCCGGGGAACAATGTGTGAATTGCCTTGAATAAAGAGAGCAGTTATCTTTCCGCGAAGTTGAGGGCGTGTCATCTTCGATGGGATCGCCTGCGAAAGACGACTTTCAGGGTGCCACATCAAGCTTGACTTATTGCTTCGGTTCTCGTGCCGCGAAGCGTTTCTCTTTACGGTAATTATGAACAGTAGATCCACCATTATCATCGCTAATGTTATTAGCTTCGTTTCGTATAGCTTGCTGAACAATCTGGGCTAGAATCCTGCCTTCTTTTCCTCTAAAGTCATATTGTTTTCCGTCATTGGGATGGGGTTTTCGAGAGAGGGTGTCTCACTGGCAGTTTTCAGTTTATCCGATGATAACACTACAGCACGGTACCACTAAATTCTGCAGTGCTCGATGCTGCATCTCCAGGTGTTTTATCTTTGCGTAGTCTGTTGATGTCCAGAGAGCGCGGGGCAACACTTGGAGGGGGTTGGGGCCTGAAGGTCATGACGCTATTCGGTATCCACTGTTTAAATAAGTGTCGCACTCCAAAAATATTTTTTAAAATATTTCCTGGCCAGTCCTTGTTGCATAATCCATTCACTACGTTTGTACTTACCATCAATAGTAAGCTAGTGCTCACCATTTGTAGTTGAATGTAAACAAACTATAGTAAAATGTAAACAACCACACAGTCGAATCAGGGTTTCGAACACACTTCAGGGACGGCCTAGCCAGAACGGGTAAGGGTTCTGGCGCCCAGTGGAATGGCCCCCGAGGTAACGTCGCACGTTTATCAACATTGTTTCATTGCACCAATTGGCGCCACAATAATCGAACTTAAATCGGCTGTACGATTCCCGGGGGCACATATAAGAAGGGTGCGCACGTAGACAGATTGGAAGAACAGATTCATCATGTGACTGCTAATACCACCAGAACCAGCAGATTATTGACACGGCCGATAGTGTAGATAATAGATTTATGTTTCACGGGGGATTGGTGGATGTATTTCAGGCCCGGGATAAGGGAGGCTGCTGTGAATGAGGTCGGCACACAGGCGCAGGAGTTGATAGAATTTTGTATGCAGCGAAACATATTGTTAACCGTGTGTTTGCTTCCAATGGTGGTGGATGTTAAGGAAGGGCGAAACTATTAGTGTACGTGCAGGGCAGTCAACAGGAAGGCGATGCAGTTAGTGAGGGCAGCGAATTTCGAGTACCTGTCTCTAGAATACATTCAGGACAATTCGAGGGTCATGGCCCCTGATGGAGTGCACTATGGGGAGGTAGGTGCCGTTTTAGCGGCTCGTTCCATTGACAAGAGAGAGTTTAAACTTTTCAGGCAGGAGGTGTGCGTACTTGAAAGAGGGGAAACTGTTAGATGACAGTTACGGGCAAACAGGATGGTATAACAGAAGCAGTAGATACAGGGACGGGGGAGGCAATAGAAGGAATATGGATACATTAGGAAGGACTACAGTTACAAAGAAAAACAGGAGATATTTTCCAAGGGAGAGGGAACAGGTAGGAGCAGCAGAGCTCGAATATGCATTGGAGGACATGAGGCGGTTGGCAATCAACGGCGTCGAGAGCCGGAGGCAAGGATAGAAGAATTTGGTATGGGTCATATAGGATTTAGGTAACATATATACAGCTGCCCTAAGCGCCCCTGATATAAAATTGTGACATGTCAAGCGAATAATATATATATATATATATATAAACTTAGAATTTAAATAGTTCATAATAGAGTATAAAAAATTGACCCCATTGAATAGGAGTTTCGTCTTAAACACATCTATTTATTATTGCCACCAGGTCTAGATTACATCTAGACCTGGTGGCAGCCACCTGCACAAGGTGTCAGGTACCGTCGTAGCATTACCACGCTGTTTATCTAATGGCAACCTTTGCCGATAAAGTTCCCAGCCAATGGGTTTCCCGTGGCTAATCGGAGACATTTGCGTACCTTATCAATAACGATTTCAAATGTTTGATCTGGGCCCATTAAGTTGTCGAAGGCAAGAGACCATAGACTCGCCGATAAATACATAATACTAATAATGCATGAATACGTCCGACACGTATTTGTCTACGTCTGTGAAACATATATATATATATATATATATATATATATATATAAAACATCGCTTTATGTACTTTTGCTGCCATTGCTGTTGCTCCTGCTGTTGTCGTCGTTACAGCTTATAATTTCTATGGAAATGACTGCCATTATGTGCTGCGCTGTTATGGTGGTAATGAATCACACTTGTGTTACAATTGTTATTTTTGTATTTATATGTGTTGCTGCTGCTGCTGCTGCTGTTGTTGTTGTTGCAATTGTTTATTATCGTATGTTATTGTTGCAATTGTTTTGCTGTGCTCGTTGTTACGACTATAACTAATGTCGAAGTTTCTGCATTGTATTACAGGCGACACGGATGCTGACGTGTTATCGTGAGGTGAGAGTGCTTTACGCTTATAGTTAACAGGTTGATACGTGTTTAGAACGCGGGTGGGGAATTGTAGCGACGTTACGCTCTAGGTTACTTGACTAAGTTACTTGAACCGCGACTATTGTCGTTGCTACTGCTATTACTACTACGATTATTGTTGTTGTCGTTAGTGTTGTTTTTGTTGTTGTTGTGGTGGTTTGTTGTTGTTGTTTTTGCTGTTAGATTAGGTTTGTTATCTGGCTCATGTCAGCAAAAAGCACACTCAATGTCACCCAGAGAAAGCGGTGTTCGTTCTGACGAGCGTTCTGTTGTTGTTGCTGGTGGTGTAGTACTGATATGCATGAAAGTTTTGATGTAATAAAAAGTGATGAAAGTGATGTCACTGCGCTGATATATATATATATATATATCATGCTACTCATTCGAAATTCGTTTAGCCACACCTTTCATGTGACGTCAATACATACACATATATATATGTATTGTGACATCACATGAGTACTGTGTCTAAGCGGATTTAGCGATAATAGCGTGTCGGCTGGCGGGCGGTCATGCCACTCGAATCAAGACTGGAACAACCAGACAGAATTAGAAGAAGATTAAAAACTCTGCAAAGCAAAATAGGAACGAGAACAGCGAAAGACGCAAAAATAAACAACAAGATTACGAAGAGAAAGCAAACAAAAACAGCAGTAGCAGCAGCAGCAACAATAACAACAAAAACCGCTACAACAACAACAACAACAACAACAACGACAACAACAACAATAACAACAACAATCACATTGCAAGAAATATGACGGGAGTCGTGCCGGGAGACGACGCGAGCAGCGGCGGCGTTCACAGCAGAAGCAGGCTGGAGTCGCTGCGCCGCGCGATTTTGCCCACGCCGAAAACTGTCGCGCCGTCGTCAGCCAGAAGTCGTCGCGCTCTCTCTCTCTTGTTTGTTTTGTCTGTTTGTTACATCAGCGCCAATCGACGCAACAGTAACATAATCGGTGCTACTGGAGGCAGCAGCAGTAAATATACAGGCTCGCACACAAACAAACATATATATGCGCTTCTTGAAATATATGTCCGAATACGTATATATATATATATATATATATATATATATATATATATATACATACATATATATATATATATATATATATATATATATATATATATATATATATATATATATATATCTATATATATATATATATATATATATATATATATATATATATTATATGTATAGTTTGCTTATTTCACTATAAGGCTGAAAGTACGAATACATTGGGCCAGCAGCTTAACAGCATATAGACGTTTTCTGATTTTTTTGCACACATGACGATGATACCGCCCAGTATTGCTATGTTTACAGAAGCTGCATACAAAATAATCTTTGCTAAGACAGGTTAGTTTACAAGCATTTATGTTGCGCATATATATATATATATATATATATATATATTTATATATATGCGCAAGGTATGGCAGACTATCTACCTGCTATGCAGTTAGTCTCCGGTTATGTTTTGTTGTTGTCATTGCTGATGCTAATCTTGTCGTCGTCATAGCAGTGATAGTAGTAGTAGTAAGGGTAAGGATAGTAGACATGACCGTTGTAGTGGTGTCGTTGTCCCCGAAGCTGTAGTTGCTGGTTAGTGTGGTTAGTCAGACTAAAATAGAAATTGACACTCTGACATCCGACACGGACGAAGCAGGTAGAGAGGAGGGCAACAAGCTGAAACAGAACGAGCGTGAGAGGAAGAAACAGGAGCATCATTACCATCATCAGCATCACCATCATAGCCATAACCATAGCCACCTGCACCTGCAGCTGCAGCAGCAGCAACAGCAACAGCCATAGCAGCAATAGAAGACGACAACACGGTCTAACTGGAGATGGATTCACAGACATGTGGTCGTCGTTGTTGTTATTGTTGTTGTTCATGGTGGTTGTGATGCTATCATTCATGCTTCTGCGATTGTTACTCTTGTAAGTGACAGTTTGCCCAGCAAACGGAAATCGGCCAACAACCCTGCACCCCCCTCTCTCTCTCCCTATGCTGCTACCCCACGACGACGGGGCAACAACAGGCAAGGGGGTGATGAATTGCCATTCGCAGCAGCAGCAGCAGCAGTGTTTATGCTGTCATCTTTACTGCTGTCGCCCTCCTCGTCGGCTCCATGACGGTGATGCTAATGTTGGTGACGAGTATGCTCATAATCAGCCACGAAACGCCACGAAAGCGAACAAACACTGCATACAGTCGCAACAGCAACAACAATAACAACAACAGTAGCAACAACAACAACAACAATAACAACAACAACAACAGCAATAACAACAACAGTAGCAACAACAACAACAACAACAATAACAACAACAGTAGCAACAACAACAACAACAGATCATCGCCACTGGCGCCATCCGCCACCCGACGGGACAGTCTCTCTGCCAGTTGAGCTGCTTGGCTTTATGCGAACCGGTGGCTAGACTGCCATGAGTGACGATGAGACACGATAAGGGCAAAACAGAACAACCGATACAAAGAGAGAGAAAAAGAGAAAGAAATGAAACAAATGTCGCGACAAACGACAGCGATAGAAAGGTAAACAGAAAGACATGTCTACTACGACTACTAAGTGTTACAACAACAACAACTACTACTACTACGAGAGAGAGAGATATATAAAGATGGTGAATACACACGAGCCGGGTAAATTGTTTGTCTGTCTGTCTGCGTGCCTTTGGTTTATTTGTTTTTGTTTGTTGATTTGCTGCTTATTTGTTTACTCATCGGATCATTGTATCTGTTGTTCGTTCGGCGCACTATGCAAGGAGCAGTCGACACTGCAAGGTTCGACCGTAATTGTTGTGATCGTGATTATGATCAATACGTAGATCATTGGTGCAGCATAGCATTTGTAGAACTCATGTAGCTTTTCTTAGTAATAGCTAATAGTCATAATAATAATAATAATAATAAGAAAGTTGTTCGAAATTGTAGAACCCGTACATATTAGTAATACATTCTTGTTTGAAATATATAGTGTTATTATTTACATTTGTCTTAAATCTCTCTTCTTCTCTCATGCTATTGCCATACAAAAATACATGCTTACGAAATTGTGTTGTTGCAGTCGAAGTAGTGGTATTGGCATGGCCGTTTTCGTGATACAAGCCGTCTTAACTAGTCTTAATAACAAAGAAGTATTAAGTTAGCTTTATCCTTAACCGTACGAGACGTTAGTATCAGTATCCGCAGTAGTAAGAATCCCACAGCGAGGATCTGAGCCCGTACAGGCGGACCATAGTCTATAACTGACAACAACCTCCTTACATGTTTTTATTTTAGTAGTATTCCGAGTCGTACATGTCATACAACACAATGGTACAATGGCAACATCACTTTACTTTACCGAAGTAAAACAAAACTAGCTCAGTCCGATGAAACTAGCTGTAACTTATGGCAACAATAAAAGCGATCATACTCTCAATGTTAAGTCGGTGTTGTGCACATATCGAGCACAGCGCCATATCAAGCCGTTATTGAACGCTTATAAAAGCCAACATGGTAAAACCTCACAACTTCACATAGAGGTAAACATCGATTTCACTTCCGTTTGACGCGCTCACCGCCGATAGCAGACACACGAGTGCATGTTGTCGTATTTTCCTTCTTCTTCTCTCTATGCTAGCATACGTGGTGTACCTTGCTCAATGAGTGTGGAATAATGAAATCGTCGTTTAGCTGATGTGTCGACAAAACAAAAAAAAGATGATGCTAAATGACAGAATGAAACATTTGTTTCAAGTGTATGTGGATATGATGGACAATTTGATGGATCGTGGACAAAGTGTTCCAGGCTAGTCGAGTGCATTAATGATTGTGCATAGATAAATGTGTAGATAGATAGATAGATGTACTCGCAGATTGCGTGGGTTGCGTACTGTTTTGGCGTTTTTCAACGTGCGGGCTACACGCTACACACTACAACAATTGGGCGATATCGCTCAGACAACCAAACGATTTCGCATAGGCGGTCGCTCTATAGTAGATAATAGCAATGGCAACAGCAACAGCAGCAGCAGCTATTAATAGTGGAGGATAAAAATATCCGAGAGCATGTTCGTGTTGTGCTGAAGCGCGGAGACACTTGGTGACGCGATTCGCACTCAGCCCAACAACCAGTTGGCTCCGTGCTCCGTGCTAAGCTAGCGTGGCTGGTTTCTACGCTGATTGGTCGTCAATCTAAGACTAATCGATTAATTAATGACCCAGTGCAGTTCTTAGCTTGTTAGATGACGATGTTGTGCAAGAAAGCCGGGAGATGAGGGCTTCTTGGCCAATACTAAGAAATCTCTTTGGGTGCCACGAACAGCATGACACGAAATCTCGACTCATTGTCATATGCTGGCAGGGAAATGCTGTTTCCAAACATTAGCCAATGCTAATGCTATTTCGGCGCGTATTGAAGTTAGCTACGAGTCCCGTCGAGTTGATCTCAGAGATGTTTGTATTGTTTGAATCACTTAAAACGCGTTTGGTTTATCGATCGCGTCGGTAATAGTCACCGTTTCCTAGAGCTACATAGCGAGCGTGCAGGACAACACGCGATATTGCAGTCATATGTATGTATATGAGTGCGTGTGTGCTCTAAGTCATCTTAGAATATAACTCTTTATATTGATTTATGTTTAGTACATATTCAGATCAACCTCGGAAAATCACTGCCTACGTCCAGCGAGTCTAGCACCGCGTGGCACTTCTATTGGCTTTCCCTGCAGTAAAAAAATCCCCGCCTTTTTTCGTAATTTTCACTTACCGCCTATTTTCTCAATTTCTCTCAGAATTTGTACGGTACACTCGTCTATGACCCCAATGTTTCGATAGCAACTGGCTGTACTACAAAGATTTTTTTCCAACTCGCGGTACTTCAGACTATTTTTCTGCTTCGCTGAACTGGCAAGAGCACCTGCTGATCTCGAAGCTTGACTTCTATAAGACGGCGCCAGCGTATCCCTTGTAGTTATCAGTCCATGTGTTAACAACAACAATGAAAACATTAACGCTAATGCCTCTGATTGCCCCGGAGGCACTTTGTCCGCCGACGATCTAACAGTGCTGATTTTGATAGCCCAAAAACAGCCAGTTGTCACAACTGACGAAATATTTCCGATATAAGAAATTTTGGCGTCAGTTGTTTCCTGGGCAAAAAGTCGGCCTTCTGTTTAGGGATACTCTATAACGGGGTAACTCGCTTTAAGTCACTTATATAGGCGCTCCTGGTTGCAGTATGTGTACTAATAATTGCAGATATATATATATATATATATATATATATATATATATATATACACGCTGTGTGGTGCATTCTAGTCTACTCAAAATGTAATGACATACTACTAGCTGATTGCTCTCGCCCTACAAGCAGAAGCAGAAGTACAAGAAAAACGAGAACGGGAACAAGAGGAAACTAGAGAGAAGGAGAATAGAGAAAGACGTTTATCGGCAAAGACGAGACCGAAAATACTGCGGCACAGACGTGGCCAGATTTGCGGCGACTGAAAGTCGGCAAACCGGCGATGCACAAACAGAGAGTGAGAGAGGGAGGGACGGACGGAACCAAGACAGTCACGTCGGGGCGTCGCCTGAACATGACTGTCTTGTTCTGCAGCAGCGTCTTGTGCTTCTGACGAAGGAATTGCTACCCCCGCTGCTGGGGCTGCCGCCTCCTCCCCCTCTCCCATCATAGGGGTTCTTGTCGTCGTTCCTCGTTGTCTTCATCATCGATGCCGCCATAGTCTCCGATCCGTTTCCTCGTCGAAGGCGGCAACGTGAGGAAGATGGAGGCCGTCTGGCCTCGGCGACCATCTGAGCGTCAAGGGACCGGACCACCCGTTGATTAGATGGTGGCGATCATGCAGACCATGATGGCGATGACGATGCCGATGGTGGGGATAATAATGGCGACGACAATGAGAAGAATGCTGATGATCTAGCTCGTCAGGGGGTGGCTCGTTGGAAGCGGGGGGGGGGGGGGGGGGGGAGAGACGCAGAGCAAACCCCCCTACGCGCAGCATGTGTATGGAATGAAAGAAAAAAATATACGTTCGTATGACGGAAAGAAACCGCCAACAGTGTTGTTGTTGTTGTTGGACACCACGCGCGGAGACACGCGCATGCCGCCTGTGCGACGGCTGGCTCCTGCAGGCGCTAGCTGGTTCACGAGGAAAACACGGAGACCTGACGTGGAGACGAACGGCAAGAGCATCAATAACACAGCAACAACAGTGTCGCCGGCGGCAAGAGCAGCAACAACAACGACAACAACAGCAACGACTACAACAACGAAAATAAACACGATAACAACAACGGCTAATGTTTCAATTGTATCGTGTTTCTCTACCAGTTAGAGCTAGACCTCTATTTATGTGTGATTCATCAGCGTATCTCCAGCAGTGGCAGCTGTGCTAATTTCCTTATCATGCTCTCACTGTCCTACTTGCCCTCGTTGGAGGCGTGTGCTTTTAAGGGATGCAGTGTACGCGGCCCCCTATCGGTGTCGTTATTGCCGTTGTTGTTGTTGTTGCTGTCGCTGCTGCTGTTGTTGTTGTTGTTGTTGCAGCTGCCGGTGTTGTTGCGGTCACTGTAACGTTGCTGTTGCTGTTGTTGTTGTTGTTGTCCGCCGTCTGCTTATCCTAGCAGTCCTGCTGGCGCCATGGTTGGTGGTGGGTTATGGAATGCCCTCGTCCTTCGTCACCGTAAACGATGGCAACACCAACCACAAATGCTGCTACGACTGGACAATGAAAGACACCGTCTTACCGTCCGGACGCAGACGACAGTAGTATTTGTTTTCCCGCTTCCTTCCGATATGGGCTCTGTTGCGATTGAGCACACGGACGGCCGGGAAAGCGAACAATCATAGATAGACAGATATATCGATAGGTAGATGATACTCTCCTTACGTTTGTGTCACTAACGGCGGGAGCAGTTGGTTTTATGCTGCTGCTCCCGCGACTCCCATCCCCACCTTAGTAGCACTGGAGGCGGGGGACGGGGGAAGCGGGGCGGGGAAGGGGGAAAGCGTGGTGGTTTTTGCACTGCCGGCTGCGTCAGCATCGCGTAGTCACGCGGAGCAAATTACGCTACTACAATTAGAAATTTGTTTTGTGTTTTCTCACAGTATTAGCTCATTGCATGACTCTCTCTTTGTCTTCGCTTATTTGGCACAATTACGCAGACAGCGCGTATCCACACACACACACACAAATACACATATACCCAGTTAGACGTGCGTGCGTGTTGTCATCCGTCCAGTCGTGCGTTGTTTATGTTTGAGTTCTCACTCACTCACTCGTTTTCTCGTGTGTGGCGCATTACGCACTCAGTATGGGTGGGTGCCACTTACTGATCCCAGGAAACAACAAGGGAACAAGTCATTCAGTCACAGCGTCGTGCAGTGCGTTCTGACGAAGCTGGACGGCTTCCTCTCCCGTCGTAATTTGGTTGCTAATTTTTATGAAAGTCTTTATTATTATTATTATTATATTATTGTGTTGGCAGCTAGGGTGACTGGATCACGACGGATTGAGAACGACACAGAGGAGAAAAAAGGGAGGAGAGGGACGACAACGTTTCCAGTAACGAATGCCAGAGGCATTTCCCTATATATATATATATATATATATATGCACAGATGAGTGTCTCTTAGTTTGCTTGGGGCGGTCGTTGTTGCTGGTGACCCGATACAAATTTCTTGCTTTTTGCCAAATCCGACGCTGTTGTTGTCATCGTTAACCGGTTAGGTTATATGTTATTGCATCTTACTGCAACTTCATTTGGTACCGCTTTATCGCAACCGAAGGCTAACTAGCCAAGTAGTTCCGAATGGAAATGGCTGTAATGGAAGCTAACGGTAGAACCCCAGGAGCGGCTGCTCTGGGTTTGGTTTCCATAGTTCACAGTCTATTGAGAATGTGAATGCCGGACTAGGTTCTAATGACTGTGACAGAAATTAATAAATATTGCAAGAAAAATGGCAGCACGGATGTTTTTAAATTAGTAGATGGTGTAGCACCATGCCACAATTTTAATTCGTATTTTCTGTTTGCATTTTGCTTAAATTCGCAATTATGAGATAGGAACGTGTAAACAAAGGGTTTTATTATTATTATTACTTTTTTTTAATGACTTAGTAACGCCTTGATTGATCAACACACATATTCAGTCATAATCAGTATATATATATATATATATATATATATCGCTCGTCTGATGGATCGGTCTCCATCGGTGTGTTTGGTGGCGCCGTCGAATCGGCTAGCCAGAGCCGCCTTAATGGTAGAAGCTGCACGTCAAAACGGATCACTCAGGTGTGAACGGACACTCTACCCGGTCTCGTCTGTTGTTCTCATCGTATTGGTATAGCTGTTACTGCCGCGATATTGTTGTCATTATTTGGGTTGTTATTGATGGTCTTGTATTGGTGTTGTTGTTGTTGTCGTTGTTGTGCTGCCAATGGCGTTTCCATTGATCTTATTGTCGTGTCGCTCAGGACGTGTCGACGTACGACTTGAAGTCCTGAGAATCACTCGAGCCGCGGAATGGTGACTGAATGGAGTGTCTTAGGTAGGGTTAGCTGTGGGAGGGCGGGGGGGGGGGTAGCTGGGGGGTACTGACCGACCACACCACCGGGCCGCCGCCAAACGTGTCAGCTTGTTATTGTTCTTGTTTTTCGTTTTCTGTCTAGAGTTGGGCCCGGCTGGCCAACACCGGAGTGGACGCAGCACAGCACAACAATAGCGTACTCACTTAGCGACATACAACGGACTGGTGTTCTAACGGGATGGATGGAGAGAGGGATGGAGGGAGGGAGGTGAAGTGGCGACGGCGACTGGTGTTTTTTTATTTGTTATACTAGGTGTAGTACTCCAACGGTACGGAGTGAAAAACTGCCTACGTGGACGCCTAGAAGTTGTAGTAGTAGTAGGCGAGGAGTTAGATAAATCTCTCTTTCTCTCTCTCTCTCTCTCTATACATAATATGCATATATATATATACACATACACATCAATATGTGTGTGTACGAGAAGGATTCGCTAAAGTAATGGTCTTCTGAAGTGTCGGACTTGGCGTTGTGAAACGTGAGTGAATCCGCAGCGCAGCGTGCTTTTTCCTCGAACTTCGGCCCCAACTGTCGTCGAATTTCGTCTAGCCAGCCGTCGGCGCTGCAGAAGCGTGGCGATGCCGCCGCTCGAATCGGCCGTTCCGTCGTTGTCACTTCACGGCGGCCAACGAGGGGAGAACGACAAAAGCGATTCGTTGGCCGCCACCGCCGCCTCCGCCTTCAAGAAGAATCCGTCGACACTCGAAAAGACTCGAACTTTGCTCTCAAGCTCATCTTCATCACTTTATTGACTTCCTCTACTCAGGCAGACACCGGACGCCGACGAAATACGACGGCGACGCGTTAACGCACGATTGGTACAGCGCGAAAATAACATATATATATATATATATATATATATATATATATTCTATAAAATATGTGAAAATCTTCTTACTTTCTCAACAATACGTACACTCCGTACTCGGTGCGTGTACGTAGTATTATTTATATATATATATATATATATATATATATATATATATATATATTTATAAAACGTTCTTCCAACTTACACAACAATATGTGCCGCGTATTCTGTATATACAGAGTGCGTAAGTAAATGTTTGAAAAGTCTAGGCTGCACTACTGTGATTGTGTTCACGTAGAGTCTGGCCCACAAGGGAAGTCTACCGCTGTGCTGACTTGGAAACATGTAGGCGCAATGAAAGGCGGAATGTTCCTCATTACGAGCCATTATTATTTATTCACGCGCATCTTTAATATTTAACCGACTCATTCAGAGTCGTAGCAGTTAAGTTGTTGGACGACCCGCCCTGTGGGTGGTTCCGGTGGTTATGCGGGTGAATAGTAGAGCAACCGACGAGAAATGTTCTGGATTAAGAAGACTGCGTATGTCTATGTTCGGCGTAGTTAGAGCATATCCGAATGAACCAGGGACATACGCAATAGGCAAATAGGGAGGTATGAGAACAATGTGCCAGTGTGTCAAAATGTTCAATAATTCTACGCCACAATAGAGGCAATAGTTGACTCGATACAGAACGCATATATGTGCACACATAAGTAGAGATCAGCATACACTCAATTGCTTAATATGCATTACAAAGGTAGTGGCAACGGTAGCAACGCTTGCAATAAAGATTTCGGTAGAGAACCCGAAATTCTATTGTTTGTGTAAAAGAGAGACTGTATTCTTTTGGTCCTTGTAACTTTTTTTAAGCACACTATATACTACACTTCCGAGATCCGAATGCTCATAACGTTTTTTATGGATGGCAAGTGAGAGTCGTTTACGGTTTGTCATTTATTTTTGAGCCTCTAAAGTTAGAAATGTATTTAGAATCTTTTGAAGTGCCTTTATATCATTTTACAAGTAAGGCCGCCAAATGGAGCTGCGGTAAACTAGTTTAGCAATTAAAGGACTTCTAAAAATTGTAAAAGTAAATAAACTTTTTTTTTCTTTATGAAACACTTGAACGTGGTGTTAATTTCTGATACATGACTTAGCAATAATTATCATTTACGCAAGTGCCCGACTAAAATGTAGTTAAAGGTACTTTCCACCTATATATACTTTTTAGCAGCACGTATCTAATATTTATTGAATTGCAATCTATGCCAGGTTTTTCAAAACCTCGGAGTCGCAAGAAGCATAATATTAGATTGTCGACGTTGTTACTTGCGTCATTGTTGTTGCTCTCGTAACTGTATCGTTTGCTGTTACTGATGTTGCTGTTGTTGTTGGCGGTGGTTGTTGTCTCTATAGAACTCGCGGTTGATTATCATGACATGTATATTATTGTAGGTTGGTAGTATTAATGGCGACAATCATGCTTGTTGCGGCCGTAAGGTTCATGTCTGCTGTGACGCTACCCCGCGGTCGTTATGCTACCAGTGCCGCTGGCTGCAGCATCGCTGTCATTGTGATGACAGACAGACGGACATATAGATTCAGCAATGCTGTTGTCTTTTCTTTCACATTCATTACATACATCGTTTTACAAATAATAATAATAATAATAATACTAATTGAGCTGGGCCAACGGATTACAGATTTCACAGGGAATCGGCACGAAGGCGAGTTTCTACGACAAGTGCTTTCGCTTGCAGTGTGCCGAGGAAACGCCGGCTGTATTGTCGGTTCCATGGAATAATATTTAAAAGCTAGGAGAAGTACACGTTCACATCTCACAATTGTAACATTTAAATAATAATAATAATAATAATAATAATAATAATAATAATAATAATAATATTAATAATAATTGCTACCGCAACAACACTAGTAGTAATTACACTCAGTCAGCCCTCAAGATTAGGAGCACTGTCCTTGTCAAGCACTATTGTTTGCAAGCTGAGGGTCGCTATGTCAACTTGTTGTAGTTAACGTGTCGTCGAGGCCGCGACGAGTGTGGCACGAGTTCAAGCCACAACAGCAGATTACTCGGTCGTCGATGCAGTACGAAATATTAGAGACGAGAGCGAGTCAATGCTGCAGACATGTGCGAATTAAACGAATTTATGACAACAAAGTTTTGACTGGCTAACGACAACAACACTGAGTGAATGAGTGAATTAGGTAGGAAATACGAACGAGTGCAAGTTTGATTAGTTACATACATACATATTTGTACAAGTCTTGCCGTGCGACAGCCACCACCAAAGGGCCAACAGCGGTTATGGTGGCTCGTCGTTGGAGTAACGGCGGCCATGAGCGGGCCAGCGGGCCCGCCTTCTGTCGGGGCCAACCAGTGCTAGACCGTAGTTGATAGCACAGTGATTGATATCGCGTTACGCGATTAGAAACGACGTGGTTCATCGGTGAATCAGCACTAATAAATAGCCTGACGCTTTATAGACGTATAAGGTCGTTATTGACGATTACAGCACTGTGAACCTTAGAGACTCGCTTCCGAGCATAGGCTAGTGCATATATATATATATATATACATATGGTTTTCAAGCTATACCAGGCCTGCAAGTACCATCGGTCGAATCGTGAGAGTTGCCACTCTCAATTTTATATCCTGTATGTTTCATAGGAATTACTGGAATACAAGGACTTACATATATATATATATATATATATATATATAAGAGAGCTCTGAAGCTCACCCATTTCAGCGGTAGGCGAGCGGCCTCATCGTGTCGAACACATCGGCATTCGGTGGCGGCGACGGCTACAGCATGCACATAGGCCCAAGTGTCGTTGCTTTTACCAGCAGCAGCAGCAGCATCTCCTCCACCAGCCCTCTATCACTTGACTTCGACACTTCGGCTCTCGGCATTGGCACAACAAACAACAACAACAACAGGCCATTATGCTGAGCGTATAGCGGTTGGCTGACATGCTTCCATGCGATTACGGACACGATCGCGCCATCGGTAACGATCTTCACGATGTTTGTCGTGCGAGCCTGAACATCGTCGGCTCGCCGTCCGTGCGGCCATCCGAAATTACCATATGTTTGCCACCCTTTCCGCCATCACGAGCGTAGTAGTCGTCATGATCATCATGTGAACATCATCATTACCGTTGGTTTTATCGTTGGTTCGCTGTCTCGACGTTGCGGCACAGGCCTCAGTCAGAGGCGCATGCATAATCGTCGCTTATCGCGCGACCGTCGCTATTTTCCGATGATGACGCCGACAACGACGACGACGACAATGTGCTTCGAATGCTACGCTTGTCGGTGCGAACGAATGACACTGGAAGACCTCAATTGAGGACACAGTGTGTGGGAAATAGGCAGAGAGATAGGCGGAGGGGGAATATATATAAAGGGGAGAGCGAGAGATAGAGAGAGACAGACTGGGGGTATAGAGGAGTAAGAGAGATCCAAGCGAAACAAACGAATTCGCGAGAGAGCAAGGATAATAGGAGCTAAGGCAAGGCAATGTGCGTAGTCACGAATGCGTCACTAATGACACCGAGTAGCTCGGTTTAGGCAGTACTTTGGTCAACTGGGATTATGTATCGAATAGCGTTTGCTGGACAGACAAGATGTAATGTAACGTTTTACTTTAGCTCATGGAAAAGAAGCGGATGCGAAGAGCGAGACAGATCGAGACAGCGAGAGGACATAGTAGTCGTTGAATCGAAAACAATACGACGACATCTGCCTTGTACAACAGCGACAACAGTAGACAACTTTGGTTAAGTCTATCTAAGTGGCAATCGCAAGCGTCTGCATAGTTAAACGAGCAACGCTAAACTGCGAAGAATGACATTTCAACACTAAACGCAAATGGAACAAAAACAATATAAAAAAAAAGGCAGACAACAACAACAACATCAACAACAACGGGAAATAAGCTAGTAACATTGAAAACAGCGGAAAAACTTTAACCATTCCATTAGTAACACAGCAACAGCAGTAAGTCATAGACCGCAACAATGATTAGAGCAACAACGGATAACATCCGTTAAAGTATCCATCATAGCAAGAGTAGA
This sequence comes from Dermanyssus gallinae, assembly GCA_003439945.1. NCBI lineage: Eukaryota > Metazoa > Arthropoda > Arachnida > Mesostigmata > Dermanyssidae > Dermanyssus > Dermanyssus gallinae. The sequence goes on from QVRM01000887.1 coordinate 91,900, forward strand.
AAATATTAGCAACAACAACCACCACACCAGTGGCCAACGACGCTATAAAGCAATACGGGCAATCCTTGGACGAATTCCCTCCTAATCTCACGACGATGAGCCCGGAGATAATGTTTTCCCCAGGCGAGAATAGTTTCGTTCGTTGGCTGTCTCTCCGTTCACCTCCTTTTGAGCATGGCTGCGAGTATGTATAGGTGAAACGTAGACTTTGACAACGCACTCTGTGTAGCTAGATGCTTAACAGCAGGTTGCGCGAAGAGCGTCCAAACGTGCCGACTTTACTTGTTCCGCTTTATCTCTATGCAGTACAAGTTCAAAAACTAAGATCACCTTGCATGAATGAGACACCACTGCTGAACTAAATATTATTTGTGCTATGTATGTTATATATACATGAGTATAGACATGACCTATCAAAATACTGGAATAGAATCTGATCCGTCAGTGGGCAGCCAGTTTATTTATTCAAAATATTTTTGTTTCTCTAAATTTAGCGGCAGTACTTGAGTACGCCACCCATTGAGTAGCTGGAAGGGACGGACGGATTGGAATGTATTCCAGTACATTTGATGGGTCATGTCCACGGACGACGAGAGGAAAACGTCGTGTTTTGATATCTGGCGGCCGGAGTAGACGCTTAGAAAAACAACGCAACGCTAGTCGGGTGTCCTTTCGAGTTCGCGAGTTCAACAGGCGCTACGCGAGAGTTTGAAAGTCGCGTTTCGATCGCTGTTGGGACAACGGATGTGCACGCTGTCGACTGCCGAGCCGACTCTCGCTCGATGAGACTTTGACTGTGTTCTCCATTCCGTACTTTACTGACGAGACATCCTTATCTCGCCATGTTGGTCGCTCGCCAATCGCCAATATGTGTATCCCGGCGCAAAGCAGGGAGTTTTAGCCGTACCCGATTAAAAAACGCGGATAATCCGACACAGTAATCTGTACTACGGACGGAGTACTACAAAATTCCTCATGTTCTTCGTTGCTGCGACATTGGCTAGCGGTTGACACAGCCATGCATACAATATATATATATATATATATATATATATATATATATATATATATATATATAGTAAGAATAAGTTTACATTATGGTTTGCATTAAATATAATATATTTTTATGGCACTTCTATCTATCTTCGATCTATAACTTCCACAGCATTTGCTAGCATCAGGCTTGCTGTGGGTGGTTGAGCGTTGCATTCTAGAAGCATCGGTGGAACTCTATTCACCCTCGTTGGCGGTTTTGTTGTTGTTGTGTCATCTCCTACGTCTTGACTGCTGATTTGGGCTGAGTGTTTGCGCGAGCCCCTGTTGGGGAGAGCTGTTTACTCGTCGGTCTTCTAGTCCGATTTTTCAATGAATACAATGGCGGCTCGAATAGTTGAACTTACCGCCTTAACGTACGAACTGAAAATGACGAAGCAATAGTCCACCCTATAGGCTTAGATTGGTACCCTAAGTGGTCACGTTATATATATATATATATATATATATATATATATATATATATATATATATAATAGCTTAATTAACCGATGGTTGGTTTACAATATTGCGCGTACAGAGAAAGCACACATTCACATATACATATATTCATCACGGTTCTAAAAGTCGAGTCAACGGAACTGCTCTACCGCATCGTTGAAGGTGATATAACTCACACTGTCTCCCGCAAAGTTTGCACAAGCATAACGAGGAAATTTCATGGAACTTCTCTCGAATACAGATCTTGATGTGGAAGCCATGTACAGCAAATCGTGCAATTAGGTGTCTATTCTCATAGTTGCAGCGCTTCCATGAAGTACACGTCATTGGGTTTCATAAAAGAGGGGGTCAATGTCTGCCATCTTATTCTCCCATTCAGACATGTACTCGTTGAAAGCTGCCGTTTTCGGTAACACGTGCATTTTTTGTAAGTTCTCAACAAATAGCGGAGTCGACGCCAGTAAATAGACTAATCTGTTGAGGCTAGTGCGGTGGACTCTTAGCGCCTTTTTTAGAAAAGCGGCCTTGATTTGGTCAAGCGCCTTAAAGTTTAACTTCGTCAGATGCGGCCATATCACCTGTATACCGCAAGAAGCAGTAGACGCAATCTTTAGGATAAAGAGATGAACGGCAACGTCCACTGATAGTTTATGAGGGTCTCGGATACTATGAAAGGACTGTAGTCCTTTCCGAATTCGTTCATCAATGTGCCTCGAGAAGTTCCTACCTCGAGACGAGAACATAACCCCTAGGTATAAGAAGTTCGAGACGAATTCTATAGATTTTGAACCTAACCGTAGTTCGTCGATTCCAGCCAATTTCTCTCCACGTCTAAACTTCATTGCCTTTGTTTTATCTATATTTATTTCCAACTGGTTTCAATAAACGTAATGCTGCAAGGTCGCAAGGGATTGTTGCAAATGGAATCGACTGCGAGAATATAGCACCAAGTCGTCTGCATACATAAGGACGTCTACCTGCGAGTGCCGACTCCGTATCTCTTCAGGAAGGTCTCTCACCAGCACCGAAAACAGCAGGGGGCTAAGATTATCACCTTGGGCAACACCAGTGGTCTGTAAGATCGCCATGTGTTTAGCGCCTCCGTCATCTATAATAACTTGTTCTTCCTATAAAATGCCTTTAATGAGCTCCAATATATTCAATGAGATCCCGCAAAAAGCCAGCTTGGTAAGTTGTTCGTGCGGCCGTATCAAAGGCCGCTTTAAAATCTACCCCTTTCGTTCGAAGCCACTGTATATATATATACACACAGTGGCAAAGCCTTTGTCTTGCATTCGGGAGGCCTGCGTTCGAGACGCGAACCCGCCACTCTTAAATTGGCTTCCATGGTTCCTAATTTAGACAAGATGAATGCCGGAGTGGACTGAAAATCGGCCATGACATGAAAAACCGTACACAAGCATTAGAATTACGGAGTAATAAACAAAAAAAGAAAACAAAAACATATATACATACATATAGTTTGTAAACGGTGAGAGAGATGTGGATAGTGTGTAAGGCAGTTGTATTGTCGGCCACTATACTACTGGGGTCGGCGGCGCAGTCGAAGCGTTTTGCTACGACAAAGACAACAAGCGTGCGACAACAAGAGACACAAACAGCGGCGCCAACGTTGCCGCCGCCAGACGTTGGCCACCTCGTGGCCGAGACAATTGTGTCTCGACTTGTTATTTCCGGACGGCGGGCGGCGCTAAGCTTTTCAAGGCGTACTGCCAGCGTCTGTCTCTTTTCTCCTTCGACATTTTCGTCTTTTCGCTTCTCTCCTCCTGTCTCGTTCTCATTCTATTATTATTCCCGCTCTGCGTATATATATATATATATATATATATATATATTTATATGTATAGTAAATTATTTATTTTTTCGTATAATACATTATGTATATGTTACACACATTCACACACACACACATATATATATATATTTGTGTCCCCCGACGCGCTTTATTTTTGCTTTTCGCCATTATTTTTGCTATGGACTTGCAGCTTGGCTAACGATTGCAGGCGTGGTCCTAGTCGAACCTTTTGACCTAAATGGAAATACCACGGCAGGAGTTCGTCAGGGCTCGATGCTAGGCCAACTGCTCTGTAACCTTTCGTATGACGAAGCCTTCGATCAGAATAACAGTCCAGAAGGGGTAGAGATGCTTGCGTATGCGGATGATCTGGCCATCACGGTACTGCAGAAGAACTGGAACTTAACGCGAATAAAATACTAAATACTACGAGGAGATGGATGGACGAAGCCGACTTAGTAATCGCTTCGGCCGTGGGAGAACCGAACCATTACCTCGCGCAGATGCGCACGGGACATGGAGACTTTCAAAGTTTGCTGTTTCGAATTAGAAAAACTTTCTCAGCTCCCGAGCTGTGAAAAAGCGAAGGATGACTCGACTCACACTTTTCTGAAATGAAACTGGAACAGGCTAGTGCCGTAGCAACTCCAAGACTCAGAGACGAAGGGACCAATGAGGCAGACGGAAGGTGAGTAAATGCCCCAGGCTCCCGCAGAGGAACTTTAGTGAGCTCGTGAACTGCATGTGCCATACTCGGTAGAAGCTGGGAACAGCAATGGCTACGGAGGTAGTAAGGAAGAAAGGAGCTTGGGGAAAATCAAGGGAAGCTAGATTTCTGATTGCCGTACGAGCAGATCACGTCGTTTTGAATGATATGGGTTTTTAGATTGTGCGACAAAGTAAGTTGAACGGTGGGGAAACTTGTGAGTGACTCCGGCCAAGTGATCCGAGTGACACTCGCAACTTCCTCTGATGGCCCATAGTACCCTTCTGTGAAGATCTGGGTCATCAGAGAGTAAAGCCTAAGAGGGGAGATGCGTTTAGTGAGTATAGGTGTCAGTGGGCTAACATTCATCCGCTGGGATTGAGTCCCACACAGCTCGGAACGGGAAGTGGGAAATTCTCATTCCTTGATCGTTATAGTATGTAGCAGTATTCAATCCTCCTCCATGAAAAAAGTTCCTCATCGCCCCGCTCGGACCCGGTGTTCGCCAGACTGACTGTCCGTAGACTGGGAGCGCTAAACGAATAATCGAGTCAGCTCCCGAGCTGACTGCCGTAGAAGGTCGAGTGGCGGTGGTATTATATAAGCTTATGAGTAGTAAATAGGCTTAACTTTTTGTAAAACTTTTTTGGGCCTCAGCCAATATTTAACGTCTACAGGACTGCTTTTGCATTGCTTCATGAGATGGAACCCATAAACACAAATGTGCAACGGCGGGGCTCGAACCCGTGCACCTATGTGTCTCATCCGGTTGCAGGACGCACGCCAATGCACCACGCCACCGGGCTCGACGTATAACAGACTTTAGTAGACATGGTCCCTACTAGTAGTAATTATAAGCCAACATTGCTGCGTATCGTCGTCACAATGACGGGTCTACTTGAAAGCACGCCTCATTCCAAGTACCGCTGCGGCAGCAGACAACGACAAAGGGGCGACGCAACAGTGATATAAGATAGATAATCAAGTCTGCCAGAAGTCAGTTCATGGCGAATCTTGACGTCACTGACCTCTACTCATAGCGTAGACAAATATGTGTGCAAACAAAACACCTCCCCTCGCAACCCCACCACAAATATATAGACGCAACACACAAATAGGTTGACAAACGCACACGTATAGGGTTGCCGGGAACCAAAGCTCTATAGACATTCGTCTCTTCAATGGCAACGAGTAAGGCATGATCTATTCACTGTGTTGTTGTTATTGCTGTCATCGTTGTTGTTTGTATCTGCCTTGCCTGTTTGTTTTATGTCCCTCTGTCCATTCGTACGACAACATGTCTTAATTAGTCAACTGGCAGCTGATTTCATGTTTAGTCATTAGTCAGCTTTGTCGTCATCGTGAGCAGTGTCGTCGTCGTCGCCAGCCCCTGAACAGCGGCTTCGCAGGCTCCGTACTTTCCTAGGCAGCGAATGGTGGTGCCGATATTTTCGGTAACATTTTTGCTGTTGGGCACACTAGTCTTATAGTTTGTTCGCTGACGTACGTAGTTTGTTATTTAGTCAGCTCACAAGTTAACTAGTTGGACATGAGTTGGACTAGTAAACCGATTCCCTCTGTGATTGACTAGGAGTTTAGCTAAGTGCTGAGATCGAATTGAACCGAGCTGAGTCATAAGTTAACTAACGCTGCCTGACGTCGGCGGTGGGTCGTCGACAACGACAACAACAACAACAATAACGAGAACAACATCGACACTGGCTGATATCAGAGTGGACTGATATGTTGATCGTTTGGTTAACGGATCGGTTATTCGACCCGTGATCGATTGTACAACTGTGAAACTATACAACAACAACTCAACCGCCGTCACGTAGTATGCCGTAGCAACCTTAACGCACTACTTTTACTACTACTGGGAATACAACATTGAATTTATTCAATAATTGCACATTTGCACACTGAGGCAGTGCCCGCCTAAAAAAATAATTTAAAATCGCCTCCCGGTGAGTTCGCCTGCTCCTCCTCCGCGACGGACCCAGCTCTACTACTACTACTTCTATACTATACATCTATAGGTACAGCGAGAGAGCGGTGTATGAAGCAACAATGCCGAGGGATTTTCAGGGACGCATTTCGTGCCGAAATGACCGACAGTTTTCCCCTTCTAACACAGCCTTTAGTGGCGTCTTCATTTTTGTTTTCGTTTGTGGTCTTCATAGTGGCATCATTGCTGTCCCGGTCCTCACCTAGCCATTCATTTATAGATAAATGGATTTGACAGCTATCTCTGCTACGGGTCGGAATTTGCGCTCGTTGTTTGTAAGTCGCGAGACACAAGTGGCACACCTGCATGCATTTTTCCGATGGTCGACTTGATTGTGTGTGTGTGTGATATATATATATATATATATACCTTATGGCCTAATGGCTAAATACACTCTATTAGAATTAAAAACATTTTTTAAGGAGGTTGTTTTTAATTCTAGACTATCCTCCGTCTCCTACGGACTTGGAACTTAACCTGAGGTATATCTTCAATGCACCGAGGGCCGGACATGTTAAGATATCTAGGGTTTCCCCAACAGTCCTTGTGGCAGCATGGCCGCTGACTCTCAGCGGTATGGTTTATCATCTATTCTCAATGAGCATCGCTCAAAGAAAATTCGATCAACAACAGGGATCGAACCGGCGACACCCCGGTAGATGACAACCATGACTAGCGCACTAGTCCCCTAGACCACGCCGCCATTACTCTATTACTGCTCGCTTCTGGATCAAGGGGAAGGTCTGTCGCGGGCTCTTTCTTGCGGAGAGCTCCACAAAAGGTATCATGAGAACGACCCGGTCTCGAGTGTGGCCTGAAGAGCCTTCTTTTTATTGGACCCAATCTTGTATCGATGACACGAGGGCCGTGGGCCAAGGAGAGGGCATCCATTGCGAATGGATGTTTTCCCTCGTTGATGACGCAAAGCCTTCCCTAGATAGGCACTGTATACGCATATCGCCCGATCAGGCCCGGAGTGTAGTGTACAAATCAACAAGACAGATCTGCAACGCATTAACGTTGCATCCTTAATAAGGAATTGTCAATCATTTCATAAGCTTTAGCGGCAACATTTAAAGATAACGACTGACTTGAATGTTGAAGACACAAAGCTCAAAACGCAAGTTAGAGGTGAGACATTTAAGCCCAAAACGTGAAATCAAAAATCAGGAATCTCAAAACGGCGAGGCTAAGACAGATAAAAAAACTAAATGCGCCGTCGCAATGAGCAATAATATGACGTGAGTGTGCATCTCTACTACCCGCAAACGCCTTAATAACAATGCCAATACGGCAACACTGCCGTAAGCCAATTGTTCTCAATCAGCTAATAATAAACTAATGATATTTAGTTAAGTTATCGTTGAGGAACATGATTACCATAAACCATAGTCATAATGATATTGCACCTTAGGTCCCTTAGCGATAGAAAGAGTATTGGCTAGTTTAGGACGGCCATCGTATTACCAGCAAGGATCTAGCTACCATCGTCTGTCACGTATAAATAACATTCGAGTTTGAATTCCTGCTCTAATAAACGTATGATACAAGTAACACTAAAAGTTTTGTAGAAATCACAACAACAATGACAACAACAGCAAACACACTTACAACGTTATTAACGGCCAATGTATAACAAATACTTGCGGCGTTTCCTACCTCATGCAAAAGCTATACAGACTTGGTTATAAATGCAGCCGATTCATACCACTTTTATTTCCGTAGTCATTGCAAAAGCAGCACCTATGTTTTACTCATTCTCTCCTCCTTGGTATATATATATATATATATATATATATATATATGTATATATAGGGAGAGAGAGAGAGAGAGAGTATTGTGGGTCAGTACGTCATGTCTTTTATGAAGACGATGAGGCAGGCCCTTGAAAATACCTTTCGTTTATAGTCGCAGCCAGATGAGCCTTTTCCGCTTTGCTGGAATTTGCTTTGCAGAACACAATCCTCGTCTGGTTCATTTAGGCAGGGTCTTTATGCATCAGCCTTCAGTTGGTCTACTATCGTCAAGCAATCATGATGACGTTTCGAGGCCATTTTGTCGGACGTTGCTTTCTCTCCCTTGATATATGTCTATATAGAAGGATGGCCATACTCATATGGGGTAATTTAGTGTAGGTGTCGGAAATGATAAGACGATACAATTTATGCAAGTATAATGATAAAATAATAATAATAATAATAATAATAATAATAATAATAATAATAATAATAATAATAATAATAATAATAATAATAATAATAATAAAAATATAGACACGGTTTTAGTAGTGAGCGGTATCAAAAGCCTCCAAAAGAAGTATTCTCATGTCAACAACGTCGCTACAGCAACGGGACAGACACTAGGGCTAGTACTTAAACTATTGTAGTAATTATTATATGGCAGCATTATCAGGAAATATTTGTTAGGATGGCCAACAATAAGAACGAATGAGCAGATGCAGGGCGAATGATCTGTTATGTTAAATACGTCTGCTTTGGAGGTCAACTGATGGCTATTTCATGTGTGACGGCGATTTGACCATATATATATATATATATACGCAAATGAGCCCAAACCTCATTTTAGCTTAACGCGGTAGGGCGCTGAAGTGTCGAAGGCCGTCGGTGAAGGTAGTAATATGCTGCGTATACTGAATGGCAGGCGAGGTCGGCATTCGATCGTCCCTGCCGGGTTAGGTATCTGCCTCGAACGTGCCTAGAACGAGCACAGCACACAAGTGTGAGTTTTAAACTCATTCATGTCGAGGATGTAGTTAAATAGGTGAGCGGCATCGCAGGTGGGCTAGTTGGCACGATCACGGATGACTTGGTGATATCTCATGCAAGGGAATGTCACGCGCTTGTTGTGTGCATACAAATGTGTCTATACAGGTCCGTGATACAGTGTTATTCTCATGCTATATGTATATATGTATATATATATATATATATATATATATATATATATATATATATATATATATATATATATATATGTACATATATATATTGTGGTTTTAAATTTCTTTCAATATATAAACATATCTCAACGATAAGAACTGAGGTTCCGCCATCAGAGCAACTGACGAGGCGTAAAAGTACCTTATGCATCATCACAGGCCTAGATCCGGCTGGCGGACCGGTGCGTCAATGAGCACGAAAATGTCGGATAGGTACATGTCGTGCGGGGGCGGTGTGTGAGCTCAGCCTTCTGTTGGCCATACTGTCTGTCTGTCTGTCTATGTCGAAAGCTGAGCATAATCCGGCTAGGCAGAATGGGGCTGGCAGCTGGGTGCTGGCAGACGATGAGATGGAGGTAGAGCAGAAGGTAAAGAGGGAAATAAGAAGAAGAAGCAGAGGAAGAAGAAGAAGCAGAAAAAGAAAAGGAAGGAGAGCCCAAAAAGAAGGAAGACGATGTCAAGGACGAGGAGCCGATGCGATCGTGCACACACGCCGCTGTACGACGCGCAGCAGATTTAACGTGCCGTGCTGACGGTCTCGGGCAAATTCCAGCTCCCAGCCACCCTTGTCGACGAGGACGATGACGACAAAGACGACGCCTACAAGCAGAAAACGCTGACGGTTCTGGTCGTATTCGTTGTTGTTGTTGTTGTTGTTGTCATTGCCGTCGTCGTCGTCGGTGGTGGTGCGTTGGCTATAAAATCTCGCCAGCGGCCCGAGGCGGGGAGGGAAGCTGGTGGGAACCTGTAAGGAAATGTGGGCTTCGGCATAACAGGCCGGCTGAAGGAGATTCAGTTTTCACTGCGTTACGAGCCGACGTCATCTGTTTGCTCAGGTGAAGAATGGAGTAGTAGGAGCAGCAGCGGCGGCGGCGGCGACGACCGCGTCGTCAATCCTTACCATGGATTACAGCATTTGCCGTTTCCACTCAACGTCGCTCCAGTGTCGGCTCTATCGCACAGACAGTCAATCTACCTAAAGACAGGAGATGATGAGCGAAGTTTTGTCGTCGTTGTTGTTATTGTTCCTGTTGTATATATATATATATATATATATATATATATATATATATATCAGTTAATGAGAAATTGTCTGTAAGACCTTTGAATGCTTCTGGCCTTTGTTTCTCTTTGGTTTCTCTACACGATGTTCGGGAGCACCATAGCATTACGTCATATTAAGCAGAAAGGGGTCATATTTGTAAGCTTTTAAATGTAAGCGATCTAGCGGAGTGCCACTATCTGTGCAGTAAGCGTTCTCATGAATAAATTTCACGCCCAGAAATAAATTTAATAACTTCAACTAGATACCTCTTAATTTCTTCTGGCGGTTGAGGATGATATCAAGGTGCTTGTTCAAATGATACGGATTAAAGAAAGCGAAACATAACAAAATACGTATTATTAGCGTTGTACGTATTGAAATACGTATTTAATAGTTCGTTATATATAATAGTACATTAATCTAATGACAACAATCAGAAGGAAGAGGACGATGTTAGCTACACAGCAAAATATGGAAGATGGATATATTTTTTAGTTCTTCTCCGAATAGACATACACTATTAAAAAAACAATATAGTATATCCTCGTGCCCGCTAAACGTTTTTTGTGTTTTTCTAAATGAGGTATTCATATGTAATACTTGAGCCAGTTACACTGGTAATTATAAGTATCTTTCATGTGTGTGTATGTATATATATGCATATATTTTAACAGTACTTTTTCTACACAACATGTGTGATAATAAATCTGACAAGTATCTTTCATGTTTCCGATGGCTTTGTTGTATATACCGACCGAATGCGCCTAGCTGACTCAGAGCAAGAGTTTTTCGTGCTCCTCAGCACTTTTATATATATATATATATATATATATATATATATATGCAGTGGCCAATGATAATAAGTTTTGCAGATTCACAGCAGCTGCATTACGTTGACGGAAGAGCAAAAATTGCCCATTGAGCTCACGAGTCCCTGGACGGTGGTAGCCTACAGATCGAATAGTAGAGGGCGTCTGTGTTGCTATTCTAATTAATGACCATTGGCGAAAGCGGCCTTGCGTTAAGGCGAAGCCACATATTGGTCAAGCACTACGTGAATGGAGCGCGTCATCTTATAGTCCGAATATTGATTAATTGAGCCATACCAAAATGATTATATATATAAACAGACATATATAGATTTTTTATGCTTTTCCGGAGGCGAGCACTTGCGAACATTTGTTGGAAAAGCAGACTCCTTCGAAATCGTCTTAAGTGCATTGTTTGTCTAGGAGTTCCTGAAGGGATAATAAGATGAGCTTCTATATCGATTTGAACAGTTCGCAATCGCGATCAATTTTTGCAAATGTATGCTAGTGTGAAATTGAGTCAGATGTTGATCATTACACTGCGTACATACATATATTGCACTCAGCGCGCCAGCATAGTGAGTGAACCAGTGGCGTATTGCTTGATCGTCGCAGAAGGGTGTCTACGGTATATATATATATATATTTGTTTGCCTTTTTGCTGCCAAGGAAACATGTATCACCTCACGCACACGAATTGCCAGCTCATTTGCATTGCCTGTAGCAGCAGGCCGGCTCTCGGCGACAGACGAGATCCAGGCTCGTAAACGGAACAGCGAAATGCACATATAGATTCTCTCTCGTTTCCTCCACGTCTGCCGAGCACCACTATCGACACCTCGGCCCATTTCTTTTTCCATTGTTGGATATTTATATATATATATATACATATATATAATGAGAAATATATAACATACCCCCCATATATAAATATATATATATATATATATATCGGAGTATGTTATATATTTGCCACTCTGCGATGTGTCTACCGAGCCCAGCCTTCGAGGGAATTATAGTGATAATATGAATGCCCGCCGAATAATGATAATACTCCTGGGTGGTGGGAGCTTGATAACGGCTCGCCGCCACCACGTACGGCCGGTTGCACTGTTGGCGCCATCTGGACGCCGGCTACACGGTGTGGTGGAACTCGTTAGAAAGACGATCACGATTGTCGTTGTCTTTGTCGTTGTGGACGGTGAGGTCCGCGACGACGACGACGACCGATCTATCGACTCATTTCATCCGATCACCTGTGTCTCTTCCGTGTTTGTGTCCCCCTCAATTTTTCTGCCTCTTCTGTATCTTGAGCTTGTTGTTGTATTGATTATTCTTCTTTTGTCGTCGTTGTTGTTGTTGTTGTTGTTGTTGTTGTTGTTGTTGTTGTTGCTGTTGTTGTCTTCGCCGCCGCCACCGCCGCCACCACTATCTTGTTCGACGCGGCAGGGCTGGTGCTGGCATCTGTTGTCCGCTTCTGTTTTCCCAATTGCGGCCGAAGTGTTGTCATAAAGAGTCACTGGGTGTCCAGGCGGGATGCGGTGATGCTTCCTTGTTGTTTTTTGTGCTGCGCTGTCGTCTGTCGTAGTGGTTGTTGTTGTCGTCGTCGTCGTCATCATCGCCGCCGCCGCCGCTGTTGTTGTTGTTGTTGTTGTTGTCGCCGCCGTCGCCGTCGTTGTTGTTGTTGTTGTTGTTGTTGTTGTTGTTGTTGCTACTGCTATTGTAATTCTTGTTGCCGCTCATATTGTCCCTGACGTTGGTGGTAGCGGTGGTGGCTGAGAGCTGAGGGGTTTGTCACCCGTTTTCTGCCCACAAGTCTGTCGCTTTAGATGTCCGCCAATCATTGGCTGACAAGCTAGCTACGCCTTTGTGGTTTAGCCAGCATAGCAAATAATGCTGATATTAGTGTTACTAGCCGTCATAGTAGCACTAGTAGTGGCAGCAGTAGTTAGTAGTAGTAATAATTGTAAACTAGTAGCAACTCGGGTAACAGACTTTACAAAGTCCTTGTTGTCGCCAATGTGTCGTATCCAATATCTGTCGTATGTCGCTGATGTTGTTGTTGTTGTGGTTGCTGACGTTGCTGTGGTTGTTGCTGTAGCTGTTGTTGTTGCTGTAGCTGTTGTTGTTGTTGTTGTTGTTATTGTAGCGGATGATGTTGTTGTTGTGGTGCTGCTGCTGTTGTTGTTGTTGTTGTTGTTGTTGTAGCTGATGGTGCTGTTATAGCTGATGTTGTTGTTGTTGTTATAGGGTCGACGGGCATCATTGAGAAGTGTGCCATGTCGTCCTATCGGTGAAGGATTTGTTTAGGTCTTTCGTCCGCTACGCCATTCACTGCACATATGATTCAATCTTAAGTTCGTAGCAGCAGTAGCAGCAGCTACTACTACAACGACACAACAATTTCCTGCGGCAATGATCGTTGAACTGTCTCGCTGGCTCGTTCAATCGTTGGATGATGCTTCGACCTTCTAGAGCTTCCCTGGAATGGCTCGTCGAAGATACCACTCGACATTCGCTTATCTCATCGTAACGCGTCATCATCGCGGTTCACTTCGATGTATGGATGGATCATGCCGAGAGATTGTCTATCGCTGCTTCGAGTCGACACTATGACGCTGTCTTCCATCGATCGTGCAGCCAGCCTTATGGTTTGAGGATTGGCTGATTCGCAACACTCCGTTCGCTAGCCAGATAGGGTAACGACTCGTATCACAAGTGCTTGCCTTGGACCTATCGTGAAAAAAACGTCGGTAGTCAATATATATATATATATATATATATATATATATATTTATATATATGGTTCACCTCCTGTTCCGCGGCAAGGGTGCGATTTAAAAACCTTCAACTGCGATGTGCGATAACTGAGAACCAGTCGCGATAGGTATATATATATATTCATATTGGAGCTGTTGTTTTTAGTAATCATTGCTAGACAATATTTAAAATGTTCTTAACAGAGCACTGTAAAAACGAATAATAAGAAACGACTTATAATTGTGTTTTTTACAACTTTTTTCTTAATTTTCAACTCATTGCACTATTTATGAGAATCTTAGGTTTGACTGTGGTGGAAAAACTTTCACGTCTAGGCACGTGCTGGTTTATGTTTCCTGATTTATGTAGTTTTGTCTATTTTTGTCCTCGATAAAATGTAATATATATATATATATATATATATATATATATATATATATATATATATATATATATATATATATATATATATGTGAAATTTGTCTTTGAACGGTATGTACTTCAGATCGTTTTGACGACAAGCTCACGCTATATCACAACGTCAGTTGGTAGTAGTAGCTGACCCCCGCTAATTGGTCAGACACTCGTTAGTTACAACGATTCGTTACAACAACAAGAATCACAATCTAATTTCCTTAAGATTGTGGTCTACGAGGAGGTCTGTTAGTGAGGTGCGGGTACCTAATAGTCTGGCGACCACTTGTGGACCACACGTTGAGTGATGGGGCGATGGCATCAGCACTGAGTAAAAATTATGAATAAATGCATGCTTAATAGCCTGAATGGATAATTTGCTTCTGGAGAGGAGGGTAGCCATACCGATGCTGGACGCGTACTCTTGCTAGCATTTAAATAGTGTCTCGGTTGATCTTGCTGATCGATCGACTTTTGAAGCAAAGCACTTCAAGCGGACGTTGGCTCAGATCTTGGCCATCATCGATTTTATGTTGATTCCATCTTTATGTCTGTCTCGACTTCTATTTGGCTTTCAATTGGCTTCAAAAATCAGATGCAATTTAGCGCCGAGATTTGTTAATACATGGCTGTTGTCTACTGTGCAGAGCTCATCATGGTATTTTATTTTTTGGGTCCGACTTCCGACTCGAAGTTATAAACTGCAGTAGTAGTAGTAGTAGTAGTTGTTGTTGTGTCGAGCCCGGTGGCGTAGTGGATTAAGTCTCCGCCTCGCAACCGGAGGAGACACATAGGTGCGCGGGTTCGAACCCCACCGCTGCACATTTGTATTTATGGGGGTCCGTCTATGAAGCAATGTGAAAAACAGTTCCGTGGACGTTAAATCTTGGCTGAGGGTCAGCCCGAAAACTTTAGTAGTTGTTGTTGTAAAAGTAGTACTGAAGGTTCTGCTCTGAAACATGGCTACGGCGACGTACTGAAACTCTGCAGACTGAATGTCTAGGCGATCGCTTACGAGGAAGACCTTGCCATCCTGGTCACAGTGCGCGAGAAGGACACACTACAAGGATGAGTACAAGCAGCCAGTGATATAGTTAACGTTGGGATATTATGGTACGGTCTTGAGATTGACGTCTGAAAAAGGCGGTGTTTCTTACGAGCCGAAAGAGGCACGAAGGTATTCGCTTAGCGCCGAACGGGTGAGCATAAGGTTCAACAAGTCCGCCCGATACCTGAGTGTAACAATACACATGACCCTTTCAGGTAACGTGCACGTTGATAAGGTGCCCGCAAAGGTGGAACAGCCTGGGCAAATGCCAAGGAAATGCGGAACAGCGGAAGTATTCTCTCTACAAGAGCAGACTTCTCGCCTCGGTGGCGGAGTCCACCGTCCTGTATGCCGCTCCTACATTGAGATAGAACGCTATAGCGCCGAAGAGAAACAGGAAAATCTCTTGAAGGTGCAAAGAAAACTAGCAATGCAAATATCCAATGTATACGGAGCCGTCGGGAAAACGACCGTTATCGTGATGGCAAGGCTGATACCATGGCCAAGGATAATCGATGAAGAACACGGAGAAAGTGGACTTATCAGGAGCGAGGACTTGTCAAACTACGCTCGACATATTGTTCAACGGAGAGTGTCGAGACGTCATCTATATTCTTACGTAGGTGTTGACGGAGCACGGTATTTTCAAATATACCTGCATACGATAAGCAAGGCTCCGGATACCAAAAGGGCTTTGCGTGAGGCCTGCGAACACTTAAAGGCGTGCGTCATTGGCGATAACGTCTTCGGATACGACGGTGATCTTGAGGATGAGTACGAGTGGGAGCAGGAAATCAGGCTTGTGGAAAGCGTAATGAGGAGCAAAATAACGAGCTGGAAAAACACCCTGTAGCTGGAGAGACAAGCCGACAACGAGATGGGATGACAACCGAGGACCCAATATTAAAAGAGAACAATGTTAATAATCGGAACGCAAACAAGCAACTCAGCTGCAATCAGAGAAGTAAAACGTAGAATGTTAGTTTATTCAACTTATGGCAGTTGTTGCAATCGTCCATTCATTAGGCGATCAAGGCCTAGCGAGATTAGTCTCCCTACCATCTTCTGATAGCATCGATGGAACCCGGACGCAGGCGCAGTTGTTAACGACTTATTCCAGCAAACATTCTACGGCGTCATAGCAATATAGCAGGCATTCATGTCACTGTCGTAAGTCAACTATTAACAACAATCTTTCAACGGTTTTGTAGTTTACATACGAGAAATTCGTTGTGGAATTACGATAAACAACAACATTCGACATAGAGTTGATTATTTGAATTTGATTGCGGAAGTTAGTACATGCAAACCATGCTAAATGAGACAGCATCGGTAGAAGTTTTCTATGCAAGCGAATATATATGGGCAGATCGAAAACTTCTTCTACATGTTTATAAAAAAATATCAAGCTCCGCAGAAGACGCTCGTAGCAAAAGGTATGCGTGTTTGCGAGGCGGAACCTCGCCCGGTAAGCAAGGAGGACGCCAGCGAAGCAACCGAGGAAGCCTGTAGCGGTGAGGAATCTCATAGCGATTCGGAGTTTACCACGATGGCCCGGCATAAGCGCTCTCGCGCCCTGAAGGTGCCGCCAAGAGTAAGATTTGACAGGCAGGAAGCTGTTATATTCTCCGCAGCTGACAACGCCCTTGAGCACAACTTTAACGAGATCTGTGACGACATCGCGAAGATCGTCGGGGGGAAAATAAAGGAGCCTCGCTTCACGAAAGACGAAGAACTTGTCATAGTCGTGGAGAGGGAAGATGATAGAGCGACTTTACTCTCGCTATCGGAGTTAGCGAAAGTTAAAGTCTTATCAAGAATAAGCGGAACACGATCCACAATAAAGGGCAAGATCACCGGGGTTCATACTTCAATCTCGGAATCGGCGATATATGGCAGTCTTCCGGAGTGACAGAAGTTTCTCGGGTAAAAGCGAAGAACCCCAGAACCAACGCCGTGTCGGCTACGGAGCACGTTATTTTGACGTTCTCTGGCAACAGCTTTCCGGCTGAGGTGCGTCTGGGGCTTATGCGAAACGGAGTTGTACTATATCATAAACCCTCGCAGTGCTTTAGGTGTTATAATCTAGATCACTTCGCAGCTAACTGTAAAGCCCCAAGGCCCAAATGTCGAAAATGCGGCTCTATGGAGCACCTCAGAAAAGACTGCAACGCTCAGGCCCGCTGTTGTTTGTGCAACGGGGAGCATGAGGCTACGTAGGGAGCATGCCCGCAAAGGCTGCTGCGAATGGAACAACTAAAAAGGGCCTCACGAAGCATAGCACAGAAGCAGCACGACGCCCCGTCGGTTCCAATATGTATACCAGTATCCAACGTGCAAGCATCTGAAAACTTTACAAAACGAAGTTGGTCCTCTGTCGTAAAGAATGGAGTAAGAGAAGTGAACCATGGAATTTATATTCCCACGACCACGACGCACGCAGAGGACGCTGACCGTATCAAACCAAAGCCAGCAGCCCCCCCACAACAGCCAAACCTATTGGCACAGCCATCAACAGACAGTATCGTTGAAGAAGTACTCCGCAGACTGTCTCCAATCATACAAGACACCATAACGACGGTTATCTCAAAGGTTTTAGAAAATGTACTGCCTGTAGTCATGCGCGCAGTAAGCGGAGCAATGGCACAGCCTCAACAAAGCTCAGTGGACGCATTCTCGCTGGCTGAGACGATCCAGCTAGCACTCCGTGGCAATGTAAAAGAAACTGCAGCACTTTTAACAAGTAGAAATGATGGCAATAAAAACAGCATCACGGCCCGTGGAGAGGGAGTTTGAAATTGTGGCAGCATATGTTAAACCGGCAGGTGTAGAGTCCACTGAAGTCATGACAGAGCGTATCATGCTTGGAGTTGAAGCGGTGCCGAGAAAGGCACCGATGATTCTAGCGGGGGATTTCAATGCGAGGTTGGATAGGGGTGATCTGGAACAAACTGAAGCATTTTTTAGATATTATAACGGAGATAAGATGCTGGTTAGTCAGCGAGCCGGGCCAAAACACTTTTGAATGTAGTACTGGGGCGTCAGTAATTGACGTTTTTGCCACCGACGGAAACGTAGAGGATATAACATTTTTGGGAGAAAATACATCATTTAGGGAAGGAGCGGGGCTTAGAAGGCATATACCGATGGGGATGGCATTCAAAGTTAGTAATAGTAGGGAGCATAGCCGTAGGCCGGGGACCGGGACAAGACTGGATAGAAAGATCTTCTTAGAGGGAGTGGGGGAAATGTGCCCACCAGGGGAGATTCAAATAGAGTCATGACTGAATCGGATAAAAAGGTGCACTGGTTCCTCGCTAAGAACGAAAAGGAAGGCCCTGGTTCAACGATCGGTGTAGAGCAGCGAAAGATGCCAACCGACTAACTAGAGAATATGTGAAGATTTTTCCTGTATTAAGGCCGTTTGCAAGTATGGTAAAGAAAAAGACATAAAAGGCATAAAAGGAAGAGAAACAAAAATATTGGGAAAGCCAGGAGTGGGCGCCGTTGCAAGAAGCAGAGAAACAACCGCACAAGTGGTTAAAACAGAAAAGAAAACGGCAGTGCCCAGTGGAGACTGGGCGATTAATTAAGCACTTTGCTAGTGTGCTGCAGGGAGCCGATACTACCCCAAAAGAAATAACATTATTCAACCTTGGGACGAGGAAACAGAACTTGCACGGGAATGGGTAATTCGACCAGTCACAATCGAAGACGTTGTCAGGGCAGTTGAAAGGGCGCCTAGAGGCAAAGCTGCCGGGAACGATATGATACGAAACGAGCATTTAAAGCAAACGCTGGCACTCGCACCATGCTGGAAAGCTCTATTTGACGAGTGCCTAAAATCCGGGGAAGTACCAAAAGCGTGGAAGGAGGAAACCTTGATTGTCATACCAAAAGAAAAAGGCATAGAAACTGAGCCGGAATCTTGGAGGGGCATAACACTTAAGAGTTGCCTCTATAGAATTTTCTTGGGGATAATATCAGATAGACTAGAGGATTACCTCGAAACCAGAATATTTATAGACCCTAAAGCTGCCTTATACGCAATATTTATAGACCTTAAAGCTTCCTTTGACTTAGCGCCACGAAGTAGGATTATAGAAAAGTTAGCCTTGGAGGGAGTTCCGTATCGCTTACTAAAACTTTTAAGTACCATTCTTGGGGAGACTACAGTATACATCGACAACGGTTTAGGGATTGTTGGAAAAGTAAAGCAAACTACAGGCGTGGCCCAAGGAGACGGACTTAGCCCGTTGCTTTGTTTGGTACTATTGGGAGGGCTACCTAACCGGGTGAGGCAGGTGTGGACCCGAGAGTGGGCAAATACATTAATGTATGCAGATGACATTGCGATCTATGGCAGGCGTTTATTTAGGGTTAAGCAGGGACTGGAACGGCTAATCAATTATATGGACGATATGGGACTTAGTTTTAACTGGCAAAAGACAGTAGCAGTAAAATTTCGAAGAGGAGGTCGATTGGCGAAAGACGATGTTCTTCAGCCAGGGGAATACAGTGAATTTTGTAAATAAATTTACCTATTTAGGGGTCACTATAACATCAAATGGTAGCAGCTTTCGAAAACATATTGAAAGCAGAGTAGGAAAAGCCATTCGAGCGGCAGCAGCAATTAAAAACCTGCAAATGTTGTCAATACATACCGCGTCCGCCCTTTTCAAGATTAAAATAAAACCAATAGCAACATTTGGTGTATCACTTATATGGGAGAAATTAGGAGAGGCAGATCTACAGTTACTAGATAGAGTTCGATTTTTCTTTATAAAGCGGGTTTTGGGGTTAGCTAACTCTTGTAGGAATAGAATAGTTCATATATTAGAAGGGGGGCTCTAATGACACAGGAATTACAAGTAAAACGGGGTTTACCTAAGACGACGGCCTTCGTGGCCTACACTATGAAGTGGGGGGAAAAATTAAAGGATATAGACATAGGAATATACACGACAATAGCGATGAGGAGTACAACCTGGCGAGCAGCCGGATATAAGAATAGGCATCTAACTACGGCATTTGCAGCCCACGGGTTCCATCACGTGTTATGCAGCACCCAGAATTCCACAAACCTGAGGAGTGTTGTAGGTGCGCGAGATGCTTAGGCCATTGTGATAAATACCACGCCGCAGCATGTCCAGCACTGCAATCAATAGCTGAACTCGCAAGATGAGGGAATATCCGGTGACGCAGAAAAACCACTGATTGAGACTGATGTACTTATTTAAAATTTACCCAACCTGGGTGTTAATAAATAATAATAATAATATATTTTAATTTTCCAATGTGTTTTCCCTTTAAAATAGCGCTTACTTGCTGCAGTGTACTTGTGCCACCTTCTTTCCCACCTTTCGAATCATTTTTTAAATACGTCTTTCAGAACTGAGTTGCTCCTGCGAATTCTTGTTTAATTCCCTTGTAGTCTCGAAACATTGTCTCTTCAATTTTGAATCCTTGGAAACAGGAAAAAGTTGCAAGGAGCCAAGTACGGCGAATACGGACGTTGCGTAAATATATAAATCGATTTTTCATTAAACAACCTGAAATTAGTAATATCAATGCGTTGTCGTCATGGAGGATTCAAAAGTTGTTTTTCTAGAGCTCAGGCCTCTTGTGTCGACCTGCAAGCGCACGTTTTAATTTAAACATTTATCTGCCGGCTCATTTGCTGCTCATTGCTAAATTCAATTTTTTTTAAACGAACTTCGTTGCCAGTCTTCTGACGCACAAAATATCGGTTAAGACTGTTACAGCTGATCCGTAAGATACTTTTCCCTCAGCTATGTCCCTGATAGTAACTCGGCTGTTATTGATAAAGCTATCACGAGCTTGTTTAACGCTTTCTTCTGTTATTGACGTTGAAGACCTCCTCTCCTCGAACGAGTGTCATCTTCACATCCGTCGCGGTTTTTTCACATACGTTGCGAAACCGACGGTACCACGTATACACAGTGTTTGGGGACGCTGTTTGAGCAGCATACCGCAGCTGTTCCTAACATTTCCATCATTTTAGAAAATATGATTTGATTTTAACACATAACTTAATGCAGATTCGTTGCTCTTTCATTTTCAGCTTCATAAAATCGCTTATTTGAATCAAACTCTTACGATAAATGTCATCGATTGGTGTGAAAGTTCTGCCTCTACGTAGCTGATGAATGACGCTTCTAACCAAACAAATCGGAGGACTTTGATGGTTTTGTTCATTGTTTTAAAATTCAAAGTTCTAGAACTTTCCGCCCTCTACTTCTTGTGTAAATATGTACACATGCGAGTATATATATACGTGCATAGATACGCACACAGTTTTAATTTACCGCTTTGTAAGAAGCACGTCTCACATCGATAAAGCCGACTGAATGACGACTCTTTCATCGCTTAATAAGGCACTGAAAATTATTCCATTCGGAGGTATTTCTAGAGAAGAAGGCGAAATTCCAAGAGCGGCCCGACGCGAAATTGCTACTTTTTTTATGTTCTGTAATTTGCGGCAAGATGAAACTAAAGAACGAAGATATACGCGTTTGGATATGTGTATATGCTGTTCACTTATTACGTGCCGGAACGAATGTATATCTTTCTTTCTACTTGTACGTATATGTATCCGTTTGCCGCTTGAAATACGGCCGGCTAATTACAAACACGCGAGGGACATAAAAAACAACTTGTTTCCAAATGAACTGTGGATCTAGTCGATCTAGCTAGCGATATTTGTTTTTTCCCTTGAGCGTTGGAGTCGCTGTAGAAGGTGCAGAAGCTACCTTCTTGGCATTCGTCATCAGGCAGGCATTGTGCCGGAGGGCCCAAGCACTGTACCGGCAGTCACGGTCTATAACGGAAGTTTCAGGGAGCGAGCCGCATCGCCGTGTCTCGGGCTTCTCTCAGCAGCGGTCCATGTATAGACTTGTGATTTGTTCATAGGTAACAGTTAGCTACAGGCGGCAACCTAAGTAAAGGTGCTGGCGGCGAAATGATAACCGCCGAAATCCATTTATTTGGCTAGATTTGGCTTTACCTAAGAAACAAGCACAAGGTGATTATAGTAGCCTATTCTCCTTCCTTTGAAGATGAGAATTATGTCAGGGTAGTTACTTAGTATACAATCATAGCCGCCATCAGTCAGTGTCGACATTACCATAAAGATGGCCACAAACCATACCCCCTTTACTATTGAAAATAAGACTGCAAAGCTTTAGATAACCCTTGCTTTTGTTTGCGTCCGCATCCCGGACAATTTTCCTTTTCGTGCAAGCAGTATGTAAGATTTTAACTTAAGGAAAGCTCTTCATACCATCGTAGACGTCTGCACTGGGAAGGAACTCATAATGTACGTTTTTGCTAGTAGTTGTGTCGACAGGCACAGATTAAACAAAGCCTACTACTTGCCGCCAATATTAGCTGTTTGTCGCACGGGAGAAATTCGGCAGAGCTTGTCTTTTCGGCGCTTCCATGCTACTCCAAGCGTTGTCGTCGTGAAATATGAAACCCCCCTATGGGGCGAGTGTTAGTATTATTGATTGATTCTCAGAGACATGTAAAATAAATTCACACAGTTGCTTTGAAGATGTCACCCTCCTACTGATGCGGGACCCAAATGAGTACTGCAAACACGAGTCCACGAGCACCACAAGGAAATAAATATTAACTGAGGTCTCAATGCAAGAAATAACCGGCAATGGCTCAGAAATTCGTTGCTAGTACTTGCTTTAACGTCGCAATCTTGGTGAATTTCCTCAATTCGGCCTCACCATGTTGTCACCGCAGTTGCTTCCTGTTGCTGATGGTGACAGTTTTTTAGCAGAATATCTAGAAGCAAATACCTTCCAGACTTTGGTAGACAAGTTGAAGGTCAACTGATGATCGAGCAGTGTGCGCCGTAGGCAACCGGTAGAGTTCGTAAACAACTTCTTCATATAAACTTGAATATCGACCTATATTTGGGGAATGCCTATTGCTATTTCCCTGTGTACGGACTACGGATACATATGTTTCGTGGATGGTAGCTCTGGCGGCCGACGTCCACACGAAACTTGATAGAAACGATCAGGTTCGCATGTGCATGCAAGAAAGTTTGCATGCAGCCGTGCCATCCGCGTAGTAGTGGCAGTCAACGTGTGGCAACGTTTCTTTCTGTCTGTACATAGGAGAGCACTGTGCTCTCAAGTCAGCCTATTGCGGCAGAAGAACGTTCCAGAAAGTAACAGAGAGAGGCAGTGTGCTGTCATCAGAACAAGCTGCGATATTGCGTCTCAACACGTCTACGCGTGTTACGTTGTGTTAGGGTGCAGCCCAAACCTTCATAGAGTATTGTATTTCTACACAACGGCGGGACGGATTCGATAAAGGGCGTAGGTTTATTTGCGTAGAGGAAGAGAAGCATATAGCACTGTCCCGCACTGTGCGCGCTAAGAGTCACCTGAGTGGAACAGAGTAACTCGCAGTACAATAAATGCTTAATTTTTCAATCTACATCAAAGTAAATGATGAACATAGTACACACATGTATAAACCTATATATAACCCTTAGTGACAAGTTCATGCTTACCGAATGCAAAACATGTCTATACTGTGTTGTTCGTGCGCTTGTTTGACAGTTTTTGGTCAGCCTGCTTATCTCAACAGAAATCGGAAAGCGTGTCAAATTATTTTTTTGGGTGAGTATCATGTGTGTGAACATAACCCGATTATTGCAAAGCGCGAGAAACGTAATCGCGGCGCCGCTACCTTACGCCTCGTCTGCTGCGCGGAGTTCTTGTTCTACACGTTACCTTCATTCATTCACGCTGCCCCAAGCATCTGCAGATCGAGTCTGCAGATTCGGCTGCGCAGATCACATGAAACGGTCGATACGCCAGAATCCAATTCGAGGCCGACGTGCGTTGACGACGGTTGGCGCCGTACGTCGTGTAGAGTTTGGGTCACAGCTTGCTCTTTAGTCGCGCGCTCCAGTTGGATTTTTCCGGCTGGCGCTCGGACTCAAGAGTTACGGTTTTCCGGAGTTCCCGGCCAAAGATGGGAGACGAACCGAGCTGTGGCCATTCAAACTATTTTCGGGGGCATCGATGTATTCGCTGCCGCTGCCGTCCCTCAGTTCCGAATTGAGCGCCCATCAGCCTCAGTCGAATGAGATCCGTACCTCAGATGTGTTCCGGTCACTCCTACTAGGTTTGGCATTGCGTCCATTTCTCTCTCTCTCGATCGCGCCCTTCCTCTCTCTCCTTTCCTCTCTTCGTGCCCGAGGTCATCCAAGGGAATGGATGCCAGTGGGAACGCCGAAACGAGACTTTGATTTCCCTCTGGGCTGTTCCCTTTTAGCTGCTAGATACGCATGATGTCTCGGTGTCTCTGAGTGCGTGGACGTGTTTGGGTAAACTAAATCATTCGATCTTTGGCTAAGTACAGTTGTAGGCAATGGTTATCATCACCCTGATCACCCCGATGGTTGTCGGCTGTGACAGTAAGAGGGTTAAAACTTAATTTGTTTAACTTATTCTTTGCTTCCGCTTTAAACAGTGGAACAGCTATAGCTTCGCTATATATATATATATATATATATATATATATATATATGAAAGTGCCCTTATCGAAACAAGCTAAAATTTCGCACCTTTTAGAGATTAATTGCATTCCTCTCCCTCCCTCTCTCCCTCTCTCTCTATATATATATATATATATACATTGGTCTAGTCAGGAAGTTCTTTCAGTTTTGTAGGGCAAATTTAAATGCTATTTTAAATATACATTGTCATTCGGACAGTGCTCTTCTGACGAAAAATGCCATACGTCCAGATTTATCGTTCCAATTATATCTTTTTTTTAACGTGGTCAAGGTTGCTCTTAATAATTTTCAAATGTTGAAATGTTGGAAGTTTTCTCCTCTCGAAGAAGAGTTCTGAAGTAAGTGAAACAGATGACGATATGAAGGACAAGGTTATAACTATAAGGTGGATGCGGTAGAATATCTGATGGCAAATCCAGCAATTTGCGGCAGGCACCCGGATCAAACGTTCGATGCGACCAGTTCAGAGCGCCTTTTGATGGTGGCTTGCTTGGAATTATCGAGTTACAGGTAGTACTTTCCACTGTTAATCGATGTCTCTCTGTCTCTGCACACGTTTATGGTGCGCCACCTCTCCAATCACACTGGGCGACACAGTCACTTTGCCGCTACTTAGCGTGAAGATCCGCTTTTACAACGGTGTTAGGGGCTGTACCTCGTTTATGACAGTGTTTAAGCTTAATTTTTTACATCCATTTCTCATCGCCAGCAATTAAATTTCGTAGAAAAAAATATGCTTCATTTTTTCGTCAGGAAGAAAAACGCGGATACTCAGGCAGTTTATCATATTTTTGTTCCCGGTGAATTCGTGCGGCGTCTTTGTGTCGGCACATTTTGCGTAGCCACGGGCAGCTGCGTGCAGTTGAAGTGATTCGAGAAATGCATCCATCATGTGTGCTTGCTGGCTGTCAAATGTGCGTTTGAATTTTCGAGATAAATGATTTCATCTGTATCCTCCATCTCCAAAAGCATCCCTTTGCGGGACCCCGAACTACTGCATTGCGAATTGGGAAAACCACAATGAATAAAAGTCTTCCGTGCTAAGGAGAGCTAGTGGTTTAGCAGACACCATTCTGCGGGTAAAATGTCTGCTAAGCGACAGCGAAGGATTAGCTACATGTTAGCTGAAGAGGTCGAATATGATTGGTATTAGTATGATCACGATTATCATGTCCAGTAGTGGTCGTAGTACTGGTTACCGTTACTGTCTACCTGTTTCAAGTTGAAAAGTAGACGTGGGTTGAAAAACGATCGAAATACATCATGCAAATTTGACGCGCTTTCGCCGTTAAGCTTGATTACCTCTGATTGGCGTGCCGTCGAGTCATCAGAGCTGCAACAAACGATGTGAATAATTCACGTGCCGTATGACGCACTCATGCCGAACCAAGTATTTGGAGACTCTTCGCGATCCTATGGCACTTACTTTTTTTTAATTACGGAATATTGTGCATTGAATTAGCTTTGGCTTATGCTTTGGCCGCCTTTTGCGTGTTGCCAGTCGTGCAACTTGTATATTAAGTGGGCGGTGTATATAAATTAGCAAAAAAATAATGCACAAATTAAGTGAACAAAGAAGGGGAAGTAATAAGCGACATTTGTGAATTTGTACACTTATGTGATCCTCTGTGTGGATATGGATGATGTTGACACGGCATGAGGACAAGCTGTTGTGACAGCAGGCTCTGGACAATGATGCTTTCTTTCCCTTGAGGAGTAAAAGTCGCAGCTCATATCAGGCAGGAGATAGTTGGATCAGTACTCATCGTTTCTCTTTCGGGCCATCACCGCGTGTCCAGGTTTGTCGTTCTCAGTAGTACGCACAATACTGGTACAGTCGTTACGTGATTTGATGTAGACGTGATTTGTAAACTGTAAAAGGGTTTAAAGTGTGCCGTTATTTCCCTAGGTGGTCCCGCACGCTGAGAGGCCTATGTCGGGCATCACAGTATGCTCAGGCGAGTTTTCTGTTTCACTTTGGCAGTACACGCGGGGAAGACGTAGCGTCTCCGTTCTGAGTGGGTGAAACTGAAAATTTTCGTGTCCGGTGAGAACTGGTGACTCATGTAGAATTTCAGCTCGCCACCTGATCGGTCTCGCCACCTTGGCCTTAATACCTGGGATTAGAATCCTTTGTGGGTGTCTCCGTGCGCTCTGTCTGGAATGGAGTCCCGGGGTCTCATTCGGACTACCACCTGTCGAGAGTTCTACTTCGTTCCTCCTCTTACCGGGTCCTCCTACAAGCGGCGTAGGTCTCTAGCTGTCAAGCCGTGCTGACTGTTCTATAGGCCATTGCAATCCATTGCGCGGGGTCTTGCGCAGTGTCGCCCGGTTGCTGACAGCGACCAGTGATCGGTTGATGCCACACCGGAGCTGCCTGGACCTAGTCATTGATACAGTAAGCTGCCGTCTTGACGCCAGTGGGCCGTTATGGTTTGGAATCAGCCGGGCTATGTTGTAAGAGACCTTAGTAGCCTTTTCTGTAAAATATATACATACTAAAGCTGTGGCTTCTCTGGTTGAAACAACGTAACCCATAGAAGCAGTAGCTTCATTGAAAAAAAAAACTGACTTACTGAAGCTCGTGTCATCGACTCTTTAGCACTTTGTTGATACGATCGAGTCGTAGCTTAGTTTCGGATGGTCGTCTTCTAAAAATGACTGGCTGGCACCGGCTATGGAAGACCGGATGGGTGGGAGTGCGACTAGCAAAGAATACAATCTCGTTTTATATGGGAATTGGCCGAGTACGAAGTCCATGGCGCTCTGAGCAGAGACGTGGGTGGTGCCGCGGCAATTTATCGAATTGCTGAATGCCGGACCGCCGTCGTCTTTCTACACTTCTATTTCGGGCCTTGATCGCCTGCCCGACTTTGTCGTTTACATTTCTTCGCGACGTTCTTTAGAACTTTGATTGAATTGACTGGCGAGGTAAGTTGCCTCTCTGCACAAGTTTCGGCAACGAACCATCAAACGTGCTTGAAGTTGCTACCATGACTGAGCGACATAAAAAATACCATTTTTCGCAGCTGTGCGCGGAGTTAGGTCGGGCAAAAACGAACGCATGCTTTCTGGCTGAATGAAGTGGACATGATTGAAGAGTCTGGTAGTACAAATGCGATCAGGGTACGGCACCTACCCAGCGTTCTGCCCTAAAATGTACATTTTTTGCTTAAAGGAATCCGCAAATAAATATCTCGTACGAGAACATATTTTTGTGCTGTGTCTATTTGTCTGTCTCCTGATTGACAAAGTTATTAAAAAAAAAAGATGTGAAAACGAAGGATATGGAGTAGTACAATTAAATACATGCGCGTTGAGTTGGCTTATTCGGGTTCCATCAAGACGA
Organism: Dermanyssus gallinae; assembly: GCA_003439945.1. Classification (NCBI taxonomy): domain Eukaryota; kingdom Metazoa; phylum Arthropoda; class Arachnida; order Mesostigmata; family Dermanyssidae; genus Dermanyssus; species Dermanyssus gallinae. Next base: position 119,879 of record QVRM01000887.1, read on the forward strand.
GCATTTTGAGGCAGATGGCCACTAATTTAACATTATTCAAATTCTAGAGCAATGTACTCAAGCGCGCAATATTCGCCCTGCGCATGAAGCGGTCCAGCTCTTAGTAGGAAGGCGAGCACTGCCGAGTGTGCAAACGTATTGTAAATGATTTGTAAATCATCTATAAGTATTTTCTATATATATATATATATATATATATACATACACACATATTTATACATTGAGATTATTGTACGTACAAAAACATTACGACAAGCAAACGCGCGGCCACTCTTCAGGACAATGACAAACTGAATGTATCATCGTGACGACGGCGATGGCAATGATGATTACTGTATTGTGCTGTTGTGCTGATTATGAACGTGATCAGTTACTGTAGGCGAGCGGATGTGGCGGATAAGGCCATCAATCGGGTGGTTGGACATCTCGATCTGTGGACCGCGCCACCCGCTGCCAAACCGTACCAAGCCGAGGTGGACTACTGCTGCTGACTCGTCTTTTTTTGACGGTTTTGTCTTTTCTAACTGGAACAGTGAATTAGAGACTGAAAAATGCTTACTACATGTGGTCGCAGCGTGGTGGTGACAGCGTATGGTCGTAGTGATTTGTGATTGGTGGGGAAACGAGGGGGAGTGGGGGGGGGGGGTGATGACTGTTGTTTCATTGGCTACAACGGGGTCACGGCCGTCGGATTGGTCATCGTTGTAGGTGATGCTGCGCCAGTGCCCGTAGATCAATGCCACGTAGCCACGAGCAGCCGTAACGTGGATGACGGTTAGTCGGTCTGCAGTGTCGATAGCTTTGCTCAGCACCGTCGATCATGATGGAGATGGCTGTAGCTGCTGCGGCGACAACAACAACAACAACAAGAACAGCAACATTGACAACATCAACGACAGCAGCAACAACAACAACAACAGCAGCGATAAAAACGCTGGCACAGAAAGTGTTGAGGGAATGCCACGAAACGATAACGGTGGCTGTTGTGCAGGTAGCCATTAAAAGCACGAATATTATTTTGTTTGGGTCTTTATTCAAAATATATTTAAAACGATCACGGTTGTGAAAATTTAGCTTTGTGGCGATCACTCATGTTGGCTTGTATACGTGAGGCCAGGCTGTGGATGAATCGGTTAGTACTTGTATTTATATGACAGGCTGTTTTCCTGGATATTGCTACATCGTGGTACGTTGAATCTAGGTAACTCTTCGTATAACAGCGACATGAGAAGAGCACAGATCGCACGAAACGCCGGCTTGAATGTATCGGTTAAATATCGTTGCTGGCGAGATTCTCGATGAATCGCTTCAGGGGAGTGCTTTTCCTCGCCGTCCGTGACACGTTCAGAGGTCGCATCTGAGAGCTCTTCCTTCACCGCAGCTGGATACCGTGACGGAGAATACCACTTTCTGTATGATAAGAAAGCACTTCTATACTTTATAGCCCGTTTGCTGGTCAAGTACCATCCCCTGGATCCAGCATTGTGGACAGCCCTTGGTTGCAAGTTATTTGTTATTAGTGCGTTTGAGGGCTCTTTCTTGGATCACAAATCGGCTTAGAGGTGAAGGCCGTTTTTTTGTACATGTTTAGGGTTTGCAGTTAAGGGTTGGGTTTAGGAGCGAGTTCTGTCGCCGTTATAATACCAAGCGCGAGAAAAAAGATGAACAAGCGGCACAGAGACGCATCGGTCGGAAGTCTTAACGCATCGAGGAAAGTTGGCCTCGACGACACCAAGACATACACGTGTCCACTTAGCCAATTTGATTCAGAGCGGACCTGTGCATTTCTTCGCATCTGTTGTAACACATAAAGCATTTCCAGGTTGCACACAGGAAACAATCCTTGACATCAATAATCGCACTTCCTAGGTTCTGTGCTGGTCATCGTTCGGTTCGATCTGATTGAAGCCCCGACGTACGTATGGCATTATAGTCAATGCGGGCCATCTCTACCAGACCACCGCTCCGACGCGGATTTTGGCGCCGGTTGAAATCCGGAGTCGACGATTGGCAGTTTGAATGTATGCCACAATGCCTTCTGCTATAACTACAACCACGCTTACAACCAGCTATTTATACTAGCTAAGTGATTTTGTGCCCGGTGCATCACTGTCGTACTACTGCGATTACTAGTATTACACTTTCAAATATAACCTAAATTCGATACAACAGGAATGACTAGGCCTTCTATTCCAACTGTGGCCATTTATGAAAGTACCTTACCTTCACTTTTTTGTGCTTAGAACCCTTGTTGGTACGTAGGATACTGAGTAACACTAACACAAAGCTGCAGATTCTACCGAACCATCGCATTACTTCGTGATGTCTGACAGCTAAGACGACGAAGACTCGGACGACGTGAAACGTGGAATATATATATATATAGCACGCAACTCAGAAGCTCGTTTGGTAACTGGGAGTATTAGGCTACTGTCCTGCTTGAATCTGTCTTAGTAAGATAACGTTCTTGCTTTTCTTCGTGACGTAGTTGTTGTTGCTCCTACTACCGCTGTTGTTGTTGTCGTCGTTGTCGTCGTCGTCGTCGTCGTTGTTGCTTCAGTTGTTACTGGTGTTTTTGCTCTTGCTGTTGCTCTTACCTGTGCCTAACGTGTCACCGCCCGCTGCCTCTGGCCCCGTCCGACCTTCGTTTAGATGGCTGTCAATGTGATGCGTGTAGAGAACAGCCTCCATCCACCTCGACAACTATCTTAACGTGCATCCATCCACTCGTCTAGACGCTGAGGTTCACATTGAAAGCGAGGCCAGCGAGACCGGGGAGTGGCGGCTGAAGGGCTTACAGGTGGCCCGCGTTTCATCGCGTCCGTCGACGGCGACCCCCGGCCACATGGCGGTGCCACATGTGACACGACGGAGACGGAGGTACACAGAGAGAGAGAGAGAGAGGGAGACAGATAGAGCAAATAAAGAAAAGGAGCCCGCCACTACTGCCCCCGCTGTGTAGTTATTCATTGAGAAGCACCACTTGTGTAGGGCCCTTGGGGGGGCCTGCCTTCTGTGCGATGTGCCATTTGTTTTGAGTGCTGGCTGGATACACTAATCTTCGTTAACAGCCGAGGATTTGACCTTCCTTCGTCTTTTTGTTTGTCTGCAAGTGTGCAATCGTGTTCTTTGCTGCGGGGGGTGCCGTCACTCACCACCTGCTGGCTGCTGGGGTAAAACTTGCCAGAGGTCGACGTGACCACATCGCGCGTACTACGGAAGGAGCGAAACGCATCAGTGAACACAGCAGGCGGGCGGATGTTCGAACATGTTGATGTAGAGACTGGTGTTGTGTGCGCAGATAAACAGGGAGAAACGAGCGAAGATCTATATATATATATATATATATATATATATATATAGAGAGAGAGAGAGCTAAAGGAAGCAAACGCTCTAATGTTTGACGTCATCCTCAATAAGCATGAATACTATTGTAACAGTTGTTTGTTCTTCTTAATCCCAAAGAGATGTCCTAAAAGTGTTATTAAGCGACGAACAAGTACTATTGTGAATTTTGTTATTGACGGAGTTAATAACGAGTCATTTGCCTAATATAATAAAATAAATAATAACGAGTTTCAACCTCTCGGTGGCTCGATGAAGAAAGAAACTTAGTTCGGCGAAGCAAATTAGCCGTTTGCGTACAGTTTTAGGTCGGACACATCATTTGGAATTTTAGATATTTTGCAAGGTTGGGTAAAAGTGCACAGCCCCGGACCAGCTAGAAAGGCCCATTGAGTCAATCGCTGGGATTTCATTTAAGTCAATGATTTTACACTCGCTGCGTCGAAATCTCTCAGCCTATACACCTCTGTGACCATCCCACTCACCAGCAGCACTCGGCAGCGCTGGCGATTACTTTAACACGCCAAGGCTCATTCTAGGCATAATCGAACCTACTTGTATTTGCTATATGCCGGTCAGAGACTACTATATGCAATTTTATCTCTACCTTTGGCCATACTACTTGTAATCACTCTACTTATTTACATAATTAAATAGTTGTTTGGATGTGTTTGTCGCTCGCAGTGTGAGCACATGATATACTAATCAGTATTTCTAATGTTTCTGTTGCAGATAATCGGCGGTAGCGCATCGTCGGTGGAAACGGCAGCTGCTGTGGCTGTTGTTACTACGTGCGCTGATCGACCATTGAGGAGAGACGTCAGAAAAGACGAGACCGATTCTTCCACTCGATCTCTCGTTCTCTCCTTCTTTCACTTCCGTTCTAGGTCTCTTTGTCTGGATATCCCTACAAGGAGATACAAGATAGAAAGATGTCGCGATCAGCCGTTAGACCGGTGCCAACTGCTCGAAGTGGCCAACTTCATCATGCTCACACCCACCACTACCAGCCGACGCCGCCGTGGAACACGCAGCGTGACCATCTGCTGCACGAGCTCGACGCCTACCTCGACTCAGCCAATGTAAGCAAGCCGTCTCATTTTCCTTTCTGCCTATGATGTGTCTCTTTTGCTGATTTCTGGGGCTGTGGCGATCACCACTTTAGAAGTGTGTTCCAAACGGAGGCGACGTTCCCACGCAGTATGTCAAAATCCGGCGTTGCTTAAAGAAGTCGTCCCGCAAGGTTAAAGTACGATAGGCCGCGATGCCTCAGTTTGTCGAGTGGTTTTGTCCTGATTTGGCCTGCTCTTACTAATCGTAGGCGTGAATCCTTTGAGAATACGGTGTTCAGATAAGCTCTGGTGGTATCGTCGGGAGCTTCGTTAAGGAGATGTCGGTGCACCTTGACGTGCAAAGGGGCACTCTTTAGCCACGTTGGTATAGTACGCTGTCAGGCCTACATCCGCACTGTGCTTTAATGCTCTGCTGAAAGTGAGCGGAGCGATTTTTTTAAGTGGCCAACTGCCACTGTATCTAAGAGAAGGATGGCTCTGTGCTTAGCATTGAGGTAATAATAACAGGGCCGGCTAGGGTCAGTAGATCAGGGACCTCTTTTGGAGACAGGGAGGAATGCTTGCTGCCGTGCATCAGAGATCTTTTTTAGTTGCTGCTTAAAACTAATGCCAAGATGGCTTTGCCACTAAGACATCTTGTTCGGTACGGTCATTACGTGTAAATCAGCAGAGACTCGAGGGTGGACAGTCTCAACTTATTGAACGTTTGCAATTTGCCGCTCGATTGGTTAGATTAGCCTTTTGAAAAAGGTGGAAAAATCTTAAGGACGAAATAGATGACCTAGTAGGGAAATAGGCTGATATGCTCCCAGAAGAGGTAAATGAGCGGCGGCAAGTTCCAGCCTTGATCTTCAGAGCTCGATTGCTGATGTGAGCCCTTCAGAGCAAGCGGGCACACTCAGCAGCTCCTTAGCGGTCATCTCGCAACCTGGGCAGGAGGTTGCGAAGTAATTGTAATCATCAATATACTAGATAGAGGTTTTATGGGACCCTGAAGGAATCTATTTAGATATAGATAGAGATAGATAAGGAGAGTTATATAGCTATCTTAGTTCTAGCCGGCGTACCGAACCGTAAACGGTGCGTAAAGGTGCGACGCCGACTCCAATCAAGGGGAAGAGGGTAAAAAGCAACCAGAGTCTGATAAAGTCCAGCCCTTTGGCGCAGCTTTTAAGGGCTTCTTTCGTGGACGTGACAAAGAGTATGTTGTGGTCAGTGTTAGCCATTCTAGGTCCTCGGGAAATTTCGGGAGTTTCTCGCACAAGGTCTCTATATAGTCAATACCAGACGCTAGGGTATCTGTCGACACTATAAGTCTAGTGGCGTCAGGAACCTTTCTTTCGAAGAGCTTAACCATGCGATTTTTTAGGGGTCATCAGGCGACAGGCATAGGCGAGAGATTCCTCGGACGACGTTCGCATATAAAGGTTGCTTATAAGTTTGAGACGTGTTGTCTACAAGCAATGTGATGTAGGAAACATAAGAGTGCCCTTGACCGCCGAGTCTAGCACCTTCATCTGTAGCAGTGTGCGGGCTTTGAGTATGATTTGGTTTTAATCCCGAAGCTATATCAGGCGGGAACCCGCCGCCTGAGCACCACCACAGTTCACACGTCTTGCTATGATGGAAAAACTTGCAGCTATGTGCCCGGGAGTGCCGTACTTTTTGCAGGCCTAGAGCATGATTCACCTTACTGCGAAGTGCCTCGGTCTCAGACACCTGTGGCAAGACCTAGATTGTACTGCCTCGAAACTACTTGATGGGTTTGATACCTAATAAACACAGACGAAGTCTCGCTCCGCTTCGCACGTGAGTCAGCCTCTTTACGTCACTGATTCCATGTGGTGGCAATTCGCGTAGTGTCGATCATTAAGATTGGGACTCTGTGTATTCTGGTTTTAAAGACCGACAGCGTTGGGCTGTGTGTGACTATCGGTGGGTCCCTCAGGGCTCAAATCGAAAGTACCTGACATGCGTCCTCAACTCCCGAAAGCTTGAACTTTCTGTTGCCAAATAGTCTGCATTTGGAAATCACGTCATGGATGTGCTTGTACGTCGCTAACTACAATCGTTCAGGAAACTCTGCTGAGGTTTTGTCTTCGGATGCTCACTCCTGCGACCCCGTTCTGAACATTAGACTGATTACGCAGACGTACTCGCGTCGATTGTGTCCTGTCGTAATCTGGATATATCCACGGTGGACTGCAGAACCGTACTACGACTTCTGGGCGGCATTCTGGGGCGCAACTCAGTAACCGGGAAATATAATTAAGACGATTAAAACGTTTTGACGATCATTTGAAAACCAGAGACCCAGACGTGCCTTGAGCCTGCGGACTTTGTTTACGAGTTGTCGTTTTCCCGTCTTGTCTCTGCATGACGCTCCGGTAGAACTATCTGGTGCACTTTGAAGTATGCTTCACACTTCTTAGTTTGTGTCATAGCACTGTCAATGCTGTAGTTTTGTTTTGCGATGCACACTTGAGCACGTTAAACGAATCAAATTGGCGGGAGCAAACATTGAACACGTCTACTCCCTGCAAACTCAAAAAACATATATATATATATATATATATATATATATATATATGTATATATATTTTCTTTTTTTCTCTTGTTAAGTCTTCATAGCACATAAAACGTATATATATATAAATATATGTGTGCACATTTGAAGGCAGATGTCGCACTCGGCCTTGCCAAGCATTCTAAATTATGCTCTATATGTGTGTTTTAGGGACAGTCGCGTTGTACAACATCATGCACGCTGTTAAAGTGTTCAGTCGGCGAACGCCAGTTTGAATTTCCTTTATCATTCGCAAATGGTTGTGTGCCTCGATTCTTAAAGTATATTAGTTGAAACGAATATATATATATATATATATATATATATATATATATATATATATATATATATATTTAAATGCCGGGAGAATTGCGACCAAATTGATCGTGAGGGAGATGCGCGTGTTTGTGGAGTGAATATCTTTATGTGTAGGATGTGCTTCGGACTCTCGGGGGTATTGCTCTCCCCGCCAACCGTTGTGCTTCTCTCTCTTGCTCTTTCTCTTCCTGCTTCTCCAAGTGGCTCAATGCCGTACGCCCACCGCCTGCAAAACCTCACGGGTCTGTTGCAATTCCTTTCTTTTGTGGCCGCGCGTACGAATATTTGTCTTTTTTTTTGTTGTTTACATGTGAAACATGTCGCCATTGCCACGATGACTCCCGGCGCCACGTGTCGCCGTTGCTGCTGCCGCCACAGACAGATATACAGACGCTGCGACGTAACTTACTCCTGAAGGAACTATTAGCGTGATGCAGACTCGAGAAATACACGGGCTATGTAATGCGACCGTCTTTCGCTGACGACACGCACCCTGACTTGAGTAAAATGTACCGATACGAGCAAGATATCTACGATGAACGTAGTTTGGTGCCCCCCCCCGTGCACGTACTTTCCTACCTCTTCCCTGAATCCCTCACCGCCGTCGAATGGTTATTTATCTGTCTGTGGCGGGGAAAACACCCGAATGTTCTGCGGAGGCATTTTCCAAGAACGTCGACCTCATTGAAGGCCTCAACGAAGGTGCTAGTCTTCAACGACTGTACGCTTCGGTGAATATTTACCGCTTTCGTGGCCCAGTGAAGGCCGCACCGTCCCATCGTCATTGTGAGACGTCGGTTTCTCGTCTTACGACATTTTGTCACTGTGCGAGCGGGTCTTTCTCGCCTACGTTCGCCGTCTCGATTTCCTCGCCTGCGTTTTCCCTCCTGTCCATTGAGGAACGCACGACAGCGTGGCCTGGTATCGGACATGGAACCGCAAACGAGAGACGAATGTCTGTGAGAAGCATGGGCGACTGACAAGAGCTTCGTTTAGGTGTGAGAAGGGGAACTTGAACGCACATTTGTACATGGGACACGCTCCTGTGCAAACAGCGGTAATAGTGAACGGTAACAATGACCGCATTGGTAGTGTTTTATTGTTCCCCCTTTTTTGGAACTATGAACTCTTGTCCTGAGCCATCGTTTGTCGTCTCAACCAGGCTTTGCATTTTGTTTTGATCTGAACAATAACGGTCTACTAGCTAGAACTTGCAATATCGTTTGCTCTCAGACGTCAAGCATTAGATTGACTTAGATTGACGTAGTGGTAGCCGAGCCGAGGATATCGTGCCACCTCGAGTCGTCACGCTCAATGCTCTCACGTTTAATACTCTCACGCGAATACCTTGATAATGGCTCGAACAAAGGTCAGAGCAATAAATTACCTTATGGCCAGTTTAGTGTTCAGGTTGATCACTCACCTTAGACCCTGCTGGGCACTCCAGAAAGGAGAACTTCGATTTGCAAGCCCGAGTGATGAAATTCTTCGTTGGGTGACTGCGTGACGACGAATTGAAACAGGCCCAACGGAAGCCTGAATCGACTGGAAGTTTTGGCACGTAACAGGGATGCCTTGTGCATCTGCTGTCACTAGTAATTTCCCCTTCTTTCTTTCTGTCTCTTCCTTGTCTTGACTCTTCTAGCTGGAGCTTTTTGCTTCGCTAATTGAGAAAACCGCTGCACACCTTTATGCTAACGCTTATTTATCTGCATGCGGGGTGTTTGGCGGCATTTCGTCTGCCACCTCCCTTCTAGTGAGCAGTTTTGCATCCCCACATGTACATGTTGTTTATGCGCGGCCTATTAAAGATGCAACTCCAAGGGAAAGAGAGAGAGAGAGAGATAATAATCATGTACGGTTTGCCTTCCCAGATTGAATTGCAGTTCGGTCCATTTATTTTTTTCTTGCGTGCGCGTTCCCAACAAAGTACCCGCAACATGCTATAGCGTTATTTTCTTATTTTTATCATTATTCTTTGATCACGTTATAATTATATTATGATACGACGAGTCGCACAGAAGAGGTAAGGTCGGCCAACAACCAATAATAATAATAATAATAATAATCAGTAACACTGCTCATATATGAATAATCTCGTACAAGTACTGGGCAATTTTTAATGACGTTGTTGTTTTGCACGTTGTGATGTATTCTCCATTTCTTCAGAAGAACAGATTGTTTTCTAACGTAAACGGTCTTTTATTTTTTGGTCGGTATAGCTGAACGTGTCAGAGAGACAAAGGGCGACTATTTTATTCGCCACATGGTTGCTTATATCATAATATGTCAAAACTCTGATTACATAGCTACACCGTTCCCGCTCTGCCGACTGTTTTCTAGCAATGTCTTTAGCTTTTTATCCTGGTTTTAGCAGCCTTATGAAATACATTTGTAGGATTATGAGAGGCAGAGGAATAAGAACACGACGTGCACACATAAGAAGCGAACGTGTACAACGCGCTCCGTAACGTATTATGTCTTTGTACTCTTTGTGTTATGTATTACTTGAAACACGTCCGCCGGGGCCGTATTGAATGGGGTAAAACAGTCGGCACAACATACTTACTCTTGGCACTCTTGCACACGGAACAAATGCTCGGCCATCCTCCGCCACACGTTTCTTACCCTGTGGCCAGCCGCCGTTTACAGTGGGGTTGTTACAACTGACCGCTGTCGATCGTGAATGGATACCGGCAAAACATCAGCCCTTATAGACAACAAGGTCCATACAGAGAGAGAGAGAGAGATAATCGATTCCTCGATTTCTCCTTTTCGACTCTTTGTCCGTACAATGACGACTGTACTATCCGTTTATGGATGAGACAAAAAACAAAGGGAAAGGTCATCACGGACAAACTCAAAGCGAAGAGCAGGGGTGAACGGGGGTGAGTGGGGGCATTAGTAGTAGTAGTAGTAGTTATTGTTGTGCGTCTCGTATTGTTGGGGCGTAGGCGGTGCATAAGCACGGCTGCGAACGCATTGTAGAGCCGGCCGTCTATTTGTGGCTACAAACGACCTCTGCACTTGTCTAGGCTTGGTTGCACCACACGCGAGGCTATCCTTACCGTGTGAGACTGGTACCGAGCATTAGCAGTTGCCGTTTTGGTACTACTAAGAGTAGTAGAAGTCATTCGAGTAATTCTAGTTAGAGGCAACAGTATCAGTCACATGGATAGTCTAGAAAGACAATATGAATACTCTATAACTGCGCAGTAAGCCGTAATTGCCGGTCGGTTGTTAATTCCGTTAGTTGGCCCGCTTGTTGGCGGCTTCAAAGTGAAGTGGGGAGTAGGCGGGCCGGGGGGGGGGGGGCAAATTTGAATGGGAGGCAGTCACTCTGTAGAGCTATGCTACATCAGAGTAGCAAATAGCCGAGAACTAAGGATCGTCGCTGTGACCAAACAAGTCACTCCACAACCAATTGCTCTTCTCTAATGTTATAGAATAACATTTAATATGACAACTGTGTATACGACGCCTATGATGAATGAAGGGCACGCTGAATTATGGAAATATATATATATATATATATATATATATATATATATATATATATATATATATATATATATTTATTTATATCCGATGCAGGTGGTGAAGACGGCGCTAAGGGTAAAAACGAAGTGGGATCGCAGAACAGAATTTACAGAAAGATTGAGTACAATAGTCAGCAATGGGCAAGAGCGAAGGTATCGAAGGAAATCGTGAAATCGAGGGTAAAAAGCATATACGTGCAAATGGAACTTGCTTATGGGGACCAGACCGTATAAGGCAGTTATCTATATGAAAAGGCAGGTATGTTGGATACAAGGATATAGCGAGCTAAATATTTAGAGTAGAAAGTTACAGAATGTAGAGCTTGTAGGTTAGGGAATGGGTCAATTGAACATATTGTAAAATAATGTACAGCCTTGGGAGGTAGAAGAGATATAGACCCGTCGGAGGTCCTAGCATTAGGATCACGTGTTAGGATGGATCAGGTCGATATAACAAATAAAAGATTGTCCCAATGGAAGGCAATTATTCAGCAGGCATTGAAGAAGGATACATTGGTTAAATGGATACGCAGGCATTATATATGCTGCCGCTCTAAGCGCCCCTGATACAAAAGGGTGACATATGTATTTAGGTATACATGTCCAGCGAATAATAAGTCAATCATTTCCGGATATAATTATTTCGTTCATCCAATAGGTATAATTATTTATATTATACATTACATATATACTCGAGTGGGACGCTAAAGCGCGTTAGATTCTCGGCCTACCTCCAACTTCAGGATTACAAGGCATTTTCTCAGAAAAGAAAGCAGCCACGCTCTGATTCTCGTGCCCCGATCCAACCTTTGTATTGCAACCTTTGTCACGTTTATGTTGTGTCTTCTCGGCTGACTGACTGACTGAGTGATAAACTCATTGATTGGCTGAATGATGAATTACTTGATTGATGATGTCATGTCCTGTTGCTGTTGTTGTACCGTGCCGTGTCCGTTGTTCTCACGGCCGTTTTCAGCAATTTATTGGCGAGGCGGAAGAGGAATTGCGTCACGGCCGGCGTTCCGCTAAAACGGCGGCGCTCGGCCCCCCGCCGACACCGCCGCCCCTGCCGCCACCACGAAGATGTTCGTTGCCGAGCGCGGCGGTTAGCGGCGCGCGACTGGCGAGCTCGGCGACCGGGGCGAATCGCACTACGCCGGGCACCAGTTGTAGCGCTGCAGCAGCCACCGCGCCCAGTGTGGAGAGTTTCCGGCCCTTGGGTGCGTCTAGGGTGGGCCTATCTTCATTGTCATCGTCGTCGTCGTCGCCGACGACAACGACGACAACAACAACAGCAACAACATCAGCACCGTCGTCTCCATTGCCGTTGATGAGGACGACCGCAACGACACCACCTACACCCCCGATGACGATGACGACGTCGACGCCAACGCCAACGCCAACGCCATTTGGCCGCTCGGCGTGGGGGTATTCGAGCCTCAACAGTGCGGCGCGTCGTAAGCGCGTCTCGACCGAGTGGGACCGTCGCCATTGTGGGCCGACGACTGCCGACGCACTGCTCGATTTGACCGAGCGTCGTGCCGACGAATCGGGCCCAACGATCATGGCCATCGGCGAGATCGAGAAGATGACTCAGGCGCTTTTGCTCGGACTGGACAATATCGACGAGGAGGAGCTCAAAGGTGAGCAGCTGTTATATGTCGCGTTTCATTTCGAGATCATATCAGCTCAAGTTCGCTTGAATGTATTTTGCTGCTGCTGCAGCTGTTTTTCTTACTATCAGAAACGCTTTCTGTTGATCGACCGGTCAATCAAGACATTTTCGCACAAAAATGGTTCTGCTGGAAAAAACAGAATTGATCGACATGCTATGAATAATCTCTGTTTATGGTAATATATGTGTTCTTAGTTGTTTACGCTTTGTGTACTGTCTGGAGATTAAACTCAGGCAACATTAAATATTTACGTGTGAGTCAACGTTGTGTCTTTACAGATGCGCCGTCACCGCCAGAGCGGTCTTGCCGGCCCCTGCCTCTGCCAAGCAGTGATCAGCGAGTTCGACCATTTGAGCATTTTTCTGTACAGTCGGCCCCAACGCCAACAACTTCCGTACAGAGCACGCCAGATTTCCTGGATACACCGAACTCGTGTCACTCGCTAGGATGCCCGGTGCTTCCTGGAACTCCTCGTGAACTGGGCCCAGATTCGAGTATCATGAGCGTCCGATCAGGCATTGATGAGTCATTTCTTGAGGAGTTCTGCGACCCCGGCGTGGTTTCACCCAGCTGGCAGTACGTCTGCCGACGAGCGAAGTCATGCGATAGCCTCAGTGGCAACGACCGTTTAAATGACAGTTGCGTGACACGTTTCTGGACTTCGGAAGAAAGCGTAGCCGACAAAGGGAGTCGCGCTGCGATTAGGAAATTCCTCGAATCGCCCGCAGGTTCGCCTCACGAATCTGCTTACCAATGTCGGACGCTCAAGACCCTTAACAATCAGCTTGTTGAAGCGCTGAAAAATATTCGACGAGATAGCGAACAGTTGAAGTCTCCGATTCCTAGTCGGGCATTGGCTCCGCAGACGCCGGAAACACGACGTACTCAAAAGACGCCACCGAGGACTCTTCCGAAGCCAAAGGACCCCAAAATCACACTTAGTGATGATATCCTGGAGGAATTTGAGGCCGAATTCAACGCAACCTTAAGCCGACCGAAGCGAAAGTTTACCCAAGTTCCGCCTGCTCCAACACACGCTTCGATAGTCGAATTTGAGGCGAATCATAGTTTGGCCCCAGTACCCTCGCCGATTGAGACTTCTCAGTCTCAAGCCAAAATTAGGCGCTCTCACAGCACTTCCACTCCAAAAAACAAAGAACGCAAACATGACGCTCTAAGAGGAGTGGTAAGTGTAGATCCGGAAAAAATGCGATCTCTCTCAAGCAAGGAAGCTAACGTGCAGCTTAGGGCCAAATTCTTTGCCCAAATGATAGATAGTGAAGATGGCCAGGAAACCAAGAAGTCTAAAGATATCCGCGAAAGGAGAAAAGCAGAAGGGAAAAAGGTAAAAAATGAAAACGGTTGGAGGGCGATCTCGTTCGAGCAGTCTCGGCACCCACTTCTGATTCGCTATCGAAGCGCTGTTGAGAAGAATGCTGCCGTTCTGCAGTCAAATCCTGATCTTTCGCAAATTATTTCTAACGTACGCAATGCCGAACAAAGAAAGTCTCTTGTCATACCGTCGAATAAAGCGAAAAACCAGCTGCCGCTCAATTGCCGCCCGCTTGAGAAGCGTACAGGGCTAGCCAATAACAAGACTAGTCCGACTCAAGAGGGCAAAGCTCAAGATAGTCTGGTTGATCCATATTCGCAAGAGTTTGAAAAGTCGATGGAGTCCCTAGAGTCATTTTGTCAAAGCCTCCAGCTTGATTCGATATCGGCAAGCTTTGATGCTGAATTCGCTAAGTTGTCGCCGTTGAAGAAAGTTCGGCAGTCGAAACGTCTAGGCAGCGTCGCCGTCGCAGGCCTTACTGTCGACGAGGCGGCCAAAGATAGTCCAATTCAGCCACAAACGGATAGTGAAGACTGCCTATCGACAGGCAGCGGGCCCAGTTCCGTTCCGAGCGAGAGCACCGACACGATGGAGTCACGCAGTTCGGGCGTGCACACGATGGAGTTCAACAAGCGCAAGAATCTTGCGGCGAAGGACGACCAAGAGCCGCCCAGCTCGAGACACCGAGAACATCTGGAGCCTTTTTTAGGGCATGCCGGCCGAGGAAGTCCAAATACGACGGAGACTACGAGTAATGGTAGCGAGGCAACGAATCGAAGTATCAGGCTTCTCATGCGCGCACCGCTTGCAGCTGCTCCGGCGGCAGAGCTTAGCCCCGTACGACCCTCAAAGGCTCTTCGAGCAGCAGCAGCTGCTGCTGCCGCTGCCGCCGCCACTGCCGCCGCTCACAATACCATACTTCCGAGGCCGGAAGACACCGTGGACCTATCAGCGAGTGACGAAACTGGTATGCCCGACATTGCGCTCTACGAACTGAACCGCAGCGAGCAGATTCTCAACAATTTAGTGAAGTGCTCCACAGATCCGGCAGTGGTCGGGCTGCTTGACGCCGATTTCACTTCGGACAACGGCCGGGACATAAAAATGACCATTTCCAATAGGAGCAATGCTAGTGCTACAGCAGCCAGTTCCCGTTCTGCCGAAACCTCACAAATAACTGATCCGATTGACGTCCAGGTTACTAAGATGTGCCGCCACGAAAATACGCTCAGCCCAGAGCACTGTGACGGGAACATGGGCGTTAAACGGACGTCAAACGAGTCAACTAGAAAACAACACTCGTCAGGGAAAGCTCTGCGATTTATACAGGCGTGCACATACGCTGCTAAAACCACCTCTCTTCCCATTCTCCGAAAAAGCGGAAGCTCCAAGTACAAGTTGCGCCCAAAGGTAGGTTTCTTTTCTGGAGAATTGCTTCAATTGTGACCAATAAGGCGTTGTCTTAGGCTGCACAGTGAGGTCATAGACGTAAAATGATGGTAACCGTACTAATCATTGTCATCGTCCATGTTGTCGACATGACATTCTCCTTAGCGGACGTTGTACAAGATTGGCAGGTTGAACAACGGTATGCTCCACGCTACTTTCATAACAGTCGAATTTTCATATTCATAGGAACACTAGAAACTGCAGTAGACAGATGCTTGACATTTGCGCCACATCCGAAGTTGCACCCACGTAATAAATGCACGCAATAACCTTGAGATGATATCTGCCTATCTAACCAAGTCGGGGCATTGAAGATTTCAGATATTTTTCCAACGAGCGATGGAAGTGCGACCGAGCAACATCTCAAAGGAGAGACGAAGCAATGCGAACAGGATTCAATCGAAGAGTGCGCTGCAGCGACGTCTTCATGTGAAGTAAGATACGATATATATATATATATATATATATATATATATATATATATATATATATATATATATATATATACATTCATACCTATCAAATATCCAGCTATTGCGGTAAAAGTTGCATATCTCCTGCACAAACTGACTGTTTATGTGCCTAACTTTGCTTTGTTTGAAACAAATTTTGCAGGTGGACAAGAGCCGTTCCAACTCCGTGACGGACATTCACGGTAAGTAAAATTGTTTGGAACGTATGGAATTTTCTAATTACCGTTGGAGGCGCCGATCGAGTCTCTTGAGCGTCGAGTGCGACGCCATCGTCTCAAACATGCGCTCGCCTTACGTACGTTACGACGCTATAAGGTTCGTAAGGCGAGCGCACACGATATGTACTGTATGTGGGGAATAACGGGCAGTAGAACACCGGCAGTGAAAAGCAATGATAGATACCACAAAGTGCTGCGCCGGTTACGATCTCAGCCTGCATTTCGCACGGAAGATCTAGCAACTAAAGCGGCTGGCACTTCTGCGCGCACAAACGAATTGGCTTAGGCGATCAATCAGAGAAGCATCGTCTTTTAAAGGTATATAGTTGGGCATAGGCGTTCAAAGCGCATCACATTATAGTGATGGCTTTTTCATCATGAATCTATGCTAAGCCTCACAGGATTAAGCCAATCACATATGGCAAACGTGCATATGTGACGTATTCCTCACGTATATAGATCCGTTTCTAGTAGACAATAGATGGCAATTATCTGTGATCTTGAGCCACTGGCTACAACTTCCCGTTTGTACATGTCTGCTATCAGCGTATGTAAACTCACTAAGGAAGCAGTCGACTGCTGGAAAGATCTTCTGCGATTGTCTCTTTTAGTCAAAGAGAGTGAGATTGCAGGCAACCAACGCAGGATTTAAGTGACCTACTTTTATTTCGTTTGTTTATCGTCTGACATAAGGTGGGCGGCTGTGGAACAGTTAAGTGCAATGTTCTGAGGGTTTATGCAAATAGTAATAGAAAGGCCATACATGGGACGACCGCTGATGATGGTACGGAGTAGTACAAGAAAGAAGTCAGTACACAATAAACATTATATTTCTGTAGTGACTGCGACACAGTTACAAAGAAGGGTTGCTATAAGCATCCTCTGAAAGTTAGGATACGCTGTTAGGCAACTGAGACCAACTTTTACTAAACGAACAAAGTGATGGTGGTTGAGAATGAAGTCTTGCATTAGCCATGGAAGTTGTGGCACCAAGGAGGGCTCACTTTAGATAGTTAGTACTCCGGCACGGCATTCTCGAAATAGCTATTCGTTAGCATACTGAAACACAACATCACGAGACGCGCGAAGTGAGCTTTGTTTGAGAGGGCTTTTATTTCTACCGTTTATTTTACTGAGTATTTTATTTCTGTCGTGGAGGGCACTGATGTTGTACCAGACGTGTCTTCGTACATTTCTCGATCTACGCATGCATTATTACGTGCGTGCCCACGGATGCAGGGGACGTTATATAAATGATTTATTAATTTTGTCCATCACTTACCGTCACAGGAATCAATGGTGATATTCGTAGCACATTTTCCGATGTCACGCTCTTCACGAAGGGCTATTATACGCAAGTGAAGATATAGAATAGTTCGATACTGATGTTGTGTCACGAGGCTTGCAATCATGCTTATCCCTATATGTTCTCACCTATTTGATTGTTAAAAGGGCTGCTATTAATTTTCCTAAATCCAGTCTTGTCGGATCGACTTTCAGGTACACTTATTAAGATGGCGCGATAATTTAGTGCACCTACGTTTATTACGGTCTAGATCTTTCAATAAAATACTGATGTTCAAAACGTTTTCTTTCCACGATCTGTGACGGTTCGGGGCTTTCCACTGGCAAAGGCTTGTGGAAACTGATTTGTTGTAGTGTGAGAGGCGTACATTAGCATTTGCTATCTGATGAAACCCATTAAGATTTTCCCATCACGTCTCATGTGATTCCGTTCGCTCTCTGCGTTCATCTAGCGAAGGTGCCAGCTAAAAAAGTAGGACAGGAAATAACTGCGGGCTGTTTTTTTGACGAGTCCGATTTTTCCGAGACAGTATATCGTTTCACGCAATCCACCTATGCACCGTGTGGTCACTAGACGGTGCACCTGGTTCGCATAATGCAAGAAGGGCATTTACCTGCCTTTATTGAGCGATCGTAATATCAGTCGCTTTAAGAGTACAGATGTAAGAGAAAGGCCATGAGATACATTGTCTGGCTCGCGGCCATGATCGTTCGTCGCATGACAGTTAGAGTAAATATGAAGGAAAACTTTGCCGAGCACATCCTGCGCGTCCCAACTGCACACCGCTGTAGTCTGCATTCTATCTTCAATCCTACGTTCTTTTGCGGTCTGTGCAGTAGCAGCCTTCGGGTGGATCTGTTTAGAAAACGAACAAACGTTGTGTGTATTCTCTACATATGTGTCAGTTACGATGTGTTATTAACGCTAGTTCTTTGTTGTTCGTTGAAGATGTATTGTCATTGTCGGCTGCGCTGTGTTGTTCTGGGTGTACCTCGCCGCGACGGTCGTCTTCTAGTTTTCGTTTCATCTGCTACCATTTTCTGTGCTGTCCAGTATCGCGCAGTGTTTCCTGGCCGGTTAGAGGGCTGGACGGAAACAGGGGAGCAAGGAGAGGCGGTTAGAAGGGGAGGTTTCCTTCGGTGTCCACCGAACTCTACGATAGGGCACGGGGGCGCCAGGGGACGAAGAATAGGGCAGGATATGTGAGCGCGTGGAGAGCACTTGCCGCAGTTGCAGCTGGCTTAGCTGGGCAGCAGAGTCGAAGACGACGGCGGCGGCAGCGGAGGGGACAGGAGAGGGTAGAACTGTCCTTGGCCTGCCCTCGCTCAAACTCCCCATCTTCCAACGGCCTTCGGGGCTTTCAGGTTTTGCGCGCCCTGCGATTTAACCGAAACAGTCAGATATAGTTCAGCGGCCGGCTATGTCACCCACTCACTTTCTCCACGGTTGAAACGGCAACTACAACGCTAGAGAGCGCGGTCTTTGTGCAAAAGAAAACAAATATTTTTGCCGGCACGCAAGCGACGTTCTTAACAAATACTTTATATACAAGGATTTGTTAAAAGTTTAACTACTGTGACGTCTACCGTCGCGTGACGATGACAACAATGACGACTACTAGCGAGCTGGTTTGAGTTGTAGTACTGTAAGTGTTTGTAAGTTTTTACTGTGGTCGTTAGAAAGTGCTGAAGAATGCTTCTATTACCCGATCATGGTGTCGTCCGCATATCCCAAATGAGGTTGAGGTGTTTTGATTGATGTTGTTGTTCATACTACGGCTTGTGCTGCCACCGAATGAATGAAACCTTTGTGATGTGGGATGGTCATTGAGAGTGTTCCTACGTCGCATGGGTGGGGATTACGGGCTGCAGACATGATGTAAGCAGCGTGTGTGTGTATGTGTAGGCATGTATGTGAATGTGGGTAGAATGGGGTGATGCCTAAGTCGTGGCTATAATGAGACAGGGTGTTTGTGCGCTGAGTTCCTTTGACGACAATGGGCGTCTCCTGCACCCACCTGAGGATACCCTCGACATGAGCTCTTCTCGACGATTACCGGTGGTTTGTTTTCATCTATCTGGAGTTATTTGAAGAAGTTTGCGTTTGGTGCATCTGGTCTGCAGCAAACGTGTGTCTAAAGTGAATTATGACTGCTAGCATGTGGTGGCGACGCTAGCAAGACGCTAGAGTCGTCAAAGTCATGTTGTCATCGGAGATGCTGCTATCTACTCCTGCATCGTCTCCCGTGTATTATCGGTGGTGGCTGGTGCTCTTCGGAGGAACTCGCTCAACTTCGGAAGACTTCACGCCCGCCTATAACGACTACCTTAGCTTGTAGCGCGTTGGCACGACTTTTCTTTATGCGGTCGAGTTGGTGGGCGGCGCATTCGTGTCATTAGCGAAAGGTGGCAGCTTACGCATGGATAATAGTCTTCTCGGCCACGAAGCGCGAAGACGAGGTGCAGGAGCAACAGCACAGGGCAATCCTGGGCCTCAACGCGCGAACCGGATCGCAAGGTCCACTGGAGCTGCTGTGATTATTTCCATCGTCATTACTTCGCCTACTACTAACGCAACAACACCACACTGTCCTCGCAACTGCACAGCGCCAAAAAGCCACAGGACACGAAGACACGAAACGGAGCAGCGTTGTTACGACGTGTATGCAGCATTTATGTGTGTTTGCAGGGTCGAGAGTGCGTGTTTCCGTGCCCGCCAGAACCCGAATCAGATTAAGAGCTGTTCGTTACCTCCCGTCATCTTCATTCTCGGCGTGAAGCTGGGCCGCTGAGCGCCCACCACCCATGTCGCGCCTAGTCTACCCTCGTTGTTGGCGCTGTCTTTATCGTTGTCATCTACGTCACTGACTTCGCTGCTGCGGCTGGTGCTACCGCTGCTGCCAGTGTAGACTATCTTCCGTCCCCTACGGGCTTGGAGCCTTCCGCAAGGTGCACCGAGTGGCGGACGTGTTGAGAGGTCTAGGCTTTCTCCGACCATCCCTGTAGCAGCAGCATGGCCGCTGACTCCCAGCTGTTTCTGGTTTTCTCATCTATTCTCAATGAGCACCCCTCAAAGAAACTGGATCAACAACAGATATCGAATCTGGCGACACCCTGGTAGATGACAACCATAACTAGCATACTAGCCTCGTAAACCGCGCCGCCACTGCCGCGGCTAGCCTAAGCGCACTGCACTGGCCTCGTTGTTATCTTCCTGCTTGGAGGCTGCATCCTCCAGCTCCCCCCCGAGCTCTCCTGGTTCGGGCGGCCGCCGCCGCCACCGCCACCACCGCCAGTCGGACTCGTTCGGTGCAGGGGCAGGGCTTAGGTTGGCCTTTCCTACGGGCGGCGGTCGGGGCAACAGCAGCAGCAGCGGGGGCGGCAGTCACCCGTACACGAGGATGTCGCTGTCGCCGGAACCCGAACGAGCTGATCTGCGACGCCAATCGGCCCCGCTGACGCCCGTCGGGGAACGCGCCGACCGCAGGGCGTCTGAGTCGGCCCAGCGGCTCTACCTCAGCCCGCGGCGGCTGTCCGTACCGAGGCTGTCGCTGCAGCCGCCGTCCAAGACGCAGCTATTTCAGTCACTCTCGTCTAACCGGAAACGGCTGATTCGCCGCTGTACGGCTGCCTCACTCCAGCCAGCTGACATCGAGAGCAGTGAGTGCACGAACGATGGCGAGCCTGACAACGACGACGATGACAAGGGCGTACAGGTAACGACCGAACTTCACATTTTGGTCCGCGTTTACATATATATGTATTTACAACTGATGGCGTACCGTTGAGTTGAGCAGTACAGTAACTTACCTGGAGCAAGCTGTCCTGAAGCAACTATAACTATAGCAGCAACACCTCGCATACAGTAGCCATAATAACAACAACGACATCAACAATAACAACAACAGATAGCAGCAATAACAACAACATAGCTGCATAAACAATAACAACTAGTCACAATGATGAACTTTGAACAACGAATCGAGCGTACATGAGCGAAAACGAAACGGCCTTCGTGGCCCCGTGACTGCCTTGGTAGCAGTGAAGATTCTCTTTTCTCTCTCTTCCTCACATCCCTCACATACACTCACCCTCTCTCTGCCTTGCTCATTATCGTGCTCGTTTCTTGTAAGCAGGGCGCTTAGCAGCTAATCAACTCGGAGAACAGAGGGATAGCGGCAATGCGAGGACGAGGCTTCGAGTGCTAACGAGAAAGAACCCCGCTGTCAGCTCGTCAGAATTGGTGGGGTCTTGAGTGGGGCAACAGGCTCCTCGGGCAAAATCACCAGCCGACCCGCCCACCTACTTGCTAGAGGATCATGTAGGCTTTTATTTTTCTCTCTTTCTTCTTCTTCTTCTTCTTGTGTGTCGATGTACTCCAGTATCAAGCGAGTGTATGCGACCTGATTAGAGAGAGCTTTCGCTCGGCGTTCCCTAGCTATACTACGTAACAGTGTTATACAACTGGCACAACTGATAAACACTGCATAACCTTCACGGACACACGCGCACACAAACACTCAAGGGACGCAGCGTCGTACGAAGGAACAACATGCCAAAGTTATAACAAGGGCGCACACCCTGCGAACTTTTCGTCCTTATCCGATCTTCTAAAGGGCGAACCAGAAATAATCTCGAAATATATATATATATATATATATATCGGTATTCGCTCGTAGCACTTACAAAAAAAGGTTATAGGGCTTTTCAGTGTCAATGTAGCACGAGTACCTAGCTACCTTAAAACCGTTGGATGCCCATTCGTTACACGGCATGGAGCTGACCTCATCACTAAAGGCAGGATGCTTGGGTACGCCAAGAAATATACCGGCCGGTTCTCTATCGGGGCATTTTAGAAGACACTAGAAAGAAAAAACACCTATGTAACGGGTTCTTCAAAAATCGATGCAAATGTTCTGTCTAAAGACCACACCTTATGTACAATAAGAACTGCTTTTGGGTCTAATCGGGACGGTTATGTGTACCCCCTAGAGCTGATATGGATATTTGGATATTGAAGATACGCCTCGCAGCAATTTCAGGCCTTGGGGGAACGAAGGAGAGTCTACAATTAGAAATAACCTCCTTGCTGTATATACATATATACATATATGTATGTTTATATATATATATATATATATATATATATATATATATATATATATATATATATATATGCATCAGTAGGCCGAATTTGCATAGCTGACTTTGCTGCGACGAATGCTGGATAAATTGAGCAGAGAATGCAGACAAGAAGCGAGAGAGTAAAGCTGCATGGGTAGCGGGAAAATTCGTGAGGTAAAGAGATGGTTGAGCGATTTCTTTATCACCGTAGTGGTTATCAGTGACTGGCCAGACGTAGACTAGCCCATAAGCGACTGTTTTTCCCCTCCATCTGCCTTACTGTTTACTACTGCTGTGGGTAAGCCAAAGTCAATGAGTAAAATAACCCGGTAGACGTCAGACGTTCGTTTTTTTCTATACCACCACTGTCGCAGTCGTTTGGCCTGTCACCTGGCGTCGCGTTACGACGAAATCCTTCCCTCCCTTCCTGCCATTCGGACGGCGGCATGTGATATAGCTTCTTGCCGAAACTACCGTTTCTGATTTCGAACCAGCAGGCTGACTGGCAGCCTTTCGCTTGGCACATCGCCACTGACCCGAATATCGGCGCAGCGCCCACAGATTCGCCGCGGAACCTAAGTGGCCAAGTGACAGATTGATGGGTCAGTTCGCGCCAGTGGCGTGACCTTAGCTAGATGCACTTTGTGATAAGACTCAATTGACGGAAAGGCTGTAATTTTATTCTTATATATATATATATATATATATATATATATATATATATATATATATATATATATTAATGTCATCATAATTATGTATATTGTATATGTATATATTCCATATTTTATACAATTCTTACTTAGGTATTATCGGCACTAAATGTGTGAATAAATGGACTTTGTGTATATCTTAAGTCTGTTCACAAGAAGTTAAAGATGCTTGACTAGTATTATATTTATTTTGTTATTCTTGTTCAGTGGGCTGAAGAGGTTGTATTTGTATCTTTTTCGGTACACGAATGCACACTAATGCAAGCTACACTGTAATGATTTACGAAGAATAAAAATTACAATTATATACACGTGGTCAGAAATTGTGTAAAGCATAAAAGGTGGTACTGGCAATACTGGTAAGGGACATGAAGGCACAGCAGCCGCATTAATAGCACAACAATAGTGTAATCGGATCAAATTGAAATCGGGGCTCCGTATCTGACAAAGGGCGCTTAACGCATGACTCAGAACGACAAGGAGCAGAAAGAGTCAAAAACATCAAAGAGGTTGTCGTCTCAACTTCCCGTATCGCCCACATGGCGCTTTTAGCCAAACACGCATGGCTGACCAGACAGGCGTTCGTTTGTCCAACAGAGGCGTTGACCGGATCAAGGGCAAATAAACAACGAAGTTCGAGGTTGGCCATTACGCAGAGATCAGCCGACTCCTTGACGACGACGACGACGACGGTTTTCCTTTTGGTGATGGCGGAAGTAGTACGAGTGGTTGCCAACTCTAAGTTGCGGTAAACACTAAAAAAAAACTCGAACCGTTTTATCGTAGAAGAGCCAGAAAAGGGAAAGCACTAAGAAAATACAACGACGGCCGACCACCAATGACAATAGATGGGTTTGCTGCGACGTTAGATTGTGTGTCTGCCGTGTGAATTATCGCAGAGACAACAAAGTCAAAGTTACCCGCCGAACCAGCACCCCCCGGGAGTAAACGATCAGTGGCTGCTCTCGAACCCTAGCAGGGCGATGCTGTACTTTGAGCGTAGTACGACTGCTACTCGCCTAAGTAGGCCTCAGCGGGTGTTTCCGCAACTCTACCCCGCAAATGAGGAAATGTTTTCGTGGCAGGAAAAATCTAATTTACGAGCAACGACGAGTATTAAAGAAAAATAGAGAGTAGCAAAGGAACGAAAAATCTCTCGTATGCGTGCAACATTCAGTTGTTGCAGCTACGGTTTTTGCTGCCATTTTTCTACTAGGCGGAGCATGAGATGCGTTGAGCCCGGTGGCGTGGTGCATTTGCGTGCGGCTCGCGACCGGTGGAGACATATAGGTGCAGCACGGGATCGAGCCCCACCGTTGCACATTTGTATTTATGGGGTCCGTCTTACGAACCAATGCGAAAGCAGTCCCGTAAACGTGAACAGTTGGCTCAGGGTCAGCCCGAAAGAGTTTAGAGCATGAGATTCACCATAATAGGAAGGTGTACATAGAATTGTGTGGCTAGAATTGAATGAATGCAGCCGCACTCTTTTGAGAGCCGCTGGTATTTGAAATCACTCACCGATGATTACCAGTCAGCGTGGACATCTATGTCCATTTTTTTCTCAATTATCTAGAGCTGGTAAGATGCGTGATGCATACTCGGGTCGCTGTTAAAGCCACGGTAGTGTGGGACTCCCAAACCCACTAAAATCCAGTCGTCCCCTTTGCCCCGTGTCGGGGGTGGCTGCAGTACTGTCTTGTCGAAGTTACTTCGCCTGACCACTTTATCTTGCCATTAAGGCTGTTTGACTTCGTGCGCGGTTATTTTCGCCTCGGAGGCATATTCAGCGGGTTTTCTTACCAGAAACCAGAACTCCTGATCCTTGAGGACCGCCTCTACAAGGGCTTAGCATGTCAGGGGATTTCTCAGTCTTCGTTGCCGTGATAGTAGCTCTCGTTCGGTATTGAAAAATGCGCTCGTAGCCTTACATCGTCAGCTACTCCTGAGTTGCAAATACGGCATAAGAGAGTCAGTTTTACCAATGCACTATGGTAGCGCTGAAAGCAGAAACCGTGGCCCGTCAGCAGTTGCGTAAGGGGGTAAATTGAACGAGCCGTGTTTAAAGCTGTACCTGTATGTTTGATATTAGGTAGGCTAGTATTAATTTTTCCCAGTATCTAGGGTGGTCCGACTGAATTACTTCCGATTGCTGGCTCCGTTTGCGTAGGGTATTTGTTCTGCTGATTAAGTGTCTCTCCGTGTGGGGTTCATTGAGGCACATCTTGAGGCTAGTTCTCTTACCGTTAGGTACCAGGGAATCTGCCTAGAGAAGGCTTGTCTAGCGGTCGTGGACTCCGAGCAAGTTGCCCGTGCGATTTGGGTGCCATATGCCTTCTTGTTGAGGTGGCGGCGTTCTGTTCTACTAGTCGTGCGTTTTCATAGGGGTGCGGTATATAGCATGATGCTATCGACCGCTGAGAGAAGGCCTTAACAGTCGGTTGCTTCTGTTGTTTACGGGATCATTTTCAGCAGCTCTGCTAAGGTTTTGGCAGATCTTTGCTGCATAGGCACATAAGGTGTTCCTAGGATTACATACTTAACAATGGCGCCCTTCCAGACGTAAGACTTCTTTTTTGTGAAGCTACTTCGAAGCTTAGCGTGTGAAGGTATTGTCGGATATTCACTAGGGCTTCGTTGGCTGTTCTTTGAGCAAGTCCTCGTCGCGGGCGGTGATGATCAGATCGTCTGCGAAGATAAAATCTCGGAGTTGTGGGAGTCTAAGTACTCCATTGTACTTCATATTCCATAGGGTTTATTTTAGTACAGACTTTTGGGGTACCCCAACTGTGACTGCATAGTATTCGCCTTTATAGGTAGATGCTCGGTATTTTAGATATGACGCTAGGATGCGTCGTAAATAGGGAGATACGCCTTAATCGACAAGCTTTTTTTTAGATGTCAAAGTACGCTTTAATGGCGTCCCAATAAAGCGTACTTTGACATCTAAGAGATGGCCACACAATGCGACCAGTTTGCTGACGGTGCGTTTTCCTATGTTCCAGCTGTGTTTCGAATTTTGCTGATGGCTGACTAGATGGAGTGAGGAGCTTAGAAACCGCGCTAGTTTTCCGACGATACCTTCTTGTCTTCAAGCACTGTGACTAGTTGTACATTAATAAGGTGATCAGCTGCTTTGGGTAGGCAGGAGAACATACTTATAGGGCGGTATCCCGAGGAGTCTCCTTGCGGTTTAGGTATTAGAGTTAAACGTGCCGTCAGCCAAGGCATAGGATAGCCTTCGCTGGCAAGCAGTTAATCTATGATGCATTCTAGGCCGCGTGCGTTTGGCTTTGACTTTGATCTTCTGGATTACGATTGACTTGAAGGAAAAGTCTGAAGTATCCTTAAAGAGCACCGGCTGCGGCCGGGATCTTTGGGTGAAGTGCGCAGTTATAGCCGGTCAGGCATGCATACTCGTTGGCTTTGCTTTTTGGAGATATGGCTATCCCACCAATGGTGCGTGGGGCGATTGGCTATCTTGGGATGGAGACGGGCGCTGGATTCTCATCATGCTTCTTCTAGCAGACGTTCCCATTGGCAAGCATTTAATGCGATGAGATACTTTAAGATGGGTAACGCCGTTTATTGTTTCCTGAAATACTGTTCTAATTTGTGTGCTATCGACCGTCATGTAGAGTTTCACGTCGTCTGCATTGTCTGATTGATGCGACTTTGGGCTCCGCATTTTTTAAGACATCGGTGAATATAGTCTAGTGTGCATAAGGGGTCCGAGAATTGTTCCTTGCGGACAGCCATACGTGACTTTGCGCTAGAAAACGGCCTATCCATATTATATTTCACACGCACGGTAAAATGTCTCTTTTTGAGAGAATGACGAGTTGCAATCTCATATTTTCTCACCTACATCGTATTTGGGTAACATTAAAGGGTAAGAAATTGTTGTACAAAACGGATTCAAATGCTGACTAAAATCAAAATATGCACAGTCCAATGATATCTTACCAGTTGGTATTATAGGCCACCAATGTTGAGTTTCTAGCAATTAAAGTTGTTCCTCCTTTCAAATTATTTATTGAAGATTAGTAATGTGGTTGGTGGCCTTAGCTAGTATGCATTCAAACAGCTTGCAAGGGACAGAAGTCATAGAAACAAGGCGTGTCTGGGTCAGGCCTTGTCACTCTTCTTATGAAATGGGTAGCACTTGCCTGTTGTCTAGAAACTGCGAAATACCGTGCTGCATTTACGATAGGCGCCTGCTTTAGACGGAAACTCCGTTAGGCGTTTTGCTACGTTTGTTTACGAGACGTTTCAAATGTCGAAGAAGATTTAGTTGCGACATATCGACATCGTTCACTTTAAACTACCACTTTCCGTAGACGTTTCAGCTGCGGACAGGGTTGCGTGGCGCGCTCAGCCACTTTCTCGGGAAACGGATACGTTGCGCCAAATTGACCCTTTGGATTTCAGCATTTTTGACACTGTCGATTGTCATGGTTTCATTCCGACACCTGATCTCTCCAAGACGATATATTACTTTCATTGAACGCTGAACATATCTGTAAACCATAGAGGCGTCGCAAGACTGAACGACTGAGAGAACAATATTTATAGTAATACATGAAGAGTGTTTAGATACCATTGATTTAAGGTAGCCTTTGCGAGGTAGATTCACTAGGGAACGAAAGTGACATCATATCAGACGGAGACTCTGATTTCATGTGACAAGTGACATGACGCAGTGCAACGCGCTTACACACTTATATATATATATATATATATATATAAAGAGAGAGAGATGTATACGCATATAGGTTAGACATGTAGGCAGCTTTATGCGGCTCTTAGCTGCCCGGTGGAGCAGGGCGACACGTTCATGTTCTCGCCGGGATTGACGGCGCGAGCTCTCGGAAGTGAACTCGAAACGTGATGAGCAGGAAGGAGCTCGCACTCGGAGCAGCGTCGGCGGCGGTGGAGGTCTGCTATGCTTTTGCGGGTCGTTGCAGGAACTTTAATAGTACGTAGCACCTGTGAGGGGCCGTCTACGTTGTGCACGTCCTGCAGTCTAGCTGCGGCATCTCGCTCGATTACTCCGCAAAGACGTCTATAGTGAGCACTCACTGACTGGGCAATATGGCGGCCGAACCCCCCTCGTTCCCCCAATGGATTGGCAGAAATGACAGCAACACGAAACGTGCCGGGATATTTGTGTTTCCGGCTCGATTCTACGGCACGGCCGTACAATAATACGAAGGTGCAATTGCAGCAGAAGCAGTACTAGCGATTCCGTGGTTTCGATGTTCGTGTTGTTGCTGGTGCTGTTGTTGCCGTTAACGGTTACGCTACGAGGCCAACTGCGGCAACCTGGTGGCGGTGGTGGGGTGATGGTAGAGCCTGCTGCTGCTGCTGATGTCGCGAGGGGTTCTGTTGGTTCTGAGAAAGAAGCTGGGGTTCGCGGCCCGGCCAGGCAACAGGGCAGGCTGATCGCCCAGCGTCTTTTCTCTTCGTTCTTGGCGCACGCCACGCTAAAGGAAACGAAAGTGCGTTTTCTCGCCCATTCTCCGGACGGTTGGGGGGGGGGGGGCGTGTGGACGCGCTGGTGACGATGATGATGGTGGTGCTAATGGTGTTGTTGATGATGATGCTACCGCGACTGATGATGATTGCAACAACAACAACAACAACCATAACAACGACGTTATGACGTCGTGGTCGACGCCTGCATTGCCCAGTCATCAGACGTGAATTTATGGCCCAACAGCAGAGCAACACTTGGAGGGCGAAGCTTTTCCATTAGTCGGAAAAAGTATGAAGCTATTCTCGGACCGGCGCACTCGGCGCAAATTCCGCGCAAACCGCGCCAGCTCGTTTATCGCCACTGCAATGTAGAGCCAAGCAACACTAACGACAGCAACGACAACAACCACTATGATATCTCTCTCTTCAACACAAATTCTTCACTGTAGGCAGATAGCAATTAGCATATGTGCAATTACTTCTCTGTATATATATATACATATGATTTTGGTTGTCTTGACGCTGAGATTGCGTCTGGAATCTCTCTTTTCCTTCATCATATTTTATATATATATATATATATATACACATATATAGATGCGTGTGTGTTATAACACCACTTACACTGTGTTTGGGAAATGCACAGATTCAATTCGTGCCGACTCATCATTTTGACCAACGATGGCGACCCTATCTCTACAAGTGTGTTGAATCATATTCCAGTTGGGAATTTCGGCAAGCAAGCACAAAACCAACATCTTCGTCGTCACACAGGTCGTCTCACCCGCTAAGGTCTGTATTCTGGCATAATAGAGTTGTCGACTTCTCGAGCGAGTTTATTTGGTCGCTAAGCACCACCACTGAGCGCTATGATATATCGTGTGAGAGGTATTTAATTCGTTTCGCGTCGCTGTGATTCACCGGGAACAGACTGGATGCTGTCGGCGGCGGCGGCGTCGTTGCCTTTGCGAGCGGAACTCGGGCGTACTCAATGTACAGAAGACAAGATGAAAATCTTTCTCTCTCGAGAAGGAACTACGAAACAACAGCACTACACGGTTTGCGCTGCTACACGAACTCACCGATCAGCCCACTGTGTCATATCACCATACTCGGGCAGAACTATGGGTGATGAGAATCAGACTTACACAGCGACTGACAGTCACGTGCGCCGAGCAGCACAAAATAGATAGGGCCGGTTCCTCTAAATGCCAAACGTTTACGTTAGTACGTCGTCGATACGCCGTCGTTCACAATGATACCAGCAATCCTGGTGCTGATCTCCTTGATGATGATGATGATTATCTTTGTCGGACGGACGCAAATTGACATTTTGATGGCCGCATACGCAAAAACATTATGGGGAAAAGAGGGATTTATATATATATATATATATATATAGAGAGAGAGAGAGAGAGATGGAGGGATAAATAAATGGAAAGGCGACCGTGGTGGCAAAATGGGTACGCCAAGTGCGTGATCAAGCGGCTAATGCCAAAGTTCCTGCACCGAGCGGAAACGCTCCAACTATTACTTCTACTACTACTGCTGCCGGTATTATCAGCATCAATTTCGTATTGGGAACAAGCCGATTGGTGCAAGTTAATGGGCGCATGGCCAATACGAGTATTCGTCGGTCCGAGACGAACCATGCAAACGATACTGCCTACGGAGCAATACCACGAAATCAGAGTTGCCCTGGTGAATCCTAGGCAGATTGGGTTCATCAACTACTTCGTAAAAAGTCGGCATAAAATATCAAGCTAACACGGCGTAGCATTGACAAGTATTGCGCTGATGTTGATCTCGATGTGCCGCTATGGCTCCTGCTGCTATTGCAGCTGCGTGTGATAACGATTAGTGTTGTAATTTTTGACGTTGGAAGCTATTAATTAGGTAGATTTTTGACAGCCAGGTTGAAATGCATCTTGCTAACCCGGTAACCATATTTTGGCAATATTGATTCTTCTTTAGGCACTCGGCCACCAACATATATATATATATATGCATAGTCGGCGAAGGAGAGTTGGCTCACCTTGCATAAACGGTCATACGCGTAACGTGCTTATGGTGACCGCGAACTTGCATTGTAGCGATTTCAGGATGGGTAAGGATTTCACAAAGCTTAAGTTTGCCATCCCTCTGGCCCCTCCTTACCTCCATATCGACATTTTGTGCTTTTCTTTCACATTATCTTATCCTTTCTTGAAGAGCAGCAGCAGTAGTAGTGGTCCTAGTGAGTGATCGGTCATCGAGTAGCAACTTATCGATTACGTTGCCAGTTGCTTAACTCTATGTAGATCCTCCAGCCTCTACAGGCAAGTTAAGCCCAACGTGCCCGGACACGCTGCTGCCACATCGCTCTTTCGCTTCTGTCTGCTGTTGCTGTTGCTGAGCCTGGCCTCTCGGTCTTCGCCAACGGGTTCGAACGACTGAACCGCCACGCGTACTGATTTAGGTTTCTGCTTTTTGCTATCAGTGCGAGATATAACGCAAACAGACAGCTAGCAGAGGGAACATGTCAGAAGCCAACATGTAAAGAGAGAAGCAGCCGAGTTTAAAATCTACATTCTAATACACAACGGGCGGCGAGACAAGCTGGTTGGCCGCATAGCTCAATGCTCCGTTGTGTACATGCGTACCTGGTGCCGGGCCCTATGTGGTCAAGAAGGCGGAGACCCCAGAAGGAGCCCTTTCCATTGCACTTCGGCAGGGCTGAGACCTGCCACTTTCCCAAACTGGGCAAGATGAGGCATGCAATTTTTGGTCATGTGTTTGGTATACCCTACCACAAGGGGACCATTTATAGCTACTACGTGGCCAAGAGACACACACTATGTTGACGTGTGTTGTCAGAACTAGATTGGTGAGTAACGTCTTTTCATACGAACGTCCGAAGATAACAGCCACTTACAGAGGCAATTACATGTTCGTCATCGAGGTTGAGGTCTGGGTTTGCTTTAATGCCGCAAGTTTGCTGGCGTAGTCAAAAGTCGAGCAACGGCAACAACAGTGACAACAATAGCGGTATTAGCAGCAGCAGCAACAATCACAACAATAACGATAATTAAACGACCCTCGAGACTCGAGGGCTCACACATATCGTGATTTTTTGGCAAAATAAGAGCCTCCATCATCGATTGCCGGTTACGTTCACGGCCTTTACCGCGACTCTGTATGCACCACGGTGAACAACGAATCTACTTACCTCCCAGTTGCTTTGTTGCACTTGGGAACTCTCTACGCCCATGACCTCTACGTCGGACCGATGGGGTAGGCACTGGAGCATGGAATTGCTTGTTGGTGTTATTTTTGTTGCTATTGCTGCTGCTGCTGCTGTTGTTCAAACAACGACAAATTCGTTACCGTATTGCGGAGCGGTCTACCACTTGTTTGTAATTTGCGCGCAAATCCTCCGCACTGCGGTAGATCAGCGAAACGCGCAAACCGACAAGTCGTGGCAATATGACCAGCTGATTGGGCGGCAATACAGAAGTATCGCGGCTTATCATAGAACAGGATGCGCTGTCCTCTTGGAGAGCAGTAGCTGTAGTAGTTGCACTCGTAGTAGGGCGCCTACGTTAACTTCATTCAAGTGGCTTTCCGTAGCATTAGAGAAAAGCAGAATTTACAGTAAAAATTGGGCTGGATGCGTGGGTCGTTTACTAGTGCTGCCGTAATCCTCCTCTGCCTCTTTGGTGGCTTTAGAATAACGACAGCTACCAGCAACAGCTGTCTGCACAAGGGAGAGTATGGGCAAAAATCTACATGCCTATTGCTTGCTATTCCTTGTGTGTTTCCATTTGCATCTCCCTGAGCCTCACTGGTCCATGAGACTAAGTTTCTGCGCGGTCGCTACTTTCTACGTCATTGTCACTGAATGAGACAGCATTCGATTAACAACGACAACAACAGTAACTGCGAGGGATTCTATGCTCCAGTCTACCTTCATCGGTATTATATAGCTCCAACAACACAGGAATATGTGACCTCCGGAGAGAATGGTGCATTGTCTTCCAAGCTTAGCGTAGAAGTCCTACTGGTACCCGACTCATAGTAGGCGACCGCTACTTCCTGTTTTCTTTTGGAACGAATTTTTCGCCGAAGTAAGATCGTAGTTATTAGCCAGCCACATGTTTTTTTTCCTTCTGATTGTGTTGGAAGCCCAACGCTGCTAACCAAAAACGACGAACAGAATAATCTCCTATCTTTGTCGGTATTAGACATCATATATAATAGACTAGTCTGTTTTGATCGTTGTAGATGTTGCTGCTGTTGCTTTGATGTCCTAGTTAGCGGCGAATGCAGCGCTCTCTTTGCGCTTCTCTTTACTGTCGTTGTTGTTTCTGCTGTTGTTTTAGAGCTATTGCAGCTTTGACGTACATATTTCCGGATGAGGTTTTTGCGCAGATGTGAACGCTCGCTTGGCGAAAAGTTACGGAGTTCGGGCTTTTTGCATTCGCTTGTTGCCGTCAGCTGTTCTACGGTGCAACTTGATTGTTGATGGCCGCTGAAAGCCAGCTGCGCAAACATCAACTGAAACGAGGAGGAAGCATACCGAGCGTAGAAAAAAGAAATATCTATTAGTCTAGAAAAGAAACGAAAAAAAAAAAACAGGAGCAAGGAATACAGCAGCAACAACAACAACAACAGCAACAAACGGCAACAAAGACGATGTTGATAGCAGTATCGATAATAGGATCGCGAGTAGCTTAGGCTAGAAGATATTGTACGCGTCTTGTTTAACCTACCTGTTTAATGCAAATATTTTTATCTATAAGCAACTAGAACTGTTTGTTGTAAATATTTGCGCCTACACACTTACACGTATACAGGGTGCCAAAGTAGGTATTCTGTGAAAAAGACGTCGGCGGAGAAGAGGGCTGGTCGACCTTCGATACGTGTCGTTGTAAGATTTTTTCCTTTTCTATTTGATTCTCTTCGATTCTGCCTTACGGCGTTCTAACTACAACCACGGTTCGCTAACGAGGGACGTGATCGAACGGAGTAACCATTCTTATCGTCCGACTGACCGGTCGATACCAATCAACCTCTAATGTGCAGTGCTAAACAGCCCAGTCGCTGATAGTCGTAGAGACATTTTATACTGTCATTTCTTTTTATGTGTGTCCGCGGTCAATAGCCATTTCAAATGTATAGGAAACGTTTGCTATTTAAGCGCCTAGCCTCTTCTCATTACTTCCTTAACTTGCTGTCTGTCTGTATGTCTACGTCTTTTGTGCCCGACTCCTTTACTCTCTGGTATTTAGTAAAGACACTTTCTAAGACTGGACAGAAAGGTTGCTGGGAAACAGATGCAGCTGGGACAGAGTATTGGGAAATTAAACAAGAAAAAGGCGAAACAAAGAGACGGAGGTGGAGAAAACAGAGGAACAAGACAAGACGATCCTTAATTAAGCCACGTCGCTCGTAGAAAGCAGCTGGACTGGACAATGAAAGCGCCTGGACCTTTGTGGACATATTGGTGAGCTACCTCCGCCACCAACCTGGCGTGGTTTCCGCCGCTTGCTCTCCGAAGAAGAGCAAGGCGACATCGCCGACACACATAGGGCGTGCGAGGTCGGGGAGTGACAGTGCCCAGGGGCCATCAACTAGCCCAACGGACCGCATAACGTGTTACTCACTAGCGTACGCGCCTGCACGCGAACGTCATGAGACGTTCTGCTAGCGACGATATCGACCGCCATGTTCCCACCGTCTCCAAGTGAATCTAACTTGTCCATTGCAACACGACATGACGACACGGCTGCTCGATTTGGCTTCCGAGCGGCTATCGTCATGTCGTGTTGCAATGGACAAGCTAAATTCACTTGGAGATGGTGCGAACGTGGCAAACATAGAAATGTACGGGATAATGATGGAACTTGTTCGGGTGCACGAGACGCATTAAAAGTGTAACACGAATCATCACGAAAACAGCGAGAACGACGACACGACAATGCTGCTGATGGCGCCATCAGCAACTACACGAAACCAACATCAGCAGCAACAATAGGTGGCTTATATTCTCGCCGGTTTAGCAATTTCAGCAAGCTGATTATTATTATTATTATTATTATTATTATTATTATTATTTACATGTAGAACAGATACTACACTTTACTCTTAGCCAAAAGACAGAGAAGCGATATACTTATCTGATATATCTGTTAATGTTATTATTAGAGTGATAACTCTGGCCGGTGGCGTTTAGCATCTGTGGCATCGTAGCTGTTTTACGCGAAGAAAAACGTAATGCTGGTGCCATCCACGAGGGCTAACTACGAAGGAGCCATAACTTGGATGCAGACGGCCTGTTTGCTGCCGTGTCGAAAGCTCACTAGCTGTACAAACAATTCGTCCGAAATTAGAGGCAGATTTGGGCCTCAGGGGACGCTACGGGCCAGGCCTCACCGTAGAGGCTTGCTTCGTCGATAAAACGGCTGGAACCTAGACACGAAGGCTATGCCGGGAGGTCTTGCTGCGCTCATTGCTTCGTGTTGCTGTTGTTGTTGTTGTTTTTATTGCTATAGTTGTTGTCATTGTTCCTTGCTTATTTTTATGTCCATCCATCGTACACCGAAAAGCGAAGAGGAGGGCCCTTTCGTAAAAAAACACAATCGACGTTGATTGAGTCAATTTCCAAAAAGCGCACTGTGAGTTGCGCTCCAGTGTGTGACAGCTATATTGCTTGAAATGTTTAAATAGCTTAACAAAACAAAATTGAGATACGACGGGACAACGGGTAGAAGACCCGTTGTCCCGTTAGGGCTCTAAGAGCCAATCGGGTCCTGCATCATATGATGCAAGCCAGCCGAATAACCCTAGCGATGTTCTACTGGTCGTGTTCTACGGTATTGAATTAGTGTTTTTGCCATTGCATTATTCTCAGATTTGCGCGCCAACTTGGTGACCCGCTGCCTGTGCGGTGGAATGCCACGCTTTACTTACACCTAGGTAGTTTGTAGCGGTGAAAGCTTGGGTGGTTAACGCACCGTCCGAAACGGGACGATGCCATGGCAACCATGATCAGCAGCCCGATTATAGCAAGATCAAGCCTTAACGTTGCTGGCTGTTGGCTGTTGTGTTGGACGTGGTTGTAATTATTCTGCTGCTACATTTATCCGCGTGAGAAAGCCCATTGAAGTTCGGTAACGAGAACGCGGTCACGATGGGCGCATTCAGACGCTATTGTACCACGAACACCTAGGTCTATTTTGAGCGTCTAAAATGCCAAGGGTGTCAGAGCATTAAAAGATGTGTTCAAGAACAGTATGGCTGCGCGGATACTTGCTATCTAGCTTATTCGAGGCCATGTCAGATTCTGATGACCGTTTACGTAAACCATGTTGTCCCGTCGGATCTATTATACACTGGCGCATTGTTTCTCGAATGTACTGGTACCGGAACTGTGATAGATCTGAGATAGAAAATCAACTTTGCCCTTATCCCCGTGTTCAATAGCATATATTTGGCTAACCAGTTTTCTCCACTATAGGGTGCACAATGTATATATGTATAATATAATTGATACATGTGTGAGGGAAAAGCTGCCGTTTATAAAAATGTGGCGCCTCTAAGGACTTCTATATTTCACCAAAGCTATCCGTACGCTGCGCACTCCTTTGTCCCCAGATAACCTAAGATCCCTGGGTTCCACCGTGATCGCCCGTCCTGCGCTTTGGAGGTCTTTTCTTATAAGTGCGTTACGTTTATTGCCTCTTGCCAGTCTGCTTAAACGTTTACTGCAGCGTAAGTTAGGTAGTTAAGAAGTTGTTTGTTCGGCTGTGCAGCGACCCTTATGCGTATGCACTTAGGGCGAACAGCTCGCATATCAGGACTCCGATCCTCATTATGATGGCCATGGGGAAAGTGTAGCGATATAGCATAGCTTCTAACAGTGGCAAGGACAGAGCGCGCAGGCATTCCTCAGAAAATAAATCGTTTGCGGTCAACATATTATAAGGATATTACACCTTGAAGAAATATATGTTGAGAAACACTGATATTGGTTGGCTGGTTCGAAGCGAAGTTTGGGGTATGATTGAATTATTCGACTGCCACTGTTTGCGCTATTCGACATTATACCTCAGCTGCCGATGCTAAGCCATTACACTTGCCGGTAACTTAAGTACGCAGAAAGAATCAATGACACTAAATAATGATTGCACTCGTTTTTCGTCTGCCGGAAAATACAAAGAATAGTATTTTATACGTGGGCTTGTTTTAGCTAGCGTCAAGTCGTTCTTAACAAGCGTTTTACGAAAAGCTAGATACAGGACGCTCCAAGTCGATTGAATTAAAGTTTTGCGGAAGTATTCCGTATTGACAGTGGAATCAAGTGGCAAAGCATCGTGGACGATGATTCGCTTGTAGTCAAAAAATACTCAATAGAACCTTAGGGTTAGGTCTGCTTTGTCTGAATTTCTTTGATTGACTCTCTCATTGGGATCACCACTGGTAGGACTGAATTCTGGTTTTGACGTCATAACCATATACCTATGACTTGTCTCCTGTTATCATACTCTGAAGCAATTTAGAGTCTTCTGCTACCGCCTGAAGGTTCAATATGGACATTTTTCGGGCGTTAATTTGCTCATTCAACATTTGTATAACAAAGTTCGCTGCCAAACCGGTGCTAATCATGGCAGCCACTGAGAGGAAGCGGTATCGCCATACCTGCAAAGGAGTTGACCGTGCCACATAACGCAGTGTTTCAAGACAGTGCTTGGTCACAACAAAGCAGCTTGTAAAATTTGTACTGCCTTAGAACATATGATTTGTTTCCTAACATATAATTTGAGTCAGATTTGCTGCTCCTCGATTGCCGGCTCCTGAAATAATGCCGAACCTCGTTTTCGTCATCTCTTTGTAGCGGCGGTGGCTTAGGCGGCTTATGCGCCGTTCGAAACGGGGCGTTGCCATGGCAACCACGGTTGGCAAAGACAATCGCAAGTTCGAGCCCCGGCCTTGCTGGTTGTATTTGTTGGACGTGGTTGTCATTGCCCTGCTGCTACATACCTCTGCTGGAGAAAGCCTATATAAATCCAGTACGAGAACGCAATGACTATAGATGAATTTAGACGATATCGTACCACAGGCAACTTAGCCCATTACGAGCGTCTAAAATGTGGTTGTCAAAGCGTAAAAAACTTCCTTTGACCCAAATTTGACAAACAGTAAACGACACCACCGATTGGAATTTGGCCCGTGTCTACCTAATGAATGGGCAAAATAAATCTGAAAATCTTGGTAGTTGCAGTAAAATTCAAACTACTAGAACTTGCCGATGCGCATTTATATGTATATTATATATTATATATATACATATATTATATATATATAGGCGGTCGATTTGATCTATAACGTGCACTCAAAAAATGTTGATCTTTGTCGTTTCGGCGCGGCACTGCTCTGCGCAATGGCATCAGCGTGTCTGCGTGAGTCAGCTTCTACGCGATTATTAATGAGCACTGGAGGGATATTAGTAGCCTGTAAACGCCTCTCGGCCACTCTCATACCTCTCGCTTCCATCGGCGTACTTTGGCTATGCTTTAGCTAATTACTTACCTACTTAATTAATTGTACATTCTATCACCTCTTCGCATATACACGCAAGCAGGCCTGTCGGGCGTTGTCGAAATTGCCAGTTGGAACACGGTGTCGACATCCTTGGCCCGCAAGCGGTGCACACGCCACCGCTTGGCGATCTACAACGTGGCACAATCTACTACGATAGCTTTTAGGGCGACATGTCATTCATATTTACGATTAATGTCAAAGTAGGTAACCCTGACGCTTTGGGGGGGGGGGGGGGGTGAACTAGTGATGGGGTGGGATTGGGCAGGATACAGTTGCAAAATTCATGTTGACATTCCGGAT
This sequence comes from Dermanyssus gallinae, assembly GCA_003439945.1. Taxonomy (NCBI): domain Eukaryota; kingdom Metazoa; phylum Arthropoda; class Arachnida; order Mesostigmata; family Dermanyssidae; genus Dermanyssus; species Dermanyssus gallinae. The sequence goes on from QVRM01000887.1 coordinate 158,371, forward strand.
CTTGGGAGCTTAACGACTAGTCTCGAAACTTCGGGTCGAAGAGGGCTCAAAACTTCGGGTCGCTCAACGAAACTCAGAAGCAAGACAGTATTATAGCCATTGCGTTTGAGAATCGTGTATGGTGTTTGTTTTGTTTAAGATATCTATTTCTTCTTATTGCTGTGTATTTTAATGATTATTACGTGTCGTTTATTTTTAAGTTTGTCTTCGCCCTCGCACTTTCTTCCAGGTCTTGTATCATTGTCTTTGTCAAGATGCTAGTTGATTCGGCGTGACTTATTCGGTGGCATTTGCCTTACATGAATGAACTAGAGCAGCAGCAGTTTACCTCTTTTCTTCGCTGTGTCGTTCACTATGGCTGCATTGTGTCTATTAGTGCGCCACAATTTCCCTCAGTCCTATTCAGTCATACTAAAACAGCTAATAAACTTAGATGCAACCGCAACGCTCATAGGTTGTCTTTATCGTCAAACCTAAACCGCGTGCAATGAACATGGGAACACAGTAGGAGCATGTTGTAGGGACAAATGGAGCTGCAAACAGCCGAAAGTCTTATTAGGCTTCCAATTTCAGCACACCGCTGGAGCAGCAGTTTTAAAAATAGCGATAGCTCTGTAGCTAAAGAGGGTTTAAACCGCATGTGCATTGCAACACAGGTATTCAGAACGTTTGCCTGCTTAGGCCTGTCTATTGACTTCAGAAGTCAGTCGGATTTCGGGTTTAGTTCTGCATCTAACCGTCTGCACAATAACCATTTCGCACATGCCCAACTCTTGCTGGCTCTATGACTAGTTGTTGCTGTTGCTATAGCATTCAAACATAGCTCATATATATATGAAGCAATTATGCAGAGCAGATTAAAGCGCGATGTATACAAAACAACGTGAGGAGTGCGATGATGATGATGGTAGTGGTGGTCAATGATGGTGAGGTCTAAGGCTAGGAACGTTTCTAAAAAATACACAGTTGTGTTATAAGAAAAATAGACGATGCTGCATGATCAGTTATGTACCATAAGCCGTCTCTCTGCAGTAATTGGCATACGGGATTGCGTACAGGTAGGATGTGACATCTTTCGCACTGTTTATTGTCGTCCGAAAAGGTCCGATAAGGGGAACTGAAGACTGGGCCGTAATTTATGATCTAGGTTACTTGTTAAAGTCAGTCATACAGTGAATGCTTGTGCTAACTGTTTGCTGGTGTCGCGATAATCCATGCTACTGCTGCGTCAAGCACGACAATAAGTGGTAAAATGAAAAAAATAAAATAAAATATATTTGTTTATATATATATATATATATATATATAAATGTATTTGTTTATATATTTATATATATATATATATATATATAAATATATTTGTTTATATATTTATATATATATATATATATATATATATATATATATATATATATATATATACAGGGTGTTCGCAAAATGGAGATTTTTAATGTAATAAAAGATAACAGTGTTTAGGATAGTTAAAAAAATTACGATGAAGCATGCATGAATGCATTCAGTCACCGCCGTCACATTCATCGGGTCGAGGGGCCCATTCTCCGTATCAGCCCCAACCCTCCTGCTGTTTTCTGCGAGCTCTTGTTGTTGTTATAGTGACCAGCAGCATTCTCGTTGTTGTTTAAAGCGATCTGCCTGCTGTCATTGCTGTCTTCTGGTTCGGTTGCTTCTTGGCCGCTTCATGTTGTTGAGGCTTCCTTTTCCTCCTTCTTTTTCTGCCCCTCGCTTTGTTCTGGTCTTCGGGGGGACATGGCTTTTCTGCCCCGCCCCCCGTCGGCAGTCTTGGCAGTGCCGGCGCTAGGCAAGGAGTTACCTTCTGAAAGGGCTGAACCAGCCAAATGAGTTCGAGGAGGCGCGGTAGTGATCTTAATCACGCAGGTAGATTGCGTTGTTGTTGCGGCCAGGGAGGTAGTGCAAACTGGTTGCCCATCTCCCCCTTCGGTCATTTGCTAGCTGGCCACTCCGTCACAGGATAAGCCGAGATGCCGTATGAGAAAGCCAATTTGTCGCTCAATACGCTTGATGGGTCTCGTGTTATTGGCGACGGCCAGCCTAATCGTTTGCAAGGCGGTAGTCTTTGCGTATGCCGTTTCTCCAGTCTTCGCAGTGGAGATACCTAGAGCAATGCACGTATATAACGCACGATAACTCGACCAGAAATTGCAGCAGACTGTTACATATGGCACATGTTAATATTCTTTGTGAGTCACGTGAGAGTTCTTAGTTGCCCAGATGTGACCGTTTTGTTTATTCACACTTCCACTCAGAGGGAAAAGGCTTTGTCTGAAATGACAATTTTTTTCATAAAATCGACTTTACGCTGCATCATCTCGAAAGCCCAATTAGCAAGGATTGTACGCTTCCGATGGTCCGTAGGCTTGAGCTACCTTGCGTAAGCCGAATATTGTACGGATGTATCGCGAGACTTGACCTCAAAATACCAGGCTGAGATATGTGAATAATTCAGTGGTTGAGCACGTCGCCGAACCGTCGTTCTCAGACATTAATCTACATTAGCGTCCACAGCGACGAAATTTCTGGCGAACGAGCACTGGTCCTCTGATAGTCTTGCACATGTTCACGAATGGTGTTCACTTGGAGTCGGTTATGTCGACGGTAAATTGCACAAATAGGTCGCCAGCATGTTCGTGCACAGTTTGTTTTTTACGGCAAATGTTTACAATCTCTATGCGTTTGTCCATTAAGTAGGGCCCCGCTTGGATTTGGTAATACTATCCTGTTTTGTTTTGTAAAGAGAACACATTGCGAAGAAGGCAGATCTAAGCACTGGAACATTGAAAACGTGCCAGCTGATTAATCGGATACACCACTTTATGAATATATACTATTCTCTTTAGTTTGTCGCCCTCTTTTCCCTTCAGTGTATTTTTCTGTCCAGTTGGGATCCACTGTGTCCACTGCGATCAGTCAGTACTCCTCAGTCTTGCGTCATCAAACTCGCGACGGATCGTACATACAGACAGTAGATGTGCCGATAACGAGACTTTGCTCATTGGGACAAGGGCCACTTGCCCCAATACGGGGCGCTTAGTTTAGGCCGAACTGAAGTTTTTCCAGTTTATCTTGTTTTGTTCGTTTCGCTTGTTTCGCTCAACGAGTGCCGTAGTTCTGCCGAATTTGAGCTGACCTGCACTCGGCCTGACCTGGACTTGACCTTTAGTTAGAGGACCGCAGTCCAGCAAATGAGAGTGAGTGAGTGTACGCGCGCTACAGAGAGACACAAAATCAGAGAGAGAGAGCGAGAGAGGCGGGGGTGGGACTGGGGGTAGCCGGAGAGAGAGAGAGAGAGAACCTGCAGTCAGAACAGGTAGTCAGCAATAGCCACAGTAGCAACAACGCTGCAGCAGCAGCAGCAGCAGCAGCAGTAGCAGTAGTGAGAGCTTTTCTCCGTCTTCTCCAATTTAAGGCGCTTATTGCCGCTAGAGTTTCCCGCTTTGCCCTCCCTCGGACCCGTCGCCGTCAACGACAACAACGTCGCCGTTGTCGTCGTCGTCGTCGTCGGTTGACCGGTCGGTCATCGCTGGCCTGCCTCAAGGCTTTAAGGATCGGCGTCCATCAACGTCTAGAAAAAGACGAAAAACCTAGACGTTGCCTGCCTGCGCTGTGGACGTGTGCGACGCAAGGTCCTGCGTTTGCGTCGCTGTCGACCCACCGCCCGAACGTGGACCCGCTGGTAGCTGTAGCCGGCCGCTGCTGCAACATCAGAAGCAGCAGCCGCTGCAGCAACTGCTGCGACGGCTGCTGCAGTGGGGCTTCAGCGATGGCCGCGCCCCGACTGCAGCTAGGAGGCCCATTCCTACTTTCCTCGTCGTCCACCTCACGCACTCACGCACTCACTCACTCACTTCACTAGAGGCAAACGACATCTCAGCGGCGAGAACTTTAATGCCGAAGGCGGTCGTGGTCTTAACTTTCCTCTCTTTTGGATGCCAACCCCCCTCTCTCTCTCTCTCCCTGTCCTTCTTCTCACACCCTCTCTCGGCATGGGTGCTGACGTCGATGGCATCCCGGTCCACACCGCCCGCCTCGCCCAAGTTTTCGTTGTAGTTGCTAATGTTGCTGTTGTTGTTGTTGCTGATGTTGTTGTTATGGTAGCTAATAAATATATACACTTTTTTTTTGGCTAACCTATTTAGTTTAGACTTGTTTCTATATATTTGTTTCATGTATGCACTTACGTATATATATATATATATATTTCTGTTTTACATTTGTTCTAAATAATATTTTATTATACTAACATGAGCTTATCTAGCGTGACTGTTATAGCTTGCATCCCTTGTTTAAGCAAGCTTGCGGCAAGGCTCTAGACCAATTTAAAGCCACGTTTTTAAAACGCGTGACCTGCATGTCCCGATCTCCCACTAGTCAACAGACTTATTACGGGGCTTGCACTCAACCTCTTGTAGAAGATCTAGTTTGTCGGTACCATCTTTCCGCGACCTGTGTTGCGAAACAGTTCCGAGAAACGCACCAGCAGAATATACGAGATATTTCCGTCGAGCTCCCAAGCCTGCAATGCTATAATCTTGGTGGTAACAGCCGCCTAACGAATCGGAAACAGTTCCGAAACAGCCTCGACGAGAAAAGTAACAACTCGAAAACGGGCATGCCTTCGAATGGAGTGATGTCACACTAAAAGCGTAGTGGTACTAATTTGCGGTACGTCGCCCTGCCTGAGGAAAGTGCAAGTTGCCTTATCGGTAGCTATGTTGGAGATACGGGGCAAATGTGTCTTGTAAATCTTGCTGCAATTTTTTTCTATTTGCATGACTACAGTCAGTAGTTAAGCCACCTACTTGTCACAGTGTGCGTTTTCACTTGAACAGCCACCTAACCATCGTGTTCTGGTGCTAATTAAATCGCGCAGTTGGGCTAGCGAATGTGTTATCGTTAACTATCGTCCTGTCGATCTTTTCCGGTTCTCATTTCTGCGTTTTCGCTATTCGGATTGAGCAACACAGTACTGATTTGTGCCGACGCGCGCTAAGAGAATTTTGCTGCACGACGACACGGTTCGAGTGATCCGTGACCCGACAAGCAGGCCTGGGGAAGCGGGGAATAGGGGAGATTCTTTTGATGTTTGGGCACCTCGACTCTAGCGAAGCATCGTGAAGTGTTTTCTGCGGAGTTTTCCGCGTCGCCGTGCCTACTTGAGGCCGACCGCCGGCAAATCGGAGCCCAAACGGCCTGCGAGATGAGGGCCTCTTCGTCGAGGCGCAGAGGGTCAAAACCTAATGACGATGGTGATGGTGGTGGTGGTAATGATGATGATCATGATGACGACGACAGCGACAATGGTGGTGAGGCTAGTAGGTAGACGTGTCATTCGATGGGAGCCGACTTTGGGTTATCAAGCACGTCGACCGGCGAGAAGTCGCTGCTTTCGCGAACTATGTAGTTATGTATTCGCCCGCATGAGACGTACCGCCGTTCGACGTGGCTTGTTTTTGCGCGCTGTCGGTCGGTCTCCGGGGTCCATTTTGCCCCCGCGTCCGTTCCCGGGTCCCTCGCTGCCCCCATACCCGGGCCGCTCTCGTAGCCCCCATGCCAGGCGCTCTTGTACGAGTAGCACTACCTAGTTATCTATTAGGTAGGTGTAAGTTCCGAGATGGTTCTTCTACCTCACAGCGCAGAGTCTGCTTCCTGTTTCCTCAGGCGAAGCCTCAAGGGTTCGCACTGCGTGCGAGTGTAGGGCCTCATAGGAACACGAGCAAGTCTGGCGCAACGGCACGCTACCTTGAACGCTTGCTGCTGGTACGAGGCGCAAATATGCCTTGGGCTGCCACCCATCTGATGTCAGTTGATCTAGCTAGAATAGTTTACGGGAGCATATCTGCACCGCCTGACGGCTCTAACGTAGGACTAGGTTGGGGCCGTTCGTCATAGTTTGCCATTGCTATCTGTTGTGACGAATACTGTCGTCATCATTACGTGCAACGACTTTGTTTTTTTCTTACATAGTATTTATCTACTTTGTTTACTTAACTAGTAGCACTGCAATAACGACTTTGCAAGATACGACGTTTTTTTCTTTTTTTCTATTGAGATGGAGCGCTAAACACCGTCTCACCTAGAGGCCTCAGGACGAGATGAGGCACTAGTATCTATCGTTCGTTGATTAACTCTATTTTTTCTTTAGGGTTGTGTGGACAGAACGCACATTGCGGTCTGTGCCAGATCTTTATGTTTGACCGCAGCAGCTGCGCCTTAGCCATGATAAAGGCCGTACTTATTTCGAACGTGTTTGACATCGTTTCCATCTCCAGGGTCACAGGTGATGCATACTGGCAACGGAGCTCATCAGATACGATGCAGATGTATCCAGCGGCAGCAAATGTACAAGGCTACTATCCTAGCCAACCAAGAAAGGCAAACACGCAGTAGTTAAGTGCTTAGACTGCCAGTATCTCAGCAAGCATACGATACGCGCGTTCTCTCTCTCTCTCTCTCTCTCTCTCTATATATATATATATATATATATATATATATATATATATATATAGAAAAGGTGGACGAAAGAATATACGTTTGATCGTCAGTGGTGCGCGGTGCCATAAGCTCGGAGTCGTCATTGTCTTGGTAGTTACGCCGGTCCCTGTGCTGATTTGTTTGGTTTCGACGGCCATTGTTGTTACGGTAATGATCAATGCTACGGCGATATCGAGCGCCGCGCCGGAAATAATAATGACCCACATCGTTCAGACGTATCGTGGGCCGCACGCGGCACCCTGAGTTACGAGCAGAATACGAGGACGTGTGTCCGAGTCTGTGTCGAGTGGTAGCAGCCGGCAAAAGAGCCGGCTTCACCTGGTAATGTAGTAGACCCAACGACGGATGGATGGACGGACGGAGGGTTGGACACATACGCATACATACACACACAAACCAGCCCACCTGCTGCTGAGACCTGGTTCTTCCCACCGCCTCGGATGGTCGTCGATCTTCCGTGTGCATAGCCGCCATTTGGACTTCTCGCGATGGCGCTGCTGTTACTGTTGCTACGCTGGCGAACGTCACCGGGAGAGGGCTATAGCATTTACAACCAGAAAATTGTAACGATAACAACAATTAGAACAATAAGAGCAGCATCAACGACAACAACAACAACAACAACAACAACAACAACAACAGTAGCTGCGACAAGTACAGCTGGCAGCAACAGCTTAACAGCAGTAAGAATTCTTCACTGAGAGCGGCGACATGAAAAAAAATCAGGGAACATTTAGCAGATGGCAAATTTCTGCATTTCAACAATTTAGAGCTAGTTTTTCTGAGATGATGCTTGAAACGGATTTCACGGAACGATTTTGTAGCACTTATATTTTATATTTATTTCTATATTCTACAAGACCACCATAAGAGACCGGCTTGTATTCTTGAGAATCCGTTTTCACACGCCATCGATGCAACGTATGGATATTCTGTTTTATATCTTGGGGGCCCGGGAACTGAAATATCCATTGACTCTGGGATGAGCTTGCCTTGAAAGTAGTACAACCTTTATTGCATCCTCTAACAAGCAAGCTGCTAAAAGCAGATAAAAGCAGCCACTAAACAGAGTCGGCATCCATCGTATCATGGACACTAAGCCAGCTTAATTGGCTCATGCGATTATTGTATCACGGTCATCGAAGAGCGTTATCTCTATCATGCTCCCTAATCTATAGTGCGGCCTCGGACTGGACCTTTCTTGGAAAAACAGGAGATATATCCGCAATAGTGACTACGACCGGATAATGATCTAAGGGCAAATAAGTGCACCAAACTACCGAAAGATTTAGGAATCGTTACTAATGCCCACCGCAATATGACCAATGCATTCCAAACAATACCAGAGTTTCTCTAAAAGAAGTGCATGGATGGTTGGCAAACTTCTCAAAGCATCACTAATAAACCATGTAAACGACCACATGCCCTTTAGCGGGTATTGATATTTGCCCTTTAGATGGCTTTACAGAAGCTTTTCCAAAAGATACGTGGTGGCGCGGTCTAGCGTAAGTCTTGGTTGTCATCTACCGGTTAGATACCTGTTGTTTAAGCATTTTCTGTGACCGATGTTCATTTAGAATAGATGATAAACCATACCGCTGAGACTCAGCGACCATCAAGGACTGTTGAGGAAATAAATGAGTATAATAAATCAAATAAAAAATATAATGTACATGTTATATTATTATACTAAATACAACATAACATAAAACTGAAACTGCTCTGAGCGCCCGTGATATACAGGTAGTTCTACAAGTTCTTAAAATGAGCTTTTCAGAATTCGAATTTTTCGCGCTTTCACCGCTATTGGAAACGGCAACTTTTCGAATGCTAGCAGTCAAAATTTTATGGTGATTGGCCGTTGCGATTTTGTTTGATCGCTTTTCCCGTGCAACGTATCGGCGTGATTTTGAAAAATTGAGAAAAAAGAGTTTCGTGTGGTTATCAGGCGTTTTTATTTCAAAAGTTGGACTGCGACCCAAGTGAAAACTGAGTTAGACGAGGTGTACGGTGACTCTGCGCCATATTTTGTCACTGTTTCCAACTGGATTAATGAGTTAAAAAGAGGTCGCAGGAGCACCGAGGATGAACTACGTTCAGGACGCCCAAAAACGGCAACTGATGAGGAAAACGTGGAAAAAATGCGGAAAATCGTTGCCGCAGATAAGCGAGTGAACATTAAGGAGATATCGGAGGCCTTGGGGATCAGTTTGGGTAGTGTGCATTTCATCCTGCACGAGAACTTGAAGATGAAAAAACTCAGAGCAAAAAGAGTGCCGCATTTGCTCAACCAAGGCCAAACAGACGCGCGTGTTTCCGCTTCACAGCGAAATTTGGCCAAGATGTCGAAAAATCCGTCGGATTTTTGGCGCAGATTCGTGACCGTCGATGAAAGCTGGGTCCATCACTACACTTCCGAGACCCAAGAAGCATCTCGCCAATCGTGTGCACCTGGTGAAGGACCTCCGAAGAGGGTGCGGACAACGGCATCGGCCGGAAAGATGATGGCTACGGTTTTTTGGGACCAACGTGGAATAATTCTGGTCGACTACCTTGAGAGCGGTAAAACGATCACGGGAGAATATTATGCAAGACTGTTGGACTGCCTGAAGCAAGAACTCATCGTGAAACGGCCCACTTTGCAGAAGAAGGTTGTCCTGTTTCACCAGGACAATGCTCCCGCACACAAGTCGCGGCAAGCAACGGCAAAACTGGCCCAACTGAGGTTCGAACTTATTGAACAACCTTCCTATTCTCCAGACCTGGCCCCCTCTGATTATTTCCTCTTCAGACATTTGAAGAATCGTCTCGGTGTAAAGCGTTTTTCCAGCAATGAAGAGGTTACAACTGCTGTCAATGCCTATTTTCAGTCTAAAGACGCAGAATTTTACTCAAGAGGTATAAATGCTCTGAAATCTCGGTGGGAAAAGTGTATTGAGCTTCTCGAGGAGTATATCAAATAAGAAAAAATTAAAAACAAGATTTGGAAAATTCTTGGTTTTCATTTTAAAAACTTGTGGAACTACCTGTATATATATATATATATATATATATATATATATATAAGCGGAAGTATCGGCTGGTGTCTTGCGATGTAGCAGTTCTCAGGAAGTGTTGAAGCCGCACGGCGCGAACCGAAGAACTTCGGCGCGGCCGAGGTAAAGCAGCCCGAGGCTGGACTCTCGACGACTTGCACATCAAGTCGAACAGCGGCCTACACAAGCTGTGCCACGTGCTGTTTAGGGAGCACAACATGCTGCTAACGATTGAGGCGACCGTCAAGGTCCAGTGCGTGGCGATGCCAGGTCCGGAGCAACTCGACAAGGTGCAGGAGTGATGCGATACCTCGAGACCGTCGTGCGTGAACGTAGCAAGGCCTACGCGCGTGCGGCGAGAAGCCGAAGGAGCTCAAGTTTGACCGGATGGGCCTACCCCCTCTCTGGGGGGATGCTCTCACCGAGCACTGACTGCGCAGTGATTCCGTAATCGCTTTTGCAAAGAGTGACTCTAGGAAAAGTCGCGGACTCAACGTCGTGATATATTTGAGTTCCGCATTTGGGCAGAGTACATCGCAAGGTGGCTCCAATTTGACTGGACCTTAATTGGTGCTACTATTGATTGTGAAACTTGAGCTGCAGCTCGCTGCAGCCTTAACTTAGAGGCGGCCTGCTGCAAATCTGTATACAGCCTAATCATCGCATGGGATGGTATTCCTGGCTGTAGTTGGTGCAATTCAATAGTTGTAGTATAGACGAGAGGAAAATAGAGGCCATCGTTTCATTCTCGGCAGGGGGTTTATCGAGTATGCCGCTAATGAAGCCTTGGAGCAGGTGGCAGCAGAGTGGATAAAAGACCATTCTCTAAGACTAACCCCGCTCAAGACGGAAGCAATGCACCTTACAGGCAGGAAGAAAACCCGGAACATCCGCCTGCGTCTAAACGTTCATTCTGTCAAGCTTGCTCGGACAGTAAAGTATCTCGGAGTGGTGCTCGACAATAATCTCAATGGATCGGCGCATATCCAGCATGTGGCTGGTAAAGGCCACAAGGTCGCGGTCGGCCTGGCGCGGTTAATGTCCAGAGTCGGCGGCTGCACAGAAGGCTGGCGGCGCCTGCTGGCCAGTGTAGCAGAATCGGTAGCGCTATACGCGGCTCCAGTGTGGGCAGACATGGCGCTGAGGATCTGCTGGCAAGTGAGCGGGCCGAAAGATGGAAGGATGGCGATCTAGACTTAACAACGGCTACATCGAGGACAATCGCCCAGTGGCATGAATAATGGCTCGCAGTGCAGCCGGGAGACCCTCGGAGGCCGCCCGCGGGGAGCTGGACCAGAGACCTCATACCTGACCGGAAGGCGTGGTACGACTGCAACCACGGTGAGCTGTCTTATGGTACGACACAGGTGCTGACCGGGCACGGCCAGTTCCAAACGTACATGGTAAGAATTAACAAGGCGAGTGTCGACATCTGCGCGTTATGCAGATCGGGTGAGACGGACGATGTCGAGCACACAGTTCTGCAGTGTTCGGCCCTCCAAGAAGCCAGAGACGTGGGTGCGACCACCGTGAGAGGAAAGCCGACCAAGAAGGTTGTAGCACACATGCTGACTTCGGCGAAGGCTTGGAGGGAGTCCTGTGCCTTCTTCGAGACTATCATGTCCTTAAAGGTGGCCAAGGAAACTCCCAGGAGAGCTCGTTTCAACAATAGCTCCCGATCCAGTTGAGAGGGAGCGCCCGTAGGGACAGGGAAAGAAGGGGAAATAGGCAGCAAAGGCGAACCAGTCTTGGGATTAGGCAGGGACAGCTCCAGGCGATGACTCTCGACCCACCCCCAGGTGGCGGAGCTGTGGAAGGCGTTAATGGTCTAGCTGACGCGTCTGAGCTGCACCAAGGGAGACATGAGACGATGGATGATGCCAGATTGAAGTAGAATGTAGGAGTTGGTGCAACACCACTCCCATGGATTCGAAGTTATGCCTACGCAGTTACCGATCTCTGGGGGTGGGGAGGAAGCGGGTTTACTGGGTTTGCGAGTCCCAGACTAGTCACCATGGCTGGGGTGGCGCATGTCCGTCTGGATTCCCGTAATCCCCCAAGTAATGCTGAGAGGTTTCAGCAGTAAAAAAAAGAAAAAAAAGGGGGTTTATCGAGTGATTTGCGAGCGATCATGCGCTTTCATGCGGAGAATGACCCGTGCTAAACCATACCATAATGCCGTTGGAATTTTGCGCAGAAGGTAAGGTGCAAATCAATAAAATCGTCAATGGATCATCCGGCTTGATTAGTCCTATGCTGTTGGTGCTGCTGCTGCTACTACTGCCTACATCTGCCCGCCGCGGTCTGTATGCAAGGCCCGCAGCGTCTGTCGTTGTTTTTGTTGTCGCAGCTGTTGTAAAAAGATGCCGCGAATGTTTCCCGACGACAACAAATAAGATTTCACTTCTTACAACGTGTGTGATTAATTATGGCGTGCCGCCGCGTGGCAGGCGGGTCGGCAAGCGGCTCGTCGAGCCATGTAATTAGAGTCGACGGCGAAACATTATTTTCGCCCGTCATCCTCGTCTCGTTGTTCGTGTAGCCACGCGGGCTATCACGGCTGCGCCTTTGCCTGTGCTAGATGGATGGACGGCACGAACAAAAAAGAAGACAAAAGAGCTTCCTTGTTGGATCTTTGGAAGATTGGAAGCTCGACTGCCGTCACAGGCGCTCCCGTTCCCGTTCCCGCTCCGCAGCCGATCAACGGCGTCGTTCCGTCGTGACATGATGGCATGGTTCATTTTAATTCACCTTGGATGTCGGGTGGTGACGACGACAATATGCCGGTGCAGTCTCCTCCGGGATTCCTTCGCGTCGATCTCCTCGTCGGCTCTGGGACGTTCTTTCGCCAACGACTCCCGATGTCGCGATCGATGCGATGAAATGTACCTGCGAGTGAGAAGAGTTGGTGCTCACTATTGTAGGTGTCAGAAGCAGCAGCAGCAGCAGCGGCGGCGGTGATGGAGACGAGAGACGCCCACACACGTGGGTGGATGGATGCATGTGCGTGTGTCAATAAGACATGATTCAGGTCCTAGGTTCTTGTAGGTCGGTCGATCCATAGCAAATAGATACACTGATAGTAAGTAGATGGATGTGTGATGAGTTTCGCAACGATCACCCAACTAAGCAATTACCGTAGGCGGAATTAGGTCATCACGCATGTTTGCTCTCTCTCTACCTCTCTCTCTGACCTGACTCCCTTATCGTCAACGTCGCCATCATTGTTGTTGTTGTTGTCATTGTCTTTTTTGTTTTCTGGATTTGCTTTTCACCGAACTGTCTAACCTTTCCGATTTGTCGATCACCACTTTCTGTTTTTGGCGGTATCTCACAGTAAGTAAGGAAAGTCGTTCCTAACAAAGGTTTAAAAATAATAATAATAATTTTGAAAAATTATACAAGGTCGTCCTCAATACTCACCCATTGCTTCTATGCACCAGAAAAACATGGGCAACATACTCTACCTTGGTGGATTTAGGAACTCTGGAGCTGGTATCCAGGTAGTCGCTAGGTTTTTTGTATATATATATATATATACATATATATATATATATTAGCTACTTAAATATGCTTTAGCAAACCGTAAAGCGCGAGTATCTATTTAAGTGAATAGAAGTAGCACTCATAGTTGTGCTTGTGTTAGTGGCTCATGTAGTCACGTCACCCCTCAAACTCTTCGCAAACCCGCTATTGAATCGCGCACAACTAGGGTACGAGCGGAGTGCCGAAAAGTTTTTCGATCGACACTGGTCGTGGCGGTTTCGTGCAGAACAATGCCGTCCTGGAGTGCAGCTGTGTGTTCAGCTGTACTTGATTTGGTTCGCACGAGGCCGGCCTCGGCGAGAGCGCCGAAACGTTGATGTCGTTGTTGTCGTTGTTGTCGTCTGTTGTGTCTGCGAGGTCGTGTGAGGTGCCAGGCTTGTGACTGCCGTTTAGTGACGCTTACGGCAATAACATATGAACATACGGACGTGCGTACGTTCAAGGTTGTGTCTACTTTGTTCCTGCTTCTCTGCGTCGTCTTCTTCCTGTTTGTTCGCCAACGAGGACATTGTGAGTCGGTGTCAATAGACGTGGCCTGGTGGCTGGGGTGCGACACACAGGGGTGCGCAAGCTGCGTCCTGGACTCTGCGCGTCTGTGTGTTTGTCTTTAGATCAACCAAATGCCGACCAAATGGTCTAGCGCGCCGTTCGCGCCCATCGTGTGCTGTTAAAGCGACCTACTGTCGAGACATTGGTCGTTTCCTTCCACCGTTAGCACTGCTAGACACAACCATTCTCATTCTGTCGTGCGTTGCCGGCGCCTCGAGCGACTCGAAACAACGACGCTAGCGCCGCCGTCGTCGAAGCCGAGGCTCGCTTTGACGTCCGAATTTGTAAATTGACACGCTTTTTGTGACACGCTTGCATGACGTGACCTAGAATGGCCGAATGATTAATTAATTAATTAAGCGATTGCTTGAGTAATTACCACCATTAATTGGTGTTTTGATGTAGTCGTGTAATCAACGCATTCATTGAACGATCACCTCGTTCAATTCGGCAACGACTGGCAGGGAGACTGTTACATAGACGGGTGCAACGGGTTTGCTTCGATTCTTTGTACACGCTGTGGCCTAGACGTGCGACGGTTGTAAAAAGGGGCCGACTGTATTGAGCTGCTTGTTCTTCTCGATTTTGAGCATGGGATTTTGAGCAGAATGATCGACCCAGTGCGACTCGGCCATGTGCCCCTAACGCGGTTCCGCCTGTCCTAGGCTACCGGCAGTTCAGACAGTATTGTCACAGCGGGCCTCGCCTTCGCTACATGCTACCGGTCAGAACTCCGACTCGGTTCTTTATCACGATACAGTCGTAGTTTGCTGTATCGAGATAAGGCGCTCGTAAGACGAAGCGGTGGTTTCCCGCCGAGTCCGCTAGCGTACGCGAGTCGCTAGAAACACAACGTGACTGGGCAAGCGAACGTGTGGGGGGCTAGAACTGCAGCGATAACTACGGACCGGCACCCCTATTACAAAGGACAGGGGAGCAGTCTTCTCGGTTGAGCCTGAGATTATAGCCAGCCACCTTACTCCACTTTACTTTTCTGCGTTCTCTGAAGTTGAAGCAACAAAGTCAGTACATGTGCGCATATAAATGTATGCCTATGTGGTTAGGATCAGTAGGCGGAAGATCATTAGAGGAACAGAAATTGCCTGTTTTGTGCACTGGCAAAGCTATATATATATATATATATTGTTGTTGGTAAAACTACATGATCGTATTGCAGATACCGACTGTTATACATTCTACGTATCTATGTATTACACCGAAAATGCAAAATGCGAAATTGGGAAAAGTTTACACTGAATATCGTAGGCGTTGTTAGCGCTACGTCCTGCGTACATAATGTCCTTGTCAATATGCGACTGGCGGACGCCAAATGTTACTTTCTTGTCTTGGCGCCCTTTTGTTTTCGGGTTTTGGCGATGTCCGAATCCCTTGGGTTGATTTTTAGGAATAGAGCAAGCGTCAAATAAGCATATAGATCGTGCGACCATCAACCTTTTTGTTGAACCATTGTATTTATTTGTAGTTCAGGTTAGTGCTGTGCTCTTGTGCGTGGCATTATGTGCTTTCTTGGACTGGCGGACGCCAAATGTTACTTTCTTGTCTTGGCGCCCTTTTGTTTTCGGGTTTTGGCGATGTCCGAATCCCTTGGGTTGATTTTTAGGAATAGAGCAAGCGTCAAATAAGCATATAGATCGTGCGACCATCAACCTTTTTGTTGAACCATTGTATTTATTTGTAGTTCAGGTTAGTGCTGTGCTCTTGTGCGTGGCATTATGTGCTTTCTTGGATTGATGATTTTTGGAAAACTACCTTAGTCTACTTTGAGAGCTCACCCTATGGTATATTTATATATATATATTTTCACTCCTATCTGACATCGGAAGCTCTTTAACGAGCCTCTGACTCGGATCTCTTCAAAAAGTTTTGACGTCCTTACGTACCGGTTCGATGGCAATTTTTTTCAAAAATATTTTTCCGTAAGGCTATTTATTGCCCGGGTACGGTTTTTCATGTCATGGCTAATTTTTAATCCACTCCGGCATCTACCTTGTCTAATTTGGAAACCATGCAACCCAATTTAAGAGTGGCCGGTCTGAATCTCGAACCCAGTCCTCTCGAATGCAAGGCAAAGGCTTTGCCACTAAGCCATCTTGCTCGGTTGAGCTAAACTGAGGCTCTCCAACTCAGAAAACAGTATATATATATATATATATATATATATATATATATATATATATATATATATATATATATATATATATATATATATATATATATATATATATATGTATATATATATAATGATTAAAACCTTTATTATTTATTGTATAGGTGTTTATTGGCGCATGTTTAGTACCAAAGGTGTTATCATCGGACTTTGACGAAAAGATTCATAATAGCCAGTTAGTAAGCTAGCTTACTTACCTAGTCAGCTGACGTACCAGGTGCGCAAAGCTTTGTGTCGAGCGTAGCGGAGCACTTAACCTTTGAGCCGGCGGGAGCGGACCGAAAAAGGAAACGTTGCGTGTTCTGTTGTCCGATGCTTAAACGCAACTAACCCAACAATGGGTGCAGACGGTGGACACAATTTTCATCAGCACGGAGGGCCACGATGTACAGCAGACATGCATAATGAAGCAGCGGACAGTAGCGGGAGATCGGATCAGACAGATGAATCAACGAAGGGCGAAGCGAAACGGACAGAAATTCACCCCAACTACTTACTGGCGCGCTAGTATCGTCGCGTGACAACGACGGTTCAGGGGTTTTGACAGTTCTGCGCAGCCGCTTTCGGGCAGCTCGTGGAGTTCAACTCGGAGCTTTCATCTATCCATCCATCCATTCCACGAATGTTGTACGTACCATGTCGCAACAACGACAGCAACAACAACAACAACAACAACAACGACAATCGATCTGTTTATATTTTCTGTCGGTATCGTCGAGGGGATTCGTGACAACTACGACAGAATATTAATCGGGGTGCGTGGGAACATCGTTAATTATTCCTTCTTGTTATTATTGCAAGATACCATTTTCAGCGATCCTTTGCCCGGATGATCAGGTTCCAGAGCTGAGCGTCGACGAGAGCGACAATCGCCGCTCCCGCCGTCGCGTGCGAGGCGGAATTTTTGGTTACGATTGGCCCCCTCGGAAGCCTTCGGCCGGCTGCGTGTTTATATATATATATATATATATATATATATACACGTATTATCGTTAACTTGGCGTCGCATTATCGATGACAACACGTGCCTGTATAGGGGACTGATTATGTTCCACGTGGCTGTGTTTTACATACTATAAATTCAGAAAAACGTCGAGTTCTCCAGTGAAATGTTTCAATATACGAGTCTCTCTCTGTCTCTCTCTCTCTCTCTCTCTCTCTCTCTCTCTCGATATATATATATATATATATATATTAATTTATACTCTGATGGGCTCTGTTCGCGCTTAAGTTTGGAGCGTATACAGAGTCCAGCAGACGTCAGTCTATTGCATTTCGCTTGCCAGCATTTGAGCACTATGTGTGAGTCTATTCTGTACAGCATTGGAGCGCCAGCAAAGGTGATCTGACGTGGGCGTCTGACCTCATCAGCTGAACCCTGCCTAGACCTGACATGTGGGACTTTGAGATTCAATTATTGCCAGGTGTCCGGTTTGGCGTGAACTAACGGCTAAATTAATGGCGCTGGCGATCGGCCCACTCATTGCGGCACGTCGTGACGATACCGCGCGCATCGTCACTGCGTAGCCGATGTCGGATTGTTTTTAATACCATGCATTGAAATTGACATTTGCGCACACTAGGAGTTATTTCAATTACGGCCATTCGCCACCGCGGCGAGACTAGGGCGCCTATATGTGCACGTCCAAATGCTGCGGGTCTCTTCTTCTTATTGGCGCTGTCGTTCAAGCTACCACCACCACCCGCGATTGATCTATGTCCCGGCTTCTCTTCGCATCATCGAGAGTTTGCTCGACCAGATGGCAACCCTCAACTGGCGCTCTCATCCTCTGACGCGGCGTGACGAAGTTCGTGATCACGTGAGGCCAAACAGTTTGGGGCAGCTAAACAGAGAGAGAGAGACAGAGAGAGACGGGCCACGCGCATCT
Source organism: Dermanyssus gallinae (assembly GCA_003439945.1). Lineage (NCBI taxonomy): Eukaryota > Metazoa > Arthropoda > Arachnida > Mesostigmata > Dermanyssidae > Dermanyssus > Dermanyssus gallinae. The sequence goes on from QVRM01000887.1 coordinate 176,109, forward strand.
TCTCGTACACGTCGGCCATTACAGCAGCAGCAGCGACTTTGACGATTCCGCTTGACTACCGTTACTGCAGTATTGCTTCTATTCTAGTCGTACGAGAACTGACGGCTACGGTCAGTCGAAGTGTGACGGCCGTTGGGTGCGTCTTCGTCTTCGTCTAGGGCGCAGGACAATACGATTTGTCTGGATTTACCATAGCAAATATTGTCGGAGGACAACTAGCACAAGGATAATTGTGTTATACGCGTCAAATAGAGTAACGTTAGCAGCAACAGAAGCAGCAGCAGCAGCAACATCACCAACAATAGCAATCGTTAGAATAATTGGAATTACCATCAGCAGCGCGTCATCCTTCATTATTACATTGTAGCATTCATCTCTGCGTATACCGACTGCAGTGAATTGCTATCACCAAATTGCGAGCATCACTGTAATTGGTCGCTGTCCGTGTTGTTGCTATTGCTGTTGTCGAAGGCAATACTTTCGCCGGGCGATATTTCGCACAGACCCGAGGCAGCCACCGTCATACGTCAAGACAGTCGATGTATTTTGTTGTTATTGTTGTTGATGCCGTTTCCGCTGTTTATGTCGAATGTGTTGTTGTTGTCGTTGTTGTGGTGATCACCGACGTTGTCAACGCTGTAGTTGTTGTTGTTGTTGTTACTACGCCGCACTCGGCTGCCAACTGATAGATAGCGAGACAGATGAGATTGGAGACCGGCGGCCGGAAAGCCATTGTAATCCCGTCGCCGCTTGCCATTGTGGGGCCGTAGCTGGGGTAGTTGTCGTCGTCGTCGTCGTCGTCGTTCTGTGGGCGGTCGCGCTTCTTCAATGCTTCCGCTGCGCCCTCCGCCGCCGCCTCCGCCCACTGGCCCCACTTGCGCCCCTATCACCGCTACTGCTACTACTACTACTACTACTACTACTACTACTATTACTTCTACTAACTGGAGGCCACGCTGCGCCAAGCACGAACGGGCGGACGCGTGCGGTTGGGCGTGTTGACTCAGACTGAGGCGATGTGACGGTCGTCACAGCTCTCGTCTTCTGTTCGGACACCAACGATACCTTTGACGAAGAAGGGGGCTATGGGCAACGAACCCCACAACGGACTGCAGCAATGTGTACCGACTAGCGATGATGGCGTTTCGACCTATTCTTACCGACACTAGGACAGCAAAGTCGGCGGCGTTGCATTTCGTTGCTTTTTTTTCGAAGCCTTCTAAATATCAAGAGAAGGAGATAGAGGTTCAATTAATTGGTTCAATTTGTCCTTCGCTAGAGTGTCTATCGAAAGAGGTTTTATAGCTCATTTCTTGTTAAGTGCTGCTTGTGTGACGCTAGAAGATCGGCTACCGCCATTTTTTTTTCGAGTTTCTCTGCGCCTTCTAAATCTACCTGTCAATCGATCAGCGTATCCGTGTCCAGCCTTTCTTGTTTCAGGCAGACAGAGGCACATATTAGTCTGTTTTTGTATGCGTATACACTCTAATTATGGGCATCGTCCCTCGTATAAGTTACGTGTCGCTAGTGTGGAAACAATGATATCGGCCGGTCGCGTTTCTCTTTTATTTTGATTGTTCCATCAAGCTAAAGTTGGACAAGGTTAGCTCACGCGAAAACCTGCACTCACGTATGTCTCATAAAGAACAGTTTCATATTAGGCAATTTGTTTTGTTAGACCTAGATGTTTATATATATATATATATATATATATATATATATATATATATATATATATATATATATATATATATATATATGGTTTTAGAGACGCCACGCGTGATCCACACTCTGCGAATTTCGTTTTACTTAAGTTTGCTTAGCGAGCCTGCGACTACAAGCTGAACAAAGTGAATAAGAGAGCTGTTATAATAAAGTTGCCCTTGAGCTAGCAGAGGTCTTGCTGGTGCTTTTTCCGACACCATTGCCCATTTCTTTTAGTGCTGGGCTTTCTACACTGGAGGTGCAACGACCAAGATGAGTCCAAGGTTCGATGGGGTGTTGGCCACGTAGACCGCTAGTGGCGCTACTGGCGCCCTTGTTCTATCCATAGCTATTCATTATCCGGTCGGGCTCGTTATAGCCGTTGTGGGGGTAACATAGAGATTGGCGTGGAACGTGCTTTGCATCGTACGCCATCAAAGGCTATGAGGGAAGCCGTGTCGTACATGTCTACCTCATCTACCCGTACTGGATTCGCTTCAGTCGACCGCCCAGACGGACGACTAGCAAATGTCTCTTAGAGATTGCGAAAAAAATTGCGAAGATGCGAGTTCTAGGTTTGACCTCGACGGAGCACAGTCATGCCGTAAGACACTACACTGACCCTTTAGCCTGTTTTGAATACCTGTTTAGTGCCTGGTATACAGTCATGTCTAAAGAGTGAGTCCTAGGGTTAATCTCGTCACTAAACAGGACGACATTTCTCGGCAGTAACCGAGAAATGTCTTTTTCTGTGTAACGTAACTAACTAAAAACTAATCCGGCTTAATATCAACTGATTTCTGCCGCATATATTTTTGCTGACGTTTTTTTACTTATCAGATGTCTCGTTCTATAAATGTCGAAGCGTATCTGCACCTAGTAGGTGGGTACGCATTATATATAACATTGGAACGACATGCTCAACGAAGGTGGAAGACTCATTTATATCAACGAGTTTACAGTTCATACTAAAAGTGCATAATAGTCGAGGCGATACCGTGGCCGTTATCCCCTTTCATGTTTTGTGTGTATTTGACCCCCGGTGGTTCTTATAAAAATTCTAGAATTTCTTTGGGCTGCCTAATAGAAAGGCATGCCGCCAATTCGGGCCGTGTACGAAATATCAAATGAGAAACTGTGTGTTAGGCTGGACGATTATCTCTCTGAGATCGTCTCTGTGGTAGAATGTATTACAATTCCTTAGTTTTTAGTGTGTTCTATTTGAGCGCAAACGTCATTTTAGTGAAAGCAGGCACAGTACTCCCTTGAGGCTTGCTAATGATACGCCAGTGCTCGTAAAGCAGAACTATCCAATACGTCGGTGGATAGAAACGTGTGTACAATTCTGCAAGACGTTCATTAATTATTTGTCACCGGCATTCCACTCTCTAAGAGTATAAAATGGCACTGAGAACAATCTGATATTGTTGTGGACGTCGTAATAGCAGTAAGTCACATTCGGTGTAAAACAATGTTCTCAACAAGTTATTTACAAAATATATGACACAAACTGAAAACAAGAATTAAGTTTAAAAGCCCGAGAACTGTCACGGCTCGTCTGTCCATTTCCTTCTATTCCTTCGCTTTAAGTGGCTCATTAAACTATAATTTATGACTTATCATCTATTTGTGTAGCTCTTCTGAGCTGCTGTATGTACAGCCAGGCACATTGGAATAGCACATTTATAAAGTCCAGGCAGTTCTAAAGACCGCACCTGGCTCGCGGTGGTCATCCTGTATGTCGTGACGCGAGTACGCTTTTAAGATACTTTGTGATAACAAGCTGCACCGACTGCTTTAAGTAGTGATGGCTCGAACAATCTTCACGTTGTTTTTTTCTGAATTTGTTAGCTAGAGGGATCTGAATCTACGCATTTTCCGCGGCGCATCGATTAGCCTTATAGTTTGCATCATGCTTACAAATGTCACGTTTGTTAAGTGACGAAGCTTCGTTTGAGTCGCAATTTTGACATCTCCGTCATTGTCAGATGCATGCGATTCATCCGTGCTGGCCAAGCGACCTAGGTCATAATCGAAAACGCGAAACGCGCCCATGACCTCAGCTGGTGGGGCTGCGGATGTAACTGCTTGAGATGCTGCTGCAGCACTCGAGGCGAGGTCCGAGTGAGTACGACCGATTAAAATGAGGTCGTACTCATCGAACCTCGCCTCGACAAAATGAGGTCGTTTGGTACTTCACAAAACTGTCGTGGCACTTTCTCTCCCCATATTTGTCTTGAAATATAATAGCGCTATCTCTCTCCATATTTTTCTTGAAATATAATAGCGCTATCTCAAAGCGGCGTATAAAGTTATCATTATAGGCTTGATGACAATAGAGGTGAAAGCAAGACAATTAGTACACTAAAATTTATTTTATAGAGTTGATGATGATGATGGGAAAATTAGAATGATGGGAAGTTGACGAATCGTGTCCAAACGAACTAGACGTGGCGGCTGACATCTGTGGTAGCTGTGGTCGATCATTATGTGGCTGTTTCTATCCCTCCACTCCAGCAGGCCGCGTAGTATTTGCAGTGCCAAAGACGCAGTGCCGCTTATATATTCTGCTGCTGAGGGGCGCCACGGCGATAAGCAGGAACTTTTTGAGGCCGACGATATGGCCGGCCGAGCCGGGCATCGTCACGTCGAGCGCGGTTTGTGTGCTAGCAGCTGGAGGTTGGCCGCTCAAGAAGAGCTCGGGGATTGATTTTCTGCCAACGGCCCGGTGGTGGCGACGGAGGGTGAGAGAACAGAAAGAATGATGAAGAGAAAATGGGCTAGGACGAAAAGCAGGAGGTACAATGCTGGCTGTGAGCAGGGGTTATCCGAAGACGCGTGTTTAGGGCAGCGATGATCCAAGGCATTGACAGGGGGGTATTTTGGCCTTTTTGTCTTGTCTGCTTCTTGCTTGTTGCATTGCGCTACCGTTTCTCTTCCCTTGCCTTGATGTTTGGTATAGATGGGAAGATATCTGGATGGATGGGCCCCTGTCAGGCCATGCGCATGGAGCAAACAGTGTCGTCTTCAACTTCTGCCTTCTTGTTTCGCTGTCACTAGCTGGTTGTCCGAACTGCTGGAAAAAAAGCGTGGCGTAACCCTAGAGGCAACGCTCAATGCCATGTAGAAGATGCACGTCCACAGGGACCACAGCTGGGGAAAGTGACCTTTTGGCATTCATTCGTCGTACAACATCTACTTGGCTCGCTCTCTCAGTTTATGCAACAGTATGTTCGCTGCATCTCTCGAAGCAGACGTAACACCGCTGGGGCTAATGGGGAGTGGTGGTACTATTGCTAATGGAGAATTACCTAACACTCTTTCCACAACGGTTGGAGTAGCATCACTCTCTACAGCTAGAAGGTAGGCAAATGATGGTGTACCTTGTCTGGTCGGCAAGTTGCAACAACAACAACAACACTTGGTTGATGTGTGATGTGTTTTGTCCTAGACACAAAGTGGCCCATCGATATGTGATCTGTCAAAGCTCTCTCGAATGACATGCCGAGAGCAGCTGCCAACAGTACACGTATCACGGTTGTATGCATACTCAAGATAAAATTAAGTGCAGCTAATGTGATGATGATGGTTAAAGCTGACAATACGCTCGGCTAACCGTGCTAGCGGAGTCTGCCACATTACAAACGGAGGTACTTTTCTGGCCCGTAAAAACAGTACTCATCGTGAACAGTGCCAAACAGTCGAAGACACATACGTACTCACACACAACGACTTGGAATATTCGCTTGCCCGTCCGCCCACACACATAAACATATGCATACACTGCTGCTGCATACACGGCACACTTTTGACGCCGACATACGGCTCTGGAGTAGTGACTACCTGTAGAACACCTAGCGTCATGCCGTTAACAGGTCGAATTTTCAACAGTTGCTGCTCTATCTCTATTGCGTTTGTTGTTGTTGTTGCTGTTGTTGTTCTTGTTGCTGTTGTTGTCGCTGTAGTCATTATTATCAGTATACACTCTGGTATGATCGCCGTCTATTTTTGTTAGCTCTTTTGTAACTGTTGATGTGTTTGCTGTTGTTATGCCTATGCCATTGCGGCGACGATTTTTATTGTGTTTGTACTTGCTCATTCTCTCGTACGCCCTAGTTCGTTTTCTCTATACTTAAGTCTATATATAAACATATATATATATATATATATATATATATATATATATATATATATATATATACATATATATATATATATATATATAAGCGAGGTAGCGATGGCCATCACAAGGCCTTCATCATCGTGACGACCATTAAGTTGGTCAATAGTCGGCACTACCACCAACACTAGTACCATCAAAAGGAGGAGGAGGTGGAAAAGGAGGATGATGATGATGATACTGATGCTGGTGATTGTGACGACGGTGATGATGACGATGATGGTGCTGATCAATAGTCAGGATGAATCAATGCAGCCATCAATCAAACCATCCATCAATCCGTCAATTAACCTCACAGCAAATCGTCGAGGAGCTGGGCGGTGGCGGCGGAGGCGGCGGCGGTGGCGGTGGATGTCATTCGCGCGGAACGCCGAGCGCCGGCAGCGGCGGAGGCGGCAGTTCGAGTTCGCAGAAGCGCTCGCCCCGCGGTTCGGTCGCCTGGCTCACGGCCATCATCAATCCACGCTTCGTGCGCAGCTTCAGCGAGCGTCTGGCCGCCAGCAGCTACAAACGCCACTACCACTGTTCGGGCAAGCCCAAGGCCGAGTGCTGGTGGAGAAGACTGCGTGCGCACAAACTCAACGGCAAGTGCCCACCGCACTGTTCCGCCCACCCCACTGTTCCGCCCACCCCACTGTTCCGCCCACCCCCACTGTTCCGCCCACCCCCACTGTTCCGCCCACCCCACTTTTCTGTACCCACCAAGTGTTACACCACATCTTCCCGCCCCCGTTGTCGATCCGCCGCCCACCGAGTCATGAGAAGACATACATCTATCATACCAGTCACCTACAGCCTATCTCGATCCGCCAAGCTCCGGCATCCATCAAGGCACAAAATGCCCCTCTCCCCCCTCGCCCACTGTTAGGATGAATATGTTCTGTCATTCATTCGTTTAGACATCGCCCTTTACCGATGTATAATTATTATCCACCATTCACCTACCCACTTGTCGATCTGAGCATCCATCCACTCGCCGCTCGAGTCATCCGCACGTTTAGTCCCGTCGATTCATGCTCATCCGTCAGTCAGTTGATCTATCCCCACTCATCAACCAACCCACGTTAATAAGTTTATGCCTCTATCGATGCATCAATGCATCCATCCATCCATCACTCCATTTGTATCTATCCATTCAATTCATCAATCTACGTTTCGATTCAACCACTCCCTCACATTCCATCAACCTACCCCAATCGACTGGCACGCATCGTTCTGTCCCATTAGGGACTACGACACCAACAACAGCAACAACAACAACAGCAACAACAACAACAGCAACAACAACAACAACGACAACAACAATTACAGCAGCAGCATCAACAACATTAAGAATAACAACAAGAACTGCTACTGCTGCTGTTGCTACGACTACAGCCTGACACTGCTTTGCTGTTGTTGCGTCGTAGTCATTCATGCTCGCTGTTGTTTGCTCGTTTGCAAGGTCGCTTGTTTTCGTTGGAGGTCCTACCCAACCTGCCTGTTTTCGTGTCTGTCTATGCGATGTTTTTCCGACGGCCGCGGCCTAGTGCCTGTTTGTTAGATATCCTGTGTTCGGGCAACTGGATCATACGTTTTGGAGGAATACCGGCTGTTGGCTGTGACGTCTGCATTATTTGACTATGTAGCTGGATTGCAATTCGTCATTATGATGAGATATGATCATGATGATGACGATGATGATGGTGATGATGATGATGATGATGGTGGTGATGATGATGGTGTTAATGAGAGGTGTGCTACGTTGATAATGATGATGAAGATAATGATGATAATAATGCACGTGCACGTGCGTGCGCTCATTAATGGGGTGCGTACGGGCATGGGCCCGTTTGTGAGTACTATATGTACATGAATACTGTACATGGGCCCGTTTCTATGTATCTGTGATGTACTATAGGTGTATATCGGAGTCATGCAGGGCGCATGTCCTTAACGTACACACGTGCGTGTGCACTTCCCAGTGATACGCCAGAGAAGTTTTACAAAAAGTCTAACAAACGCGTGATATCTATTGGACTCTGGAACAAATTGCAAAACATTTTTTTTCATATATAGACAAAATTCCAAAAAATTGTATGTTCTTCTTCTCTGAAGTAGTTACCCATTATGTAATCCCGGTTACACGTAAACACAAATTTCAGCTAGAGCCCGATCGCAATCGGTCGGAATGGATTCCGTTTAAAACACACGTTTTGACGCACCGAGCAGAGTAGACGAGCACCACTGTACACTCTGTTGTCTAGCAATGACTTTAACAACACCGTTGTTGTTTTATTTTTTTGTACTTGTATCTGCTGATTGTCTTCCGGATATTGCCGTGTAAGAACTTCAGTTATGCATGCATACTGCAGCACCAAGTGCACAGTTTAAGGCAAATATTTTGAGTATAATAATAATAATAATATAATAATTATTATGATATGACACTATTATGATAGCATGATGACAGTTGTGATGGCGATGCTGATGAACGTGTTGTTGCCTGCCGCTAGCGGAGCCATTGCGTCGTATCGGATTAAACGGTTGCCCGAGTTGTGACAGCAAAGTGGCACGGAATCGCTCGGCCTTGTTTCGCCCAGAAAAACTATCGATGCCTCATTTATTGTTATGACTTTTGTCTGCGTCGTTGTCGTCACTGTTGTTGTTTTGGTTAAAATGATCGTTGTTGTTAGCTGCTATTTTCGCTGTTGCTGCCATTGCTGCTATTACTGTTGCTGCTGTGCTCTTGAATATTATCATCGTTGTTATAGGTGTTATAGGTATGGTTGTAATGTAATGTGTCTCAATGCTCATTTGTGCACGTATACACGTTATTTTAGTTGTATCGTATGAAGCGTTTGGACGTATTTATTAGAGCTAATTATGGCGCGTTATTTTTCGATTCGTCCACACTGCATGTTAAGACAAAGATTAATCCAAATATGGCTTTGATTTTGGGGCAGCTTGGATGGCAGAGACTAAAGCCGAAACAAGGCAACCATCGATGGAAACCGGCTGATACTTGGCGCCATTGACGAACCTGCCGATGTGACGCAAGGAACATCACGATGATCTCTAATGTTTTCTTACAAGATAATTTTTCAATTTTTTACTTTGCTTAATTGCTTACTTTGTTTTCATTGATCAGCACAATTCAGTCTTTGTATTGGGTTGGCAGTCTTCAGATTTGCCAATTTTGCGATCTAGAATATGCAACGGCCACAATAGACGCACTGAAGCGGCCGGACGCCAATGGTAAAGCTTATAAATCCGGTGGCCACAAAACTATAAAACATATGTATGTATGTATAGGAACGGAAGAATTATGGTGGTGGCAGCGGCATACAACCATATTGTAATGTAAACCTAGCTTGTCGACGATCGCTCACCGAGCACCCATTCATCGTCGAGAGTGCCTATGTTTCTTCTAAGTGACAATAGAATATTGCTTGAGGCGAAGTCGAACACATCTATTGTTCATCTTATCTTTAGTCATGTAGCCGGCAAGAGGCAGAGAGAGATGGAGAGAAAGACGGCCGCAAGTTCTAGGACTGAAAGCTATACGAGGCTAATGTAAAATAGTGAGAAAACAGCGTGCAGATATATAAATGTATGCGCATGTATATGCATGCATGTAAATGTATGCATGGGTATGTATATATATATATATATATATATATAACGAGAATATTCTACCACCCCCGAAGCGAGGCCCCCGCGGGCTCGTTTGTAGGTGCTGCGTGTAAATATGTACGTATGTATGTACGTTGCTGTTGTTGACGTTGATGATAGGCGTTCCCCGTTGAAGCTTTAGCCATCGGGTGGGTGAAAGGATTCGTCTCCCTATGGAAGGAAAAGGAAAAAGACAGAACGAGTACGCGGAAGAGACAGGGAGGGTCAAAGAGACCCGTACCTCATGGATGGATGTGTTTGCTTCCCTTCCATAGGAATAGTGCGAATGATGGTGTAACGCCCTAACGCGGCCCAGTGAGGTCGGTTCAGCGCTTACTGTAGTGCTGCGGAGCTGAGCCGATAAGAAAAGGGGCTTTGGCTGGATGGGACAGAGAGAGAGAGAGAGAGAAAGAAAGAACTAGAATGAGAAAAGGAAAGCTGTCATAACGTATTCGGGTGTGCACGGGCTTGATAGGTCAAGAGGATAGATCGTTTTCGCGTACGATACCGCCGAACGGTTTCCGTTGAAATAAGGGTCAATAGAACCGTTTCGAGGAGGCCTCTCCAGGCGTTCCGGGCCACCCACAGACGTGTTTATGGCGTTCATACACGTACATTTATATGTATGTATATATATATATATATATATATATATATAGGTGGAGGTGTGAACTTTTAGCTTGCCTTTCCTTTTTCTCCCACCATCTCGCACGGGCTCTCCTGACACGGCCCTCTGAGGACAGATTGATACGCTCTTCGAACGGCAGGTGTCGGATGGCTTGCGTCTAGTGTGGTCTTGATCTCCTGGATAGCCTTTATAGGTCGAATTGATAAAACTGCACATTTTTGAGAATGTTTGTATATATATTCGGCTCTACTGGTAGTAATAAATATGGCTAGGTGCACGACAAAACTATGTTTATGTCAATTGCTAAAACGTATATATATATATATATATATATATATATATATATATATATATATATATATATATATAGACGTAGTCTACATACGAGAGTTTGTACATACGAGTACATACGAATGTATTTGACAAATTTGCTGAAGGAGAACTTTGCCGGCAGCATACAAAAGAGAGGTGAGATTAAGAGAAATATAAAATTTGAAATCCAGAGCCACGCACTCAGGGTCTGATTTGCGCATGTATCTATGTGACCACTTCAAATATATGTTGCTAAACATTCTTCCAAGCAAGATATTCTTCTTTTTCTACAATAATGGCATTTTGCCACATGGTTCATTAATGCGTGTTTTGCGACCATCCTACATCATCACCGTTTTGAGGTTCTCTGTTTCAAATGCTTGATGTATTTTCTCTTTCAATCTCTTCCTCTCCTTTCGCCTTTGCTGTCGACGATGACGATGATGATGATGTTAATGGTGCTGCTTGTGGTGATGATGGTGGAATTAGTTATGGGGTTTCGGGAAACTATGGGCAATCATGGTAGGAAAAGTCATCCCAGACGCTGGTGCTTCTCTGGTTCTCTAGTGCAGACGCGGGGCACCTAGCTGTTTGCTGATGTAGGCAGACAATCAGACAAGGTAGCCAGGCCGGCTGTCCTCACAGAACCAATCTTGCAGCCGGTTCACGTTGTGCTGTGTTCGGAACGGCTGCGCTAAGCAGCTGGTCGTGGGGCAAAGAGCAGTGGATCTTCTGCTCCTTTTCTGTCGTGTTTTTCCCGTTTTTTCCCTCGTCTTTGTATTGCTCCTCCCTGTTTTCCCTGGTATCTTCAGGGTGGAATCATTTCCCTCACTTCGCGCCTTCCTTTGATTTTGTATTCTGCCGCAGTTGCACGCTGTTGTCGGTTAGATAGCCATTTAACTGCAGGAGGCGACGACGACGGCGACGATGGTGCCAGGGAACTACTTTAGTCCAAAATCCGTTTTACGACCCGTTTTCATTTTCGAGTCGTTGCACAGCCCCGTCTCGCACACTCGCCTGCCTCTGCCCACCCTATATGCTAGCTCCTGCTATTTTTGCTGTCCTTAGAATCGAAGAGACTGAAAAACAGGCAGACATGTGGGTATATATATATATATATATATATATATATATATCTCTATGGGAAAAGGGGATTATTGGGAGACAATGATTGGTGAAAGGGGCCTGGAGCCAGCAAGCAGAGACGAAACGCTACTATTTTAACCAATGGCTGAAGCCCCGTTCTTTGTTGTTCCTCGCTCTTTTGCGTTTATGGAATAGCAACTAGCTGAAGCCATCCAGCTGCTGCCGTCTCTCTACTCTGTCTTAAAAAAATGAGCGAAAATCCACTAAGCGGTAGCCACGAAAAAGCGTTAAGATTTAAGCAGTTCTTCATAGTAAACGGGATCCTAACTAGACGAATATTTGATTTGAAGAGAAATTATCATAAATGTTTTGTGGCACATATGGTTAACGGAACATGTTATATACACAAGCTGCACCTACTTTCTTTCTCTCGCCCTTGAGGAACGTATGCTAAGTGGAGGGAGAAGCGTCGTTAGGTTCGCTGCAACGTTAAAAGCTCACAATAAATTCCGTCGTCGCCGTCTCCATACGGTGCGTATTTGTAAAACTATATATATATATATATATATATATATATATATATATATATATATAAATTCATTTAGAAGTGCCTTTTTGTGTTAGCCGCTATTTCGTCGACTTTTCTAAATTCTGCACATGATCTGCTCTGAAATGTGCAAGGCAGCAATTTTTGACATTGAGGAATGTAACTGCTACAATTATTTGCTGCTTCGCAACGACGATAGCATGGGACGCTTGTGATAGGCCTGCAACGTGTTTTGCTGCACCAGACAGCAAGACAAGCACTTAGGTATGCATATGACTACGTTTTTTTTTTATCTGACACGTATGTGCAGCATGTGTACGAACGGTCTTTGCATAAACCTTTTTGTTTGCGGATCATGTCGTGTGATCGTGTGAGTGTGCATAAAAGTTTGTAATAAATTAGGTGGCCTTGATTTTGGGCGAAGGTTTTTCTGCGGTATGGCATGATTCTATTCTGATTTCCGGATTCACATCGAAAGATGTGTGAGTTTTTGTCCGGCTTAACGGGACGGGTGATCTCGGCGGATACTTAAAGTTGTCCGCTAAACATCTCTGTACAACAGCGATGATGATGATGATCATTTATCGTTTCGCTTGGCCCGTCAGTACAGAAAGATTTTGACGACGTATCTATTTGTCGGTTTGATTTGACTTGCAGAGGCTGAAGCAGTACAAGCTCTCGAATGGCTGAGGCAGACCGGTTTTCCTCAATATGTCCAGATGTACGAAGGTAAGTAACCAGAAATGAGCTGACGCTGGCAAGTTATGGCTCTTGATGATTGATTCTCTGCCAACTCGTGGTGGTACTCGAGTGCATTTGGATGGGCTTTTTATTAATATCACGCCGCTATTCTATCCAGTCAATATTGACAATTTTGAAGACGGTTCGTGTTTAGCAAATATCTGCTATATAGGTCTGATAGCTTCGACATAGCTGTGTGGTAAACATATTTACGTTTCGAGCGGCTTTAAACAGACACAATAACTCACTGGCTTAAAAAAAATTTGCTGCTTGACGGAAAAAAATGAGGGCATACAATATTTGGAATATGCCGTTGGTATTATTGATTCAGTGCACTTGAAATATCTTGTTATGAGTCGGCTGACGCGAGATGACACACCGCCTTAGTACGTGGCTGCTAAAGACTCGTTTCTTCTAGAGCTCATTCATTCACAAAAATAATACGCCTAATATTATCAGTCAATAATGTTATCTGCGATTTGAATTGTTTTTCTCTAATAATTGTTGCTGTACTTTTACATGTTTACACCACACTATAGAACGGTAAAGTCATAACTTTGTTTGAAAATATTTATATCACAAATGCTGCTATTAATCTTTATTAAAAATATGTATGGTGGTTTTATTGAACAATCGCCTTTCAAATATTAAAATACGTTTATGAGAAAAATCGTGTATATATATAAATATATATATAGAGGACCGTTGGGCTAGATGTGAACTTCAGAGGGACTATACTGAACAATAAAATAAACGTGGTCTTCGTCCGTATATTGCTTGTATTCCATGCTACGAACTTTTGATCCACTCTATATATATATATATATATATATATATATATAACTTGAGCAAAATATTTAGACTCTTTAGACCCAAAATAGTCTTCGGGTTGCGTACATTATTATTGCTTTGATATTTCTTTCCGGAGAGATACTTATTGAGGTTTCCAGAGTTCCGGCCAGGTTGACCGTTTGGAACTTTAGTTCGCGTAGTTTGATCGTCGAAAAAGACGTGCAAAAACGCGCATTGGCTATTCGCCACGTGCCATCCACTCCCTGGTGGCACTCTTTCGTCCTGAAGCGAAATGTCGGTTCCAGGTTTAGTCGGCGGTTACGCGTCGGCTCAGAAATGTCGCGGATTTCTTCCCAAACGTTTCAAATTGACCTCCAAATTTGCCACACGTGTCAGTTCTCGTTCAATAGTTAGTTGGTGTGATAGCCACTTTGCTTTCATTCGTTTAAGCATACATGCTGACACGATATATAATGTGCTGCAGCATAGGGAATGTCCACCTTCTCCGCTATTTTGCTAAGCTTCAATCGGCGCTTAGTCATCACGAATGTATATACTTCTAGCACATTTTCTCATCCGATGCTGTGTTTGGTGTTCCAAAATATGGGTGCATCCTCAATGCTTATAGTATCTCTTTCAAATGAGGCAATGTATTTAGTATTGGTACTGTACGCCAGGCATTCGTTAGCAAACTGCACCTAATTGAGTGTGACAAACGTTTTCTCGCAGAGTGCCGCTTTGTTATGGATGCCGTAAACGGGAGTAGCTGGAAATTTAGCGCAGCTCTTAGATATTTTGTTGGCATTTAGAAAGGCCTCATTTTTGGCAGAGTTGCTGCGTTTTCGAATTGCCAGAATACCGGCCTCGGTGCATACCGATCTGCCGGGTGCTGTTTGATCAAAGGCGGGCCTAGCAGCTCGTACCGAATATTTTGTTTCACGCTCATTTGACGAGCGTGGATCTTAAAGATCTACTCTCAAGGTCCGGCATGCTGAACTCCATTTTGCGGTCGAGCCGTTGCGGGCGCAGCAAGGCGAGCGTGCTCAATTGATAGTTATGAGGATTTTGATGTTATCCCGAGGATCGAACCCATCTAGCTGGCAGATCAGCAAGAGGCCTGAACTCCGGGCAAACCATTCGTGGATCTTCCACCACAACAACGCAGCGGCGTACACGGATTTCGGATTAATTGATGAACAGTTACATTTCTACATTTCCGCGACCTCCATATTCGCCAGACCTAGCTCTGTGCGATTTCTTCTGTTCTAAGGGATAACATTCCATTTGAAGGAACAACTTTTGGAAACGATAAAAGAAATAACGAACAATTTGCAGGATCAACTGAACTCGACTTCGAAAAAAAATTGAAGAGTGGGAAAAAGTGTCGCAAGTGCATTGCAGCGGGCAGTAGAGTATTTTGCTCAGAAGGGAACAAAAACAATTTGGAAGATTAAATTAATATTTATTTTATAAATATGTATTAGAGCTCATTGATACGCGTGTATATATATACACGCGTATCAATGAGCTCCTTACTCATACGCTCCTTGTTTTGACATTATTTTAAATATTTTCCGGCATGCTTTGTATTTCCTCCGTTATAGTTTGAAATTAGACGTTTACGTTTCCTCCAAACGCGCGAGAAATCATTTTCGTTTAATGGTGTGTCCCTTGACACACAAGTCCTTAGTGAACCGGCCCGTGCGTCGCATAAGGCAACGACTGGGTTTCAACTAATGGTGACTATGAAGGGAATATTTTTCTACTTCTCCATCCAAGTTTTTATGAGTTAGTCGTTTTATTTTCGCTCTATTTCGCTTTTAACCGATTGTGTGGTTTATCTGAGTATTCGAGCGCGACGGATTCCTGCATTAATTTAACGAGAG
The DNA here is from genome assembly GCA_003439945.1 of Dermanyssus gallinae. NCBI lineage: Eukaryota > Metazoa > Arthropoda > Arachnida > Mesostigmata > Dermanyssidae > Dermanyssus > Dermanyssus gallinae. Next base: position 191,639 of record QVRM01000887.1, read on the forward strand.
CAGTTCGTTTTTTTTAAAATAAAGAATACGTTTCGGAGCTTGATACAGAGGCACAATTTTTTTAATATAAATACCCATTACTTAACTTAGACGTTCACCTGTCACTTGAACGTGCTTTGGGCGCTATTTTGGGATTACGTGTTTGCGACGTACAGTTCCCCCCTGTCGTCTTCTATCGTCGGCGCGTGTCGAAACTAAACCAATAATAACCTTTTCTTTATAAGTATAAACAAACGGTTGATATATATATATATATATATATATATATATATAACAAAATGTACTTTAACGGCATTAACAGTATGTGTGTCATTATCGGCCTCTGCAATTGCCAGATAATTGTTTCCCGCTGGACATGAGCACAGTGTACAAGGATCATCCACACTTGGACGCCGATGAGATTCAGTCACTACTCAGGCAAGTAGTGCGATGCATAATCTAGAAACGATGTGGTTTTACTGTATTTTTAAGCGTATAATATGTTTAACCGTATCGTTCCAATTGACGTGAAAAGCTTATCATATAGATAGGTCTATGGTTTTTTGGCTTACATATGTTCATAATTGTTGGTAAGAAAGATGTATTCCATTATTTTACTACAACGGTAATAATGTTCTCAACATTTTAGTGGTGTTGGAGGGTTGAAGCAAGCAGTTGGCTTGTAACTTTGACATTAGCAATTGCACATACACATTTCAATACACATACAATATATTTTTAGTATTGGTAGATTTGAACAAAAGCAAATATAAATCCTTAGGGTGTAACCAGGGTGAAATTTAAGTAAATAAATACATGAGCCGAAAAACCTCGAATTATTGGTTGTGTCCGCGCTACGAACGGACAAATTGTGTGAAAATGCGCCTCTACAGAGCACAACGTACCTCGTTCGTTGCAATCGTTTGGAAGTTGACTTGAATCGTCGTTTTACTACTGTAGCAACGGATGCTTCGACGCTGTAGCAATAACCGTCTGTGTGTCATGTTTTGTTCTGAATGCAATATTTACAGGAGACTCAACACGCTGAATAAATGTGCACGGATGAAAAGTGATGCCTTCTTAAAGGTGGGTCAGAAGATAATTCCTGTATGTTTTGTTAAAGCGCATTAACTAGTACATGCGTGCGTGTGTGTGTGTGTGTGTGGTGGGGGGACCAGTCTTACGCCTAATTGTGCCATGGGCCCTCGCGATTGAGGTACACGGATATATATACCCAGTTGTTAGGCACGCCTCTGAACCGTTGTTTCTAGACATTGTTCCTATACTAACTGCCACAGCGGCGTCTATTTTCAGCCGAACGAGCACTTCGTGGTACTGTAGCCTTTGGCGCATTGCGTACTGAATCTGTACTGCAGATTTTTGCACAAGTGCATAAATGGTTCTCTCACTTTGTCGAGTATGACGGCGGCAAATTGCACGAAGAGCTCGCTAAAACAGGCCCTCTATAGAACTTTTATTTGCAAGATAAATGTTTATTATCTGTACGTGTTGTTCCGCCAAGCAACGTTCCGTTTTGGATTTTGGTATACCCCGTTTTGTCTATAAAGAAAGCGGGCCAAAACTCAGAGTCGAATGGAGTCGGCAGGAGGAATCTACATATATATGCTACTTTTCGCAGCCCATGGATATCATTATAAGTTACGTAAATTGAGAGTTTCCACGAGCCAAATGGCACATACTATATTGGAAACTATTGTGATGAGTTTAAACAGGCTGTATGCGAGAGACCATGGTAGTGAGTGCCACGCAGTCACCACACTACCAGGACTGGCGATATCTAGCTTGTTGGTGTCGTTTCAACTTTGGCCGTCGATCGACGAAAGTTTTTTAACATGTTAATGCCACCCATTAACCTACCTGTAAGTCTCACTGAAGCCGGGTTCTACTGGTGGTCGTCGTTTCTAATCGAGTTTTTCGAATGTTTTGTCCGCCTTTGTCTTACGTTCCGGTAGTAGTCTACACAGGTGTGCTGGCTACAAATAAACAATGCCTTAATAGTCGAATGTTTAAACGCTAAGGGCAAAATGGTCGGTACCGACCACCTCTGTATGAGACGAGCATTAACAGACAATTATGTGGCGACTCCCTTGTCGTCGCTGTTTTCGTCGAAGGCCCGTAGGTTGCTCATCATGGCGTTGTGGTTTTTCAGGCCGCAACGCGCTAGTTATTCTTGCCATAGCGCGACATTCAGTCCTGGAAAGGCCCGGACGGCATTCTATTTGCACAAGCAGGAAGCAAATAGAGTTAACTCACAACGACGTAAATATGAGGCGAGTGCCCGTAGATTTACGTATTCGGGACTGTTACTGTCGCCCAGTCGAGCTTTAAACATTACAGGCCACTAGCCCCTTTGCGGCAGCCTAAGATGAGCCCAGTGGGCTCATGCTGGACGCAATATTCAAGGGGTAGCAATATGAGAAGAGGGTGAAGATGAGGAATGGTCAGAAAAACACTCCCTTGTGGCCACTTTCCAAAAGGCAAAATGATACCGACCGTGCAAATCATCATCGTTTGCACGTATGCACTTTGCAGATAAGCTTCACACTAAGTCTTCTTTGGCTACCCAATAGTGTACATATGGAAAACGCTGTAGCGCTGTAGAGCGAAAAGAGGCTCTTCTACAGAGGCAGCCACGTGGAGCACTATGCGTATTGGGATACAGTTTTAGATTGTCACGATTTAAGTACTTACGAGCATCTCCCGCGTCGCCATGCCCAGAAGATCTAAGTGCTTACGACAAAGCAAATATATGCTAAGAGAAGTTATTAACCTCGATTTACAAGAAAATATGTTTGTTTTTGGAAGGTTTCATGAACGCATGATGCACGTGCGTCGGTAACGGTCTGCGTGACTGGTGTGGGACCCACAAACATACTAAACCCGGAGCTGCCTCCCAGGCTCGATAGTACTTTCACTTGACATCGAAGGGGACACTTGGATAGAAGGCTCCCTATAAGCGAGAATGGCAGGGTTAGGCTTTTGTCTGCTACGCCGCTTCACTCACCCGTTTTGGGTCCCTCAGAGTCACGGATTAAGGAAGTTAAGTTAAAACAGAAAAGCTAAAGCAGATCATACCATTAGAATCGTGTTTGATCCGGGCACCATATAAAAGCGCTCTGTTTAGCACGCGTCATATACTGAAAATTGTCTAGAGAAGTTCTAGAAACGCTCGAATAACCAAGAGATCGCGGAGTGCTTTTTGTGGCATAAGATCCATTTGATGGAAGCTTAAAACGCTGCATTTGCCTGATCTCTGCACAATTTTGCTAAGTCGCAAGATTAAGCGACGTAGCAGGTGATAAGTTGCCACAGTTGCTACACTTGTGGCTGTTGTTGTACAATTTATTGGTTGGTTGGTTGGTCGGTCGCAGTCTACTGGGCTATGTCCTCTATTCCTTGTTCTATTTGTTTCGTCGCCGTGGTGATCGCGTGATGATCATCGTCACCTGTGGACGATCCGGATGTGTCAAAGAGATCTGGCGGCTCACTCGGCGTTCAATCGAGCGACAAGCCGAAACTGCGTTTTCCATGCCTGTCATCTGTGTGTGTTTGCTCCACGTGAAAGAAAAGAGAGAAGATAATTTGAGGCGTGTATATATATATGTACAACACTAGATGTAGGCTTTACCTTTGTGTTGCCTAGGAAACTAGTATTTATTATAGCGTTTGCTTCACGTGAAAGAAAAGAGAGAAGATAAGTTGAGGCGTATATATATATATATATATATATATATATATATATATACGCTACAACTCTAGATGTAGGTTTCACCTGTGTGTCGCCTAGGAAACTAGTATTGTTAACATCGCATGGACGTAAAGCAGCCGCTCGTATGCTCGGCTGGTTAGCGCGCATGGTAAAACTTGAACTTCTCTTGTCGAATGAAAGTTCCCTCTGAACTTCTCTTGTCGAATCTACCCCCCCCCCCCCCCTAGCTACTCTGTCTTTTTCACCGCAACAGCAAACGCGTCGGATTGTCCTAACTCCGACCAGTCGGCTTTGACAATCAAAGAAAGTTCTCTTCTTGTATGTAGTCCTGCCCCCTTGATTCCTCCTCCTGACCTTTATGTGGTGATATGCCGATATCGCGTTATCCATATTGTTGTTGCTCTCCTCCCTTTCTCTTCTTATATATATATATTTTTTTTTATATGGGACCGTTTTCTTTGGACTGCATATTTATTTAAATTAAAGCATTCAGTAATTCCTCATTGAGCTTGAAATTTCCATAATTTCACAAAGTCAAACAATTGTAACCATTCAGGGCATTTTGCAAAAAAGGCTATCGCCCGTGTCTGTATATATGTGTGGACATAGTAGTGGCATACAGTTAAGTTTTGGCCGGCTTTACTTCGTGTGTACGTAAGCAGGCTTACAGAGACGCGGGATAGGTAAACGCCCTCAGGCCATCATTAGGCGGCTGAGGCTGCGCTAAACACTCTTCGTTGCGGCTGACTCGTCACATTCACGTTATTGTCGCCTTCTGTATGGGCTGAACCTACCCCTTGTCGAAGTCAGCGGTGATGAACGACAAACTCGAATCCAAGCCGATGACCCACCACGTAGAGGTGAGAGGAGTAGGGATGATTACTAGGTTGCGTGAGCGTGAATTTCTGTGAGAGCAGACACTCGAAAACGAGACATAAATATGGTGGCGTTAAACTGGAACTGACTGTGTGATAATGATGCTCTACAGAAGCAACAGACGTTGGCCCGAGCTCGACTATGCGCAAAAGTTTGCCAGTAAACCATCTGCTACAAACTTCTGCACAGGCGGCCTTGTGCTAATGAGCTAACGACACGCATTCCCACAGCGGTGCAGTGCAAACGGGTGTGGTACAGCATCTGTCATATTGAGCAGTTGCTAATCACTGTGGTGCAGCATTTGTCATATTGAGTAGTTGCTAACCACTGTGGTGCAGCATCTGCCATAATGATTAGTTGCTGTAGATTACTGAAAAACGCTACAATGAGAATGGCAAAGAGAAAGCGAGAGGGAAGAGACACATCAGTTCTGGTTTTTCTTTCGGTTATGGCCGACGAATGGTCCACTCGAGCACCTGTTTTGGCTCGATTGTAAACGATGAATTCCAACTCGGGCTGGTCGGCGTTGGGTGCCAACCTGTGACCGTGTGATTGCAAGCTAGTGACTTCATAGCATAACCAAATTGCTGAGAACGAAGCTGCTGTGTGCGTAAAGGAATTCGATTCGTTACTGTAATATCATCTACGTACGTAGTGACATGCAAATGTAGAAGCTCTCTTTGGCCTACAATGTATGATCGATCGAGTAGAAAGACGAAATAAGCGAGCCCTTTTTAGCCCTGTCTGCTTTTGATTCTCATAGCGGTTGTATGCGCGGTACGCACGGTTATCGTCCCCGCGCGCGGCGGTGCCCTGCTCTGATCAGTTGGACGGTAATTTCCAGTCAGTCGGGTTTTACGTTGGAAGCCGAAGAGTTTCCGCTGTAGCGGGCGCCGCATATGCGTACGCACTTAGCGGTAAAGTCCACGGGTTCTTCACACTCCGCTCCCGCCCTCATTGCCACCGTTCTATGGAAAGAGCTGTTCGTTCGTTGGGAGCCAGCCGGCTGTGTTCTTACCGCTTTAGTGCTATACGGCACAGGCGTGGAGTACGCTTGACACGAACGCATAAGCGGTGCGTCCCGTTGTGGTAGATGGTTGGACATTCGAACGGGAACGTTTGAACAGTAGCCTTTCGGTTAGATAATAGTTCCTCAGATAGGGGAGGGGGTAATTGATTGACTTATTTAGCAAGTGTCCACTTACCGCTGCTCGATGGCTTACGTCTCATTATATTGTCTGCGAATATTTTCCCGGGCAGGAAACGACGAATTTTGCCAGTTAGGTCATATATCGGATTCGATTTGATTGACTCCTTTAGGCATCATGTTCGTTTGTGGGCAATCTTCACTGCTGCTTCAGCGTAGCTCACTGTAGACCTGTAGACCTCTAAGACTTCAATGATAGTGATAGTTAGTTGACGTAGCCAAATAGAAGTAATGGCGATTCGTCGCAGTGGCGGCGGCGGCTTGCGTGGCTAACGCTCTATTATAACAATACGGATTGTTGCGAAGCGTAGGATATAATCTTGCTCTGGTAGAGTTTCTTCTTTTTCGCCGCCGATTCGGTTGGATATAACTGAGCATTGTTCTACATGCCTTAGCCGGAGAAAGCTTATATAAGTCCAGTGGGAAACATCATGGGTCAAGTCAAAGCTAGACATGAAGTGATGTCATAGATTAGCTCCGAGAAACTAAAGACAGACGGTTCGGTTACGTAAAGAAGAATACTGCCGTACTTTGGGGGTCACTTCGGGCAAGAGGCTGAGTGGTTTCGAGGCAGCGGGTGTAAAAGCCTTCAGTAAAGGCGATTAATGATAGAATAACTCCAGTTGCGTCAGCTTCTGACCGATGATTGGTTTAATATATTGCTGCTTTCAGCGCCTGCTTGTCTGATTAGTATATTTGTATTGAACGAATATAATGAGAGAGGGTGTGTTGTTTCTATATAGGAACGCAATGTTCTTAGTGTCGACGGCAAGGAATTGGAAAGAAGGCTGATGAGGCTAGAAGGGCCTGAGGCCTGGACCTAATACCTTGAGTTATGCCTCGAGCGGCCTGTGCACATGTTCCTATATATATATATATATATATATATATACTCGTTGGACAGTTTGTCGCTGGCATTTTTTTAGATGATTTTAAAGTACCTGTCACGTCTTTGAGAAGTCTTCTATGTTTTTAAAACATATATCTGAGTGAGCACAAAACACCGTCGAATATTCGAGAGCTTCGTGAGGTGATTTCCTACGTTGGTTTTGCTCTATGAATTCTGTCGAAAGGGGCAGCGAAAAATTCCTGTTACGGGCGGCAATTTTGTACAAGTTCAGATAAAAGCCTGACTGCTGTCCGGAATCTTTAAAGCGCATCCGGCGAGGACAGCATTTCAGTGTTCGTGCTGCAATTGGTTCGAAACTTCAACTTCCGATATGAACTTCGAAGCCCTATTGCGCTCTAGGAAGGCCGCTTGTGCGAAACGGTGACGCAGAATTCCCAAGTGACTTTGCGTGAATTAGTCATGGACTTAGGGTTATGTCACACAGCCATCGTCACTCTTCTTTCCGCCCATGGTTTGTGTCAGAGATGAGCCAATGGGTACCTGACGATTTGAGCGAGCGCAACGAATTTCAACGTCTAGCAAAATGTTCATCTTGGCTTGCTAGACTCAATGAGTGTCCGTTCTTGGATCATCGATTTCTCCTGTGAAGAGAAATGGGTCTTTTTTGACAATTTAAAACGTGAGCGATCCTGGTGCACCTCTGGCCATCCTCTCTAGAAAACGCCAAAGAGACTAACCCATTCGTAAGATTTTTTTATCTTTGATTTGCTCAAGTTAAGGTTTCGTTCTGTGTTTGATGGAATAGACATGGCATGGTCGACCACGCGTTGCTTTCCGGTGGCCAAACGATAGACAAGGGTGTCTGCTGTGATCAGCTAGACCGTGTTTTTACTGCTCTCCAAAGGAAGAGAAACAGTGAATAGAAAGGGTGTCATCTTCCACCCAAATAACCCAGCTTTCGCAAGATAGCAAGCTTCGATTGGAAAATTTTGCCGCATTTACCGTGCTCACCGGACATTGCACCATCAGGCTCCATCTATTCAAATATCTGCAGAACTATCTGCAGGGAAAGAGATGAAGACATCTATTAGGATGCAAAAATACGGATTCATTACCATGGGAATCGATAGTCTCGTCCAGAAATGAGGAAAGGTTGTGGCCAACAATAGGGAGTACTTTTTGAGTTATTAAAGTCAGTTAACTTATATATTTCTTAGATTGGCTTTAAAGTCGAACATTACAGCTATTTCTGCCCTATATATATATATATATATATATATATGCGACATCGAATTCCCGAGCAGTATCTGTCTCATGAGAGAAAACCCCCGTATACGACAAGGTTGATAAGGCACTAAACGAGGCGACGAGCCATAAACGTGTTGAAGAAAACGGCATAGCGATGGGTAAAAGCTGAAACGCATGGATGAGGACATCTGGGCAAGTTTCCTCACGCAGCAGCCTCATGTGTATGGAGTCCTCCGTGTAGTTGGATGAACATGGAGGAGCGAGCAAGGTTTTCGAAATTTCTTTGATAAAATACAAATAGGTTTTTCTGAAAGTCTAATTTTGGATATTGACGTTTCTTTTCACAAATTTCTCTACACGTTTACAGATTGAAATGTTTAAATTGAAATTTCATGTACAATCCATCCACTCCCAGAGATGGGGCTTCATCTCAAATGGGTGATCGAAGCTTCTAGAAAAACATGGGTACAGCTGCTGTGGCACTGATGTGCTTGTGCCCTCCACACCGTTATCTGTGAGAGAATCGACTCGAATGTTCCACCAAAACTTCAAGAAAGATGATGTTAACCTCCAGTGAATTCAATTCTCAACTCACTCTCCACTACGCGAGAAACTTTCCTAGGGCTCTATGGATATACATATCATATAGCATAAAATCACTATTTTTTAATAATAATATTATTTTATAAAGTGTTACAATTATATATATATATATATATATATATATATATATATACGCCAGATTGTTGGTGTCTCGAAACATTTTGATGTAACATAAACTTATTTACCCAAGTGTTAATAATAAAACATATATATATATATACATATATATGTATATATATATATATATATATATATATATATATATATATATATATATATATATATATATGCACTTCCTGCTTCACGCACAAAATCCCTTGAAAAGTTTTTGGGTGGAGTTGACTTTTCTTTGCGGATGGTCTGATCCAGAGCAACGTTGGCCATAGAATGTGTAATGTTTACCAGACGAGCGCCTGCTCCTACGCGCCTGGCGTGTGCTAGCCGGAGTCTTTCGATTGTCTTTTTGCCGTAGTTTCTATACGGCCTTCAGTGTGCGAAAGCTCACATTTTGCCGCGTCTACGATTGCGTTTATGGCCGCTCCTACTAATCCGAAAGGTGATTCAACATCATCCCAGTTTAATGTATTTATTGTGTTCTTGCACGTACCGAATACCGAACATGATGTTGTAGTAATACGTAGCGAATACCGAAAGGGATGTAATAATACGGACCTTCAATGAATTAGCTTATCAATAATGGACCTTCAATTAAATATCTTTTTGACAATTTTTATTTTTTGATCTTTCTGTCTCACTCTTTTTTCTCTATCTCTATCCCTTGCCTCATCATGACTGAACTCAAAATGTTCGGCAAGCAGTACGGCGAGAGAATGCTAGGAAGCTGCTAGCGATCGAAACTTGACAATCACGCCTGTTTCTATTTGTAGGCTTCAACTACTCGTACTTGCAGTAGAGTGCTGAGCCAAGCGTTTCATTAAGCGAGCGAATCGTCAAACGCGCCGAGCATTTTACTCCATTGTGACGATAATGTCATCATTTCGTTTTTCTTACTTTTTTCGCAAGCCACTTTTTACGCGTGCTCATACTCGACATATGCCTGCCTTTTCCCTGCAGAGCAATGTGACAGCGGGGCAATGCTGAAGCAGCCCGATTTAACAGTCGCGGAGAAAGAACGAACTCAACCTGGGCAGATTTACATCCAAAGCATGGCAACACCGCCTTTTTAACGACCGAGCGTTGGCCGGCCAAAGCACGACTGCTACCGGCGGAAGGTCGGAGGAACGTACGAGTACCTCTCTGCGTTGCAGGTGGAACCACTCCGTCGTCTGTGCAAGGTCAAGTTCCATTTCTTAGGGAAGAAGGGTCGTTCTGGCCGAAACAAAACAAAAAAAAGGGTCAATGGCTAACATCCGCGCTTTGGTGACAACACACCACAGTGACTGTTGATATTTTCACTACGACTACTAAGTTGTTTATGACTACTAGTATCTACTTCTACAGTTGGTGTAGCACATGCAGCTACCGCAGGTACTATTGCTGGCTCTGCTGGCAACACTGTTGCTGTCTCTTTTTTCCTGGCAGGAGGAGAAGCCGATGAGCCTAGACGATGGCGGCAAAGACAGGAGACAGCCGCTACCCCCCGGGGGGATAGAGTTCGTCGGCCGCCAGGTTTCTTTCAACCGCCGCCCTACCCCCCCCCCCCCTGGCTTATCTGGCGGGTTCTGGCCTGAAGTGCTATCGCTGTCTAACAACGGGTGCACGCAGAATGGCAACAATCCGATCCGCTGGAATAGAGACTGGCCTTGCCGCCAGTGTCAGTTACACTTCCGTCCTGGATGTTTAATCGTTCCTAATGCAACGGCAGGACGAACGACAGCGAGCTGTTACATTGACGACAGCCAAATCTGGTCCTACTATCCACGCAGGTCTGTATAGGTAGACGCAGAAGCTAATCCTAGGACAGATGGTGAAAGATCTCCACTGATGGAAGAAGAGAAACGTAGAGGCAAGCCAACTGTCAGCAAACGAAACTGCGAATCTGTTCGTCTTGCGTTCGATACCCTATGCCTAGCTTTTTATCTAGCTGTCCATATATATATATATATATGTCCATATATATATATATATATATATATATATATATATATGGACTCGAACGTGTGGCACCGTTAAACCTACGTTCCGGTACATGCAGATTCGGTTGTTAACTACACAAAGGATCTCCGTTACCTTTGTCTGTCGATGTATTGCGCAATTTTTTCAGAATTAGCCGACTTGTTCCAGGCGCAACAAATTGTTTGCAGCGTAGAGGCACCTGCTGCAATGTTTTTTTTAGTTAAGGTAAAATTTAGAATAAAAGAGAACCCATCTAGCCTATACATTGTTGATGAGTTGTCTCGCAAGCTGTATTCTATCGCATACAGGCTTTCATAATTTTCATTGACGCAAGGATCAAAACAAAACTCATCACAGCGGTCGGTGGCGGTTCGTGTCCATTAAAATACTTCGTTAAATACATTTATCTATTCAAAAAGTACAATATATGCAAGAAGAACATATTGTTCATTCGCTAGTCATAGAGATGCGTACCCAAATTTCGAGTGTTATTTCTATTGAACGAGTATAGAACGACTTAAATATACATACATAAATAAAGTGCCATCATGTAACATAGCGGATATCTGAAATGAAACAACATTTAATAATTGAACATACATCGTAGATAATAGGTTCTGCCAGCTGGCAAGCTGACACAACAAGACTGATCGCGGCCGAAAATCATTGCGTCCCCTCAATGTGTAAGAGTTAATTGAACAATTCGTAGTTTTGTAGTCATTTTATAGTAGTGATAGTGTTAGTAGTGACGATGATAGTCGCAGCGCTGCTATTGGCTAGTGGCCTCGAAGGTCGTCGGTTAAAGTATCGGCGACTCGACTTTGGTTGGCACTATTCACTTCAGTAGCAGTTGGAGAAGCGGACCTGGTTGTAGTTGCAGTTGTAAGGGTAGCGCAATGATAGAGCTGCTGCTGCTGCTGGTGTGCGTGGTGGGATGCAGAGAGTACAGTTGTTTGTGAGAACTAGCGCCTGTGACGGGTGCCTTTTCTCGTCAGAAAAAGAGAGGCAGCGAGCGAAAGAGAGAGGGAGAGAGAGGGGGGAGCCCGATATAGAGTGGGAGTACATATGGAGGGCTGGCCTAAGTCGAAACTCGCTTCAGCCCCGCTGCTGCCCCCGGAGAACCTTGTAGAACCTATGCTCGTCAAAGGATGGCCCTTTTCGCTCCCGCCGCTCCCGACGCCACCACTCCCGGAGGGTTGGGCTGAGTTAGAAGCAAGGCACGGAGGCGCGTCCCGCTCCCCCCGAAAGTGGCCCAAGGGCTAATGGGGCTAAGAGCAAGCGCGCCAAGTGCATATGTTGCATAGAGTGGTCGTGGATTAGCAGCGGCCGAAATCTGCGCTGCGGCTGTAACAGCGTCACCCGTTTGTCGACTCTCGTGGACGCCGCTCGACTACGTTGCTACGTCGTTGGCTACGTCAAGTTGGCCTTATCTTTACCTGCCTGCCTGCCTGTCTGTGCGCGTCTCATCTTCATGGGGTCGGCCAACCTGCAAAACTGAGTGAGAGGTGCAGTGCATATTATGCATGTCACTCGGCATGAATCATGGAACCTGTCTTTGCAATCGACACTCGAGAGCAACAGCAGGAACAGCACCAGTGAAGCAGCAGCACTTTCAGCGAAACTAGAAAACTAAGAGAGCGAATATACGATACAAGTTATAGCTGCAGCAATGGCTACAGTCCGATTGTAGTCGTAATTGTCGTAGACGTAGCTGATGTTGTCGAAAGGGTGGAAGCGTCCGAATTCGGCTAGCCTCCAAGCTATCACGTGATAGCTCTCGAGTCTTATCAACGCAATAGGCGATGGAATAGCATTTACCCTAATGGGTTTCAAATGCAGCGCCAGCGACGGGACCTGGCGCAACCACGACTTATCAGGTCAATGGGCCGTTTCCGGAGAGCCTAGTTTACGGACGAAGACTCGTTACTGCTTGTTGCAGTCGCAGCGGTTAGGGGGTAGTTTGAACGTATTTTGTACTTTTCCGTCCATCTGCTTCTGAGAGTTCTGTAGTTGAGTCTAATCGCTTCCTCTTCATATAGCGTTAAATCGGGAATAATTATTCGCGCGAATGTATATTTTCATATTGGTTTTTTTTGGGCTCTTGATAATTATTGAGCAAGCTTTTTGCATTGTTGCTGTTTTCACCATCTTCTTAATTCGCATATTAAACGCATCCGTTTCTCAAGCCTCTGGACCTGTCCGGTGTCGTGACGAGTTAGTTTGCTGTACTCCTTCTGCGGCAAGTGCCCGATCGCAAGCAAACGCATTCCAGCACCGGCTACATTGTAAACGTGTTCGATTCATGGCCAGCAATTAGACAGATAGAGAGATAGAGCAAGCCATAGACATAGTTTCTAAATTGTCGTCTGTTTCCGCCCACTTTTCCTCTTCGGCTGTTGTCGTCGCGGCTGCATGACTCAACGAGTCAACGTTGCTAAAGGAAAAACTAGAGAAGGCCGCTCGGCTGCTTACCATCTAGGGTGAGCTCGAGAAGAATCTAGCTCCCAAAACGATTTTACTATATTAGCACAGCGATTGGTATCGGGCGGGGTGAGGTGTTAACAACGTGCGTCGTCGTTGATCCCTGGCGGACATCACGGCAGTCATAATAACAACCACAACAAAAACAATAACAACAACAACGACAATAACCACAACAACAGCACAAGCAACAGCAACTATTGCTGCCACTGCTGCCGGGACATTGTAGGTGATATGTCGATGTTGGATACCATCAATTGACGTGTTTATTCAACCACCACCACCACCCGCTAGTGGCGGCTGATCACCCTCCTATTCGTTGTCTCTAATAGTAGGCTGGAATAATCATATAAGGGTGTACAATGGATGGCTGGAGACCTCTCAGCATCACCCCTACAGCGCCCCCCTCGGGTTGGAGGCTTCGTGAGAAGGCGCCCGTGAATGCTTCTATGCATAATCGAACTCATTCAGCCTAGGCTGACCATATATTACTATATACTCACTATGCATTGCTGAGCAATGGAACGATAAGGAAGGAATGCAACGCAAATCGCCAAATTCGAATCTCTAGCTGGTTTATTAGTCGCGATTGCTGTCGCCTAGCACTTCCGAACATTGTGTTAATTGGCCAAGCCGCTAGAACGGTGTATGAGATGTATAAGCAGTCACTTATATATATATATATATATATATATTAGACAGTTTGAAACTAAGCCTGTAGATTATCAGCAGAATAGACGTATGCGTTTGTATTGCGGCCACTTGCACTATGAGAGCCGAAACACAGCACACATGTATCGACGTAGTCTCACTTATGCGCCCGTCTGCTTGCCCGCGCCTATACGTGCAATATTGCCCCGCTAAGTTCTACATCAAGGCTCGCTGGAGGTAACAACGCGTTAATAGCCAGTGGACGAGTCCGTTGATATTGCTTCGTTGCACGATTAGTTCGGCCACACCGCCAGGCCGACCGACAAACACCGTCGTACGAGCCGCTCGTGCATTAGTTGGGGCGAACAACACCCCTTTCTGCACAAGCTGTACGTTTTCTGTAGCGCCACGCGTTTTCCGCGTCGTACGTCCTCCCCGTTATCGTTCCAATCCTTCCGTGGTCGTGGTCATTTCCTCATCATCCTCATCCACAATGGAAGCATTATCATAAGCGTTGCCATCATAAACTTCTAGCCCTTAGAGCTTCGTAGTTAGCTGTCACGCTTGGCGTCAGTGGACAACTTTGATCTTCTAACCAGTCATGTCCCCCTACCCCCCCCCCCCTAGCAGGGAAGTGCTGTTCGCATTACTACAAACTACTGGGGGGGGGGACTTTGATCTTCTGGAACGATACTATATTACTGTAGTTCAGCTACTCGTTTTCTCTCTCTATTTGCCTCTCTGGTTCTCTCTTGATTCGATTGGTTCTTGCTGAGCTGCTCCATCGTCGTAGGAAACTAGGCACTTGCTCGGCAATCGATTGCCCTTTCGGGCTGGGCCGGATCCACCGGACAGGCAGGGTTTGTTAGCAGCATAATGGGTAGCCTCCCTTGACAGTCAACCATGCAGCGGCTTAACTTGTTGTGCCGAGGATAGAAGCAGGAAAATGCATGCTCATTCATAAAAAAAAAACAATATATATATATATATATATATATATATATATATATATATATATAAAGAGAGCGATGAACGAATAAGCAGTACCTGTAAGGTTAACCAATATGACGATTACCATTGGCAAATCTAACTACTTTGCTTACGCCTACAAAGGAGCAAAACGTAGTAACGAGATACGGTAATGACGTAACAACCATACCTTAACTAGTTGGTTCCATAGCAAAACGTTAGACAAACTCCTCTCTATATAAAAGTGCTCATACTACGATCTGAAAACTGCATGATTGCGTTTGATTACCCATTTGAATGAGTGGAGCGAACTTATTTATGATAGGAAGTTAGCCTAAGACAGCTAAACATCCATGTATTTGATATGGGATCAGTAGTAAAGCAAGATGGTATGCACGTGAAGCCCGCAATGCATGTTATGGAGGCTCTTGAAATAATGAACCTAGCAATATTTGATAACGCGGCATCGTTTTTTCGAATTGTTAATCCCAGAAAATTGTGACACTTTTTTTCCGAAAGTTGAACGTTATCAGGTAGACAACTAGCAGACCATTGGTGTCATGTTGGTATTCCTGATTATCCGTTTTCGCGTCACGGCTCATTGCAATGTTTGCGATCCTCTAATGAGTAGGAATAATAAGAAATGCGCATACAAGCACAGTCAAGCAACCCCCATTCACCTCCACTTGGAAGAACACTCGATGCAGGAAGATTGGTTGGATAAAAGTAATAATAATTGAACCCACACCCCTGCACACAAAACCACACAGGTATGTTACATGGCTTGCATTTTCAATATGTTACATGGCTTATTAACGTAGCATAAACAACCAAGATGGGCTAGGGGGATTCAGGTAGCCCTCTGCTTTCCTTTATGTACGCAACTCGAGTTGCGGAGCTGTTTTGTCGTCTCAAGTTTAGTAGAGGAGAATCGTATGCTGCTAGACATATCTGCTGAGAAATAAACGGGAGGGCGCTCAAGGTAGCCAACACTTTCACGTACCCTTGGGTCATCCTATCCCCTAAACTCTTATTCAGTAGACATGTTGATGGGGTTTGGGGAAAAGCTGCAGTCTCAATATCCGTCCGAATGTTTCCAGTCTTGATTTCTTTGCTAGGCGACCTACGTGACCTGAAAAAGCCTTTAAGTGTTTTAAATTTACACTACTCCCTACTGGCTGCCTGCGATCGCACCACCCTTAACACTGGGCAATGTGAAAGTCCTAAATATATTAAAACCTTGCCGTTACCAAACGTATACTGGGCTTATCAACAAACGCGTCAGTCGCATGTGTCTTGTATCTGTGCGAAGAGAGAACGCCGACATGCGATATTAGGCACTACTGCATACGTGTATCTTCTACGGAAACTGTTGGAGCCTCCCTAATATTCAGACTTGTTGTACATGCGCAATGTTAGACTGATGGTTGCGTTATGATTGTGATGCAACCAAGGGTACTAATTCCATGGTGCATAAGTTATGAATGAGTAATTGCGGTGCTAAAGCTGTGGTGTCCACATTGTCGTCAAGAGACTGTATTCGCCATCCATTTCTGGGCAAGATACTACGAACTAGGATTCTCGTTATCGTCGTTTTCGCTAGTCATCATTGACGTTTTTGGCCCATGCATTTCTGTTCCGGATACTATTTGGCTTTATTCACAGACTTCTCGATTACTCAATCGGCATTGTTTAAGCACCTACCGCTCACACACCCACACCCACATGAACGTTGTTCCATTCAAATTCAGACAATCGTCTCACCTACCAGCGGAGCTATAGAGCAAAAAATGCGACGATGACCAGGTATACAACATCGACGTTATCGAGGCTGCTCTCTGAGCAGGTGCTTTATTTCAACAACACTTTTATGCGTTTCTATGCGAAATATTTCTATGCGAATGTGCGTGCGTATGCTCAAGGAAACCTACTGGCCTTCTCTGGCAGAGAAAAGTGCTATAACGCATAATTAAGTTTGTTATATATTCGAATAAATGGAAAAAAAACGTTGCTTCATGCATAGTAGCGTGCGGTGGCTATTCGACTAAGCAGCGATTCTAATGGCAATCCCATGGTTACGTCTTGTGTGTAGCTTCACTCTTCAGATGAGGATCTCGCGCTCTCGGACAACTGGCAGTTTCACCGGCCATCACGTCGATGGTCAAGGATTGTGCCGCCCAACCTCAGCGAACTTCCGCTCATCACGAAACAACACGTTGACACCGGTACGTAGCGAATACCTACTTCGCCTAGCTACGCTTGGTCATTACTTTGTCGGACGCATTCTCACACTTTGGTCATGTACAGACACACATAACCTTTTCATTCCTGCGTGATTCAGCCGCAGCGAACCAGCCCAGGGAACCCAACCGTATTTCAAACGGGAGGTTAATTTGAATTTTTATTCCCGGACTACGACGACGACGACGATGACGGCCGGACTCGGGTCGGGATGAACTTTGCAAGAACGGGGACCTATTACGAACGAGTGGGGTGGGGGGTGTTGGCCAAGCGTCGGTCAATGTGCTCTTAGTTGGCCGGCCTTATATGTTGACGATGTTTGTGCACGAGCGCGAGAATCACACTGCACACTACTGCTGCAGCTGCTGCTGAAAATGAACGGAAACTTAAAATGACTCCAGAATGACACGTGTTTTGGCCTCATTCATAAGAAGTGCTGCTGCTGCCGCTAGTCACCGTTCATTGAGCCATTCTACGGTCATACTTGCTTCCGGCCGACACAACGGAAAAAAAAACGCGGTTTACTTTGCGATCACATCGAGGCCTTTCGGGCTAGGACGAAAGCAACAGCAGGTCGCTGCAAATGGAGTGACGGTTGAGACTGCAAGCTGTGAAGACGGGGGGGGGGGGGGGGGGGGGGGAAGGGGGCGGGGAAGGGGGCGGGGTGGCACAGCGGCCAGCTCCGTGAGGATCGAGCAATCACGCCCCCCCGCCGGAGGTTCGGAGCTCCGAGCAGCATGCAGCGGGAAGAAGATTATGATAGTCCTGACTGGCTTGCCGGCTGACCCATCCATTATAGCGAGCGGCGCCAGTGGATAAATGGCACTTCCTATATAGCTGTTGTGGTGTCTGATGTGGAGTTCGCAGATGACTCCCGCGCGAGTCCGTCGGTTCACGCTGAGCCGAGATGGTAGCATACCTCATCATCTGCACACACACACACAACGTCTCAGCCGCAGCGATACAACGTCACCTCACCACTAGCAACAATGAACAATAATGGCATACAGTAGTCTTCTTGGCGGCTCTGTGTACGTCTACGTGAGCCATATGCTGCCAGAAGAATGACAAGTGGCAAGCATACATGCGCGTATGAATATATATATATATATATATATATTTATATATATATATATATATATATATATATATATATATATATATAGGGCGTGGGAGCGAGAGAAAAAATATATGGGGTGCTAGATTTCCCTGCCGGATCTCAGCCATTGGTTTCCGGCAGAAGCGAACGTCCGAGGCGTCGTCATCCACAGGGCTCTTCTTTCATAATCTTCCGCAAGCATAATCCGGAGATTTAAAGGCCTGGAAGTGACCCGTGGCGGAGCTTCGCTGACCTAAGGTCGGCCTACTGTTTTACATACCGCCTTGGCCTATGCAATAAACACGCGGACAGAGAAGGGTAATAGCGTCCCCTTTTGCCCAACGCAATAATATATACCGGGGTGCGCTAGGCTTGCATACTACAGTATACTGGACCTCCGCAGCAAAGTTTTCGTCATTCGGAGGAAAGGAATATTTAGAGTAAGCTTTTCTAATAGTGACAATAATAATGAAATGAGAATGCTTTGCACTACCTATTTTCACGCACACAGCTATGCTTTCGTTTTGGGTCATATCCAATAATAGCCTAGGTCGGCATTTGGCTTGTTAACAATAGGAAATAATTTGGGAGTAGCCGGTTTTAGTTTTAAACTCAAGGCCTCTGATATATAAGGCATTGTATTGTATTTAAAGTTGTTCATTAATTCATTTTCTTAAATGAATGATCGAGTTTCAAAGGCATTGCACATTTGAAGAGATTAATAAGGTTAGAAAGGGAACATTTGCCAGAGCCAATAAATTAAGTTTCAATTGTTACACAATCGGGTAAGCAGAACACAACTAACAAACATGCAGAGCAATTTAAAAAACTGCGGCAATTTGTAGATCTGCCTAGTCTTTAAGTGTGCATTACGTTTCATTCTTGTCTCGTATCATAATGAGGTTGAGGTGTGCAGGTTTATATAATATAGAAGCATGCCTTAGTACTCTAGTTGAAGTAGTATTAAAGAATGGTTCCAGCTCCTCGTCTCTTTCTAAGGCCATTTAGGTGAGAAAAAAAATAGGAGCGTGGCTGTAGCTTTATTTATAGATGCGGTTTATTTTGCGCTAACATAACATACATGTGCATTAAAATTATATATATATATATATATATATATATATATATAAAACCATTGAATTAAAACTTATAAAAATAACAACCTTCAAGGCGGTAGCCTCAACCATTGCAACACAATGCAAGTGTTCTATTACATAAATACAACTGCACAATAGTAGAGTCACGGTGGATTGCGTCCCTGAATCATTAGTTGTGTGCAGTATACTTATCCACGTTCGTACTATGCATTGACATTAAATGCTGCTCCTACATACGTTTAAATCGTGATCAGATATTCACATTTACTGCATAAGCAATACAGAGTAAGCCGTGAACAGTGTAGCATTTATACACGCGCGAAACATAAGCGAGACATCTTTGTACCTCTATGCTCAGTTTGCCAGTCCATAAGCTCACTACTCGGAGCCTACTACCGGTATACCAAATTCAGAAGTCATTTTTTATTTCGCCAACAACAAAAAGTTCGAATCTTTTCCGAGATAGCTGACCAGATTACTGGCAGGCGGCACGCAAATGCATGGCTACTGGACTCAAGGACACACGAGGCACTCTGAAGGTCGGGGCGGGCAATTCTGAACGCGTACGTAGAACTCGCCGAATGTAGCTCCAAGTGCTTCATTCTGTTTTTAGCTCTGCGGATGATCTCGTCATATCCTCTATCCCGAGACGACCAGCTTAGATAGAACCTATACGAACAAGAGTAGTATAACACTAGAAGTAGTTCCCATGATATATATATATACAGTTTAGTTATATATATATATATATAATCATAGTCGCATATATACATATATATGAGCTCTATTGTACTATCTCTGTATATGGCAGGTTTCTGGAATGTTTCATGCATACGTGTCGCACAGGGAAGCTGGCTAACAGCAACTAGTGTTGGACTCGCAAGCCCACCATCCCTTTGTTCTTTGCACCCGGCTCGAAAATGCGTGGCATTTCTTCGGCATGTAGTCTCTGTCAAAAGTATTCTAACCTGCCACAACGATTTGCTACAGCCGTTACTACAGTAACTACTACGACCGCTAGAATTCCCACTACAATTACCTGCTTTAGGTTTTTACGTCGTTTGTCGATCCGTGTTCACTAATGATTCGAGCACGTGTTGCTGAGCGAAGCATTATGTGTCTGCGCGCTGTAGTAATACGAGTAATATTAATAATAAAGACCGCATGTCCTACAGTTGTAGTTACCTTGATTGGCAATCGTAAGTGAAACTTTCGCCGCCGAATTAAGGCGTGTGCGAGTGTAGCGGTCACCTTGCGTTGTTCCCGTTGACGGGTACCACGTTATGCTTCGCGCTTGTGAAGGTCACAGTTTCCTCATCGCAAATCAAAACAGAGACATCTGTCAAAGTTCGTCTGGAATGCGGGTCGATTGTTGAAGGTATTTTGAGTGTCGTTGCGGAAGAGACTGAACTCAAAGAAAGGGTCATGTTTTCAAGTCAAGTGGAGAATACCAGTTGTTCGCCGACCCAAGAAAAGGAGCCGAAACACTCGCATACGATGTCCGAAGTGAAGACTTGATCTCGCTGGTTCACTGACGTGTTCGATCGCCCCGAATAACTTAGCCGTCGTTACGCCTTGTGAGCTCGAGGATAAACAGAATTGCTCTCAACGGTGCGTATCACCATGGGAGACCCTTGGTCGTATTATGCCAATTTAGGGCCTACGAGTTAATAGTGGCATTATGACCATCGTTAAGACGTCGATGCAGCTTAGCCAGTTTAATTCATTCAATTCTGCCTTGCAGAATCTCGAACATAAGGAGCA
Source organism: Dermanyssus gallinae (assembly GCA_003439945.1). Lineage (NCBI taxonomy): Eukaryota > Metazoa > Arthropoda > Arachnida > Mesostigmata > Dermanyssidae > Dermanyssus > Dermanyssus gallinae. The sequence goes on from QVRM01000887.1 coordinate 212,510, forward strand.
ACATGATGCCCCAGTCGAGATTGTGCATTTGTATCATGATCAAGCATTTTTGACCGTTGCGGCATTTGATTTTGCTTTATGCTCTGAACTCGTTTACGTATTATATGTCAGCTTGTTAAGCAAACGTCAGCATATATATATATATATATATGTATATATATATATATATATATATATATATATATATATATATATATATCAATGCTAAAAGAGTTTCTATCTGTAAACCCTGTTTATGGTAATCCTTCTGATCCTCCTCGTCACCGAGTTGTCTCCATCTCGCGCGTCGAGAGTGCTTATTGTTGGGGGCGGGAGTGGGGCAATGACGGACAGGAAAGGGAAAAATGCCAAACATGTAGGGCATGTGTTGGAGGAGGAGTAAGAGTTGGGGGTTAAAGAGGACCGATATTATGAAAGCATTAGCGAAAGTGCTGCGAGGCATAGGCTGAGAGCAGGACGACGACAATGATGCTGCTCCTGCTCCTGCTGATGATGTCGGTGATGACAGCAACTGCAACGAGGCCTGAACGAAAGAGTTCAGGCCTGAAGGTGCTGCGTGGCGCTCTTTTTCTACCCCATCTGCGCCCCCATAACCCCTAGCAGGTTTATTATCTGGGGCACGAATAGCCTGCCAATGGGCCGAATGAGCGAGCAATCGGGAGGTATGTGGCGACTTTCGTCCTGTCACGGCAGCAGGTTCCAGGCTACGAGTACGGGCTGCGCCCATACAGCCATAAGCAGCTGTTTTTGCTGCCGGAAGCGACATCTGCGTTGCCACCAAGATGACAGATGACAAGGAGAATTATATATATATATATATATATATATATAATTAGGTACATGAATATGTGTGCGATATACGGATATTTGTGCGATATTTGTGCTTTTTTTTGCATATATTAGCTCTCGCTCAACGCACGTCTCGATTGAGACATCCTTGCCTTAGATTTTTTGCTAAAACAAATAGATTACAGTAGTACTCGAAATAATCATTGCATATACATATATGTAAATTTCAGTAAATTTGGAGAAAAGTGTGTGTGAATAAGCTTGTCTTTGTGGAAATCCTTTTTGTTTGGCTTTCTAGTTAGCACACAAACACTCAATGCCGAACCTCAGTTTCTCTCTGCATTTCCTGCGTGTTTGCTCTCACAAGCTACAAATAGGTACTGGCTTGGGTGTGTGCGACATTCCAAATCTATTCTCGTACGGAAGGTTTTCTCCGGTACAGATGTACATAGGCTCAATGACAGCCAGCGTCGAGGCATTACGACCCGACGAGCTGTTCAAAGAGGTTCTTTGGCAAACTGGACCAGGTTTTATGATCGTTTATTTATGACCGGGTAACTACGCGTTGGACACACTGACACAATATCAGTATGAGTATGTGTATATTTATATATATATATATATATATATAGAGAGAGAGAGAGAGAGATAAAGAGGGGGTACCGGGAAGTATTTTATTATACTGGTTTAATTTTTCTACGAAATTTGAGTTTGCTGAAGCTATGAAAACGAAAAGTTTGCTAACGAGTTTTGTTGCCAATCGGTCGAAAGCATGATGCGGTCTTTATAGAAAGAACACCCTGAGAATTCCGTCTTCCACGATCTATTAGGGTCGTGAAGAGAGAGAGCAACAGCCTTCTATATTAGCGTGAAAAGAAAGTTGAACAGAGTGAATCAAAATTTAATTTTGCGGAAACACAGTCTTGGCATACCTCTTCTGCAATAGAGCCTGAAAAGACAAAAAGAAAGATTTTGGTTGTTACAAGTTATGTATTATGAATGTGCTGGAAGGTTGATGCAGTTGCGACTGTTCACCATTTCAGAGCTAATTAAGTTAACGAAAAAAGGTGGTAGTGAGGTCAGCTATTCTAAGCTCATCCACCATACATAGCTCCTAAACCCATTGACAATAGGATGTGGTATTGCTGGGCGTTGGTTTACCGTTTCTTGTCTCATCCCGTGTTTGATTAGTCTATATAATTATGCTTCTTTGTGCCTTTGTCGACATCTTTTACTCCCGGTTACACGAGAGGAGATATATAGGAGGAGAACTCCAGTAATTTAGCAGATATGTCGCAACAACATCCTTGTGCAGGTAACATTCGAAGGTTTAACAACACTTGAATACATCTAGATAAGTCAAACCTTGTCCACCTCGCTTTTTAGCAGGGACTTCGTTGGCTTTTCTCGTTCTGCCTGTCCTTGTTTTTCGTTCGTGTCGATTTGACTAGGATGCTTATCGTCGCCAATTGCTAGGACGTGATGATTCTTGCTAGAAAGTCATTCCTTAACTCGGTAATGTGTTAAAAAATGCTGACAATTTTTTTGGAAGGTCGGCAAAGCGTTGTTAGGGACACATCTAGGTCTCTGAGGAGGATACTTGTGCGCTTGCTGATCGGGCCCATCGTTTCCATGGCGACGGGTACGAAGTGATGTCTCCTCTCCAAATCAAAGTATTTGCGTTTATTTGCGATCTCGGCATGTGCAACCCACCCTGACCTGGTGGCGCTGTGCATCAAGTATGATGGAGCCTCTGTACATGATACCGTGGCATCCCATAGCAGGCATTTGCCTTTGGTAGATGGCGGGATGGTGATGCCGTCGGGTCTTTTGTCGTTTTCGAGGTCCAACCTGGGCTCCAGGGTGCCATATATATATATATATATATATATATATATATATATATATATATATATATATATATATATATATATATACTGGATTGAGAGAGCGCAATAGTCGTCTTTGTTGTCTTTAGTTCGAGCTTGTGTCAACAAAAAAACAAGAAAACTGTCAATTTTCTAGGGAGGCCGACCAAGCGTTGCTAGGGACACACCTCTCGAACTTGGTAAAAACATTATTTTATTCAATGTAATGGGGGGGACATATATATATATATAATGCTGGATAGGGAAAGCGCAATAGTCGCCTTATTTGAGCTTGTCGTTTTTTTAGTTTGAGTTTGTTCACGCTCAGTTCATTGGAATGCTGTTACTACGCTCATAACATAAGCACAATCAGATACTCTAGAGGCTAACGCCCGTCCTCTGTTAACATGGAACCCCATGAAGTCTGAAATCTGGGGCGGGCGGCTTACAGTAATCATATCACGAATCGGTTTGGTACCAAAATTATCTTCATAAACTTCGTATTCTCCTAAATGTGCTTATTTTATAGGTCTTCTGAGCGTGTAATGGCAAATGTTTTGACCACGAAAGGTTAAACGTATTTATTTTAAGTATTGAGTACTAGAGCTTAAACGTGTATATAAAATGTATTAAGCATAAGCAATGGCTAAACACAGACATCGCAGAATTGCGATTTTCCTTAGCTTTCCCCAACGCGACTATTACCTCCTAAACAAGACATTCCCTCCCAATTATTTGATTTTTTTTAACAAGATTACTACGCTGTAGAATGGGCGTACCGTATGCTGCTACCACCTGTTCATATATATATATATATATATTTATAAAGTTGGACGGAACGTAGCTGGAATTTGTAGGCGCTGGAAGTTCCCGTCACGCCTTTGAGAAGTCTTTTATGCTTACAAAACAGACATCCTCGAGAGCGCAAACCCTAGAATCTTCGAGAGCTTCGTAAAGTGATCTCATTCGTTTTGTTTGCTAGATGAATTCTGTCGAAATGGACAGCGAAAAATTCCACTTAGGAGCTGCAATTTTGTGTGAGGTGAAAAAAGGCCTTACTGCTTCGAAAAGTATCCGAGATGTTTTGAGGTAGTTGTTGCAGCACGGACACAAACACTTAACTTCAAAACTGCTTAGCGTTTATCTTTGTGTAGCCTCGGAATTAATGCGTATATCATCGTGATTACCGCCACCACTATTCGATGCAATTATGACACGAGCCTGGTGGAAAATCTTATTTTTTCAAAATCCTATTAAAAGTTTGCAAGAGTGGAGAACGGAGCTCATCGTCTTCGTCACTTGGCAAATTGCGTCGTAGCGAACTACAAGGGCCGACGTACGACTCGATTGTAATAGTGACCTATCGTTGCTAAGGTCGCAGAAATCGACTTCAGCGACCTTGAAACGCCTCGTAAGCTTCGGGTTCAGGCAACGATTCACATGCACTTCGGTGTCCTCCCTAAGTCATCGCCGCAAACACTTGCAACATAGGGTCACAAATAGGGTATCGCATCTAACGAACGCTTCTGACTAAATTGGAAAAGCTACTGTGTCTTCCGCGTTGACACATCTTTTGTGCATCATTCTATAATCATCTTTATTGTACTAAGCAACAACAGAACCAAAAAAAAAAAAAAAATTATATAAATATATATATATATATATATATATATATATGTGTATAAAACCGAGCAAGATGGCTTAGTGGCAAGAGCCTTTGCCTTGCATTCGGGAGACCTGGGTTCGAGACCCAGACCGGCCACTCCTAAATTGGTTTTCATGGTTCCCAATTTAAACAGGGTGAATGCCGGAGTGGATTAAAAATCGACCATGCTTGAAAAAAAAAACGGGGAGCACAGATGTCTCAATAAAAAGAGATGTTTCATTACCATCCACCGCCGCCCATAAAAAAAAAAAAAAAAATATATATATATATATATATATATGTACAGGGTGCTTCGCATAAATTGGTGCGTACTTTTGCACCTCTTTTTGAGCCCGTACCTAAATGAAAACAGCCATATAAATGAGATTTTTTTGCGCAAGTCGACAAAGGAAATCCTGACGAACATTTGTATTCAATAAAACCCTTTCTCACTCTGTTTTTTTGTTCATTTAGGGTCTAAAGATAAGCATGCCCATGTTAAAATGTCAAAACAGATTTGAATCTCTATCCTTTCAGGGATATGTTCATATCTCAGAAATATAGAAACTACTAATTTTTGCAATGCGGCAACAATAATGGGCGCAGCGAGGGGCTGCCCGAAGGACATGCGTAGTGACTTTATCATATATCCTTGTAACCTTACAATTGAGTAAGCAAGATGGTATATATATATATATATATATATATATATATATATATATATATATATATGTAATTTCAAGTTTATCTGTTATAACTTAGATGACAACATTTTCGGCAATGTTCAAAGGACATACGATTAACGTATTCGTTTTTTCGTACTTGCATGTTAGATTGTTATTAATATTTGTTTTCCATTTGTCGGTATTATCTTTGTAGCATTCGCAGGTCTACCATTTGCTTGCGAAGAAAGAGACAATTTGCTTATTTGAAGAACCAAATTAAGCAAGTAGCATATAACTATTATCCTCATTAATGGAGCGGTATCTCTGTATCGCAGACATCTTGGAATTCCTTGTTCTATGCACTACGAGGGAGCTCTACTCATCAAGTCTTGTACACACTATAGGCAGGACGTTCATCATGTCGCCTTTGTTGTTGTTGTCAAATCGAATATTAAGGATTGAATGTCGTCGTGATTTTGACGACCACAACAATAACAACAACAATGATAACGACCGTCGACTTTGATCCTTTGATTGAGCAGGTAGCTACGGAAGCGGAGGTGCGCAAGAAGCATATTCCTCGCGGGACTCGGTGTTTCTCGATTCGGAAACAGGAAACCCCACGACCGCTCACAGTCCCGACTCCGAGACGTCCGGACAGTCGCCCGTCTGTGTTGGGCCTGCGGGTTCCGCGTTGTCAGCCTCTGATGAACGCATCCAACAGCAGCACACGGCACACAGTCGAAGTCCCACACCTTCGTCGCAGGTTGGTTTCATTCAGATGAATGGTCGGTCAGTTCGACGCTGGCCGATACGCGAGATCATCATTTTAAGCTAGCGGTAGTCTCGTTCGGACCATCGAGTCTCTCTTTATCTGTCAAGCGGCAAACCGGTGGCGGGGGGGCGTTGAGTGGCTAAGCTACTCTTTCTGTCGAACAACACAGGCGAGTTGACGAAGACGAACTATGACAGCGTGACGATAAGCCGTCTATACGCCGCTTTTACACTCCTTCCAGTGTTACAGCGGTTCGGCGACCGTTCAGTCTGTCGGAGTTAGGCGGGCACGTCGGCAGTTTCCACATCGTTCTGTTCTGTTCTCACTTGCTGAAACGAACTCCAGAGCAGGTCGAACAAAGATGGAACAGCGCACTGATTTTGTTGGCATCAGGCCACTTGGGCAGGTGGAAAACAAACCAAACAAGGCGTCGTCCAACTAATCAAAAGAGAATTTCTGGCTCCTTTTTCGTACCAGGATAAACGATTTTTGTTTTAGCCTTTTTCCGCTTATTCGAACAGCTAGCTAGGTGTGCATCTCCGTGCAGTCAGTCTGGTAAATTCTGTTTCTCTCCGGACGATTGCCCAATCTATGCCGAACTCATTAAGGGTCCAGCCCCCTCTGCTATCTGGTCGCGCTCACTATCTACTCGTTTCCCGGAATACGGACACTATATGTCAGTTGAGCGAGTTCCACCGAGCTTCCATGCCTTTCGTATTTGCTCTTCGTACCGGCCGGGTGATTCAGCCGAAAAAGGGTGGTGACGAACAAAGCTTCTCGGTGTACGCGAATTCGTCTTCCGCTCGTGCTCAGACGCTATGAGGGACACGCTTGAGGTTATCGCCTTCGGCATTGGCTCAGAGAATTGACGTAGTTTCTATCGGTCGAGATGTCTGTCGCTACTTTACTTTGCGCGGCGAGTCTTCCATTAGGAACCTTTTTGAGTTCTTAAAGACGACTCTATACTTCCTACAGTAGCCGCAGGATCGGCGTTTCTGCTCTTGCTGATATTGACATAGCACCTGCAGACTCTGTAAATATGGACTTATTTGCTATATATATATCGTATATGGGGCCATCGTCTATTGAATTTTTCAGTCCGTATGAGATTAGAGGAGACGAAGAGTACGTCTGGCACAATAGCTTTTGTATCATCATAATACCACCATGTATGATTATTAACTATGATGTCTATGGTGTCACCTATATATTCAATTATGAACAGTGGTGTTGTCATATTTTTCTCTTTTGTTGTAGTTTTTTTTGGTTAATGGTGTTGCTACTGTTGCTGGCATTCGTGTTTTGGTTGGCTTTGTTGTAGCGGCAGCTTTTTCACTTTTCGGGCCGCTTTGTATGATTGCCGGATTGGTGCGTCCTAATTATTATATCTCGTACAACAAGCGACTAGCTGTTGTTGTCTCTCTATCAGTTATGTGGTTGTTATTGTTGCGTTTAATTAACGTTACCGACTGTCTTCTGTCTGTGGACACTGTTAAGGCCTAGCCACCTGATTGACTGTAGACTACCTATGAGTGCGCGTGTCTAACATACGTTGCGTGACGAAAACAACAAACAGACTACGCCGCCAATTATGTTACTAACGTCTCTGCTGTTGACACATACATGCTACAGCATAGCAAGCTGCGCCGCAGCGGCAGTGAACGAATTCGGGATGCGATCATTCGCAAGGTCGACTCGTTCCGGCGGAGAAGACGCGAAGCGCGTTCGCGAAGTCCGAAAAGCCATAAGATCGGCCGTCCGGGCTGTGCCGACCAAGACACCACCAATCACAGTAGCGGCAGTGGCGGAAACGGCGGCACCACCAGCAACAGCAGCAGCCACAGCAACAACAATAACAACAACAACAGCAGCAGCAACAACAGTGCGTCTGGCGACACACCTGCCGCCGTTTCGTCATCGTCGTCAGCTACGCTACACGCCGCTGTCACGGTTCCAACGCAGACGATATCGGCCAGCGGCACGCTCAAGGAAGCTGGCGGCCAGGGTGCCCATAGCAGCCCGAAGTTCCTTAGCCCGAAAGGTGAGTTGCGTCTCGCCTTGAGAGACAGACTCTCTCTTGCTGGCCTGACCTTTTCGACGCTCTACCAACTACGAGACAGCTAGCTATGATATCTAGGTCTTCTTTATCTCGTCAACACACATCACATTATGATTTCGCTCACATTGAGTATGGATGCATATGTAACATTGATACTTGTTATACGGTTGTCAGCTGTTCTCGGCATGCTAGGGCTCCTTTCTAGACAGGCTATCTCAGGTATGTGGTTGAAACCACTCGGCCTGCGGCCCTATACGACGCGACTACTCGCCTAAAGGCAATCATTACGTGACGGTTCGTTGGGCAGCCACCTGGCCCTTCTTAGCATTGTGCTGGTCAGAGACTTCGATGCCTCTATATATGAGATATGCTCATCACATCGTTTCTACCTCGGGCCGGACCATCGGGTTTTTTTACTTTAGAGGACTTATGATTTTATAGACGTTCTCCTGCACAGAGAATCTTAGGAGCAGGACAATAGTGACATGAAATGACAGGGGTCAACCAAAACTAAGACACCCATGATGGGAACAAATAATCCAAGTACAGACAAAAGTGAGTTGACACGATAAAAGTCTCTTTACCGTTCGTACCTGCTATCGTAGTACTCCGGCATCTGGTACGTTAGCCACTTCTAGTTAGCTTACGGTTCGTTTCGTTTCACGAAGTTTGCGAATATTTCCAGCAATATACTACGACGGTTTGCACTATCTCAACTACAATCAACACAGGCGGCCACGGGACCAGCAGCAATAAGAGGCAGGAGCAAGAGGTTTTAGCCTCACGTACGTTGTGCATCGAACTCTTCTGGTCAAGATGTGTCTCTTTCGCGTGACAGTTGTTACTCAATGGTTGTTACTCAACTGACACGCATGTTACTTGTTACCCAACGTTAGCTCGTGCGGTAGCCACGTTACTTTAAATCGTTTCGTACGTAAATGCTGATGTAACATTTGACGTTCTGCTGATCACAGCTAATGTCCATCTCTTCGCACAGCCTTATCGGCGATCAGTCATCATCAGTGCGTTTATAGACTTTATAAAGCACACTTTTCTCATCCGAAGCTGTTTTTGGCCGTCCAGAACGTAGTGCATCCACGGTGCCCATACTACCTCTTTTAAATGAGGCAATTCATTTAGTAATGGCACCGCCGGTTAGCTCCGTAAACTGCATCGAATTTGGAAAAGAGAAGATCCGCTGATACACGGCTTTAATTATCCTGTCCCGGTCGGATATGTTACAGTTGCGCGACTTGATACAAACGCAATTCGAAACCAATCCACATGATTATCCTCAAACTTATTTTTGTTGCTTCCGAAGCATCTCTCTCTCTCTGTTTGTCTCCGATGTTGTAGTCGGCATGAGCGTTTGAAATTGTAGACAGGCGATGCTATGAGCCCTTTGATCCACCTCCAGATATATATATATATATATATATATATATATATACAGCCATGTGCGTGTGAGTGTAACTAAGCAAGTAAGCTGATAGGCGTGTTGAAAAGCATTTGCATAGCAAAAGACGGACACGGAGGCCTTGGCGTCGCCGAGCAAACTGCACCTCAGCGTGCTGTCACCGATTTCGTCATTCACAGCAGCGACACAGCAACAACAGCGAGCGTTCAACGTCAGCAGTTGCGTTGAATGCGACAGATCGGCAGGCGCAGTGCATTGAGCTAGGCCAGCTGCCCGGAACTAGAAGAAACCCCAGACGCTCGGCCCGCTTCGACGCGCGACTCGTCCCGTCTCGACCTCCGTCCGACGAACGAATCGCCGGGGGGCTCGGTCGTGTATCTTCTCTATTCCCCTGGGGAGGACCTGACTCGTCGCCTGTGTGCCGGCTTGCCCGCCGCGGCATTGGAGACGTACGCGAAACGTGAACCAGCAGACTAGACAGCAAGGCGTGTGTCTCTTGTCTTCCTGTCTGGCTTTCCGAACGGAGCGACTGTAGAAAATACGCGTAATATTCTACTCTAGACCCTGCGTCAACGTCTAAATATCTTATACTGTATTATGTGCACATATATATATATATATATATATATATATATATAAGGGAGCTAATGTCGATACCTATTATCTGCGTAGGAAACGAATGTGTAACGCGGCGTATTCGGCAAGCGGCACTCCGATACACATACATGCGCGCACATGAGCGACACGCGAGCACGCCCGCTAGTGCATATCAAGTGACGTACTCTTTTGTGTGCGTGCCATAGATACAGAGGACACTCAATTTGCCAACCGCGATCCGCGCATGGCCCTGCCCTTTCGCGCACATTCTCCGGCTCGTTGATCAGCCCGGGAACGAATGATGAAGCTAGCTAGGGCTTTGTCCGGTTCCGAACAAAGCCCGGTGGCTGACTGAACACCGCATCCCCGTATGTAACGCAGAGTGTAGTGCAGAGAGACCGGGAAATAGAGAAAGGAAGGAAGAGAGAGAGAGGCATGGTGCAGGGATGTATGGGAGACCACGCAAAAGAGCGGAAGAATATCACCTCTCCTACAACGAGCAGCTGTCGCTTTTTTGTCCAGATGCCTAGAGCGTCGGTTGCCTACACATAGGATAGGCACGCCACTCGCGTTTCCATGAAGACTCCTATGCTCCTACTACATAGCGGCCGCAACGGTGGGAGATGGGTGGGCTGTAAGGTGAGCGGGGGGGGGGGGGGGTATTTCAAGGTCACGTTGTGGTTAGAATGACTAGTTAGGGTTACGGAAGGTTCGGCCGTCCTAGTCATGCAGGTTGACAGAATCGCTAGAAGATTGCTCGAGGCTGGCGGCGTTGTGTTAACGGCGTTCTTCTGTCGCTGTGATGCCCCATTGGTGTTGTTTTCTGGTGCTCGGAAGAGACGATATTGAGCTGGAACTGGTTCTTTTTAATCAACTGGCAATCAAAGGCTCTTAAATTAAAGGCGAAGTCAGATTACCACATTAGTTAGGACTCTCGTCGACTTCTAAGTGGTCATGTTACCCAGATCTACGGCGTCCATGCTACGCACAGTTAGCGGTAACATGTCGTTGTGAAAGCTTGTGTGGCAATTATGTATGCGATATCACCAGCTTGTAGAGCGGTGACTAATGCGTTTATATATATATATATATATATATATATATATATATATATATTGCTACTGATTCTCCACAGGCTATAATTGCTTCTAGTAATCTAGCCACTATAGTTATCACTGCATCGAAGCACTAGTTGCTCGAAGACCTCGAACAAGGAATATGCATATTTAACTTGAGTGGCACGAAGCGCAATGCATTTATGTCAGTAAGAAGTACGTTCACTTGGAGGTGGATGAAAACAGAAGAGAACGATACAATCTTGGAACACATCTGCTGAATATTCAGGATTTGATCTGGATGGGTGTAGAGATATCGTTACGGCGGGTTCTTGTTTTGGATCCAATTATACTCCTCGACTAGCTGGTGGACGATTTTCGTGCGCGTCAGAAGTCTCAAGGGGGCGTCGCCCTGCAAGTGGACTCATCTGACGAGACGAGATGAAAAGAGTCGTAGACAGGTCCGGACCTGCAAGCACAGGCCTGGACTCTCCAGAGACTGCTCCCGACTCCGAATCTTCCCGATTCGGATTGTCGTCGTCTAAACTTACACAACTCGCTTGAGTATCGAGACGCTTGAGAACGGCTCAGTGCAGCGCACTGCACGTGTGGACGCTTATTTGGCTAGTCTGGTGGCAATATTGGGAAACTACACTATATATAACAATTAATTATAGGTTGTTTCGACTAGAATTAAAAAAAAAGTTTTAAGGACGTTGTTTTTTAGTTCGAGACTCTCCTCCGTCCCCTACGGGCTTGGAACTTAACCTGAGGTATATTTTCAATGCACCGAGGGCCCGAAATGTTAAGATATCTAGGGTTTCCCTAACAGCCTTTGTGGCAGCATGGCTGCTGACTCTCGGCGGTATGATTTATCATCTATGCTCAATGAGCATCGCTCAACGAAAATTCGATGGTTGTTTCGACTAGTGCTATCTAACTGTTGCTGTTGTTAGACGTATGATCATATTGCGATACTCTACCATAGTGAAGGCAAAGCTGAACCGCGTTGCCTTCAAGCTACTTATAGGGAGCGATGCTAAATTTGATTCGGTCCCGTTTAACCGGCAACCACCAAGTCCTTTGTCGTCGTACAATACGTGAGTGCCTACCTTTGTCGTTATCGAGGCAAGTTTAGGATTCGAAACCACAACAGAAGTAATACACTGACTCAGTCAACGGGCGCATGCTACACCACCTTACGCGTGCTTGGTTAGGTTTCAGTTTGCTGTTGTTATTGTGATCGATGCTGTATCATCATCATCATCATTATCATCGTTGTAGTCGTCGTCGTCGTCATCATCAAACTGTCACACTGTCACATTATTGTCATCATTAACAGGCAAGCGGCGGGGTGAATGCTACGACAATCAGGCGTTGCTGGCCGATCTGGAAACGTGCGACTCACACTCGCTGACGTTGCACCTCAACCTTAGTCCGGCTCAGGTCTCAGTGGCTCCACTCGACGCCGAGGCGCTCGGCTACGACCCGGCCGACACCCGGAGGGACTCTGGCGTGGGCAGCTCCCTGACCAGGACCAGCGTGTAAGTAGCGACCTCGACGCGTTCGCGACACAACTCCACGAGCGTGGCGGCGATGTGCCTATAAATGATTGTGATATTATGAGCACTACAAGCAGCAACGACCACTCCCGCTAGCCAACCACTTTGTGTGCGGTCTCTAGTTTTTTGCGACTAGTTGGTACATCTGCATTGACTAGTTTTTTTTCTAGGCAAGGTGTTACATCTAGGTCATCACAAGGGTATACACTGAAACAATCAGACAGACTCTCTGAGCTCAACATGCTTTCAACTACCCCAACAAGCCCAAACTTACCAGCTGGCCAACATGCTTTCAATAACACCCGGCACAAAGGCCCGCTTGTCCGGCCGACAACTGTCTGTGCACATCATTCAGGGAGGTGGAGGGGAGATTTACAATCCTACATGTCGTTCTGTATCTGTGTGGTGGTGTGGGTTCGTGTGCAGTAGTAGGACGTACGATACGCGCTGAATGCGCTACAGCTTCGATACTTTTGTGCATGTCGTATGTAACGTGGTTTTTCTGTAGAACGACAGCAGCCGAGCGAGCCAGGTGGAACTGTCAATGAAACGCTTTGTTTCGAATGTATAAATACATATATCTACGTGTATTCACAGGGGCTCGGCGTTCGGACAGAACTTACCCGCGAGCTTACTGTCCACTCCGTGGCACTGCTACCCAGGACCAGCGAGCCACCCAACTCTACTCTGTCCAGATAGAGCCATTCCTCTATCGCAGCTTACAGGTACGTCCGTTTTGGAGATAATCAGTTACCCTCTGCCGTGTGCCAGTGCGGTCAGCACCCTCACGGGGTATATCGGCACGCGTTGTCAGCACGGAGGCGTATAATACCATTGAGGAGTGTGTGCATGCATGGCGTGCATTTCTTGTGCAAATTCTATACATGTGCTAACCGAAATGCAATTTGCAATTGTCAACCAATCTACGGTACTATCTTTAGATGTTAAAAAAGCGAGGAAAGACATTGTCTACTCTGTTGTTGTTGTATTTGCTGCAATCGTGTTTTGATCTTTTTTCGCATAATAGGAGCGCTCTGATTTTTCTTGAATGCTTATTGGTTAATGTGTGTCTACCTGCTGCGCATTGTGTGCATTCGAACGGATGGGATATCTTCGGACGATGGGATACAGCATGCCAGCACATGATTCTGCGTAAACACGCCCTTCTGCGGCTAACAGCCTTGATGGAGAAGTATAGCCCGCCGTACAAAACTGGCTGGGCGTGGAGCGTGCCAAAGTTCATCAAGAAGATGACCACCCCTAACTACAAAGGTGAGTTCCTGCCTGTAGTGGTTGGTAGTGGCTACGAACCGGCCACCCCCGGGCCACCATATCACGTTCAACTCTCTCCGCTTCTCGAAGCCTGGCTCCCTTGCCTGGGCTTCTGTTTCTTACTACCCCACACTCTCTTTCTTCTTTTCGTCCGAACCTCGGGCTTCCGACGTTATACATATATAGGCACTGATAATAACAGTAATAGTTGTCGGCCCCTGATCGCACTTCCGATGCCAATAATGGCCGAGTAAGAGCGAGCGGCGCCCATTGACCCTATATATATATATATATATATATATATACATACATACGTAGACAATCACATGGGGCGTAGAGAGGATATAAGTCTATGTTGATGTTGTCGGGAATGCCGTGCAACCTGCTGTCATTATTGTACTTGTGCGGGCGAATAATTGCCAGTTGCTATAGTAGAACAAAGCGGAGAAGTCTAGATACCGGGATGGAGGTATTTGGCTATTTGGAAAAGCGTGTATATATATATATATAGATAGATAGATAGATAGATAGATATGTGTGTGTGGTTGCTTGTGTGTCTCTTTGTCGTGATCGCAAACATCATAGCCTACTTATTGGCTTAAATATGGCGTTTATTATAATACTAATACAGATCACCGAAAACGGTAACCAACGATCAGATCTTCCAGTGAGATCAAGAGTTTTAGTCGTGATACTATAATGATCCAAACGCATGCTATGTTTCGCATGTCATTTATAACTTGTGCGTTGCCCTAGCAAGTGTGGCTTCCAGCGTGGTATTGCCAATTGGGGCATGGGTTGCAAAAACTAGCAACGTCTAATCGCGGGCTTTGATTTGTCCTAGAAGGCTGGAGCTATAAGATTTTTGTCTGCGCACTCTAAATAAGTGGTTATATATATATATATCTTCACTCTTCCCCCCCCCTCTATATATATATGGAGAGAGAGAGGGGGGGAGAAGAGTGAGCGTCTATTTTTGACACAGCACCATGGTGGCGGTTCGACATCGCCTGCCGATAAGCCTCACTCGACTAAGTAACGGCTCTTTTTCTGCTATCTTTCATCTCCGTGTGGCGGCGTTTCGAATTTCGTCTGGCGTCGTTGATGACGACGACGACGATGTCGATGAGTACAGATAAAGCAACGTTCGGTGTTCCGCTGACGGCTCACGTGCAACGGTCGGGTCACCCTCTGCCACCATCGATTCAGCGGGCGATGCAGTTCGTGGCGTCGGTGGCGCCCCGATGCGGCGGCGTTTTTCGAAAGTCAGGCGTGCGGTCGCGCATCGACAAGTTACGTGCGCTGCACGAGACATACGCACTCGACGCTCGCCGTCTCGTGTACGAGAGCCAACAGTGCTACGATGTCGCCGACATGGTGAAACAGTATTTCCGAGAACTACCTGAAGGCGGCCTGCTCACCGCCAAGTTCTCGCAAACCTTCCTCTACATCTTCATGCGTAAGTGCCTTTTTGTTATATATATATATATATATATATATATATATATATATATATGTATGTATATATATATATATTGATTCCCAGAGGTAGACCTTCTTTCTGAGTGTTCTGTGCTTTATGCTTCTTTTCCTCTAAAAACTTCATGTAATTGTTGAGCGTCTTAGAGCGACTACGGCCGCAAAGGATAGCCTAAAGTCGATTCGCTAGTTGTTTGCTGCTCCCGGAAGTGCGACCGTGGTGTTACGTAGAAGCGTCTGTAGTAGTTAGCGGAGCCCCTAGGAAATGCATGCGACGCCGAGACGGAACTATCAACGGTGAGGACAACACTTTTGTGTATGTTTACCTGTCCGCTTCCCGAACAGACATCCCTGAGGAGCATCGTCTAGAGGCGCTACAGTCGGCTGTGTTGATTCTGCCTGACGAGAACCGTGAGGTGCTTGAGACACTACTATGCTTTCTGGACGAGATTGCCCAGGCGTGGCAACAGCACGGCATGACGGCGCCTAACCTGGCCGTCTGCTTTGCGCCGAGCATCTTCCAACTGGCCCAGGCTACCAGCCCGAAAAGGTGCGTCATCTAAACGCGCGATTGGAAATATATATACAACCACCACACTTGAGTCAATTGTGGTATAGTATCACATCTCTCTTCATAGATAGCGCAGAATCTTGTCCTGTAGATATTCAGTTATGCTTTTCATCAGAGCTGTTCAATCGTTTTTCCGATGAACCGCTCCTGTTATTTTTGTTCAGGATTTATTTGACACACGCTTCTTTTTGGGGCATCCGTGTCAAATAGTGTACAGCTCGTTGGTCTTATATATATATATATATATATATATATATATATATATATATATATATATATAATATATACAGTCCACTTGCCTATGTAGTTATTCTTGTATTTTAAACAAAATGTATGCGTATGGACTTATAATACACATAAGAAATAGATAACGCGCATAGCATTAAGGTAAGTGCACAGGCCGTTTAGTCGCTGAGAAAAAAATGCTGACAATATACATATTCGACAATATTATTGTTAATGTTAGACTATAGCTTATTGCGCTAAATTATCGGAAGTTTCAGTGCCAGTCTTAAAAGCACAACGGCTAATATAGCCGGGTCATCCGTTGCTGAACGAAAATATTATTCATATTCAATTTAGCAATATTCCAAATTATTTTGGTTACATTTGGTTTAGTTCACTTAAATTCAGTATAAAAAACACTTCATGTATCGAGTTGTCCTCATAATCGTTTATCTGTATATACCCTTCCGATAAAAGAGGTAGTACAATCATGTATGCCCTGGCGCTGCCAATTCCACAGCATGATACTTGGCACACCTCCGCAGGCAGAACTGGCAGGTTCACGAATCGCACTTCTGGCAAAAAGCGGTATAGACATGGTGACTGTCACATGCCGGCCCAGGCAAAAGGTGCAGGGCAGTTAATACGTCCAAAACCTCCTACCTTCTGTCTGGTCTGTTCGACTATGGCTCCGAAATAAAACATTGGAAGGGACAGTCTTCGGACATGATTTACTTTCCCGTGAAGAGAGACAAGAGTCGTCCGTGCTGTTTTTCGCTTATACGCGCTGTGAACGTCGTTTTCGTGTAATGAACCCAAACACCATGATACAGGAAAGAGTTAACAAACTCCAACAGTTGGTCACACTTACGTATAACGTCAGTGGCGTCCAATTGACCTCCACGCTTGAACTCCATGGGTGTGTTCTTCCTGATGCTGATTTCATGTCTCTTTGAAACGAGGAACGTCTCTATCATAGAGGTAGTGCGCCTAATGGCACATAGGACGCGATGTGCGACCACGACATTATCTCTATACATCACCAACAAGATCAGCGAGGAAAAGGATAAATTAGCGTACCGCAGGAGCGGGTGCTCCTGCGGAGTTGCCACATTCTCCCTAATCTTCTATACACCACCTCGCCATCTACCAATAGGGTGTCCTCATCCATGAAACTTTCTATTTCACTCAGGACTTAAGTTATTTATGTTCGAGGCTACCTTAATTACACCAAAGAGCTTCAAGGACGCGGGATTTAAGAAAATGCGTTAATCAATGCTTGCTATTAGCAGGTAGACTGAAGCACTGTTCGCATCAAAGTAACATCAGCAATCCCATAACAGAGGGTACGTAACCTTCGCCGTTCAGCCCTGACTGAGGCCCTTGCCGGAGGGTGGCTCCTGCTCTGGATGATTTCCTAGATACTCCTCGGGTCGCCTGGCTACCAGCGAACGGCTAGCAATTCACGGTACTTCCCTTATCTACCACACAGACCAGTGCTTTATTTCAGTCGCTACGAAATGTTTTTCAGTGTGCCAAATTATAAAGATTGGATAGCACGAAGACAGCGCAGAATTGGATGAGATACCTATAATTTTTCGGCAGGAAGTAAGCCGTCTGTGAAGCTCTGAGAAACACCTTCTTTTTGCTGAATGAGGGGAGAAATTACACCGCCTTTTTATGTACCTAAAGCGGTGTCCAAATATATCGGGTACCGAACAAGTACACTGGGCAAACGAAAAACGGAAACAGTGTACCGGAATTACGGAAATAAGGTACAGCACTACCCTACCTGCCAGACGGTGTCGGCAATCACTACGTTGCTGCGCTTCTCCGGCGCACTCAATGTCGACCTCAACGAGTTCCAGACCAGCCTGGTTCCCTATCCTCGCATTCACTTTCCTCGCGACACGTATGCGCCGATCGATTCGGCCGAGAAGGCTCCTGACGAGCAGCACAACGTGCTGGAGATCACCAGCGCTTGCTTCGAGCTACAGAATCAGCTCGTCGTTTGCGATTCGCGCAATAGCAAGTTTATGGCCTGCTGCCTTCTCTACCGTGGTGATGTCGTTTCGAAGGACGTGAACGCCACAATAGTAGGCCTCAAGCAGAAACGCTCGATTCAGTTCGTCGAGTGGTGCCTCACCGGCTTCAAGGTTGGCATCAACTATCAGCCCGCGGTGGTTCCCGGCGGTGACCTGGCGTAGGTGCCTCGGGCCATCACTGTGCTGTCGAACACCACAGCCATTGCTGAGGTGTGGTAAAGGCTCAACCACAAGTTCGACCTCATGTATCAGAAGCGGGCGTTCGTTCACTAGTACGTGGACGAAGGAATGCAAGAAGGCGAGTTCTCCGAGGCGAGTGAAGATCTCGCAGCTCTAGAGAAAGACTACGAAAAGGTCGCCAGGGAGGCTAGAGGCGACGAGGAGCAGCCTGTCGACGACGGATACTAGACAAGATTTTACGTACTGGTGGAAACACGGGAGGCAGTTTGGTGATTTGAACGTAGTGCTACTGGCCGCACACTATCTGCACTAACGCATTTACACGTACCAATTTCAAGGACTAAACTATATAGAATTGAGTTTTGAAGCCCTATTCGTATCTGCTATGGTGTGCTATTCAATACACAGCATTTACATGCGTATCAATAGAGAAATACCCTGCCGAAAACGCGCATGAGCGATGCGAACTGTCGTATTTTCCGACTGGTGTACGCTGCGGTGAGGGAATAGTCGATAGGAATTTTCCATGTAAATACCGAGCGATTTAAAATTAGCCCTGTTTGTATGAAGTACTTTAAGCGCACATTGACCAAATTGATACAAGAGTTATACTCCACAGTAAGAAACGCGTACAAGCCCTGCCCTAAAGCGCACACTATACAAGCTTTTAAGTCGTTTAAAGTCATATATTCGTTTCGAAGCTGCTTCGAGTGCTCTGGCTGGTTTGTCGATATGTTTGTAACCTCGGACGTCAATTTTACTGATGATATTATCCTTTTATAGTTTGTTTTGTAAGTATTTATTCAGATGTGTAATATGGTAAGTACTATTTAGCCGACGCCACATTATCGGCGACGTGGGCGTTTGAATCTTACCATAATAGTAATACACTACTATTAACTAGATAAAATTAAACACAGATCACTAAACTGTGTTTGATTTTATCTAGATACGGGGCATACCAATCAAGACAATCAAACTGAAGAACGCTGCAAACGAACGCTGTCCTTGATGATTTTTTCAATTCGTGAGTTTTCTTCCCAGGCTTAGCTAGCGAGCAGATTTTTTTTTTTTTTTTTTTTTAACGCTCTGACAACTACATTTTAGACGCTCGTAATGGGCTAAGTTGCCTGTGGCACGATAGCGTCTAAATGCATCTATCGTCATCGCGTTCTCGTACTGGAATTATATAGGCTTTCTCCAGCAGAGGTATGTAGCAGCAAGGCAATGACAACCACGTCCAACAAATTCTACCAGCACGGCCAGGGCTCGAACTAGCGATGTTTTGCTAACCGTGGTTGCCATGGCAACGCCCCGTTTCGAACGGTGCGTTAGCCGCCTAAGCCACCGCCGCTACAGATGTTGCGGCGTTTGCTCCTCGACGTGGCTGACACTCGTGTTGGTGCTCCCGTCATCGTCATCACGTTCTAAAAGAAGGCGGTGCAGAACCGGGGCTCACGCCGGGGGGTATAGAGATCTCATTTGGTTTTTGTACGCCGTCTTGCAACTGAGATGAGCAGTTGAGACCGCCAACCGCAAATTGGGTAGCAAGCGTCCGCCAAGTAGCCCAGTACTTTGACGGGACAGCCTTTCTTCGGCAGCACTAAAACGACGCTTGCTTCGCCGAGCAGCAACAAGCGAACAAAACGAACACAGAAACGAAAACGAAAGGCGTCTCGACACTCGTCGCGCCCAGCCTAAAGGTAGCAGCACTTCCCCGGGAAGCTTTACGGGTAGAGTCGTGACGAAATTCGTCGCCCAGCAACTCCGCTCCCACCTCCCGTGAAGTTTGACGATGATGTCGAGGGCTTTGCTAGATAAACAGCCTGAATTGAGGACAACATGTGGACACTGGGGTGTGTGTGTGTGTCTGTGTGTATACTTCACGCCAAACGAAGTGGATTGTGAAACGCTTTTTTGCTCGACTCGTCGTAATAGTAGTTTATGACAGCTGAACTATTTGAAGTACCAGCAGGTTACGTTTAGGTATCCTTTGACAGCTGTTAAAATCGGGCCAACTATCCTACGAAGCGTAGTTCATACTCGTAGAGACAGCGCCACTCCGTTTAAACTGTGTGGTCGTTTGTGTTGCCCGCCTAAGATAGTTGCTACAGTACGAAGTAATAAATAGCTGATCAACACACTACTTTGGAACTGCTAAGCCTCTATCATTGTATGGCCTTAGAATGCGTGTGTATATCATGGTTGTTAGCGCCACCACTATTCGATACAGTTGTGATACGACCTGGGCGGTAATGTGTGTATCGTGAGAATTGTATGAAAGTGTAAATTCACCAAAATCCTATTAAAAGTTTGTAAGGACGGAAAATCTAGTTTATCGTTTTTGTCACTTGGCAATTTACATCGTAGCGAACTCCAGGGGCCGACGTCCGACTCCATAGTAATGGTGACCTATCGTTGCTTAATTCACTTATTTCGACCTTAGCGACCTTGAAACGCCCCCTGAGGTCCAGGTTCAGGCTGCGCAACGTCAGTTCGGGGAAGCACGGTTACTGCGCCTTCTATCGGCGCATAGAATTAGGCAAAAAATATGAAAAATATTTTTTGCGTAGTTTTATATACATCTTTATTTGACTAAGATGAGATTCCATTAGACTACCTTTACTATATATATATATATATATATATATATATCTAGATAGATATATATATATATATATATATATATAATAAAGGTAGTCTATATATATATATATATATATATAGACTACCTTTACTATATATATATATATATCTAGATAGATATATATATATATATATATATATATATATATATCTATCTATCTATCTATATATATATATATATATATACAGGGTGTGAAACGAAGATTTTTAAAGCGATGCATAGAATTGTAGAGTTCGTTAAAGCAAATATTTTTTTCCAATAAAACATGGTCTTTAAGACGTCTTGTTTCGGAGTGAGAGTGAAATTACTACAATTTGTGACAATGGTGTTTTCGTCCGACATAGGAGCACAAAATGTGCTGTTGCGAGACAACCAGTTCTCCTAAGCACACGTTCGTGTTCGTGATAAAATTCTGCTCCATCTGAAGAATATGCAAGGCCGGTCAGAAGACGCGACACGGTCGCTTAGAAGAGAACTTGCCAAAAATGAAGTTTTTTATTAACGTTCACGCCAAATACTTCAAAATCATAACCCTACAATCACTCACAGCGCTAAGAACGGACGTACTCAACCAATGGGCAATTCAACGGCGATCATTTTTGTATCAAATATGTGTCAATGCGAGCTGTGGTTGCGAAGAAATTACGAGTTTTCGGAGGGCATGTCGAGATTGACTGCATGTAAAATGACTGTGTGGCGACGTTCACTACCGCCGACGTGTCGCGCGACAGCCGCAGCGCGTCATTTTTCATGCAATTAATCTGAACATCCCGCCGAAAAATCGTAATTACTTCGCAACCACAGCTCGCATGGACATATGTTTGGTAGCAAAACGATCATCATGAATTGCCCATCGGCATTGAATATGTCCGTTTTGAGCGCTGTGAGTGGTTGTAGGGTTATGATTTTGAAGTATTTGGCGTGAACGCTAATAAATAACTACATTTTTGAGTTTTCTGACCGGCCTTGCATATTCTTCAGATGGAGCAGAATTTTATTGACTGGTTGTCTTGTAACAGCACATTTTGTGCTCCTATGTCGGTCAAAAACACCATTGTCACAAATTGTAGTAATTTCACTCTCACTCCGAAACAAGACGTCTTAGAGGCTATGTTCTATTGCAAACATATTTGCTTTAACGAGCTCTACAATTCTATGCATCGCTTTTAAAACCTTCCTGTTACACCCTGAATATATAAAGAAAATAATATTTAAGAAAAATAGCCTTTACTATATATATATATATATATATATATATAAAGAAAATTATATTTACGAAAAATAGCTATAGAGATGTTATAATCTCTCTATGTGTCGGTTTTTTATTTAACTGATAACCGTACACAAATAACTGGTGGTGGCGGCGTTATCTAGAGAACTAGTGCGCTAGTAATGGTTATCATTTACCAGGGTGTCGCCAGTTCTATCTCTGTTATTGATCAAAGTTTTTTGACCGATGCTTATTGAAAATAGATGATAAACCATACCGCTAGCCTAGAACGAAAAACACGTTCCTATAAAAATAAATAAATTCTAGTTTAATCATATGTATGCCTGTTTTGCAAATCACTATTGATACAGCGGTTGATAACAACGCCGGTTAAAGATATATCAATGCTTGCTGCCGCTTCCCAAAAAAAGTGTTTGATTATTTGACTGGTATTCAAATCCCACCGGAGCCCGAATTTGTCGATCGTTTGATGACACTGACTGCGCCCACCTCAGTAATGGCAGATTTCCACTGTGATTTAGAACACGCAACATGAAGCAATACCTGAGCTCGTTGCATACTCAAAACCCGCGTTGAGTGCGTTTTCTTTGTTATCAAACATATTTGATTTTAATTAACTAACAATAACCATGAACATGTGATTATTGTCACTATGGTTATGACTACTGCTCTAAAATTACGTTTAAAAGCGTTCCATTTAACTTGTCCGCGTTTTCTACAAAAGTTTGGTTTTAGTGCTGTTATGGCGCGGGGTCAGGATATGCTGTCAGGGTCACCGGAAATATTCGAACAGAGTTTCATGACTAGGATAATGAGGGGAGGCTTTTTGGCTCATCGCGAAATCACAACCAGCAGTACTTCCGCTACTCTAGTAGACTAGTGCGAACATAATAATAATAATAATAATAATAAAACATTGCCGCTGGCGCCGGTGTCGTCCTTGTTTTTTCACGTTGGTTCGGACGCGAGCAGAAAGCGAAACGACCAGTGGAGTGGCGAACGGGAGATCTGCGAGAATCGTGCAGGTAACGAGTGTCTCTGCAAAATGATCGAATGGCACCAGCAGCTATTCTCGGCGTCCGTCCAGATCCTACAGTCGGCGCGGCTAGCGCTCGAGGAGCCAACCGACATTCAGAGCTTTCTGACCAGCGACTCGCCCGAACCTCAGTACCGACTTCACCTCGACGCCTGTCTCTACCTGCTCATGCAGGAGGTACGCCTCAACAAGGGCTGGACGCAGGTGTCGCATCCCGACCTCGAGCTCGCCTACAAAAAAATCGACGACGACTACCACTACATTCGGCTATGGAAATGCTCCGTGCTGGTAAGTAAACAGTTGCAACAACAGCAGCAGCAGCACTCTAATTATCTACGTTGGGCAGGTTCAAGCGTAACGCGTCGCTAGCTTGGGCGGTTCGGGGAGATGTCATCGCTTTACACACAGCGGCATACATGCATTATTTATGCCCGTAGTTGTTTGTCCCTTCGATCATTCGGAGAAAGTCATCCGATCGGTGTCCACGTCCACTACGTGGCGTTGTGGATGTCTAAGTGCGCGTCGGTATTCAACTGAAACACACGGAGATTCCACTACTGAGAGGGTAGCAGTCAATTTAATAACGACTACGGTGTTTCCGAGTAAAGGGCAACAGCTTCGCTACTAAGCAACCTGGTTTGGTAAATCTCGTTGTTTTGATGACACGTATGCTACACATTTTTGTTGCTAAAATAAGGTTATTTGTTTAGACCAATATTATATTACACATGCATGTATATGTTTGGTACTATAGTGCCATATATATATATATATATATATATATATAGTTGGTAGAAATTAGGACGGTTTGCTATTGGTAGATTCAGTTTGCTGCATTACGTTTACACACGTACCCGATAGTGTGCTGCACGAAAATGACGGCATAATGGCACGCCAGAATGAAAAAAAAAATGCATCAAAGTGCTCTGTGATGCACAGAGGTGCATCACCGCTTACGACATACCGACCATGGGCCAAACACCGCCCTTTTGGGCCAACAAAAGCCACTTTCGCAATGTTGGGGCAAATCACGGGTAAATTACTAGCTCTAAGTGCAGCCGTAGCAGCATAAAATACAAGTAAACAAGGCTCACTTCGAGTGCAGTCAAGCACAATGTGCGTGTAAAAAATGGGTGGGCTTATTTGCGTTTATTGTGTATCCACCAAATGAAGGCTGAGCGATCGATTGATCGCCCGCTTTCAGCAGGCCTAATAATATTAAATAATTATTAAAAAATAATAATAATCATGATGATGATAACAACATCAACAACAACAATTCGTTTTACTCTTATTATTAATTCACTCGCGAGGTTCGAACGTGTTTTTATTAGGTTCAGTAGTTTTCATGTTATTGGCTGTGCCACAGTTCATAGGTCCGAGGTCCGTCTATAAAAATATTACCACAAAATTGTAGCATCATTCTTAGTATTACAACTGGTCCCTGTGTTGCAGATTTCTGCGCCCAAGGGCATCGATAGTTTCGATAAGTGTGTAAATGTAGGCATACCTGTCCGCTCGGAAACGGTGTTGGTCTGCCTGATACGACACTCCTGGATATATATATATATATATGGGTGTGGGTGTGTGCGGTTGAAGCTCTGGTTATAGTCGCGCGGATTACCATCGGTGTCGTTGCCGCGGTGGATAGAGTATTCAGGGAACCTTCTTTACAGGGCTGAGGGGAGGACTCTTTGCAAGGCAAGAATGTCCTGAACGAAACGGCGTCCGCATTTGGCGTGTTTGCGTATGAATGCGAAGCAGCTGTGTGAATAGGATTGCCGTTGCATCCGATAGTCTTGCTTTCGCTAACATGCATCTTGTTGCTTTGCAAACTAGCACTCATTTCAAACGACCTGAACGCGGGAGGTGTAACAGCTGTGTACTGGTTGTATATTTGCATTGTATGCACGTTTATATATATATATATATATATACATATACACAGCTGCTCTGAGATCTTCTCATAAAAAAAGTTCAGACGATATTTTGCCGCATCCGTATTGTACACAATGCAATATCAAAAATACACAATGAACGTGTCAAGTCTCACTTAGCGAAGAGCAATGTATTGCGTGTGGTATTTTCGTTCATCGCAATGAAGATATCGATCTACCGTAACGAAGCAGCTTATTTGTCATTTAAATCAGCGCACCGTACTCTTTCGCGGCAGTTTCGAACTAGAATTTTGTTACTCTAATTGTTGCTAGGCGATTTATTAAACGCTGAAGGTATTCAGGTAACCCCAATATTTACCGAGTTCGGTGCAGGTGAAAGGTCACTAGGTAACGTAATTTAAAAACCGCAGAAATGCAGTTACATTTTACTGAGTTCATACTTTATATGCATCTAACTACGCGCGACACAAAGTAGGCGTCATATATATATATATATATATATATATATATATATATATATATATCTGTGTGTAGTGCTTATGCCACGACATGCGAACGCCTGGATAGAACATCTGCCGCTTATGGATTTCCGATATTATTCACCTTCGACGAACATACTCCTTCGTCTCCTGTATCAGCGCAGTTTTTCCTTGGCCATACTCCCGCCGAGGCAGTCCGTATTATCGCTTACCGTGCACGCCGCCTAGATGTGTTACTTATGACTGTACGAGATAAAATACTTCTACCTATGGGCTGGTACCAGAGATCGATTGTTTTCTATTTGATCTGGCTGCTCAAATTGTTTATTATGTCAATGAAATGAAGGCATACATCTGCCTACAGCTCTACCAGGAAAGTCAGAGCCTCTATTAGGTTATGATTTTAATTTCGTCCATATCTTGCATTTCTACCACACACCGCTGTTATCATCATGACAGAGCAATCCAGCAGGCCAATATGATCGTCGATCTCCCACTTTAGCGAGACAATACACGTCCAGTCCTCACATAGATAGTATCATCGAGTTTTTCTGACGTCCCAGGAAGCGTGCCCCCGCACGAAACGGTTTTTTTTCCAAGTCAGCTACGCCGCAAGTGCTGTTGTCGGAGTTAGCGTTTGTGCAACATGCACAAGCATGTCTGTCCCGTCTGTGCGCAAATGTAAACGCCAAGGCCCAACCACGGCACCAGCTGACGACACGACGCGACGCTTCATTCGGATTCATCCAAATTTGGCGAACAGCGTTCTACCTGTTCTCCCGTTTGTCGCACCGCGCCAACCAAACAACTTATGTTGGACTTCTCAGCCCGGCAATCGATCCGCCGAACGTACGAATGGGATATCGAGGCTGACTGTTTGTTCGTTCGCTAGTGCTTTTCATCGAACGAACGCAGACGGGAAATGAAAAGAAAAGGACTGTCGACGCTACGTCGCCTTCACGACTGCGCTATTTGCTAGTCACGCGGCAGGATCAGTTCTTGGCGCTCGATGGAAATTTTTGTCGTCCCGGCACAAGACGGTTGGATATATTGCTAATTATTTATGCGCATAACCTCTTCCGTGTCAGCCGTGTTGCCGCCGTCTTGCCGTTTCCCTAGTGGAAACTTGTGTTCCTCTAGCCCACCAGCTAAATAGATTCGTTGCTTCGAGCACCCACCCGTCCCGCGGGCGTTTATCGACGTTTATCAGTGTTTCCAACACCAATACTCCGTGGGGCGCAATCGACGAAAAACTTTGTCGACCGCCGGTAGAGACAGGCGGGCACATCACAATGCACTGGCTTAGAAACAATCTTCTCCATTTTTCTCCAGCGTTTCCTCCCTCAGGTTTCGGTCATGTGTTCCGCCAAGCTTGCATTCAGTGGTCGAACCATAACCAGACGTACAGCTAATATACAAAGTTATTGTAGTGGTAGCGTATGCGTGTGCGACTGGAAAATTGTGACATGTGACATTACTACACTTAACATTGATATGCCTACCTTAACTGAGGTATTTACATATACCTTCTATAGTTGAAGCAAAAGGTAAATCTAGTTTGTATGAACTACCCTCACAGGCCGACAAGGTACGATAACATTTGCTATAATCATATTATATTGTAGTCTACGTTTTCGGTACCCTACTGTGGACAGCAGAAATTGTGAGTATTTGGGCAAGAGCTAAAGTTGTCCGTTCGTTATTCGTGTCGAATATGTTTGTTGCTGGCATAACGCGTTCTGTACGGAGGGTATCTGTCAGTGGATCAGTCAGTTAGGAAGTACGCCAGCTGAAAGCGTTATCCGACGAGGTGAATCGTCCGCTGCTTCTGGGTGGATGTTTGTACACGTCAACCTTAACAGCGCCCGCCCTGCTCGCAACGATCCTGAATCTTTGCGTCGGTTCCTCGACTCAAAGAGAACCAGGCAGAAGGGCAGAGGGAACTTTCCAATTCTTGGCTTCAAAAGGGTGAATGAAGCCTGTTGCAATGGCAGGTTTTGGTGGGCTTGGCAGGCTTGAAAGGTCTTCAAGGCGTCTTCGGGCCTACGACACGGTGTCGCCGGGTGACATCCAAATCGATTTGCGCGTCGACGAGGGCCAACGAAGTCGTCACCCCGCTGGAAAAGGCGCGAGACGGTGTAGGCTGACGCAGGCCGGCTGTCTCAGGGAGAGGCCTTACGGCGGTGATGTTCTGTTCCATCTCAGCGCTGCGAATCACTATGCCACAAAAGCGGCGACACATTTCGTCAGTCCCTTATATGTACATATATTTATCTATGTATATATGTGTATATATCTATTTATATATATATATATATATATATATATATATATATATATATATTTATATATAT
This sequence comes from Dermanyssus gallinae, assembly GCA_003439945.1. Taxonomy (NCBI): domain Eukaryota; kingdom Metazoa; phylum Arthropoda; class Arachnida; order Mesostigmata; family Dermanyssidae; genus Dermanyssus; species Dermanyssus gallinae. Next base: position 240,359 of record QVRM01000887.1, read on the forward strand.
ATATATATATACGCATATAGCTAAGGAGGAACATGAAATGCAGACACGTAAAATACGATTTGAGACAGCCTTTTTTTCTCTCTTTATTTATGTCTCTCTCTCTCCCTCTATATATATATATATATATATATATATATATGTACACACAAAAAAAGAGATGGCCGATGGCATATAATTGCGGCTGCTCTCAATGTTAGAAGCTGTTTGAATAAAAACCATTGCGTTGAAACCTTCGCAACTACTGGTTTCAGCCGACACGACGTCGGCCTAACAAACACTTAATACTGCTAATCGCACAATACATAATCTGAAGTCCTTAGCGTGTATTTGGAATACATTGATGAGCTTGTGTAAATGTTCTTTAGGGGTGTCCCAGGGAAATAAGGTAAGCAATGTTAAAACAGATATACTTATAATTAACTCAACTAATCCTATAGAGCCTAGAGCCTACGTATTGATCCTCACAATGCTAGTCATAACAGTACTCTTTCGTCGTTCTCCTGTATTTTCCTGTATACGTCATGCCAGGTTCTTTAGGACCAAGCCTGTGTCCTGTGTGCCAATAGGTACAATGTTTCCTGTAGCAATAGATATAAAATGGTATCATTTTATAAGCTTGAGGTATTCACGGCGTTGCTCTGCTCTACTGCGTTTTGCGACCGTGTCCTGGCTCACCTGTAATACTATGAGGTTGCTGTCGTGCATAAAACCATCAAATCTCAAAGTATACATTTTTCCATGTGACCAGTAAAGGGTAGTTACGACGTTGGGGGGTTACCTCGCTCGCAGATATGAGGCATTTGATCGAGGCGTGTTCAGGCTTGCCCGTTCTGTTGAGAACTCTCCCGACGATGCTGTTGCTCTCCTACATGAGCCTACGGGCCTTTTGAAGCAGCGCAGTGGGTGTAAACCATTAGACTCCGCGGTTTTTCCACAGGATCTGCAGGAACATGGTTTGCTCACACGAGCCGCGTTTCTCTGTACGGACCTCTCTGTACGGATCATTCGAAATGAGTTGAGGTCTCGTATGGTGCAGGCTGGCGGCGAGGGCAAAGTTTTAATGCAGCTCTATCTACAGGCATATTGCGCAGCTAAGAATATAGCACTATTTTTGTCACCGGCGAAATTATCTAACATCTCCCTGGCATATCGTTTGCTTTCCTATCCATTGAGTATGCGCCGATGGCGGTCTTCCTCAAGTGGCGGGTGTCGTGCATGAGCCCGATGGCCTTTTTTCGCCGAGTGTTTTGCTTCTTGATGTTTAGTGCACATTTTCCGTTGCTAGCAAGGAGGCAACTGATTAAAAGGACTGGATGCTAAACAGGGCTAGATCAACAGCAGGTTTTCGTTACAGAAGATCATCTTCGTTACGGAAAGACGTGCCCCTTTTCAGTATTTATTTCGAGGTTATGTTTAAGTCTCTATTTATCTCTGCTAATGTCTATTTTTGTTATCTTTACGAGGACTTTATTGGAAGAGACGCATTCTATCTAGTAATTTCATTTTCTTTGTGTAGCCTGTAGTGCGTGGATCAATGGGCTCGCAAGCTGGCTGCATGTTATTTATGTGTATGTTTCAAACATATCACTGAAAAATTCCTGTAGGTATTAGTGCTTGTATACCGTTAAGGAGCTGTGTTTTAATGAATCTATTATGGGATCTACTCTCATCGTCGTCTAATACATTGCTATGTCATAACGCCCATCCTCGTCTGATACATTGCTATGTCATAACGACATTTCTACTACTTCCGCGCCTTGCGGCTTTTCCATTAACTACCAGTTTTTCATTTTAATTATTAGATTACTAATAACTTCATAGCAAAGCTACTAGGGTAGATAGTCTTTGGACTCATTCTAGAGTCGGAGTACGCGAACTCAGTCGGTACTCTTGTTTACTGTGCAAATTTTTAAACAAGGTGCTGTATAACGTTACCGAAATCGTTTGACCGTACATTTGTATACTTCATAGATCAGTAGTGTCAACACGAATTTGATTACTGCTGCCAGTTTCCTGTCGAGCCCGGTGGCGTGGTGGATCAAGTCTGCGCCTCACAGCCGGCGGAGACACATAGGTGCGCGGGTTCGAGCCCCACCGTTGCACATTTGTATTTAAGGGGGTCCGTCTATAAAGCAATGTGAAAAACAGTTCCGTAGACGTTAAATCTTGGCTGAGGGTCAGCCCGAAAACTTTAGGTACACATACCTGCTGGTATACTCTCCTGGCGTGGCGTGTCGTCTATAGTTATTTTTTACTGTTAGTTTTGTCATTTAGTGCGAGGCTTGCGCAGGTTTTGTCATGTGCTTTAGGGGAATTCCGTCGCAAAAGCATACATACACAGTCAATCGCATCTTCAACTCTTTCTGCTTGGGGGGGGGGGTGTTATTTTGCACCCCGTCTCTTTCTTTTTTGCCTTTTTACTTCATTGGCTTTCATTAGATTATTATCGCTGTCAAATTGACTTGAGAGTGTTTCCCCAAGTACCGCTGTTCATGGGGTCGTAAGTCATCTGTTTAGTTGATATTACGATTCAACGACTGGGGCGAGCTTTCTTTCGCGTTTCATTAGTGGTAACTGCTATTCGGCAGTATGATTCTCTGTTTTGTTGCTGTGTCGCGTAAGGACCGGCGATCGATAGAGAGAGATAAAGAGAGAGAGATAATTATACAATATACGGGATGATGAGACATTCAGATGGTGGGCATACGAAAGCAGGTAGCCCGCAGGTTCCCGCTGCGCAACTTGTGCGGTAATTGACTGTGGCCAAAAGCCCCACTCTAAATACCAACAAGCGTCTACCTAGCAGAAGGCGGTCTACGTCCGGCCTCCCGATAAGAACACACGTTTATTGTTAGGTTACTCCGTCCATAGCTTGGGCGATTTAGAATAATGATGTGTAGGAGAACTTTTTTCGTTTCGGCTTAGTGTCTGCCAAGTCGAGAGTAAGTAGCTTTAGGAATAGTAATAGTAGTAGTAGTACTGACAACAAAGGCGATCATATTTCTAGTAATAGGAGTTCTTTTTTCCCCGTTGTAACATATTTACGACGATGTCCTTATTGCCAGATACTTATGTTCACCTGAATAAGTAAACGCAAGTACGGTTAAGGTTAACAACGACTTGGTACGATGCTCTTAGGTAGTTCAATAGTAATATGACGTTATCGATTATATTACAATTGTTGTTGGCATTAATAATAATAGCACGGGACACTATTACAACCATGCTGCACCCGGGTCCTTTAGAAGAACATCCCGGCCAGGACTGAGGAGGAAACAAGATATATGTTTGTGCCTATTGCCATGGAGACACTAGGACTAATCAGCAAGGGAACCGAAGTATTCCTTAAATATCTACGTAAGCAAATTTAAGAGATCACGAGCGGCCGAAGACAGGACCAATTCTTTAAATAATAATAATAACAATAATAATAAAATAATAGATATTGTGTTGAATCAACGTTCTCACTTGTTCATGGCGCCTATAATAGAAGCCGCATTCAGTCTACAAATAACCAGCGACATCACCGGTCTCAGAAACGTCGCTTTGAGTTGGTCGCCCGTAATTTCTTCCAAACGTTTTGCAATATTCCTAAAAAAAATGCAGTGCTAACACTCATTGGACCCAGTGTCTTCAAAGCCATAGGTACGAAGTGGTAGCATCTTGATAGCTCGAGATATTTTCTTCGTTTTTCAATCTGCGTGTTCCGGCGCCAAACTGAGGGCGGGTCTTGAATCCATCTGCCGCTAAAGGAATGCTAAGCTAAGCTGCTAAAAACGGCACGTTCTTTTATTGATGTGAGGCCACCCGTGATATCCCTTGTCTATTTCTCACAATTAAGCGTCTCACGTGCTTTAAAATGGCTCCTAATTGCCGCATCTGCCAACACGGTTGTTTTTTCCATTTATTTCTCTCTCTCTCTCTATATATATATATATATATATATATATATTATACATTCTAGAGACTTCCTACACTCACTATTTATCGACTGTATCTACCCTTGAAGGTGGAAGCACCACCCGTCGAGGTCCTAACTCGAATTCTTCGCGAGCGTCACCTCTGGGACGACTGTCTGATCAAGTATCGAGTGCTCCGTCGGCTGGATCCCAACACGGAACTGTGTGGATTTGTACGTGCCGAAATGGGACCCCACGCCAACCGGGAGTACCTAGTAATGCGCACGTGGCGAACAGACATTACATCTAAAGGAACTTGCGCCCTTATCGAGGTAGGTCGTCGAGGTAGCAGACAATCAGGAAGTAGTATATTAGTTAGTGCTCCGATTACGTTAATTCCGACAATCTAATCATGCTAGCCTTTTTCTCTTCCATTTTTCTTTGATTGTCTATTTGTCCCCTTTGCTCCCTCTTCGAGAGCGAAACACCGGTCTTCCAATACGGCTACTGGCAGATTTTACAGAAGCGTTTGAATGTTCTACTCACTACATCTAGCGAAACGCGTGGCAAGCCTGCCTAATTAGCTATTTTACCACCGTCGCTTTCTTTTTTCACTGTCCGCTCGGTGAGTAGCTATTTGGTCAATCACTTGACAAGGCCGAACCGCCGAGACGTCTTTTCTGGCGGAGATGCTCGAACATTTTAAGGGTAACTCACTAATGATATTTTTAGACTGACTGATAGCCGGTGTGATGATGAAATGTGTAGTCGTGGAGAGCGAAACCCTCGTAAGCAACAGGAGTGTAGAAATAGACTTTTACCGACAATAAGCGATTTTTTCTAAAAGACATCTTCGGGCGTTTGGCCGGCCCGTCGATAGGCGTCATCTTTTGATTCTTTTCCAATATCAAACAAGAGTGAGGTCGATATATATATATATATATATATATATATATATATATGCCGATATGCCCTGATTCAACATTTCAGCCGTTTTGGGCGTTTGTTGCAGAACCTACTCCTCATGTGCGGTAAAGCGTCTCAATCGCGTTGGCATTCAGCGTTGCTGGTGTGCGTGGTGTTTTCCCACTTATTCATTCACTCACTCATTTTGGCACTTGGTCCCCAAATTGCGACATGGCGGTGGCTTTGGATTTCCGTATTCGCTATAACCCTAAAGTCTCGTAGCTGTAGATGCTGCGTCTATAGTCTGTGCGAACGCGGTGGTTCAGGCGTCCAGTTTTGTAGGTCGGCAAGATTGTTTGAGTCACTCCTCCGGCCGCCGTCCAGGTGAATTTGTTCGAGAGACAGCGTTTGCTGGCGTTTTGTAGGCGTATGCAGGCAATCTTCTCCAAGTGACTTTGATATTTGACCCCGATGTTGCTGGGCTTCTCGTTTTCGGTCCGAATACGCGCGTTTTCGTTTGTCTCTATCGTTTCTACGCTTTCTCGTACGCTTGCCACAAACGCTTCCTCGCTCTCGAACTCGAAAAAGTTACTATATCACAGCACACGAGTGTTTGTTGTCGTACTATGCGACGTTTTCCTTCTCTAGGAACTACTCGCCATGGTGTGGATGGAAACTCTTGCGTAGGGCTTTGTGTGCCATTTTGTTTACATGTGCAGCTTCGTGTTGCAGTGAGCCTTACTTCGAGCATTTTAGAGGTAGAGCCAAATGTACTTCTGGCCACGTGCGACCGATGTGTCGTCGCACGCCGACAATCGGACGCGTTTCCTGAAATTTTGATTGAGTCGCTCGACTGCAGGTAATCCTGCATAGGCTGAAATACCAGCGTTTTTGTTTGTAGTACCCTTGCTTTTAAATAAGTTCAGCCGTTCTGTTGCGTTAATGTTGGCAATCAGGTTACAGAATACAAAAATATATATATATATATACATGTTAGCAAGCTCACCAAAGATGCTTCACTTTTTTTGGACAGATGTCGGTGACAGACCAGGACTGGCCGGGCTTCGGATCAGGCTACTGCCATGTGAGCATGCATCCATCGAGTGTCCGGGCACACGTGCTAGCCTCACGCTATCTCGTCCAGCCGGGCGGAGGAGGTCGGAGCAAGGTCACCTATCTTGTTCGCGTGGACACGAGGTTAGTCACGTTAGTTAATTATATGGGCTATTACTAGCGTCGTTTGCATGTTTCAAGATGCATCTCACTGCTTCACAACTGCGGCACCGTTAATTTATTAATTAATGCTCCCCTACCGATCGTTGGCCTGGCCGACAGTTTTAACCTCTGATTTACCATCATGGCGAAAATGAGTGAATATACTTAACACAATTGCTAATGATGCTGGTCTACCGAGAATTGGCAGGCGTCAACTTGTTTGGCAGATATAGCCACTCGTTTGACCATATAGTGTTGCTAACCAGCTGTTAACTTCACTGTCCCTGGCTGCTCTACGCGTCATATTCACACCAGGGATCATGGTGCTGCTATTCCTGGTTCTGGTTTAGTGATAGGCATAACACACAGAGAATATATACGACTAATACGCTTCAATCACGAGTAACATTGCCTTCCGCAAACAATGCGCGGGACCTTGGTGCATTCATGTCAACGGATCTTACGTTTTCTTCACATTTTTGCAATCTAGCCAATCCAACATTTGTACTTGTCATTATACTATTACGTTGTTTTATAATCAAGGACTCAAATGTGTAGATGCATCTGTATAAAGCAAATTTGTTATCCAATCGCTGATATTGCTCACCCGTCTGGAGTCTATACTTGTGTGGACACATAGAAGTCGTTCAGAGAAGGTTCTGTAGAAGATGCGGTATTGAGCCGAATACTGCCGTTACCGCTAGGTAGCACTGCAAGGCTGTAAAAAAAACGAGCGTTGTGTTTTGATGCTTAATTAGTTGCACGGGCTTATTGGAACAAGTCGTGAATCAAGTTACCGTCAAACAATAGTAGTAGTTCTTATTAATGGAATCCTATGCCACCATCGATTGGCTGGAGTTGCGGGTTACACTTCGCAGTTGTGTGTTGACCAGTGCACTTGCATGGAAATCATGGGAACTGATTGTTAAAATGGAAGGAAATTGTATTAAAATAACAGCGATTTCAAATATTCAATGCATAGTGATGACTTGAGACCAGTTTTACCATTGCCCATCTCTAGAATACCCACTGTTGGCAAGTGACGCTAGGCGTATTCAATTGCCTTTTTTCGTGTATTTGGGGAGTTTTTGTTCTGGAGAATCTCGTATATAAGGGGTCTTCATTCTACACTTTCTAAATGTATTTGCTATCCTTGCTCAACAATAGTACCCGTATGTTACTCTCGGCGATCTCTGCTACGATTTCTTTGTTCTTTTGTTTAGGCATGTATGCATGTTCTTTTGTTTAGGCATGTGGGGTCCTCTGGTGCACTCGCGTGCGCCTTGCGACCGGGTTCGATCCCCACCGTTGCATATTCGTACTTATGAGGTCCGTCTCGCGAAGCAATGCAAAAGCTAACTCGTGGACGTTAAATGTTAGCTGAGGGTCGAAAAAGTTTTTTTAGGCAGGTGTGCATATGCGTGAATAGTATTAGTAACTGTGTGCTATCTATGTTTTGCGCCAAATGTTAATTAATTTCAGGGGCCGAGGAGGTGATTGGTACAACCGATCAGCGGGAAATATTCACGCGCATCACTTGCTCAGAATGGCGCAATCCTTTCGGGCGCCGCCGCCTCCGGTTGAGATCAACTCGATACCCTTAAGCAACGGCCAGCCGCCCGTTGGACAAGCGGAGGAATCGACGTTGGCGGCCTCTGCCAGCGAGAAAGAAAAGGAGACCAAACTATAATAAACAGCTCGCTCCTGCCAGAGCCTGATGGATCTGGTCATGTCGGCGAATAGCGGCAACGTGGCATGGCTCGTTACGTCTGTGGACAGAGTTCTGTTTCTTTTCGTATTTGGACGTCTTCTTTGGCTCCTTCTTTAGCTCACGCGTTCTTTCTTCTTGTTACGGCTTGTGGTTTGCCGTCAAATTGCTAACCATGGCGTCAACGACGAAAAACGAAAACGAAAGTCCTAGAGCCACACTCACACACACACACACACATGCATTCGGCGTAAACGAAGTCTGTCTGCAATCCGCGAAATAGGACCAACCAAGATTCCTCGCCGGAACGACTGTTTCTTGAAACGAGCCCTATAGTCGCCCGATAGTAGATAGATATTGGTGGCCCGGTGACTGACTACGAAAAAAAAATATGTTTACAGGGCGTTGTGAAACGAAGTCCTCTCTGTTCAAATCATCCACACGTGTACGTTATGGCCGGGCTGCTTTACGCATGCCTCATTTAGCGACGCATTGCTGAAAGTGCTGACCAGAAAACTAAGCGATGGTGGATACAATTACAAGTCGTTTATTCTACAATGACCATCACAAGTTGAAGACGTTCATAACTCGCAAGGGGTTGTCAAGTGTATTATGAGAGATAAGGTACTTTTTCTGCAGTGGTCGAGAGATCCTCATGGTTTTAGTACGGTGGTTATGGTGGTGGTGGTGTTAGTGGTAATGGAAATAATTCCGCTCTTTGAAGAGGAAACTTCTCTTCGACAACAACGACAATAACAATAATAACCACGACACGGGCGCAGAATATGTTGATGAGAAGAACATGTACCCACGTTACCAGGAGGCGAGCGGAAAGGTTTCGGCAGTTTCACGTTTTTGTCAAGTATTGACATTCCTCCACTGCTCCGGACGAGAAAACGATCCGGGCATTCAATCAGTTCTTTTATTTTCGTTATGAATGGCGAAAACTAGATTCCAGTTAATCTGTGGTCGCGTATAAACGAATTCTATGTTTTTCGTCGAACCGGGGTTTCCAAGCAAATTCATAGCTGTCGATGAACGGAAAACCATTACGTTTAATGTCATTACTATTAATGTTATGATTAATATAATTTTTCATAGCAATATGGTGCGCTTGGCCCAACTGTTGTTACATATGTGTATAAGTTAACGAATGGAGAGAAAGACTATATATACGCACTTAAGTACCAGTATTACTACATGTTTGTCTGTTGTTGGCGTTGACAGCTGCATAACTGCTAACACTGATTATTCCAAGATTTGAGCGGATAACCTCTTGCTACAAAAATTGTTACTAGTTGATAATAGGTAGAAGTCGATATGTGATGACGTCGTCTAAGTGGTTTGATTAGGCGGCTATATATATATATATATATATACACACACACACTGTCATTATTGTCTAAGCAAACTTTTGCTCGCATTTGCTATTATTCATGTTTGACCAGACAATATATATGTATGTATATATATGTATATTTACTGGCTATATATATACATACATGAAAAAGAAGTTTAGTTAGTTAAAAAGTAGAAGGCGATTAATTAACGTAAAGGCTACATTTTCACACGTATACACACATACATACATTCTTTGATATATATATATAATTGTACAGCGTGCCTGTTGCAGATGCAGTGGCGCGAATAATCTAATTGGAGAGTTTCCCAGTGCATCATTGTTAATATTATTATTAATATTGTCGTTGTTTACTAGACTGTTAGCCTCGTTCGTATGTATCGACGGAGTCGAGCATACGCGGTACTTAGCAAACAAGTAAACTCTCAAGCTGCTGTTCAGCCTACCGGACGCACATCCGTGATCTGCGGTGGCGACAGAGTTCTTCTCAGCGGCAGTAGAAGGCAGCAGTTTTTCAACATGGAAGCCGCGTCTCTATGGTCAAACTTGAGGCACTATTCATTCAGTTTCGTTCTACCAACGTGACAGCTTCTCAGATTCCAAGCGTGGCATTCGGACCTCCGCAAGCACCCAGTAGGCGTTTGGTGTTTATAAGATTGTGTTGTTGTTGTTGTTGTAGTTCTCGTCGTCGTCACTGTCGTGCCTGTTATAGGAGGCAGGCAGATAGGTTAACATACGTGCACGTGAGAGTGCAGGTACATCCGTATGTTTACACGGGATGTGCTCAGGGTCCGTGCGCTACTAACAGTAGCCGTTAGCCTTAATCCGTAGTCATCGGTCGTCGCAGATCAAGACAGAGGGCGATCCATAAAAAAGGGGACTCGACTAGATCGAACTCCGGAGACCAGTTAGGTTTGTTTGTGCATGTACTCGTGAGGACCGCCTGTACTCGCGGGCGAAGACGATCATGCCCCGGTGTGCATACTAATATCGCACACAAACATAGATACACAGCCACATAGAAGACGACCCGCATAGGATCTTGTCTCATCTGCCGCCTTTAGCGCGTGCTTTAGGGCTGACCATTCTGAAGCGGTGACGCGAGTGGAGCTAAAACAATCAGTGATGACGATAATATTAGCTACATTCGGAATGCGAATGGCGTGCTAAGGTGAACAACGACATCTATATAAAACGCCGAAGTATTATATTGCAAGTATTATTCTGCTAACGAGAAGCTGTGGTGAAAGGAGAAACGACTGAAGAAGAAGCAACAACAACATTAACAACAACAACAGCAAGAAACTTCAATGAGACCAACCTGAAGAGGGACCATGTGATAGCAGAGGCGCCTATTATCGAGACAACGACAACACTGAAATGTGAACATGATTAGAATCAGTATTATGAAACAAGCATCGCGACCGCTACCATTACCATCATTGTCATTGAAATCAAGCCCGTTACAGTAGATATATATATTTATATATATATGCACTCTAAGCCGTAATCAAAGATGTCGTGTATGACCGTCGCGAATAGGATGCGCATGCGTAATGAGCATCGGCGGGTTGAACGGTAGTCTGACGCACAGCGACTCCAAAATACATTTACCACTTATCTCCATATGTCTACTCCCCTTTGTAGTTTCGGCTGACATGTTTTCCATATGTTTTTCTTTTTGCTTAGTAGTCGTAACCACTGCTCTTTCAAACAGACATTTCTCTAAATGTTTTATGTATATATATATATATATATATATATATATATAAAGTCTACAAAATCGACGGCATCTGGCCAGCATCAAACAAGTTCCAAGAAGACCAAGCCAGAATATCTTTGTGTCTCGAGAGAATCATTTCCCGTTAAAAAAAATCGATGTATTGTGCTTACTTCTTCGTGATTTTCTTCATTACTGGCAAATGTTCCGCTGCTTTAGGCACAGTAATTTGACTACACTAGAACAGCCGTGCTACACCCATATATCACACACACACAATTACGCTTTTGTTGGTAGCGGTCTTTGCGGTCGACGACGTTAGACTACTACTATGTATGATTATCATGTACGCACCGATCATACATACACGTAACCACATACACTTTGATCGCGTTTAGTTTGAGCGCTCTTGTTTATCGGACGCCTGGTCGCAGTCATAGAAGTTATTAGTGGCGCCGGTTTACAATCGGCCGGTCGGTCGCTCGCTCGATCAATTAATTGCCTGTTACTCACAGTGTCTGAGCAGGCCAATTGGGTGGCAGGTGTTGATTGATTTATTTCCTACATTTCGCGCGGTCCTGCCAGGCCTGCTGAAAGGCACAGCACGAGCGCCGCCACTGTGAGTACACTGTTTCACAGTATTCGTGTACATTGTAGTGTTTCTTTCCATTCTCCTCAACCTCGACCCTTTCGCAGCCCTTCCCTCCACGACCCCCCGCTAAAGTGGGGATACAACAACGATGACTGAACATGTATTCGTTTCTCTGCTTGTTGGCGTTTTTCTTTATTTTGTCGTTCTGCCATCACATTTTTCTCTTTCTGCCGAAATCCGGCCGACGGCGTTATGTCAAACGCCGAAAGTGATTAACAACTAAACGTCGCCTTTACCGTATTAGCAGCGTCCGTATGTAAGTGCGTGTGTGTTTATTATAAGCTGGCTACTTGAGTTGGGCATACTCAAGTTGTACAACCCGCTCGAAAATGTTCTTGACTCTACTTAGAGAATGGATATATATATATATATATATATATATATATATATGGTGTTGCATCAGTTTGCATTGAGAGCCATCTATAACTGTAGATTCCGTCGTATGTCGGCTCTCGACGTAAACACAGATATTTCGTTCAACGAAGTCGTATTTTCTGAACAGAGAGAGAGGACATTTATAAATGTCTAATATATCGAAGGCACACACTTCCTCAAAGGGCTAATGTTATATATATATACATATAGGTTGCACCAACATATCACCAAAGAATAGGGGACACCATGATATATACAGCTGCAGTCAAGCGAACGACGAATAAATGAAGGTATTGTCATTTGAAGGCACTCAAATATGGTCACGGTTACGTGTGTTTATTTGTAGTGTATTCTAAGGAGCATGGTTCTTACTCATATACTAAATTCGACTCGAATATATTTTTTTCTGTATTTCTATGTTACATGAATCCATGTCTACAATTTTAGGTATTTGAGATTTTCTTAGACTATAACGCCCTTACCGAGCCGCACGTCAATCGGTCAGCATGTCCAGCAATACGGCATCTACACTTACGTGTACACCTAATGTATTATAATGCTTATGCAAAATGTCCTGCATTTTTAGTCTCTACTCGTTGCTCAGGCTTGCATTTTCCTCAAGGCCACACCAGCCTGCAGAAAGGGTGATATGCTTATGATAGAGCGGCTATAGTTGCAATAACCGGCTTTGGCGTGAAGAGCGTCGCTGTTGTCTCAGAAGGCCGACAAATTCTGAATGTAAATATGCAATTGCAGAGCTTCTATTGGCTATTTGAGTTCCGTAATGACTCCAACGCTGCTGTAGCTTCGATACATCCCCGCCTTCAAGGATATATTTACCTGTTTAATGAGCCAAGTTCCGCTTAGCCCTCTTTGTTGGAAAATGACGTTTTGCGCTTAAAGATACAACGAAATCCAAAACAGCTACCACTCAATAACTCGTAGAACAAACTAAAGCTGACCAAGCAATCATTTTCCGGAGGCTCGAATAATACCGGTAACAGCCCAGCTAGCATTACCACATCTCTTGAATAACTTATACGCTTGGTGAGTGGGCTTCTCACAAATTGGGTAACGCTAACAAACTAGAGCACATCCGCATCTACACTCATCAACCCAATCGTCACCGCTGAGCTTTGCTCTTAGATTGTTTGGTCACCTGCAGTAGAAACTCAGTATTCAGTGAGAATGAAAACAGGCAAAGTTTCTGGTCCGAGGGCGCAGCAGCTCCCAGAATCAATTCAAGCAAAACGCCCACTTAAATACGGTTATGTTGCGTTGTCGGTTGAATATTAACGGCATCATTCCTTTGAACTTCTGCGAAAAAAAAACAGACAATCAACACAGACCTGTATTGGCAACAACTCTAATGAGTTCGAAAAAAGTTCACCCAAACGCCAGTTGTCCACAACACGCGAACCAGAAAAGGTCCATCCTATAATAAAACAATATGTAGATTACAGCTGGTTAATGAATTCTCTTTATTTAATATTTTACTTAAATTGAGTATAGTATACACTTTATGAGACGCCTTTAACATGCTCAGGCGGGACCACCTGCTTAAGGCTGTGCGCACTCACCTTCCTCGACTTTACCCGCTTGTTTACCAGATGTACAGGCTTCCGAGCAAGCTAATTTGGCAGGGAGAATTTATCGAGTCATGCTCCGGTGTTCAACAGGGCGACCCCTGTGGCCCCGCTTTATTTTGCATTGCTATTCATGAACTTCAAGTACGCCTTTCTTCCGAACTTCGACCTTGGTTTCTGGACGACGGAACTCTCGCGGGTGACGCCTCGGCGGTGCAGAGAGACATTGCCCAGGTTATAGAGTTCGAGGCGGTTTCAGGACTCAAGTTGAACGACTCTAAATGCGAAATTTTCTTTCCCTTTCAAAGAGCCGCTCGTCTCGGCTCCATGCTTCAAATGGTGCGCAATCTTCTACCAGCTGCCAGGTTGATTGCTGACCACGAACTCGAGCTTCTAGGGGCGCCAATTCTCGACGACTCTATTGGCGTATCTTTAACCAAAAAAGGCTCTGACCTTGTTCGCTGGTGCTCTCGACTGCGACTCTTGGACGCTCATCCAGCCCTTTTCCTGCTTCGCGTAAGTTTGTCAACTCCGAGGCTGATGTACCTCTTGCGGTGCTCACGAGCGTATGCCGAACCGGACCTGCTTCAATCGTTTGACGAAACCTTGCGAAGTACCCTTCAGGGTATACTAAACGTTCAGCTTAGGCAAACCTCGTGGTTACAAGCTTCGCTCCCAACGTCCGCAGGGGAATGGGGATTCGCATGGCTTCGCAGATTGCCATTTCTGCCTACCTCGGGTCCCTAAAGGACACCGAGACTTTGGTGTCAGGGATCGCACCGCCGGATGCCTACACAAGTTTCATCGCCCAATCGGAACAAGCCTGCCGCTTCTATGCAGAAAAATGGGGTCCACTGCCGGAGCGCATTTCACAATCGGCCCTGGACTTGCAAGTAGTGAAGTCGATCCAAGAGCGGTTAATGGTCCAGGCGAACAACGTTAAAGAGCAGGCGCGGCTTAGAGCCGTGATCGATCCGATGAGCGGAAAATGGCTTCAGGCCATACCCTCACCGCAGCTGGGGACGATGCTGGACAATACCACACTCCGCATCGTCTCCGGCCTGCGTTTGGGGGAATCCGTCTGCTTCGCACATAACTGTGCTAGATGTGACCTACCGGTGTCTTCTACGGGTGAGCATGCTCTGGCTTGCAAAAGAAGCGCCGGTAGGTTTTCAAGGCATTCGGCGCTGATCGACGTAATACACCGGGCAATGCAATCAGCCCACATACCTGCAGTCAAAGAGCCGGTCGGTCTGTCAGCCAACAGCCAACTGCGTCCGGACGGCCTGACTCTAGTTCCATGGAATGAAGGTCGCTGCCTCGTGTATGACGTCACCGTGTCTTGCACTTTGGCCGCTTCGTATGCTCGTCATACCAGCCGAGAGGTCGGAGCAGCCGCTCGCCTCGCTGAAGATCGCAAGTTGGCAAAGTACCGTGAACTGGAGCAAAACTTTATCGTTCAACCAATCGCCTTCGAGACATTAGGCCCAATGGGAAAAATCACAAAGAGCTTTCTAACGGAGCTGGGATCCAGAGTCGCCGCGTCAACCGGCGATAGAAGGGCATGGCAGTTCTTGCTACAAAGAATATCAGTTGAAATACAACGCGGAAACGCCGCGTCGATAATTGGTTCATTGCCTACGGGCAACGGACTTCCCTTTCCGTTGTAGCCGAATCAAGTCGGCGTCAAAAATGATATCTACAGCTAATGAACTTAAATAAATTCTAAAAAAAATATATATATATTCTTTATGAGGCTATCTTCATAAATATTTATGTTTTTCACGCTTCTAGTGAGAGAAGTAGTGCAACGATTTATGCTCCAGTGCTGTGCCTGCTCGGTATTGATAACCATGCACTATGTACCTGGTGTATACGTGGTGGCTGTCACATGCAGGACCCGATCAAAGGAGCAAGGCAATGAATGCGTTGAAACCCCCTGGCTTCCAGTTTGGCCTGTTTAACTTTAGCAAGACCATTTTAAAATGAAACATTCGTAAGGTACTGCACGCGGCCTTAGTCGGATTTTCTGTAGCCAATAGACAGCTTGACATGAGATACACAAAGCGGCTCCATGCTCGGATAGACAGACAAAACACTCGATTAAATTTGTTGTATAGTATTACATAGCACATAAATGGAGTACGAGCAATTGTTTGTAGTCAAACCACGCACTGCGTTCGATTTTTGCCATAATTCAGTGGGTCGTGGATTGGAGTTTAGCACTGCACACGCGGCTCATGTTTTTTCTGCAATTTTGACCAAACAAAATAATATCGAATGGCTCCGCGTTAATCGCCGAGACCTATGCCGCCACCCAAGAGAAGCATGTATCAAAATCGTGCAGACAAAGGTCTCAAACAAATCAACCGTCAATCAGTTTATCTGGACTAGACACATTATATTAAAATTAGTAGTATTCATTTGCTGACTTCTCTATATGTTGGTATGTAGAGAGAGGCAAAATGCTGGTTTGGGATGCAACCGTTACCGACTCCCTAGCACCTTCTATGGTCGGTGGCGGCGCATCCGAAGCTGGTTATGCAGCCCATCTTGCGGAGACCAACAAGCTAAGAAAGTACTCATCAATTGGGTATCCCCACGAATTCTGGCCTCTCGCGTTTGAGACCTTGGGTGCTCCTGGTGTTCGGACCAGACAGCTAATTCACAAAGTCGGCACTATGTTAAATATGTCAACCGGTGATAGCAGACCGTCGACCTTCTTTAAACAACGTCTGGATCTTGACGTACAACGTGGAAACGCAGCATCCGTTCGTGGCACTCTTCTGAAGTGGTCTCGGCCTAGCCTAGACGAAGCGGACACGTGATTGTCACAATGCACACCCGCTAGGCCCATTGGCATAGCTAACCTTCCATAATATGTGCCCCACATGCATATTGTAATATACGAAAAATAAACTTTTATGTTGGTATGTAACCTCTCAAACGTTTTTTACAATGGTTGGGCTTCATATTGAGATCCACAAGTAGCCATTAGGCTAGAAAGAGACGTTTATATTTCGTTATTGAGGTTAACTTGAGGATAATTACGGCGTATTTTCTGATAATCTCCTCAAGCACCCACGAAATATCAAGTCAAAAAGTGCGACACATCTTACCGTCATTTGCCTTTAAACAAATGTGAGTGTCTGTCTGGCAGTCTCTAAGGCTCATCGATAAGCCATCGTACTTTATGTTGGAGTTTTGAAACAGGCGCCGTGTGACCGGTGTATGACGCAGGCTACGCAATTGCAGACGTTGGTGCTTTATAACGACGGTGGCCACCAGAGGGCGTTAACCAAATGAAACACGTGGCGGGAACACTCTCAATGCTATTGCCACATACATACGCGTGCATTTTACTTTTACAAATGCGTTTCCCGTTTGCTCTCGTATATGGCTTCCTGCAACTATAAGCATTTGACGACAACGTAATATGCAGGTAGGAAACCTTTTTTGCAAAGGTTAGACAATTTTATTTCGTAAGCGCCTGCCCCTTCTAAAGGTTAACAGCAAAGAGAATGCTTCTATTTACTTTTATCTGTAATTCATGTTTATAGCCCACCATAATTTGGAATAAGCTAGTTTGATTCGAAAGAAACGTGGGTGCGTCAACTTCGCTCGCTTGCTCTATGATCTATAAAATGTCGTCGTCGGACACATCAATTTAAATGTAATTGCTAATGAAAATGTTATCTTCTGCTTGCGTAGTAGGGGATCCCACACAGTACAACTAAATGGCTTTCAACAACGTTAGGATTATTAAACAATTAAGAACCCCTTAACGTCGGCCCTTTGAGGCCAACCGCCGCTCACTGCGGCCGCTACACTGCTGGAACTCCTCGAGAGCCAACGCCAGAGTGCAGCACTTCGCAACATGTTCGCTAAACGGCGCTAACCACTTAATTCTCGAGATGTAAGGCCGGACCCCCTCACCCCATCTCTAATCCCTCCCCCGCTTCCACAGGCTCTGTTGTCTGGTCCAACCGTGTAGAGATACAACAAAGTAATTATACATTACAACCTAGTGTTGCCTCTGGCTCAAAGGAGTCATTAGGATATTTTTAATTCACATCACATGGCAAACCCTATCGCAGCATGATCCTCAATGATCTTTGGCCAAACTTGGATTAAATCAATATCCAACAAGATGGTACCACAAGCTCAAGATATTTTTATTTAACGCCGTTACACATGTAGGACTTTCTTTAGAGAGTAAAATGTGCTTTAGCAATGTCAGTACCATTAGCAAACTTAAGTCCAACATGAAAGCGTGCATTAACCTTATTTATGCGAAAAGGTAAAACAAAATGATGTCTCGTATACGGCTTGTATCACAAAGTCGCTACTTCACAGATGTTACGATATCATTCCATTAGAAATGACATCATATGTATGAAAATAAAATACATTTTGATAGGATTTATAAAGTGCAAGCCCTATTCGCCATTACTCGACGTCATGGGGCATCATGACCCCCATTAACTAACATGGCCATGTCTACAATCACGTGCTCGTTACTGTTTGCTTAACATGCTGTTGACTGAGTTAACTCACGAGTAACAGACGCCACCTTGCGCAAGTAAACACTGTTGTTTTAGAAAAGGGTCCTGCTTGGATCAATCCAAGTCTATTTGATTAGCATCTTGCCAAAACCGAGCAGCGAGACTTACATCTGGACCGCAGGAGCTAAGCTATCATACAATGATCCAATGCAAAAACGAGTGCGCTGGCCTAAAGGCTGCCTCGTTCTATTTTGTACTTTCATAGGGGATGGTTATATATATATATATATATATATATATATATATCGAAGGGACGGTATGGTGAAATTTTATATGTATGTGATGGAAAATGCCTACAACTCTGATGTTACACATCGCGAGTTTGATCTGGACAAGCCACATTTTTGGTAGATGCCTAAGGCACGCACGTTGTAAAACTCGGACGTTGCGGCCTGTTCACTCCTTTTATAGATACCGAAGCGTATAATTTTTTGAATTTTGGTTTTCATCTCCCTATCTACTCGGTAAAGGGTAAAAAACAACAAATGTATATATATATATATATATATATATATATAATGAGACTGTCCTCTAGAAGCGGAAAATTTACTTAAATTCATTTATTCATCATCGAGGCTACAGTTTTCAAAATTAATGAATTTACAACAAAAAGAGTATTTTGCAAAAAGGCTTTGCCCGTGTCCGTTTGGATTATATATATATATATATATATTTGACCTGAGTTTGCCGCTCCTCTCGCGGCGTTGTCCGTTCGACTTATGATGCATGGCAAAACCGACCGCCTGTACAACAAACAGCCGCCGCAAAAGATTTCTCCTGGACCGAGAGCAAGGTGAAGTAAGGTGTCAGGTGGATTCTTAAGTGAACAAGGGCATTATGAACCCAGAACAATGACCAACAAATCACACACACAATGATTACTCAAAACCTGGCAGTTTTCGAAGCGAGATAAAACGATTGACCTCTCTCTACGTACGACCTTTCCGAGATCGTCACAATGCGTCGTAAAGTCTGATCTTTCCCGCGATATATTTTATTTTACTAAGAGACCTACGTTGGGCGCGTAATTAATTAAACTTTGTCGAATTCTAACTACATAGGATTCCCACGCCAAAAAAATATTTTGTTGTTGTTGTTGCTGTTTCTGTACTTTATTTTAATTGTTTTTGTTGTTGCTGTTATTTACGATATTTTAGAAGTTGTTGTTGTTGTTGCTGCTGCCTGCTATACTGGCCACCCGCCTCGGTAGCTTGGACGTGCATTGTGCTACTAACCAGCACTCTCTTTACTCCAAGCCCGATTGTCTGGGAGGAGCTTCATTCATATTCATCCGGAGGCGCTTGTGCTCGAAAAATGTAGGCAAAACACGAGGCAACTATAGCTGGACGAAGTGAAATTGGGTGCTATTTTTAAACTAACACAAGTTGGGCTCACCTATTCACGACTCGTGGCAAATAGAATAATGAATGCAGTATTCGCTACGCGTCACGTAGAGGTTCACTTGAATTGTGTGTATATATATATATATATATATATAGTCAAAATGCACAAGAGAGTCACGAATGCATGTTAATAGACAGGTAGATACAGAGCGAAGTTGACCGGCAACTCTGTAACCATGAGCCAGACATCACATCAACAGAACAGACACATACATAAAGCGAGAGAGAGAGAGAGAGAGAGAGAGAAATATTATGTTTTTGGTCAGTATGCGAATTTTGAAGCCTCGAGAGCCAAACAGACCGCTCGTTGAGCTGCGGTGGCCCCTCGTCTGCGCGAACAACGAGGTTCTAGCAACGAACGAGGTTGGCGTGACATGAATTTGCAATGTACTGTCCGTACATCGAGCGCCATTGTGCCCGCTTCTATTGCATCTCTCCCCTTTTTTCTACCTTTCTCGCACTCAGTCCCTCTGTCATTTCTTTCCTCGCGTTCTCCCCTTTCCCCGTTAAAAAGGCTCACGATACAACAACGGATACGTTACATCGTCGTCGACGTCATCATTAACAACATTATCATCATCATCATCATCACTATCGCCGGATTTAGGGGGCTCGCTCATCGCGGGGCTCTCCAGACATCGACGTAAGCTGTTGTTGTAGTTGTTGTTGCTGCTGTTGTTGCTGCTGCTGAAGCTACCCTTGTCGGGCCAATCCGCCGCCCGGCGTTCATGGGATGATAACGAAACACTGGCTCGGCTCGGGTTAACCCCGGCCAGACTGAACGCGGCGCTTCTGCTACAGCCGTCCCTCGGTCGCCACGACGCCTGTCCCTCGTCGCGCTTTTCGCTCTTTGCTGTAGCCACTTAACGTAGCTTCTCCTCCGCCGCCCTGCGTGCGTTCGTGATTGGAATGACAATCAAACTCTCCGCTTACTGGTTTGGTAGTCGGTTGGGTTCCCAAGAACCTTTCGATGGGGGTTAGGTCCCCAAGAGCCGTTTGATGGGAAGTTAGATCCCCAAGAGCCTTTTGATAGGGGCTACGTTTCCAAGAGCGTGTCGATGGAGGCCGGTTTTTCGTCCGTCAGACTGATTCAAGGAGAGCGAGAGCAGACAACACCGAGAGAGAGAGCAAGAGAGAGATAGAGACAGACGGAGAGGAGCCACAGTAAGAAGGAGACCTTCAATGCGAATAGAATGGCGACATCAAAACCTTGACGCGGCCATGTCTGTCCAGTGAGCGGATTGGGGCTGGGTTCATTCACTCCATCTGCCAGGTTGCCCAGTGCCAAGAGCGCCGTTTGTCGGCCGGCCCGCCCATATCACTACTGTGTCTATGGCAAGGACGTTCACTCGGTCTTGGTGATTCGGTCTGCTGTCAAAAAGGGTGTTTGCTCATATATGAGGATGACACCAAGTACGACAGATCACCAAAAGGATTGATGCGTGACAGACAGTGATGACGACAGTAAATACGCGTTCAGATTCAAACAGCAAAAACTAACTATGGGCTACCTGGAGGGAAGTGTGCGGAGGAGAAGCGATACCTATCGATAGGAAAAGCAGATCGTGCACGACACCAAAATAACTGCACGTACCGCTACGGATTGAAAAATTCGACTATGTTTTTGCATAGTTTTTGCATACAGAACCTCACACATACACAGACCGATCGCGTATGTACGTGTATATATATATATATATATATATATATATATAAAGACATATGCACGTGGATATCCGGGCGTACTGGGTTATCAAAAAATTGAAGAAAAATCATCCCACAAAAACTAAAAAAGAACGTCTGCAGCAGGGCAGTAGTTCCGATTTAGCAGGATCTACCGAAAATATTTATTGGACATCGGTGAGGATTTCATCATTTCATAATCTATCGGACGGGCCTCTTATAGTATTATAATGCT
Source organism: Dermanyssus gallinae (assembly GCA_003439945.1). Taxonomy (NCBI): domain Eukaryota; kingdom Metazoa; phylum Arthropoda; class Arachnida; order Mesostigmata; family Dermanyssidae; genus Dermanyssus; species Dermanyssus gallinae. Next base: position 261,666 of record QVRM01000887.1, read on the forward strand.
AAGACGTCACTGCACGCATTTGTACTTACAGCTGGAGTTTAATGTCGGGTCAACGCAGATCCACTTGCAAGGTACTAGTACTCCGGTAGCACACGGGTAGTGAGTGAGTAAGCACATTTCTGTCGAGTAGAACCGGCCTGGGATGGTGCCCCAGAGAGAGAGGGGTCAGCAGTTATATAAAGGTGTACGTCATTCAGTGTCAATTGTTATGTCCCGCCTACTTTTTATAAGAGCAAAAACCTGACCGTTTTTACCTCATTCTCCTAAATGGTCAACTAAAGAGACGAGCAAGTGTGCAAAAACAGTAGTGTAGCCACTTAGAACTGAAAACGCTTTACTTGGGGGACATGAAAATGACTGCCACAGAGACAGAGCCTTAACTGCACTACAGTGTAGGCCAGAGAATGCTGTATAGGTCAGGAAATAACTGCCTGTCACCGAATAGCGGTGAACAGGTTGACCCATGTCGTACTTATCTGGTCAACTAAGCAACACAGAGTATTATTAACCTATAGGCGAGTTGTTGGATGTATTCGTGATAATGTTAAAAAAAAAGTTGTTTTGAAATTAGAAAATTCAAAAATGAAAGGTTTCATTTGTTTATATGATGAGATGCTCATATCTGTGGTAGCACAAAAGGTTAGAGTCGATTTTCTCCGCGCCGTTCTCATAACTCACGCCTCTTCAGACATACAAACAGAATCTTAGCTAGAATATATTGCAAATACAGTAAATATTGAGGGTACACATATATGTGGTGATTTCCTTCAAAGTCGTTTTCTCTTTGTATCAACGACCACCTACCAGCGATCAATCGACGTTGCTTGCAATAGTAGTCTTCTTTTTCAGCATGAACGAACATTGCGCCGCATGATCCATCTCCTCCAAAATAGTGAATGTGTTTCTAGCAAAGCGGTTTTTAGTGACAAAACTAAAGTATACTCCAAAGCTGTATGACTTAGAGTATATATATATATATATATATATATATATATATATATATATATATATATATATATATTAAGTTCAAGGTGAACCATACGCTTGATACTACACCACTTCCACAAGCATAACTTTCTGTGAGTGTATGTCACGCTTGTTTTGAGTTGCTTGCTCCACCAAGTGCTTGCATCGTCAGGCTAGAATTCCTTCGAGTTGATATACCCGTGGGTCAGGAATGCTCCATCGCGGGTAGCAACTGGCTAAAAAGAATGGCGGAATTGAGCGGGCTGCAGTGGTCATAAAAAGCACCGAAGGTCGTCGTTAAAATGAAAGTCTCAACTGCAGGAGTTTTCCAACTGCTCTCGACAGCTGCGTTCAACGGCGGACCTCGTTTGTCGATAGAGCAGCAATATTTTCACAAACCTCAGCACTTTTAGCAGCTTTCCGCAGCAATCCTTTATTAAATGACCATCCTCTTTTACCTCCAAGCTTGCTATGCTTTGGAAAACTAGTAAGATAGGGCAGAATGAATTGTCGCTTTGTGTAGGGTGTCCGGCTTCTCTTAGCGAGGTAGGGTGTCAAGTACGGCGCGGACCGTTTACTAATTAGAACGTCTGCATTAAAATTGATAACCCTGCTCGAATTCAAAGGTGTCAGTTAATCGGCAATAAATGACGCTGCGACCTCGAGTAGGCGTGATACTTTGCGTGCAGTTTGGCGACTCATGCGGCGAGGCAGCGCGATTAATTATTACGGCAGTCGTCGCAATGGTAAGCTACACTAGTCATGTTTAGTCAAATCGGGCCATCTGTATACATTCCGTCCTGAAACGAGACCCTGCTTGATTTAAATGTGGATGCCCGTATCTAAACGAAAGGTTTGGATACGGGCATCCACATTTAATCCTCCGTTTAAGGATACATGCTATAGGTACTTTGCAAGGTATTGCTGCATTGTAAAAACCCTTTGTTTGGAGTGTCTGAGGACTACTACCATTTAATGCTAAGAATTCCTGCGAGTGTAGAAAAATGCCCTGCATGCGTTCACAAAAAGTACACTGCACGGACTGGCGTTGCCTCTTATATTCTACGCAACAGGAAATAGGCAAAAGAAAGCAACTACACTGAAATGCATATTGGCAGAAAAGCGACAAAAAATTGTTTGACGCTTCTAAGCTGGATGGCTGCTAATCATGATGGTGGACGAAGTGAAGTAGATACGCATTAGCATATTATTCAAAAAGACTGAGCTAAATAAGGCAGTGTTCTTAATAAAATATTAATCACAGTACGATTTCTAGCCGCTTTTCAAATTTGAGTCTAGTACCACATAAAATACAAATCGCTTTTTTAATTTCGAATAGGAATTCCATGTGGTTTCAATATAGAATAGCATCAAGGCCAAATGAGACTTCTAGATCAGGGGTGTGAGATAGTGTCATTAAGTGTATAAGTTAAAGTCGAAACCACCGTGTTTTACCTCACATTTGTTCGGTATGACATTTTCAGAACATCAACGAGCGACGCTGATGACAGAAAATTGTAACCTAACGTGGGATATTTCAAGAGAATAGAGAAGTATAATTTTAGATCATTTCCATGTTTAAGATGCTTGGCACAAGAAGGTAAATATTTTTTATAATTCAAAAATCGTGTACACCTCCCTTCGGTACCTAGAAAGAACGCGATGTACTTGAATGAGGTCAGTAAGTTGTACCTGCCAGGTCAGTAAGTTGTACCTGCCAGGTCAGTAAGTTGTAAGTGTCCAAAATACGTTCAGACTAAATCTATCTTAATACTAGGAATCTGCTTATTTTATTCGCTATTGAAACCTTCGCAGGAGTACATTTGGTACAGCTTGTACTAGTTTTTTTTTACGAGATAGAGGTGTTATTTAGATATTTGTATATGTTATTTATATGTTATTCAACTGTGTCATATCGAACTAAACGTTACGTTAGACCGAAGGCTGTAACCTGTGCGGAATTATTACTAGATTGCTTGCCTAGCCAAGAACCAAATGGGCACACGCAAATCCCAATTGCTGCAATCTATTCAACGCCTAACAAGCACCACATGTTAGATAACGAGGCGATCCTATTTGCTGCCAACCAGCCTATTTTACTGCGTATTGGTTAACACATAAAAACTACTGTATGTGTTTTGTGATATATATATATGTATATATATATATATATATAGTCTAGGGATAATCCCCGCAATAACTAGGACTGTCAAAACGAGAATATCAGCTTTCTGCCTTTCGCCTTATATCTCAGCTGCTGATTTAAGTAAATATTTTTTACCCAACCAGGGTCGGATTCTCCACGGTGTGTCTGTGACCCTTATGATTTTATATTAGGTAACTACCCTCGGGAATGTTTGTTAGGATTTGAACATATGCCTTTTAACGCATTTGCTTATATAAAGTTCTGAAGACGATATATGTTCAAAAACGTTGCATTTCTATGTCGGCCTTTTCAAGCGTGGCAATCGGCACGGGGCATCTCCAGCTTCTTCTCTCTCCTCCCTTGGCAGAATTCTCGAGATGTTGCTCGAGATCTGAGCTACCTTTTTGGCGACATATTCGATGTGAGCCCTTCCTGTAAAGCCGGTGTCCAGCTGCACGCTAGGGAATCTAGCCTGTTATATCTGGCTAATTAATTGGCCTGCCATCTCTAGATGAATTCCGCCGGCTTTCTTAAGGCCCGTTAGATAAAGCGCTTGCGTCTTCTGTGGGACGAGTTCAAGGCGGTTCGACATTATCTATTTGTTAATCATCTCTTAAGCGCCGCCGTTTCTAGCGATGTTTTCAGTCATAGGGTCACCAGCGTCGCCAGATCGTCAGCGAATACGATTGTGAAACCTCCTCCGGCAGGTCTGGGATCCGCAGATCTCTATGGGAGGCAAGGTTCTAGAGAACAGGGCCGAGGACGGAGCCTTGCGGAACTTCCGCTGTGGCCCAATAGGTATGCCCCTCCACGAAGACCAGTATGCGCTCGTCTTAGTAAGAAGACACAACTTGAATAAAGTAGGGCGGAATCTGACGATCTTTCAGGGTTCTTAAAATTATGCTTAATTTTAATTTAACTTTAGTTTTCTGTACTAGATGCGTTCTTAACGTCTAACAAAATTAGCTGAAAAAGTTGTCCTTTGCGTCGAACCTCAGATTGGGTGTCGGGGAGCCCACTCCGCTCTTCGGGCGTCGTGCAAAGTCTGCCAAGATTACATACTCTATCAATTTTGCCCAGAAATGTCCAGCTTAGCTGAAGCTGAAACAGATAACTAGTCATGTGCCAGAGGTTGTACGCGGACGTGAAAACACGACAAGGTGGCTCATTCCTAGGCAGAAAAATGCCTGTCCAAATGGAGCCTCTGTTCCTAATTCAATCATGTCGCCATGGAAGAGTAGGTGTGAGGGCCCACTGCATGCGAGCTATATACGGAGACCTTTTATTTGTGTAGAAGAGTAACTGAAACGTGCGGTTTGCACACCCGGGCCCTACCGCAGGAAACTTGTCTAAAAACCAGTCGTCTTTCCTTTCTCCCACCAACCGGAAACTGCATATGCAAATGCTTTAAACAATCAGGGGAGGTGCTCTCTACTCAAATCTAGTCGTGGCTAGCTTCTTCCCCGGAGTGTAGATTATTCCCATAAATGACGGCGCTGTTCTGCCTTCAGATCCTATCGAACACTTCCGGCAAGTAGAAACGCCCCCGCTGTGCCTACCGTCGAATACTTCATGATCATCCTGATGGCTTTGACCCGTTGAGTCCGGCGTAGGTGACTCCGGTTCGCGCGCCTCTCCAGCAGTTCCAGTAGTCCGGCTCTAGACGGTAAAAACGAGGTCGCCAGCGTAGGCAAGGGGGTCGGCTCTGGGGGGAAGGCCTTCCAGTCGCAACAACTTGTCGTAAGCTATGTTCTCTAGCAGGGGCCAAATACAGCGTCTTATAGCGCCCTTGCGCTTATTATCATATTAAATATCGACTGGATCGTCTGGTTATGTAGGTAGTTGGACACGACTATATGAAGACAAAACGTTTTTTCCTGTAGAGATTGTTTATTCTTTGCACCGTGGTACCTAAATCATATGCCTATGTTTTAAATATAATAATAGTAAAAACAATAATAAGCCAGTAATTATTTTAAGTAAGACAATGTGTAGATTCGCGTCATGTCGCCTACGCGTCAGGTCCTGGACAGGCATGACTGTGGCAGCTTATATGAAGGCTGTTGCAGCATGTGAATATATCTACATATGCATTTGTAGAAGTTTATGTAAAAACTCGTGGAGGTGGTTCCATGTTGTCTATGTTTGTAGTCCAGGTGACGATGTACTTGTGCGCATTGAATGATTGTTGAGTGTCATACATCTTGTGTTATTTGAATGATGGTTTGTTCAAATAACCTGGACAGTTGCTCCTGGCTGCGTGATGTAATGTGTTTATCGCATTTGTATCTTGATTTGTCTAGTAGTCCTTTTTGCTTGTTTTGGTACGTTATCAGGACTGTTTAATAGTGTATTAAAATGACTGGCAGTCCTCTTTTCCTGGTTTAGTTTTTATGCTTTCTAAATTGAGGGTGTCATGTTGGCGCGCTCTGGCGATATATTGGTAACTTGATCTTTGTCTCTCTTGTATCTAAGGCCCAACATGTGCCTCTTTTAGGAGAAAATAAGAGAACACTGATTTTGCGTACGGATGTCGACAAGGCAACACCTTTAAACCGTGCATAGGTGTCGCTGCATTAACGCTGCTGTCTGTACCGCAGACCAATCTTATGACTTTTTCCGCGAAACGACCAATGATTGTATTCACCGTAGAGCGTGAGCCCATCCATAGTAGCTCTTTACAAGCACATGATATACAGGTAGTTCAACAGGTTCTGAGAAAATGAGCTTTTTCAGAATTTGGATTCTGATTTTCAGAATTCTGGATTCGATTTTACCGCTATTGGAAACGGCAACCTTTGGACTGCTAGCAGTCAAAATATTATAGTGATTGGCCGTTGCGATTTCGTTTGATCGCTTTTCCCGTGCAACATATCGGCGTCATTTTGAAAACTTGAGAAAAAAGAGTTTCGAGTGGTTATCAAGCATTTTTATTTCAAAGGCTGGAATGCGACCTAAGTAAAAGCTGAGTTAGACGAAGTGTACGGTGACTCTGCGCCATGCTTTGCCACTGTTTCCAAGTGGATTAATAAGTTAAAAAGAGGTCGCAGGAGTACCGAGGATGAACTACGTTCAGGACGCCCAAAAATTGCAACTGATGAGGAAAACGTGTAAAAAGTGCGGAAAATCTTTGCCGCAGATAAGCGAGTGAACATTAGGGAGATAGCGAAGGCCTTGGGGATCAGTTTGGGTAGTGTGCATTTCATCCTGCACGAGAACCTGAAGATGAAAAAGCTCAGAGCAAAATGAGTGCGGCATTTGCTCAACCAAGGCCAAAAACGCGCATGTTTCCGCTTCACAGCGAAATTTGGCCAAGATATCGAAAAATCCGTCGGATTTTTGGCGCAGATTCGTGACCGTCGATGCATGTTGGGTCCATCTCAACATTCCTGAAACCCAAGAAGCATCTCGCCAATGGTGTGCACCTGGTGAACGACCTCCGAAGAGGGTGCGGACAACGGCATCGGCCGGAAAGATGATGGCTACGGTTTTTTGGGACCAACGTAGAATAATTCTGGTCGACTACCTTGAGAGCGGTAAAACGATCACGGGAGAATATTATGCAAGACGGTTGGACTGCCTGAAGCAAGAACTCATCTTGAAACGGCCCGCTTTGCAGAAGAAGGTTGTCCTGTTTCACCAGGCCAATGCTCCTGCACACAAGTCGCGGCAAGCATCGGCAAAACTGGCCCAACTGGGGTTCGAACTTATTGACCAACCTTCCTATTCTCCAGACCTGGCCCCCTCTTATTATTTCCTGTTCGGACATTTGAAGAAAAGACTCGGTAGAAAGCGTTTTTCCAGCAATGAAGAAGTTAAGGCTGCTGTCAATGCCTATTTTCAGTCTAAAGACGCGGAATTCTACTCAAGAGTTATAAATGCTCTGAAATCTCGGTGGGAAAAGTGTATTGAGCTTCTCGGGGAAATCGAATAAGAAAAAAATTAAAAACAAGATTTGGAAAATTCTTGGTTTTCATTTTAAGAACCTGTTGGACTACCTGTAATTTGAGTTTCAGTGTTACTGTCGCTGAGTTTCTAATTTGGCTTAAAATTGCCACGCTTCACCTCATTTTATTAACAACATAATTGACGTCGGAGTGCTAAGATAGGTTACTAGAAATTATCATTCCCAGATATTTGGTCATATTGGTTCGTTCGAGGGGTAGTGACAGTGCATGAAGCTGATTATATACCGAGATGGATGTGTGGTTGTATAGAATTCATGTGTGCTATAGCCGGACGACTTCGGAGTTCAAACTGTGAGAACTTAGTTTTATTGAGATTTATCACAAGTCCATTTTGTTTCATCCCTATACCACTTAAGCTTCGTTCTATGTGTTGCGTATCCTGAAGTGTCTGTTGTGAATAGATAAGCGCTGTGCCATCCTTGTACATGTGTTTAATAGAGCAGTCTTGTATTTAAAAGAAATCATTGCAATATAATGTATATAAAAGGGGGCTTATCACACTTTCTTGAAGGACGGCGAAAGATCTCATGGCAACATCGGAAGACTTGCTGTTAAATGAGTACGTCTGTTCTCTATTATTTAGATATGTTTCTATCACGGTTAGCGCCTTCGCAGTCATACCCATGCGTTGCATTTTAGGGGATAAGCGGAAATGTGGAACGCTGTCGAAAGCTTTGGACAAGTCTAAAAACACACCCACTGGTTTGTTACTCTCATCTATCTCTTGAGCTAGTGTTTCATGTACAGCCGTCAACGCCGACTGTGTGCTTTTACCTTTTCTGAATCCAAACTGGTAAATATGTAGTATGTTATTGTCGTCGAGATGTCGTTCTATCCGCTTCACAGTTAACGTTTCGATTAGTTTGCCTAGGTTGCTGAGGAATGAGGTGGGCCTAAAGTGACTTATATTGTCTTTGCATCCTTTATAGTAGTACAAGTTCTGATCGTTTCAGTGCACCAGGAAAGCGGCCGTGCGTAAATATTGAATTTGCCACTGTGCATGTTTGTTTAGTTTAGTTGACTCGGCTTTGTGAGTTCGCCAAAAACCCTTTATGTATTTCTTGAGTGTTATCCAATTTTTTTTTTGTTACCAACAATTATATAGAAGTTAGATAGAATCTATAGAAGGCGTCTTTGGCCTTTCTGTGTTGTGATTTCATTTAATTTCTTAGTAGTTGTGATTTCATTTAGTTTCTTAGTATTCTATGTTGTCTGGTAAGGTATGGTTCAGTCTTAAATTTTTCGGACAGTTCATCTTTCTTTCTCATATTTTTATGAATTTCTTTTGCAATCTATGGCTTCAGTATAGTGTGTTTTGCGCTTGTGTGCGCTTGTCTGTATCGTCTTAATCTCTTAGTACATGTTTGGAGTGTTGTTATGATGGTGTCGCAAAGTGTCTTCGGGTCATCTAGATGTTTTAATGTACTGCTCTAGTCATTTCTTCTGATTTCACTGGCAAATCTTCTGGTGTTCATTGTTTTCCGTGTTAATATAAGTATATTGTTAGAGTATGTATGTTTTCGTGTCATTTATATAGTTAGAGACTATATGATAATTTAGAGGACTATGTTGCGACTTCTTGTATGCCAATTGTCCTGCTGTTGGCGAATATGTGACAAATGGTGGTGGACCTTTCACTGGCTGTTCTCGTTGTCTTTGAGAGTGTGAACCCTTTTTCAGTCAGTGCATTAAGATGATTTTTGCTAATTTCTGTTATCTTGCTGACACCGATGTTTGCATCTGTATGGGTAAGTTTGTTCGGTGATTCATTGGCTTTGCATAAATTCTGTAGTTCATGAATGTCCTAGTGTAGAATACATGTTGTTTGATAATCGGTAAATACCTATAAGTAGAATAGTTGTGTTCTCTGCCATTATTGATATTCAACATACGTCTGACATACGTCTGTGTTTTCTATAACTACTTGTACTTTTGTACTTTCATACTTGCCATTAACAAATATCCTCACTCCGTCTTCTCTGGTCGTGGCAAACCCACGTTTCCATGAAGACAAGAGCGTCCTATCTTGGCAGCTGAGAGAACATATCGAAAAGCAGCTCTAATTTGGCTGATAAGCTTCTAATGTTAGCTTTGGCATTTTATGCTTGCTTGGTTGGTGTTGTTTCATAGGATCGTTTTTACATATTTTATTGTGACCTCCGGAATGACTTAAAAATGTTTCTTATTTGCCTTTCCTTCCTTCCTTTAAAGTTTACCTTACAATTGTGAATAATAGTTCGAAATGTAATATTGTATGGTTTCTTTAGATCACTACATTTTTTTCTAAATTGGTACAATTCTGGCGCAACGTAAGTGACAGGTGTGATGGTGCAATTCCTGTTACTGTTTCCGCTGCTGCCTTGGTGTTCTTATTTGGGAAAACGTTCTGAGTTGTGAGCGGACTGTTCCTGTCGCCGAGGCGGATGATGACTTGCTGCGCGTTTTCTTCGGCATCAGTTGTGGCGATGGTAGCGCTGTTTAGCTTTGTGTAGATTTTCCGTTTAGCTTTCTTGATATTTATGTTGTCCAGACTAGCCACGGCAATCAGCTGCTTAAATAACTGCAATAACTGCACGGTGGTTGCTGGCTCTTCTTTGGCTAGTCCGGAGATGTTAAGCAACACAAAATCGCACATCCTTGCTCTAGCATAAGAAACTTTGCATTACATGCGTCGTCCCGTATTGAGGTCGAAATGCCGGCAAACTCTACCTTCTCCATCCTTTGCTGCAGGAGCTGAATATTGTTTTGAATAGCGTCAGTGCGTTGGATTTTTTCGGCCGTTGCCGTCAGTTTTGGCTTAGTACCGCCAATTCTTGCAGCATGATTGTAAGTTGTCCTTACTGCGAAGGCTAGACTTCAAGATATCACTCGTTTTCCGAGGAGTCGGTGCCAGTGCGACCTACTCCCCACACACGCGAATGGATAAATTGCTCAAGAGTTGTTTTCTTAAAAGTCAAGTAAACCGGCGAGGAGCAAAATCGCATTATCTAAGCGAAAAACTGCAGAGGAGTATGGCCTTTGATTGAGCTCGTGGAATGGCGCTATTCTCGAGCGCGCTTTCCGAAATCCATATTGGGAGTCAAATAGAAGGCCGGTCCTTCTGGAGGCGTGCCATTACGATGAACTCGAAACCTTTAGCCAGGGATCCAAGCAAGCAGATTGAGCTGTGGTAGAAATGTTTTTTTTTGGGATCATTACGGGTTCTGCGGTCTTTCATTCAGAGGGGAACAAGCCCAGGCGGGACATCTCCGTCCTCACAGCGCCCCCCGTTTCCGAATATGCCTTCACCAGCTTAGCTGCAAAAAACGGGGACATCGTCGGGAACACTACGCGCAGCGCACGTGAAGACGACGTGTCGCGTGCGTGCACTCGGCGTGCAGCGTACTTCTAGTACTAAGTTCCGCATGAATGCGATTCATGCTTACGTACGTCTTGCACTAAGTCCGTAGCGATGGCACCTCTAAATGACTGTAGCCGGCCGAGAACCGCCTCCTCCGTTTGAGGCGAACATTGACGTAGAATCTCCGAGAGTTACACAAAATTCCGCTCAAAGTATAAGGCCAGAGGGGGAGTTACAGAACGAAACCGGGAGAAATGACGGTGAAAATCGCGAGTGTGCCTTCTCAATGACTTCTCAATCCCCCGCAACTTAACGAAACGGGTCAGTAACGCTTTGGCACGGGAACACTGTCCCAGTTAGCTACCATATAATGGCTCGCATGCGAACCCTGGTGGCGGATTCGCCTCGAAGCCCGTAGTCCGCTGAATAAGTACTGCTACCAGCACGGCTCCGTTGCAAGTGCAGCGCACGCCCAATCGCACATCCACTGCGCGTAAACTGTACGTCCGTGCATCTTGACGACGCGTGCATTTGCACGTCGCTCCATGTTCGCACACCGGATGCTGAAACGGCACGGCTAACTGATGCTCATTTTTGGGGTTTTGACCTGCTGCAACTTGCCCTTATTCACAATACTCGCCGTCAATTGGCAATGACTTCGAATTTGGCAGTTTGCATTAGGCATTTAGCTATCTTATGTAAAGGGAGTTAAATTTTTCTAACGCCGCTATCGTTTATGATCAATCCAGAAATCATATATATTATTGTGGTATCGTTTAAGGCGTAATGGTTTTAACGTATAATGCATACATGATTATATAGTAAAGCAAATATGTCTTATAATAAATTCAAAGTTTTAAGACTTTACAACTGATTGGAGAATACAAACTTCATTTGAATCTCAAATCTTGGAAACCGAACATTCTGCAGAATCTAGGCTGAATAAATAAAGAAATATTTTAATGAGTTGTGTTAGATTGCGCAACGCGCAAATTCTACCAAACGATCTACATTACGTTGACTTCTGTTTGTCAAAGTTTCAGTTGTTGGCAGGTCGATGACGTATCTGACATTTGTCTGATGCGCCAGTTATAGTGCCCTGTATATATATATAAACGTCGACGCCTACGATCAATTATTGAAGAGGATCACCCGAAGACAGAGATCATTTAAAATTCTCAATCGAAGCCCCACTACGCTGGCTGTCCACGTCAGCCGAGATGACAAAAGAAAGCTCTCATAGAGTTCAATGAGAAAAGTTGCTCCTCTTGAATGAAATCCTGGACGTGGACAAGACCGAGTCGAACGTCGCCTACCGAATCCTTAAAACTCTTACGGCGGTCTAGCAACTAACGGTTAGGAAAGCGACACGACAGACTTGGAGTTGAGGAGAATGCGGGACCGAAGGAAGGAGCTCTTTACCGATCGAAACTTCGACTGTGTCCGTCTAGTCTAAGGAGGAAAGTTTTTCCGAACTGGAAAGCTTTGCCAGCTCTGTCGTTCTGCGATGACTCACTATCATGCCGTGTCATCGACGCTAAGAAGAGGTTCTCAGCTGCGCTAGCTACCCAATCACGTAGGTGGCTATGCAACATCTGTCATTCTCGTGTGTACCACAGCAGCAGCGGCCCGGGTACAACACAATCTCAATACATCGACACCGCTAATCATAGCAAAGCGGCACCTATTATTAATAACAACACTTTTAGTACGAATGAATGCATAATGGGTCTAATGCATATATATATATATGTGTGTGTGTGTCCTACTTCAATTCTGTTTTTACACTCAAATTAAGTGTAGTGTGCATATATAAGGTTGTATTGTTCATCTGTCTTTATCCTTTAGACGAATGAAGTAGTGCAACAATATATGTATGCTTCAGAGTTGCGCATCGCAATGCATGGTACTTAGCGCCCCACTGCAGGCCGAACCGGCAGCTGTACAACTCGTACTCCACGTGAAGGACGGCGTTTGAACATAACACGTCGTGATAACTATGTGCTTGTTGTATAAGTGGAGATATGAAAGAATATTCGAGATGTATATCGGAAATAGTAGAACTCGTTAACAAAAGGATTTCTCTAATGGAGTTATGGGGCGGGAGGTGTGATTGTCGTTTAGGAGCGAGATTAGTGGCAACGTGGTCGAGAAGGCAAATGCGCTTGCCATAGTTGTTATCCCTCCCGGTTCAATCCCCGTTGTTGATCAAACTTTCTCTAAGCTATGCTCATTGGGAATAGATTATAAACCATACCGCTGACGGTCAGCAGCCATGCCGCCACAATGCCTGTTGGAGAAACTATAACTATCTCAACATGTCCTTCCAACAATTATGTTAATGTATCGCTCGGAAATGTCCAGTATGTTTTTCCATTAAACCTATCAGGAGGTAGGAACATCTAAGTTAGCTGTTTACTATGCTAGCCCAGTCATTCACGGATAAATCATCCTGGCCCACCAATGGGAATTGTGTGAGCTTGAACTCTCTGAAACCGCTACGGATGTAGCATTGCAGTATTGCGACACGCACCAACGTTTCGTGCCACTTCCCTCGTGTTTGCGCGGCAGGACGCTTTGCTCGTTCCTGTAGGATGAGCTCTTCCATACCTGGCGTTCTCGTTGTGCGCGGTTGTCAGACTGCTGGGGCCGTTTGGGCAATGTCTGGCATATTTAAACGCGTGCAGCAACATTTCTGCGACCGCTTGAGGTTCGCGGGCACACTTTCAAGTAGTCATTGCAAGATCATAAATAGTTGTATGTTCTTGCCGAAGTATAACGAGTGAGTTTATTTGGTAGAGCACGCTCTAATAATAACATGTATACATGCTAGCAGTTCTCGAGCTATCGGTTTTCGGTTTTAGCCAGTTCAAGTTCTGCGGCCTGTTGATTACTGGCAACGTGTTTCTTAAGAACACGACAGTATGCTTAGCTTATCCATTAGATAACTTGTTCTCTTGTATTCGCCTACTCTGTAAACCCGTGTCGGGTTGCAGCTCGATAAAAGGCCTAGTTTTTCCACTTTCAAAGCAAGACATTTTTATATATATCGACGCTGCTCTGGCATGATTCATGAAAATGGCCTGATTTTCTTACACTCCTAATGCTTAATACCAATATCTGGAGAACTTGACTTCGACTAAAAACATTTAGAAACTGAATTTTATTGACTATCTCTTCTACGCGTGACCTAAGCCCAGGCGGTATACAGTACGCCTGATCTTGATTTTAACCTCTAAATTACTAAGGTTGCAGAGGTATCCACGCGCCTTGTTGATACCATCCTCCGCCATTCCCTTCTAACAACTCTCATCGGTACATTCCTCTTTATAAATATTTTGTTCTTCTTTCACTTACAACTGGCTCTCGTGTTTGGGAGCTCCATCTGGCTAAATATAGAAAGCTAGTGGAAAGTGTCCAAGTCACGTTTTTGAGGCCTACCGTTCAAGTGCCCTCAAAGCTCGTCAGATGTTGCTGTTCCTAGACTCGTTTTTCGAGCAAGGCAACAGATGTGGTATACGCCAATTTGCTATGGAAAACGTAACTTGCTAGAACATTTTTTGGATGTACGCTCCAATAACTTAAGGAGCCAGCGATTTATCAAAGACCGTGATTCGTTTTGAGTTCGTAAGCAGGTTGTTTGCATGGCGGATGGCCAAATGGGCCCATGCAAATCCAAATTGTACCCGCTTACTTGACGATTAGTCACGTCCTCCTTGTAGAAGTATGCATACTGGAAAGTATACATATATGAAGGTGATTAGCACATGCTTCCTGTATTAATGCAAATGATATATATATATATAAACTGTGGTTTTGTATTTTTTGTTAATGGGCACCTAGAATTACGAGTTTTACCTAGTTGTATTCAGGAACTCTTTGCTTATTCAATGTATCCGCCGTTTGTCTCAATAGTCGCTTCAGGCCGAGGCCAAAACGCTTGCACCGTACCCCTTGATAACCTACCAAATGCTGAGAAAATGGCAGGCGCAGTGGTGAAGCGTTAGGGTGTGGAAACTTGAGCCTCGGTCAGCTGCGCCTCACACAAATAAATCTAGAAGATTTTTATTTGTATTGTTTGGTGACCAAAATATGTCCAAATTGTCGTTTAACCAGTTTTGCGTCAAATGGCTCGTGTGAGCGAGCGCACCCTTATGCTAGAATACGTAGAGCCTTTCATTCGATACGCGGTCAAATCTCGGCTTCACAACAAACATTAGAACTTGTTGGTAGATCTCGTCTGTGATTTTCTCATTTCACCTTTTTCGAAGTAGTACGGAAGCCTAACGTCTACTTCTCATTTGACACCACTCTTAACACTTGCACCCCGGCCGAAGACCTATTTCTGTCACAGGCACTTCCGCATGGTTGTGGATGAGCCACCGGTCAGTTTTGTAATTGAATTTACCGTCAGACGCATTTTTTTGTATCTGAAAAAACCAAATACATCTGGCAGCTTTATGTTTAAGCGAACACAGGAGCAACTCAGAGCGATCCACTTTGGTGGCTTTAGTCTTTTCAGACAGCACTTGTCAAAGTTTTTGCCAAACGTAGTGCAAATTCTTTCTTGGAAATCGACGCATTGTGCGGGCACCCACGCCTAGTCGATCCGCGTGTTTCCTTAACGAGTTACCGGGATCACCAGAGATTAGCTTTTTGACACGTTTTACGACCTCGTGTGCACCCCAAAGAGCTTTCTTGGACTTTTTTGCGTCGTTGTATGTCTTTACAATGGCATACACAGTATTTCTCGGACAGTTATGGACGCTAAACACTTACTTAAAAACGGCGCTCCTGTATGCGAGCCGTTTCTGTGCAAAATATGTGGAGCAATGGTAAATTCCTATGGCCCACGTTTACCGAGTTGTCTGAAAAGCGCCAGTAGATCGTCCAGGATTTCTGAACTAAAAAAACGAATTATAAGGTCTCTCAGGAAAGCCGATATTTAATCTACGCTTAAACCGAGAGGTTTAGTGTCCGCTGGCGAAGCAAGACCTGCTGGGGTGACTATTGCATTATGTTTCGTGCACAACCGCGGCTTCCTATTTACAACACAGCTCAAAAGCCGGGGTGGGTAGCAAAGCACGCGGATGCTAGAAAACGGAATAAATACGCTGGACTGGAAACAATATATATTTTTGTGCCTATTACCATGGAGACACTAGAATCAATCGGCAAGGAAACCGAAGTATTCTTCAAAAATTCAAGTAAGCGAAAGGTCACGAGCGATTGAAGATTGGGTCAGTTCTTGAGGCAAGCGTTTTCTTTGGTCGTTTGCAGAGAGAATGCAGCACCTATTTCAGACCCCAATTAAAGTAAAGTAATTCATTAAAAAATAATGCCATAATCCGTTCCGACCTCACAATTGTAACCTTGTAATAATTAAAAAATGTATATATATAATTTGAAATGCATATATATATATATATATATATATATATATATATATATATATATAGCCCCCCCCCCCTCTAAGAAGGCCAGATGGAACCCACAAGACCGTGAACTTTTAGCAACATTAGAAGCAGATTTTATATTAGATAATAATAACGAAACACCTAGAGAAATTGACCACCTAGCTTTAGCTACTAATTTTAACTCACGCACCCCTGGGACGATTAGAGGCCAACGTAATTCTCAGGCGCATAAGGATCTAGTAGAGGACCTCCGTATAAAGAGATCTCACCTGGATTCCAACCCTGACGGATCTGAGCTTCCTGAGCCTAGTCGGCCTCGATACTCTGAATCAGACCCCTATAACCCATCCCAAAAAGATATTATTTTATACAAATGTCAAAAATATTTTGCTTAGGTGAGGACCACACTATCGCCTTAAACGACTTTCTGAACAAACATTTACACACACTGTCCGACGTCGTGCCTTTAGAGAAACTCCTTCTACTAAAGCGCAAGTATCTAAAAGGCAACAGCGACGTCAAGACTACGCAACCACTCAAAAACCTTTTAGCCAAAACCGATCCAAATGCGCCCATGAGGTGCTGGACGGCAAACACACCATACACAACATGCAGGCCACCGAAGTTGTAGAACACTGAGCCAACACGATGACACAACCACCCCCTGAACCACTCCCTTGCCCCGTATACACTCCCAATTCTGATCTCTTTGAGGTTTCCCTCCCTATCTCCCTAAAGGAAACCCACGTAGCTCTCCGCGGACCTTCTAAAGCACTAGGCTTGGACGGGATTTGTCTTTCGACCCTCCGTAAACTCCCGTTAGAAGTAGTCTGTTGTATTCTTAACATACTATTAATTAGCGATATTGCCTCAGCCAATGAAACTGCTCGCTTAGCGTTCATCCCTAAAATTAACAATGCCACATCCCCAAGCGATCTGCGACCCCTATCTATTAGTTTATACTTACAACGAACGCTTAACAAAATTCTCTCTAGACGCCTCCAGAACTCTATTAAGCTTCTCCCAATCCAGCGAGCGTTTCTTCCCTATAATGGTACCTTCGAGAATCTTGCGGTTCTGGATGGTATCCTTAACGATGCCAAGTCTGCAGGACGTGAGCTCAGACTCGCCTAAATCGACCTCCGTAAGGCGTTCTACATGGTGAGTCATGACTCCGTCCTGTGGTCACTCCGGACTCGCGGATACCCGGAGGTATTCATTAATTATATCGAACGCTTGCACCTCTCATCTAAAACTCTCATAGAATTTGGACAATAATTTCGCACATTTCGGCCAACTAGGGGTGTTAGGCAGGGAGATCCTCTGCCCCCCCCTTTTATTTAATCTAGTTCTTGACGACATTCTTTCAAAATTAGACAAAACTAATATCGGGTACCAACTTACTGATGACTTCCGCCTTATG
The DNA here is from genome assembly GCA_003439945.1 of Dermanyssus gallinae. Taxonomy (NCBI): domain Eukaryota; kingdom Metazoa; phylum Arthropoda; class Arachnida; order Mesostigmata; family Dermanyssidae; genus Dermanyssus; species Dermanyssus gallinae. The sequence continues at coordinate 278,926 of QVRM01000887.1, forward strand.
TGCTTAGCCTTTGCGGATGATCTCATCCTCCTAGCCTCCACGAAATCTACTCTCCAACGGCTCCTTAATATTGCGGACCCACTTTTGAAATCCCGAGGCCTTGAAATTAATACTAATAAAAGCTTTACTATCTTCCACCTATTTAATAGGAAGGGAGGTAAAGGTTTTATTAATACCGTACCAGAATTTAACGTTGGAGAGCGGCAATTGCCAGCTTAAGGTATGAGCGATCGATGGAGATATCTTGGAGTCGACTTTGACAGCAATGGCAGAGTTGACTCCACCAAGGATATACTCCTTAACTTACTCAACAGACTCACGATAGCTCCCCTTAGACCCCACCAAAGACTCATATTTTTGAAAGACTTTCTCATTCCCCGTCTCCTAGATAAACTGGTCTCCGGTCCCAGACCATCGTACGCACTCCTTAGCGACCTAGATAAGGAGATCAGAAAGGTTGTGAAGTCGAAATGGCTTAAGCTCGAAAAACCTAAACTCGGTGCCGAACGCCTACCTGCACACGCACACAGCACACGGCGGTCTGGACATCCCCTGCCGCCAAACATGCATTCCCAGACTCCGCCTCTCCCGCCTGACAGCACTACAACACTCCACGCACCTTGGGGTCCAATGGATGCTAACCACCGAGCACTTCAAAAAAGATCTTGCGAAAACAAGACTTCTTTGCGAGCGCTTGGGAACCTCCATTGAGACCGCTACACAAGAGACCGATTACTGGTCTCAACAACTACACAACACGTTCGATGGGGCACATTTAAAAAAAGCACACGAAACGCTTTTTGTACATTACTGGATTAAGGGTATGCCCTACCTATCTGGTAAGGAGTATTTAAACCTACTAAAGCTCAGGATTAACACACTACCAACGCGTGCCAGATTGGCCAGGGGACGCCCGGGCTACAACAAACGTTGTAGGCACGGGTGTCATGCGCCTGAGACGTTGGCTCATGTCGCTCAGATGTGCGATACAACACACAAACAAACCATAAAGAGACATGACGTCTTCTCCGCGAAAGGGGTCATGAGGTGGTTCGTGAGCGAGTATTCCGTCGACCGGGCGCACTGGGTCTAAAGCCCGACCTCGTAATAACAACACCTACCGAGGTCTGGGTTTAAGATGCCGAGGTTTGCGGCCCGAACCGGGACCTTGCAAAAGTGCGGCAGGACAAGATCACCAAATATGATGTCGAGTTTCTAAGAGCGGCGCTCCCCGACCCGCAAAAACCTCGCAGATTCGGATCCATCACTATCTCTATGAGTGGTGTATGGGACTCCGAATCTGCGAGAACGCTCTTGGGACTCGGCGTCGCGAAGAGGAATCTTATGGAACTCACCGTTTTAACTTTGCAAGGAACCTTGAGGATATACCGCTCGCACCGGGGCCATAAGAGCGGGGGCTACCATCAAGCAAGGACACGGACAACTGATTCTTAACTTTACGTGACACCTTTTTACAACAATTTTTATTAAGGCGAGCACTGCCGAGTGTGCGACCATATTGTAAATGATTAATAAGTCATCACAGGATTTTCTATATATATAATTTGAAATGTATATATATATATATATATATATATAATTTGAAATACATATAGTATGTATGCCAATGTAACTTGACCATCATTTGTTTGGTGAACAAAAAGTTCGCCACTCGGCCTGGGTCCTACTAGACGACCAAAGTTAGTAATGCTGTGGGCAGTTGACTCAGCCCGGAGCTTCTCAGAGGTTAAATTCCAGCTGGCTGGCTTCAGCAGAGCCGGGAACAGTATTCCAGTCATGCGTCGCAAGCACCAGCAGCAGACGAGCCAGTCTGCAAGCGGCAACCAGCAATTGGAGTCTTTGTCGACCTGTGCATACGTTTTTATCCGCCGCGGTATCGCAGCTTCTTGCGCACGCCTTATGCATTCGACTCATTATTATTATGAATACATTGCAGATAGAAATCCTGCACGGAGTTTGCTTTTTCTTTACCTGGGCCCGCTCTTTAGCTTCCCCTACAACTCCCCCACGGGGCCGTAGGAAACGCTGGAGGATACGGGGAAACGCACGTTGCATCCGACCGCTATACAAAAGATGAGCCATCGATCTTGTCGCCTAGAAGGCAATCAAGGCTCCCGAGGTAAAGGTAAAACAACGCGATGGTCGGATTAAGGATGTTTGTAACATAAAAAAAAAGTAGTGGAAGAGGTGAAATAAAAAAACGAGTGAAAAAGATCTAGCGCTAAAGCACACGTATATATGGAGATCTGCCCACAGACCTGCAAATGTTGGCAGAGTTTTTGCGCAACCGGTTTTTCCAAAACAAGTCAGTTCCGTTTATAAAGCAATGCGAAAAGCAGTCCCGTGGACGCTAAATCCTATCTAAGGGCCAGCCTGAAAAGTTTATTTAAGTCAAGTCAGTGGACGCCCAGCACCGTCTGGCGTGCCACGGGGAAGCTGCGGCTCTCCGCTTTTATACGAAATTTTTGTTCAAGACACGAAACTCTCTCTATCACCGGGTGTTAAATAAGTTTTGCACGTAGACAATCTTAACACCTATGTGCTTCTCTTTATCAGTGCGCACAGCACTGCTATCCGTTGTGCAGCGCGTGAGCTGGTGGTACATCGACAACCGCATGCAGCCCTTCATTCATAAGCTTTTTGTTTTAAAACACAGCTCTTCCGAGCCAAGCTAATTGCTTATTGAATCAACTATGCCAACTGCCAATATGACGCAGACTCGCGGAATCTTAATCTCGACGGATTTCACTTTCCCCGCCCAAAGATCTAGTCAAAGTATCATCTGTACTTCTCTCAAAGACCTAGTCAAAATATCATCTGTACTTCTCTCAAATAACTAGTCAAAATATCATCTATACTTCTGAATATGTTGTTTCGCTGTTTTATTTTTAAAAAGCCTACTGTGTATCTTTGGTTTATAAACCAATTGTGTTGTTCAAACTATTATATTGCTGGCCTGTATGGCATCACAATATTTGTGTAGATATTTAGGTATGACTAAAGGTGTGCAGAGGAAATTATTAGAGAGACTCTACACAAGATGCACCATTGGATTGGACGACAATGCTTTACTGCCCTTGATGAACGTACTCACGAATAATGAAGGGCTCTAGTTCAGCTTGTGGGTGCGAACCTTATTGACCACTTTTTGGAGTGTGGCCAAGCGCACATGTCAAATAACAGATGTGCCCAGATGCGTTCCAAGAACGGCGCACATTCATATTATGTACGCTTGGTGCGTAGTCAGGGATGTTCACAGCAGGTCGAGTACACAGTTTCCTCCTGTAACCAGTCGTTCCTCACCCTTTATTTTGTAAACTAAGGAGTTTCACTTCTACTCTAGACCTATGTACGTACTAACTTACACGTAATCGCCCCTACGGATGCACGCTCACATTCTAACGACCCAATGCGGGGGAATGGAAAAACGTCTGCTCCATGGTGGAACTTTAGTTTGACCAAGGTAAATGGCAACATTTGGAAGAAGCCGAAAAAGCTAGCTGCACATACCGCAACTGCTACCAAAGCGTCTACTAGGCCTGCTACGACCAATACAGCCACTACAATTGCGATTTACATCTGAGACGAGATCGCCGTTGCCAAAATATATCTGCCTGGGATGATGCTGGTGCTTGTGTTGCTAGTTCTTAAAATGATATTGCTATGCCCTTCTCTCTCTCTCTCATATACACACACCCTGTCTATGCTTCTCTCTGTCGACGAAAGATGATGGCACTTCTCGTGATGACAATGATTCGACAGCGCAGCCTGAGTGGAGCCTTCCTCACCTCGTCTGCGTGGCGGAAATATCCCCCAAGACCAAATAGCAGTTAATTCTTTCAATTGTCCAAATTATGACAATTATATTATTGTTTTAATACATACTATACTAGGGGTAATATGTCTACGCACATATTACCCCTAGTATAGCAGCATAGAGCGCTGGGACCCCATAAATATCCGATGCTACTGGTGTCCCGTTCTATTCATCAACTCCCTCTCCCCCTCGCCCAATATAGAGTAGGAACGCTTGATGGGGCAGTGATAAGAGTCGTACTACCAGTGAGCTCTAAAATAATCGCCTTTAGCTGGGGCAGTGTCGTTTCGACGGATTACGTAAAGTAATCGTGTGAGAAGAAAAATAGCGAAGGAAAGTACTAAGATAGGTGCCGACATCCTGTAGCAGCAATTTTGTCTGGATACGGGCACGGGTGCTTTCATAAATGACCCATTCCGTTCGGCTCTTATTGTGATATTTAGTGCCGTCAATTTCGTTCCAGCGAAATACTCACTAGCACAGCATTTCATGGTACTTATAATGATATAATATTAGGCTGGGAGCTCTGCGTAGTCAAAACTCCTTTATTAGTAGGGACACGCAATATTATGTCATCACTGTCTCCACGTTACGGACAGTTTTTCGGTTTGAAGGGATTTATCAACAAAGGCCGTCTAGTAACAGGCTAGTGCTGCTGCGAAGATGTCAATAGTCGATTTCCCCATACCTTTAAAAATGGCGAGTTCGGATCATTTGCAACCTAGCAGCCCAATATATTGCCTCGTAGACCCTGCTATTACCGTGAAACGACCATGACATAAATTCTAAACACATGTCGTCATTGTCTCTATAAACTCGAACGCATTATCTTTTGTTGTAAGCGTTACGTATAGGACGATCAGGTCTAATTTCTCGCTCTCTATCGCAAGTGTTTTCTACCCTAATAAAGGTCATGTTACCTAGTTGGTTCTTGTACAATACTGGCACGCCTTCTTTAGGACGGCCATGTTAATAGCTCGAGCAGCTATGCAGCGCGTATGCATATATACACTGTAAAACAGTCGCGCCATTAATGACTTTCTTCCATTTTAGTTTGTGTAAAGTACACTTAGTGGACCAGTAGTAAATATACAATAAGAAAAATAATAATAATAATAATAATAATAATAAGACGGCCACAGCACCAACAACACACTAGTCATTGAATTCATAGTTTTCGTTTATTGGTTTTGACACCTCGTAGTCTTCGGCTTGTATTGAGAAATGTTAATTTATTTCCCGTAGGGAATATCTTTACAACTATAACTGAGAAAGCCGGTGCACAGAGCCTGTTCATGGCTCGCCCGGCACCGTCTTCCGTGCCGCAGGGGAGCTGCGTCTCTCCGCTTTTGTACACAATATTTGTCCTAGATATGAAACTCTGTATACCATCGACTGTTAAACATATTTTGTACGCAGACGATTTTAAAATGTATGATGCCCTCGGCTTCTCATTGGCGCACGCAGCTTTGCAGTACGCGGTTGACGGTGTCGGCCAGTGGTGCGTTGGCAATGGTATGCAGCTGTCCGTTCACAAATGTCTCGTTGTGAAACACGGCTCTTCCGAGCTAAACTACTTACCCAGCGGGTCAACACTGTCAACGACTAACGTGATACGGGATCTTGGAGTTTGAATCTCGGCGGATCTCACTTTTTTCGCACATGTCAAAGAACTAGTCAAAGCAGCATCCATACTTCTGAAAATGTTATACCGCTGTTTCATTGACAAGAAGCCTAAGGTGTATTTTCGTTTGTACAAATCGATTGTGTTCTTCAAACGTTTGTACTGTTAACCCGTATGGCATTCATATTTGTGTAAATACATAGGTATGATCGAAGGTGTATAAATGAGACCTTTAAAAAGACTCCACAGAAGATGTGACCCCAAAACGAACGACATTGCATTACCGCCATTAATGGGCACATCCGGGAAAAATGACAGAAGTGGTTAGTTCAACTTATAGGCGCAAGTCCTATTGATCATTTTTTAAAATGCAACCGAACAATCGCAGAAACCAAATAATGTTCGTGCCCAGATGTGTTGCAAGAATGAAGTACATCAACAATATGTTCGCCTGGCGCGTGGCTAGGGATATCCATAACAGGACGACTGCACGGCTGTGACTAATCATGTCTTATCCTTTATTACATGAATAAAAGAGCTTTCTATTCTATTCTATTGAACCTGCCGTTGCCACATGCAGGCGACGTCGTAGTTACACAGCTAAACAATTTGCACGCTTTCGTGTATATAAATCTTAAACAATTCTGAGAATATCTTCGTACAGACATCTTCTCTCCTTAGCCTTTAGTGTGCATATAGAAAATATTGTGATGATTTATTAATCATTTACAATACGTTTGCACACTCGGCAGTGCTCGCCTTAATAAAAATTGTGGTAAAAAGGTGTCACGTGAAGTTAAGAATCAGTTGTCCGTGTCCTTGCTTGATGGTAGCCCCCGCTCTTATGGACCTGGTGCGAGCGGTATATCCTCAAGGTTCCTTGCAAAGTTAAAACGGTGAGGTCCATAAGATTCCTCCTCGTGACGCCGAGCCCCAAGAGCGTCCTCGCAGATTCGGAGTCCCATACACCACTTATAGAGATAGTGATCGATCCGAATCTGCGATTTTTTTTGCGGGTCGGGGAGCGCTGCTCTTAGGAACTCGACGTCATATTTGGTGATCTTGTCCTGCCGCACTTTTGCCAGGTCCCGGTTCTGGCCGCAAACCTCGTCATCTTAAACCCAGACCTCGGTAGGTGTTGTTATTACGAGGTCGGGCTTTAGACCCGGTGCGCCCGGTCGACGGAATACTCGCTCACGAACCACTTCATGACCCCTTTCGCGGAGAAGACGCGCCACGCGATCACAGACGTCGTCATGTCTCTTCATGGTTTGTTTGTGTGTTGTATCGCACATCTGAGCGACATGAGCCAACGTCTCAGGCGCATGACACCCGTGCCTACAACGTTTGTTGTAGCCCGGGCGTCCCCTGGCCAATCTGGAACGCGTTGGTAGTGCGTTGATCCTGAGCTTTAGTAGGTTTAAATACTCCTTACCAGATAGGCAGGGCATACCCTTAATTCAGTAATGTACAAAGGGCATTTCGTGTGCTTTTTTAAAATGTGCCCCATCGAACGTGTTATGTAGTTGTTGAGACCAGTAATCGGTCTCTTGTGTACCGGTCTTAATGGAGGTTCCCAAGCGCTCGCAAAGAAGTCTTGTTTTCGCAATATCTTATTTGAAGTGCTCGGTGGTTAGCATCTATTGGACCCCAAGGTGCGTGGAGTGTTGTAGTGCTGTCAGGCGGGAGAGGCGGAGTCTGGGAATTAATATTTGGAGGCAGGGGATGTCCAGACCGCCGTGTGCTGTGTGCGTGTACAGGTAGGTGTTCGGCACCGAGTTTTCGAGCTTAAGCCATTTCGACTTAACAACCTTTCTGATCTCTTTATCTAGGTCGCTAAGGAGTGCGTAAGATGGCCTGGGACCGGAGACCAGTTTATATAGGAGACGGGGAATGAGAAAGTCTTTCAAAAATATGAGTTTTTAGTGGGGTTTAAGGGGAGCTATCGTGAGTCTGTTGAGTAAATTAAGGAGTATATCCTTGGTGGAGTCAATTCTGCGATTGCTGTCAAAGTCGACTCCAAGATAACTCCATCGATCGCTCATACCTTTAGCTGGCAATTGCTGATCTCCAACGTTAAATTCTAGTGCGGTATTGATAAAACCTTTACCCTCCTTCCTATTAAATAGGTGGGAGATAGTAAAGCTTTTATTAGTATTAATTTCCAGGCCTCGGGATTTTAAAAGTGGGTCCGCAATATTAAGAAGCCGTTGGAGAGTAGATTTCGTGTAGGCTAGGAAGATGAGCAAAGGCTAAGCCCATAAGGCGGAAGTCATCAGTAAGTTGGTACCCGATATTAGTTTTGTCTAATTTTGAAAGAATGTCGTCGAGAACTAGATTAAATAAAAGGGGGACAGAAGATCTCCCTGCCTAACACCCCTAGTTGGCCGAAATGTGCGACATTCTTGTCCAAATTCGATGAGAGTTTTAGATATATATATAAAACTACTTTTTTTTCCTAAACAAGGCATACACACCAGCCGTTATTTTTAGTATAGCAAGAACATTAGGTGAGATAAGCAATAGAGACATTATGCCGCCGTGGCTTTTTCTGCGAGGTTCTACCGCATAACAGGCAAGCTGTTTCTGTAGAAACAACTACGCCCGGTGAAACAAGGCGTACAAAATCCCACGACCGGCGACCATACTGGACCAGCAAACATGGCGCGGGGATTAAAAATTATGACAGATTATGACAGACTGTGACATCTTACCCCGCGAGAATAAATCCTCGTAGATATCATTCTGTAAAAGATCTCAATCTGCATGCATCTTCTCCGTGCACCAGCAGAAATGTGCCGGTTTTCATTTGAAATTAGCATAATTATGGCTAAAACTTATTGGACATCGGAAACTAGTACTATACATTTGAGCATTTACTGTGTCGTTTTCTTAGTTAGATTCACTACAGCCGCAGTGGCAAAAGAGTAACTAATGAAACAAGCACTTGCACATTGTAACTGCAGTCAGGCTGTTCTACGGCGCGAATTGCAACCGGACAGCGTAAGCGACTTTTCAAAGATGAACAAATACTTTGTGTAACTTTGTTTTGTAGGCTTTCATTTTTTAATACGTATGTACGACCACCTGCGCGTACGATGTGTTCTGTACGTAATGCGCTGCGAGGTACTCGCATTTTAATGTGCTAAAAGTAACCTATCACCTTTGCACTGCAGGACAAGCTGTGTTACTTAGCGGATGTATTGAGTTTCTCTCTCTTCCTCTCACCTGTTGCTCGGTCGGTGATTGCATTCGGCTCGAGTAGCCTGCTAAAATTCAAGGAACAATCACATTGTCAGGCCTAGAAGTGCTTCGCGGGCTACGAGAACGAGCGGCGCGATCGAAACAGCTGATAGGTTTTCGAAAATCCACGTTTTTGGCACTGCGATTGCAACTTCGGTGTTTGTGACTGCTCGCTTTGTCTGGCATTCGGGCCCACATCGAATTGGCACCGCATGGCTCCATTATCGTTATTGATCGAGCGTGGTCGTCGAGTTGGACGACTAGCCATTGTCGAAACGGCGCCCAGAAACTCCACAGAGTGAATCGCTACTGCGTACTACGCTGTCATTGTTGCAGACGGCGGAGGCAGTATTCCTAGAAACCACTCGTACCGCTGAGGCTGGCTTCCGTATAATGGTGCGATCCAGTCCAGCGCTTTGTGTAGCCAATAGGTGCTTGCCCGGAGCCTTCCAGCATTTCTTTATCCGCTATATATATATATATATATATATATATAAATAAATATATATATATATATATATATATATATATATAAATATATATATATATATTTATAATATATATATATATATATATATATATATATATATATATATATATATATATATAATATATACATATATATATATATATATATAAATATATATATATATAATATATATACATGAATAAAGTTTATTCCTTATTCAGGATCTGTCAATTCACTTGTGCAGCCAATAAGCTAACGAGGACCGCCGACTCAGGTGAAAGGAGTTCGCCTTCCGCGAATGCCTACGCGCCAGCTCGTCGACGATGCTTTGTTTGTGTGTTTGCATCTCTGCGTCCGCGCGGCGCTACGTAATCGAAATCACTACACTCTCTGCAACACGGCACGGCCCGGTGACGTCAGGCACACAAGAGGTTCGCGCAGACAGCTCGCCGAACCTCGACAAACACACGTTATTGGTTGGACCCCCTCTTCGATTAGGCGACTGGCCTAGTGTCGAACCCTTTCGTACGCTCGGTTGGGTAACCTTCAAACCGGCGGTCAGATTCAGATTAGGTCGCGAAAGCAGGTGGGCTGACGTCGATTCGATTAAGCCCGCTCGTGAAGAGACTTCCCTCAAATGACTATCTTGACATGGCCGCATGATGGGGCTGCTGACGCAAATTAACCCGCTCCACACGATCTGCAGTTCTTATTTATTAAGCTTCAGCACTAAGCATTCGCCGGCGAATAACGTAAGTTCAATCTTGTGTATGAATGTATATATATATATATATATATATATATTATTCGCTTGGCATGTGCACACAAGTCGCCTTTTTATATCAGGGTATATATATACATACATATCAAGATGTTTACAAATAATAGCGTATCATAGCAGATACGTGCAATAGCATTTTTGCAGAATACCCTAAATTGTTACAATAGTTGAAACTTTGTTGCTCATGAGAATTTAAGCTCAATGATGAACTATTAAGTTTAAACAAATTTGCCGTCTGACGAAAACGGTCGTATAACATTTATATATATATATATATATATATATTTTTTTTTTATGTACTATGTTAGCACTTTGGAATGAACAAATGTGCAATTAACCAAGGATCAGCCCAGTTCAACAGATGCCTTGACTATAAGACGACAGCCTCAGTCGCTTTGAATGCTTTTGAGTCTCCCGTCGCAAGTTAAGGCTTTTACCCACGCGCTGAATCAGCTTGAATTTTAAACAAAGCTCGTCTACTATTGTTATGATTAGTGTTGTGGCAATTCAGTTTATATCGACGACGCAGTGTGACAGTGCTGTGGTTTTTTTTATGAGTAAAAGAACAATGGCGCCTGAGTGCACGAAATCACGCTATTTCACTACCACGAACAACTACTCGTATATGCGACCGCCTAGGTGATAAAGACTTGTGTTGTCTACGGGACCAAACGTGTGTGCAATCGTGCTCGCACAAAGTTATAGTCGAACCAACCCACGAGGCCTAGCACCGTCGCGAAAGCAGATCCTCGTCCTATGAAGGCCATGCTGCTTGTATGATTGGAAACTCGTGGTGTACTGTGAGCTTCTGCAGAGCAACGAAACGAATAGCAGTACAAGGCATTGTCAGTTTTTGGCCGTTTGAAGTAGGCTGTCGTCCGAACGCGCCGATTGTGGCGACCTAAGACGAGTTACTGGAATTTTCCATGAAATATAGAAACACTTCTAGCCTTTTGAGAGTGTAAGCACACACCCACACACTGTTAGATACATTTTTGTCCCTATAAAGGAGAACTCCTAGAAGTATGGAATTTTCTCATGAAAATACCTATAACAATGGTTATAGAAAGAGAAGGTGTATTACACCGACTTAAGTTACACCGTATGCATACCATACACTAAATTGCAGGATTTGCCTTGTATGGTGCAGAAACCCTTTGCCGTTTGGTCATTATTGGTCATTTGAAGGAGATAGTGACGGTAAGAGTGCAATTTTGGATTGTTTTGCTACACGAGTCCTGAAAGGTTTCTAACGTTGTTACAGTTTGTGGAGGCATCTCCATTCAATCAAAAGGACGAACCTGCTGAAAATGGTTTGCCAAGTACAGCGTTGGTAATTTAAATCTGCACCGTCCGGTCGATAATCTTATATGTGAGAGGGCGTTCTGCGCTTAGAAATGCGAAACAGCTAACAGTTATCATTCGAGAACTCGCGGACGAAGTTCAGGTTACTCAGCAGCCATTGTCAAACGTCTAAAAGACTTAGATTAACTTTTAAGCTCTGTGTGTTCCTTAGAAACTGAGTTTGCACTTTCATCCTTAATTGATGAATTAAGGATGTTTGTGCAATTCGCCATTTTGGTGGTTGTGCCAAACCACCGCCAAGCGTGGTTTTTATCGTTTGATAATCGGCGATGAAAAATTATTCTATATTGCTGAGACTATATTGCTGTCTAAGTAAACTCATATGTTCTCGCAAATTCGTGTTTTTGCTTTAAGCAAAAACGGCAAGAATTTTGCATTAACCAAATATTACTAATTTTTTTTACATTATTGCGGCAGGCCGGACATTACTTCACAAACTGTGTGAACGGCTGACCTATGAAGAAAACTGCGAGTTTGGACTGATACTAATGTTGGCTACCGGAAGATAGTCAAGCTAAGAAACTGTCGTCGCTTGTCGTTGCGAGCTTTGTGCCAAAACAAATTCCTACTAAAGCAATTTTTCTGCGCAACACGCTATACATGCTTTCTACGGGGACCTAATATAATATACGACGAGGGTCTATAAAGTCCCTACCATCAAACCCCCTCGTAGTCTGGTGCCCTCACGACTCGCTTCCTTGCACGAGCTGCGACGCCCTAAAGAATCCTTTCGTGCAGATGCAGTGGGACACACCAACAAGCGTTTTGAAGCTCTTTAATCAAGTTTGCCCAGCAACATAGACAGAACAGGAGTTCTGTGCAATTTTGCATTTTGCGGTTTCCATACGGGGCGGCCTCTGCAACTAGCACGTAATACCTCCCTGGCTCTTGTTGTACTCGATCGTAGGTTCAACCCAACAAGGTAGGTAGGGATCGAAGGATGTTTTTGTTGTAACGTATTAGAAGAATACTAACCCTTTTCGGTGGCGCTCTTGGGTTCTCTGCTTGGTCGTTCCACGCAGTCACAATATTATGCTAATGAAGAAGGCCAACATGAGAATACATTTTTTTCGATACATGGAAGAAGTTACAAGAAGAGCTAAAAAACGGTAAGTTTGGGGGTCCATGAAACAAATAGCGGAACAGATACTATAAAAAGTCCTATATAGACAAATCCAGTAAAGGTCTTCTCTGGGTCTCTGAAAAAATTACTTAACATGTAATGTCAAGGAATTACTTGCACATCTACGGGGATCCGCCAATGGTTGCTTAGAGAGGATTTATAAAGGTTTGCCTGGGAGGGGGCCTTACCCAGAGCACCTTTCGGCATGTTACTCGATGACTTAACCATAAACATCCGCCGAGTTTGCTATCTGCATGCTAGACTTAACGGTATTCTGGCCCGGCGCGTGGAACATCTGGATGTCTGTGTGGGACACCGCCGCGGCTCTCTGTCAATGGCGAGTCACGGTGCAGCTTTGAGATTTAAAGAACAGATGATATTCCCATCCTACTCAAGACTCACCTGATAAGCCGTCTCCGTGATCAGGAAGGTGATATTTATATATATATATATATATATATATATATATATAGTGTTTGACCGTGACCTACGCATGTTTTTGGTGCTCCGATCAAGAGCTCTCCGAAAAATGTCAGAATATTTTTGTTGAGAGGGGTCAAATCTTTTTTAGCACACCTGATACAAGTAGTGTGAGTTTCGATGTCGGTGTTATTAGCACAATACCCACTAAAAAACTCTCTCCCAAAAGCCCCGGGACGAGGCAAGAGACGAATGCAATTACTTAATACTACTATAACCTTTACTATTTCTTAGCGTTACGTGAACAGAGCGCACATCGCAGTTTGTATCAGGAATTTCCTTTTGATGGTGATTGCGGCCGAGTCCATAATGACGTTCTAACTTTGAGTCCCGAACAAGAGTGTCTGCTCTGTTTGCTTGAATGTCGCAGGGAGTTTCCGTTCAAGGAGCCGTGCCAGCTGCGCCCGATTTGTGGTAAACGTTGTGCATATTTCGAACGTATGCTTGACGTTATAGTTGTCTTCTTCTGAGTCTGTAAAAATGCATACTGGCGACGGAACCCGTCCGACACGCACGCATACTCTAAAAGGCCCGCAAGCTGTTGCGGCCCACTGTGGCCCGTAAGAAATCGAGTCAACGAGTAGGACAGTAAACCCTTCCGGGTGAGAGGGGAAAACATTTCCTTAACTACGCCCGATGAAGGTATTGTGGGACTCGATGCCCATGTTGTAGACGTAATACCCACTAAAAACCTCTCACCTAAAGGCCTCAGGGCAAGGTGAGAAACTGGTACCGTTTCTTTCTCCTTACTTTAACCCCCTACTTTTCTTCAGAGTTATGTGGGCAGAACGCACTATTACTACGTAGACATTTCTGTTTTATGATCGCGACGAAATTCCTAGTCACGTTCTGGCTTTGACTGGCATACAAGTGTGCGTGTCCTATTTGTTTGCATGTCACAGAGGGTCACAGTCAAAGAACCACGCCAGCTGCGGCCTGTCCGCGGTAAACGCCGCACATATTTAGAGCGTATCTTTGACGTCGTCTTCTTCTTCTTCTTTTTCTTCTGCTTCTCCCGAGAATGCTTACTGGCGACGGAGCCTGCCCGATACGATGCAGATATTTCTGAAAATACTGTGGAAAACCGTGAGAAGTTGAGACAGCAAGTAGGACAGAGAACCTTCCCGCCTTTTGAACCAATCCTTCACATCTGGAATAATGGAGCGGGCCCACGAACCCGACTGACCGGTCTGGGTGTTCATTCATATTTTGTTCCATGTATCGATTATCTAACGTGATACGCCCACCTAAGAATGTAAGAAGCCGTCTCGACCGACTGCGGTCCCCAGAACCCGTAGATTCCGTGTGCTCCGATTTTGCCGGTTTATGAGTGGCGCAATAAGTTGCTATTTTGAGTCTTACTATCTTGAAAACCAAAGGCTTCTGCTTTTTAGCCAAAAGCCGCCGGCACGTAACCCGTGCAGTCGTACGCTGCCACATCTTAAAGCATGATGCTATCTACTATTGCTGCCAGAAGGCACATCCGGTCGTCAGAGGCGCCCCGTGAATGCGGCAGTAATTTAAAGAGATTCGTCTACAAATGCTGAAAAAGATACGCGAGTCAAAGAACATGATAAACAAGCAATCTACGGCAAATACAAAGCTTAGAAAATCTGTAGATAGGTTATCAATGGAAACAAACGGCTAATCATACGTTTGCCTACGACAATTCAAACAAGTAGGCATCGCGGGCGTGCCAATATCAAATATAAGGCATACAGCCTTGGCTAAAAATAAAGAGTCTTACACTATGCAATATATGCAGCTAACAATTAAGCTGCTGCTCGCAATTGCTCAAGGCATTTCCGATTGAAATGTTATGACATAATTAGGACATCAGATAACATTTTGTTGTCTGGTGACCAGACAACAAAATCTCACATTAAATCAATTAATCGCAAGGGTCATCTGAAATGGTCTGACTTCTTATAGAGAGCCCCTTCGGTCACCGCCGCCGATCGAAAAAGAAGAAATAGAAGAAACAATGAGATAAATTAGCAATAACAATTCACCTGAAAAGGACAAAGTGACAAACAATATAATTAAGACAAACAGTGACATCTTTACGAGCATCATCTGGAGGCTGGCAAATTCAATAATACGTACGGTCGCTTTCCTAGTGCAGGTGCGTTTAAACAATCAGAACTTGTACTGAGATATAAACAGGAACGCAAAGACAAGATAAGAAATTCTAGACCTATCCAACATTAAGAAGCTTAGGCAAACTACTCAACACGTTAATTGTAAAACGGATAAAACTTCACCTAGACTACAATAACATACTACATAATTACCAGTTTGTAATCAGAAAAGGTCTTTGATGGCTGTGGATGAAACACTAGCAAAAGAGAGAGATAAAAGTAACAGACCAGTGGGGGTGTTTTTAGATTAGATTTGTCTAAGGCTTTTGACTGTATTCTACATTGCCGCTTACTACATAAATTGCAATACAACGGTTTTACTGCAAAGGCGCTAACCGTGATAAAAACATATCTAAATAACAGAAAACAGACATACTCATTCAACAACGAACCGCAAGTCAAGGAAGTGTGATGGGTCCGTTTATATGCATCTTATATTGCAACGATTTCATTCAAATACAAGACCGCTCTATAAAATGTATGTACGCGGATGACACAGCACTTAGCTATACACAACAAACAGCTACTTCAGAATGCGCAACATATAGAGCAAAGCGCAAGTAGTGAATAAATCAAATGGACTTTTAATAAATTTCGGCAAAACTAAGTTCATACAGTTTGAGCTTCCGAAGCCGTACGGCTGCAGCACACACGTATTACACGACCATATTGTTGGTTATGTAGCTTAGTAGTGGTTATGCCAGCTCGATACAACTAGCTCCATGTATTGTCGAACGAATCTATACCATCGTATATCGGGAAATGATGATCTCGAGTCAATTAAGTGACGGCCAATCAGTTACGGTTCGTACTATCTGACAATAGTACAAACATTGATCGTCCTGCAGAAAAAAAACATAAGATTAGTCTGCGGTGCTGACAGCAACGCTCTTGCAGTGACACTTATAGACAGTTTAAAGATTTTGCTTTTTGGACATCAGTACACAGAATCAGTGATCTCCCATTTTCTTTTTAAAGAGGCACATGTTGGGCGTGAGATACGTATGTGACAAATATCAAGTCACCGACTAGAGCACGCCAACGTAACACCCTCAATTTGGAAAGCATAGAAACTGAAGCCATGAAACAACGGGCTGCCAGTCATTTTATTGAGCTATTAAACAATTGTCCTAATATTGTACACAATTGTCCCGATATTAGACAACTGTCCTGATATTGGACAACAAACGAGACTACTAGACAAATCACGAAACAAATACGAGGATACATTACATCACTCAGCCAGGAGCAACTGTTGAGGTTGATTGAATAAACTACCATGCCAATAACACAAAACACACGTATGCGGATATATAAGAGGGCGATAGTGACGCGAACCTACACCTTACGTAATTTGGCGGCCTTTAAGCGTACTGTCCATCGCCGAGGCAGATGTCTGATTATCCACTAAAACAATGAAACACAACTATAGCGACAGTTTTCTCAAACGACTACTACTATTATATACCTCGACCAGATATCTGAATACGCATATTATACATATTATTTACTGGTTTATTCTTGTTTTCACTATAACTATATTTAAATCATAGATATGCGATTTAGGTACTACGGTGCAAAAAATAAATAAATCATATAAATTGGATGTTTCAGTGCTGCGTATATATATATATATATACATACATATATATATATATATATACACACACTAAACAAGCAGTACCAAACAGCTCAGCCACTAGGACTATAATAATCTGAGAGTAGCACCTGCGAGAACGCATATTGCTGTTACATGCCCTACACTGGCCGTTTTGCACGGCAAATTAGCGGTAAACGACGAACACGACGACAACGTACATTCATTCACAATATCCTGTATCGCGCGGGGGTGGCGACGACGGCGGCGGCGACTAATGGGGCGTGTAACAACACCCCACACTCGAGCTCGGCCATCCTCTTTCCCTTGTTCAGTCGCCCATCATGACAATCCGTACTCCAGTCGAAACCTCGTCGTCATGCGACATGACACAGCCACCAGCCCAGCTGCGTACAGTATCCGCTTACGCTATTTGCCTACGCTATTTGCGCAGCCGCCTACCTCTCTGAGAAAGAGAGAGAGAGAGAGAGAGAGAGAGAGAGAAAGGTAGGAACTCCGGTCAAAGCCTACTCTTTTCGATGAGCTTCTACCGAGATGGCTTCGCGCATGCAGGTCGTTCTTTTCGTCGTACAACCGTCTCGCTGCGATGGAGCAGCAGCAGAATGTGCACGAGAAGGAAGCGGCGTTTTGGTGCGTTGGTTCCCGAACTTGTTGAGTTGTTGAGGTACTACCGAAGTTGCTGCTTACGATGACGATGGCAAGAAACAACAACAACAGCAACAGCAAAACAGCAACAACAACAGCAACAGCAACAATAACAACACCAACAATAATGGCGGCGTCGGTGGTAACGAGGACGACGATTATTAGAGTGACGGCATGCACAAATCACTCACGCTAGCAACAACCGACCGGCGTTCTCTCGCTCCTCTTGCACTACCTCAGCCATACATCTAAGTATCTGCGCCTCGCTTGACATTAAACCACGTGGCTACGTGGCAACGTTCCTAGTGGCGTGACGCACGTTCTAGCACGAATCCACTATTTGTTACAACAACGGTTCGTCTCCGACAGCTACAGCCAATATTATAAACTGCAGCTTGGTAGTAGCATGGGTGCGTTGCCCAATGGCTTTGATTGACTATTATAAAATATAACTTATATAATGGGTTACCTGGAAACCGATTGACTGAACAGTTGCCAGTAGCAATAATAATTTAGTTGTGCTTCCTTCACTCAAATTGAGTATAATATGCACTACATGCATAGGTTGTTGTTTCCATAACCTTTCGCGTTCTCTGAGGTTTTCGGGAATGCATGATGTCTATGCATCACTGGCAGACAGCAGTGACCAGTGTGGGACTCGCAAATCCACTAAACGCAGGCTCCTCACGACCTTCCCAGGTTAAACATTGTGTGACAATTCTTAGACAATAATGCCTTCTCGATCCTCACGCTTCCGACGAGAGAAGCAGTGCAACGGTTATGCTCGAGTTCTGCCCGAGCATGATTATCGGCATATCTCTGCATGCAGTATTTCTTTTTATGTTTACAGAAAAGTAATATGCAGGCCTAAGTTCTGCGAGCCTACGCTTGGCTTGCAGTGATGATGGTGCTCTTGCTCTCACTTGACATAAAATACCGATAACTTTGTGCAAGGTAACAGGCGCATCTAATATGGCTAACACTCTGTGGTCTTTTCGGGCTTTTTCTCTAGCATGTCGAAGCTCTCAATGTCATAGTTGATAAGGTGGTGGAACAACAGGTTGATAGCGCTCCTTCCACTGAGACTTATATATGTATTGTTTTTATGCGCGCTAGCACATCTTAGATCAGCATTTCCATCCGCTGAAGTGGCATGTCGCACTTATCATCGTTGGCTGCACAATCGATTCTAGTACTAAGGCCACAGTCGACGGTAATTAGCATGGTCTAGTTGAATCCAGAAAATCCAACGTTTATCGTCGCAGCGACCTCCGCGGAGTCGAATGTGGGTGCAAAGTAGAATACAGCTACGTTCATCCTCCCAGCGGATCATTTTACGCAGAATTTGTCTTTTCCGGCACATTGCATCGGTGGTTTAGGTAGGTAGATGGATAACTTATCTCAGAATACAGGTCGTCCTCGACCTCCCGCAACTAAGACAGCTAGATGATGAAAGCTCCGCAAATTAATAGGATTAATCTCTTAATTGTCAATAATAAAGAGGGCAAATATAGTAGCATATACGTCATATGTTGCTTGGTATACCTTTATAGCGCCAGCCACACGCCGCGGGTGCAGTTTTATTGTACGCTGTGAGCAGGCCTTAGGTTTTTGTTGTAATAGAATACACTTTAAATATACATTTATGATTTTTACACAGAATGCTCAGAAAATCCAGTTGCACCCTTACCTGCAACGACGTGTTGCGTGTGAAACTCGTTCAGAAAAATTGAGGTTTCACGAAAGATTTACTCCAGGTCTTTCACAATATGCAATTTGTTCAAGACTCATCCCCCGATCCCCCGAAATTGGGGGGGCAACATTATGCAACAACTGCATAATCAATGCAGTTGTTGATTGGATTCTCTGGCCTATTATCGTTTGAGTAGTTGATAGAAGATACACTTCGTTTTACTTCGTCTACAAATAAAGTAAGCAGTGGACTTCCTAAAAGAGTGTTTTTCGGGCAGCCAGTACAAACGGCCTTTGTCAGCCTGATCACTCGAGAATGCATCTCTATGTTTCTGCCAACAACATCAACCGGAATATTTGAAGTGGTCTCAAGTTGTACTCCTCTTTTTCCTATCTGCATATTGGTTTTCCGTACTAAGCGCTTGTCTTTCGGTGTTTCTCGGAATCTTGTTTACTCTTTTCCAAAATGTTGCATGATACTGCAGTAAGCGGGTAAACGGAACCCTTTGTTATTCAGATCAGTCTTATTCCGTTTTTGGCTACTAGACTGATCCACACTTTTCTCAACTTCTCGAACGAAAGATATATCGAGCGACTTGGAACAAATTTGCAGTGAGCGGATACGCAAAAGCAAACGCAACCATTTAAAAAAAGCTGTGACTTTTATTGCTTGTTACTGAGCTGCAAACTCCGAAGCGTCTATCTTAGTGACCTGTTTTACCATTGATCGACCTAGTACTAATACAGCTGCGCGAGTAGTTGGCTGCTAGCACTCACCCTGAGCGATTGAGTGTAAAGTTCGCTCTGCGGAAAGATTGGTGAAAAGAGCGAAAACCTGAGGTTCTAAACGGGCTGAGCAATCGCACTCGGTAATCGTATCAGTAAGCAATTCAGCACGCGCTCTAAACAACGTACGGGTACTGTGCAATATATAATTGCTTTCAACCTCCGTTCAACGACATTGGTGCTAATTTCGAACAGCTGGGGCGGGACCTACCTTCTTGCAGTGTCATCGGATCAATCGCTCGATTTTCGAACGTGTACCCCGAGGCCGAGTTGTATGCTTAACGTATCTAGTCGTATACTCATTGTGCGTATGTAATTCTAATATATTTGCACAGGAGTGCGCCGGTTCTTAGAGCCAGCCGGTTCTTATAATCCGCCGGTTCTTAGAGCCAGCCGGTTCTTACAACCCGCCGGTTCTTAGAACCAACTGGTTCTTAGAACCCGCCGGTTCCTAGAGCCAACTGGTTCTTTGAGCCAGCTGGTTTTTAGAGCCAGCTGGTTCTTAGAGCCAGCTGGTTCTTAGAGCCAGCCGGTTTGCTAAAAAAACAACAATCCGCCGGTCTCTAAGGAACAACAAGCCGCCGGTTTTTAAGGAACAGCCGGTTTCTAAGGAACAACAAGCCGCCGGTTTCTAAGGAACAGCCGGTTTCTAAGGAACAACAAGCCGCCGGTTTCTAAGGAACAGCCGGTTTCTAAGGAACAACAAGCCGCCGGTTTCTAAGGAACAGCCGGTTTCTAAGGAACAGCCGGTTTCTAAGCAACAACAAACCGCCGGTTACAAAGGAACGGCCGGTCTCAAAGGAACAGCCGGTTTCTAAGGAACAGCCGGTTTCTAAGGGACAGCCAGTTTCTAAAGGACAACAAGCCGGCGGTTTCTAAGGAACAACAAGCCGCCGCCGGTTTCTAAGGAACAGCCGGTTTCTAGGGAACAGCCGGTTTCTAAGGGAAAGCCGGTTTCTAAGAAACAGCCGGTTTCTACGGAACAGTCGATTTCAAAGGAACAGCCGGTTTCTAAGGAGCAGCCGGTTTCTAAGGAACAGCCGGTTTCTAAGGAAGAGCCGGTTTCTAAGGAACAGCCGGTTTCTAAGGAACAGCCGGTTTCTAAGGAACAGCCGGTTTCTAAGGAACAGCCGGTTTCTAAAAACAACAATCCGCCGGTTTTTAAGGAACAGCCGGTTTCTAAAGAACAACAAGCCGCCGGTTTCTAAGGAACAGCCGGTTTCTAAAGAACAGTCTGTTTCTAAAGAACAGCCGGTTTTTAAGGAACAGCCGGTTTCTAAGTAACAACAAGCAGCCGGTTTCTAAGTAACAACAAGCCGCCGGTTTCTAAGAAACAGCCGGTTTCTAAGGAACAACAAACCGCCAGTTTCTAAGGAACAACATGCCGCCGGTTTCTAAGGAACAGCCGGTTTCTAAGGAACAACATGCCGCCGGTTTATATGGAACAGCCGGTTTCTAAGGAACAACAAGCCGCCGGTTTCTAAGGAACAGCCGGTTTCTAAGGAACAGCCGGTTTCTAAGTAACAACAAACCGCCGGTTACAAAAGAACGGCCGGTCTCAAAGGAACAGCCGGTTTCTAAGGAACAGCCGGTTTCTAAGGGACAGCCAGTTTCTAAAGGACAACAAGCCGGCGGTTTCTAAGGAACAACAAGCCGCCGCCGGTTTCTAAGGAACAGCCGGTTTCTAGGGAACAGCCGGTTTCTAAGGGAAAGCCGGTTTCTAAGAAACAGCCGGTTTCTACGGAACAGCCGATTTCAAAGGAACAGCCGGTTTCTAAGGAGCAGCCGGTTTCTAAGGAACAGCCGGTTTCTAAGGAACAGCAGGTTTCTAAGGAACAGCCGGTTTCTAAGGAACAGCCGGTTTCTAAGGAACAACAGGCCGCCGGTTTTTAAGGAACAGCCGGTTTCTAAAGAACAACAAGCCGCCGGTTTCTAAGGAACAGCCGGTTTCTAAAGAACAGTCTGTTTCTAAAGAACAGCCGGTTTTTAAGGAACAGCCGGTTTCTAAGTAACAACAAGCCGCCGGTTTCTAAGAAACAGCCGGTTTCTAAGGAACAACAAACCGCCAGTTTCTAAGGAACAACATGCCGCCGGTTTCTAAGGAACAGCCGGTTTCTAAGGAACAACATGCCGCCGGTTTATATGGAACAGCCGGTTTCTACAAAACAGCCGATTTCAAAGGAACAGCCGGTTTCTAAGGAACAACAAGCCGCCGGTTTCAAAGGAAGAGTCGGTTTCTAAGGAACAACAATCCGCCGGTTTCTAAGGAACATCAAGCCGCCGGCCGTTTCTAAGGAACAACAAGCCGCCGGCGGTTTCTAAGAAAAAGCGATACGGCGGTTTCTAAGGAACAACAAGCCGCCGCCGGTTTCTAAGAAAAACGAGACGGCGGTTTCTAAGGAACAACAAGCCGCCGCTTTCTAAAAAACAACAATCCGCCGGTTTTTAAGGAACAATAAGCCGCCGGTTTCTAAGGAAGAGCTGATTTCTAAGGAACAACAAGCCGCCGGTTTTTAAGGAACAGCTGGTTTCTAAGGAACAACAAGCCGCCGGTTTCTAAGGAACAGCCGGCTCCTAAGGAACAGCCGATTTCTAAGGAACAGCCGGTTTCTAAGGAACAGCCGGTTTCTAAGGAACAGCCGGTTTCTAAGGAACAGCCGGTTTCTAAGGAACAGCCGGTTTCTAAGGAACAGCCGGTTTCTAAGGAATAACTATTCACCGGTTTATAAGTAACAACAAGCCGCCGGTTTCTAAGGAACAACAAACCGCCAGTTTCTAAAAAACAACAAGCCGCCGGTCTCTAAGGAACAACAAGCCGCCGGTCTCTAAGGAACAGCTGGTTTCTAAGGAACAACAAGCCGCCGGTTTCTAAGGAACAACAAGCCGCCGGTTTCTAAGTGACAGCCGGTTTCTAAGGAACAACAAGCCAACGGTTTCTAAGTAACAACAAGCCGCCGGTTTTTAAGGATGAGCTTTCCAGTCTTTAGGCGGGTCGTAAGAACCGGCGGGTCTTAAGAACCGGCTGGCTCTAAGAACCGGCTGGCTCTAGAAACCGACGGGCTCTAAAAACCGGCTGGCTCTAAAAACCGGCGGGTTGCAAGAACCGGCGGTTTGCAAGAACCGGCGGGTTGCAAGAACCGGCGGGTTGCAAGAACCGGCGGGTTGCAAGAACCGGCGGGTTGCAAGAACCGGCGGGTTGCAAGAACCGGCGGGTTGCAAGAACCGGCGGGTTGCAAGAACCGGCGGGTTGCAAGAACCGGCGGGTTGCAAGAACCGGCGGGTTGTAAGAACCGCCTGGCTCTAAGAACCGCCTGGCTCTAATAGCCTGCTGGCTCTAATAGCCTGCTGGCTCTAATAGCCGACTGGCTCTAAGAACCGACTGGCTCTAAAAACCAGCTGGCTCAAAGAACCGGCTGCCTCTAAGAACCAGTTGGCTCTAAAAACCGGCTGGCTCTAAGAACCGGCTGGCTCTAGAAACCGACGGGCTCTAAAAACCGGCTGGCTCTAAAAACCGGCGGGTTGTAAGAACCGGCGGGTTGTAAGAACCGGCTGGCTCTAAGAACCGGCTGGCTCTAAGAACCAGTTAGCTCTAAGAACCGGCTGGCTCTAAAAACTGACGCGTTGTAAGAACCGGGTGGCTCTAAGAACCGGCTGGCTCTAAGAACCAGTTAGCTCTAAGAACCGGCTGGCTCTAAAAACCGACGCGTTGTAAGAACAGGGTGGCTCTAAGAACCGGCGGGTTGTAACAACCGGCTGGCTCTAAGAACTGGCGGGTTGTATAAACCGGCTGCCTATAAGAACCTGCTAGCTCTAAAAACCGACGGGCTCTAAAAACCGGCTGGCTCTAAAAACCGGCTGGCTCTAAAAACCGGCTGGCTCTAAGAACCGGCTGGCTCTATGAACCGGCTGGCTCTAAGAACCGGCTGGCTCTAAGAACCAGCTGGCTCTAAGACCCGGCTGGTTCAAAGAACCAGTTGGCTCTAAGAACCGGCTGGCTCTAGGAACCGACGGGCGCTAAGAACCGGCTGGCTCTAAAAACCGGCGGGTTGTGAGAACCGGCGGGTTGTAAAAACTGGCTGGCTCTAAGAACCGGCTGGCTCTAAGAACCAGCTGGCTCTAAGAACCGGCTGGTTCTAAGAACCAGTTGGCTCTAAGAACCGGCTGGCTCTAAAAACCGACAGGTTGTAAGAACCGGGTGGCTCTAAGAACCGGCGGGATGTAACAACCGGCTGGCTCTAAGAACCGGCTGGCTCTAAGAACTGGCGGGTTGTATAAACCGGCTGGCTATAAGAACCTGCTAGCTCTAAAAACCGAACTGGCGGGTTGTAAGAACCGGTTGGCTTAAGAATCGGCGAATTGTAAGAACCGGCTGGCTCTAAGAACCGACTGGTTGTAAGAACCGGCTGGCTCTAAGAACTGGCGGGTTGTATAAACCGGCTGGCTATAAGAACCTGCTAGCTCTAAAAACCGAACTGGCGGGTTGTAAGAACCGGTTGGCTTAAGAATCGGCGAATTGTAAGAACCGGCTGGTTCTAAGAACCGACTGGTTGTAAGAACCGGCTGGCTCTAAGAACCGACGGGTTGTAAGAACCGGCTGGCTTTAAGAATCGTCGGGTTGTAACAACCGGCGGGTTGTAAGAACCGGCTGGCTTTAAGAACCGTCGGGTTGTAAGAACCGGCGGGTTGCAAGAACCGGCGGTTTGCAAGAACCGGCGGGTTGCAAGAACCGGCGGGTTGCAAGAACCGGCGGGTTGTAAGAACCGGCTGGCTCTAAAAGCCTGCTGGCTCTAATAGCCGACTGGCTCTAAGAACCGACTGGCTCTAAAAACCAGCTGGCTCAAAGAACCGGCTGCCTCTAAGAACCAGTTGGCTCTAAGAACCGGCTGGCTCTAAGAACCGGCTGGCTCTAAGAACCGGCTGGCTCTAAGAACCGGCTGGCTCTAGAAACCGACGGGCTCTAAAAACCGGCTGGCTCTAAAAACCGGCGGGTTGTAAGAACCGGCTGGCTCTAAGAACCGGCTGGCTCTAAGAACCAGTTAGCTCTAAGAACCGGCTGGCTCTAAAAACCGACGCGTTGTAAGAACAGGGTGGCTCTAAGAACCGGCGGGTTGTAACAACCGGCTGGCTCTAAGAACTGACGGGTTGTATAAACCGGCTGCCTATAAGAACCTGCTAGCTCTAAAAACCGGCTGGCTCTAAAAACCGGCTGGCTCTAAAAACCGGCTGGCTCTAAAAACCGGCTGGCTCTAAGAACCGGCTGGCTCTATGAACCGGCTGGCTCTAAGAACCGGCTGGCTCTAAGAACCAGCTGGCTCTAAGACCCGGCTGGTTCAAAGAACCAGTTGGCTCTAAGAACCGGCTGGCTCTAGGAACCGACGGGCGCTAAGAACCGGCTGGCTCTAAAAACCGGCGGGTTGTGAGAACCGGCGGGTTGTGAGAACCGGCGGGTTGTAAAAACTGGCTGGCTCTAAGAACCGGCTGGCTCTAAGAACCAGCTGGCTCTAAGAACCAGCTGGCTCTAAGAACCAGCTGGCTCTAAGAACCGGCTGGTTCTAAGAACCAGTTGGCTCTAAGAACCGGCTGGCTCTAAAAACCGACAGGTTGTAAGAACCGGGTGGCTCTAAGAACCGGCGGGATGTAACAACAGGCTGGCTCTAAGAACCGGCTGGCTCTAAGAACTGGCGGGTTGTATAAACCGGCTGGCTATAAGAACCTGCTAGCTCTAAAAACCGAACTGGCGGGTTGTAAGAACCGGTTGGCTTAAGAATCGGCGAATTGTAAGAACCGGCTGGCTCTAAGAACCGACTGGTTGTAAGAACCGGCTGGCTCTAAGAACTGGCGGGTTGTATAAACCGGCTGGCTATAAGAACCTGCTAGCTCTAAAAACCGAACTGGCGGGTTGTAAGAACCGGTTGGCTTAAGAATCGGCGAATTGTAAGAACCGGCTGGCTCTAAGAACCGACTGGTTGTAAGAACCGGCTGGCTCTAAGAACCGACGGGTTGTAAGAACCGGCTGGCTTTAAGAATCGTCGGGTTGTAACAACCGGCGGGTTGTAAGAACCGGCTGGCTTTAAGAACCGTCGGGTTGTAAGAACCGGCGGGTTGCAAGAACCGGCGGGTTGCAAGAACCGGCGGTTTGCAAGAACCGGCGGGTTGCAAGAACCGGCAGGTTGCAAGAACCGGCGGGTTGCAAGAACCGGCGGGTTGCAAGAACCGGCGGGTTGCAAGAACCGGCGGGTTGTAAGAACCGCCTGGCTCTAAGAACCGCCTGGCTCTAAGAACCGGCTGGCTCTAATAGCCTGCTGGCTCTAATAGCCGACTGGCTCTAAGAACCGACTGGCTCTAAAAACCAGCTGGCTCAAAGAACCGGCTGCCTCTAAGAACCGGCTGCCTCTAAGAACCAGTTGGCTCTAAGAACCGGCAGGCTCTAAGAACCGGCTGGCTCTAAGAACCGGCTGGCTCTAGAAACCGACGGGCTCTAAAAACCGGCTGGCTCTAAAAACCGGCGGGTTGTAAGAACCGGCTGGCTCTAAGAACCAGTTAGCTCTAAGAACCAGTTAGCTCTAAGAACCGGCTGGCTCTAAAAACCGACGCGTTGTAAGAACCGGGTGGCTCTAAGAACCGGCGGGTTGTAAGAACCGGCTGGCTCTAAGAACCAGTTAGCTCTAAGAACCGGCTGGCTCTAAGAACCAGTTAGCTCTAAGAACCGGCTGGCTCTAAAACCGGCGGGTTGTAACAACCGGCTGGCTCTAAGAACTGGCGGGTTGTATAAACCGGCTGGCTATAAGAACCTGCTAGCTCTAAAAACCGACGGGCTCTAAAAACCGGCTGGCTCTAAAAACCGGCTGGCTCTAAAAACCGGCTGGCTCTAAGAACCGGCTGGCTCTATGAACCGGCTGGCTCTAAAAACCGGCTGGCTCTAAGAACCAGCTGGCTCTAAGACCCGGCTGGTTCAAAGAGCCAGTTGGCTCTAAAAACCGGCTGGCTCTAGGAACCGACGGGCGCTAAGAACCGGCTGGCTCTAAAAACCGGCGGGTTGTGAGAACCGGCGGGTTGTAAAAACTGGCTGGCTCTAAGAACCGGCTGGCTCTAAGAACCAGCTGGCTCTAAGAACCAGCTGGCTCTAAGAACCGGCTGGTTCTAAGAACCAGTTGGCTCTAAGAACCGGCTGGCTCTAAAAACCGACAGGTTGTAAGAACCGGGTGGCTCTAAGAACCGGCGGGATGTAACAACCGGCTGGCTCGAAGAACCGGCTGGCTCTAAGAACCGGCTGGCTCTAAGAACTGGCGGGTTGTATAAACCGGCTGGCTATAAGAACCTGCTAGCTCTAAAAACCGAACTGGCGGGTTGTAAGAACCGGTTGGCTTAAGAATCGGCGAATTGTAAGAACCGGCTGGCTCTAAGAACTGGCGGGTTGTATAAACCGGCTGGCTATAAGAACCTGCTAGCTCTAAAAACCGGCTGGAGATAAGAACCGGTTGGCTCTAAGAACCGGCTGGCTCTAAGAAGCGGCTGGCTTTAAGAACCGGCTGGCTCTAAAAACCGGCTGGCTCTAAAAACTGGCTGGCTCCAAAAACCAACTGGCTCTAAAAACCGGCTGGCTCTAAAAACCGGCTGGCTCTAAAAACCAGCTGGCTCTAAAAACCGGCTGGCTCTAAAAACCGGCTGGCTCTAAGAACCGGCTAGCTCTAAGAACCGGCTAGCTCTAAGAACCGGCTAGCTCTAAAAACCGGCTAGCTCTAAAAACCGGCTGGATCTAAAAACCGGCTGGCTCTAAGAACCGGCTGGCTCTAAGAACCGGCGGGTTGTAAGAACCGGCTGGCTCTAAGAACCGGCGGCTTGTAAAAACCGGCTGGCTCGAAGAACCGACGGATTGTAAGAACCGGCTGGCTCGTAGAACCGGCGGGTTGTAAAAACCGGCTGGCTCTAAGAACCGGCTGGTTCTAGGAACCAGTTGGCTGTAAGAACCGGCGGGTTGTAAGAACCGGCGGGTTGTAACAACCGGGTGGCTCTAAGAACCGGCGGGTTGTAACAACCGGCTGGCTCTAAGAACTGACGGGTTGTATAAACCGGCTGGCTATAAGAACCTGCTAGCTCTAAAAACCGGCTGGCTCTAAGAACCGGCTGGCTCTAAGAACTGGCGGGTTGTATAAACCGGCTGGCTATAAGAACCTGCTAGCTCTAAAAACCGAACTGGCGGGTTGTAAGAACCGGTTGGCTTAAGAATCGGCGAATTGTAAGAACCGGCTGGCTCTAAGAACCGACTGGTTGTAAGAACCGGCTGGCTCTAAGAACTGGCGGGTTGTATAAACCGGCTGGCTATAAGAACCTGCTAGCTCTAAAAACCGAACTGGCGGGTTGTAAGAACCGGTTGGCTTAAGAATCGGCGAATTGTAAGAACCGGCTGGTTCTAAGAACCGACTGGTTGTAAGAACCGGCTGGCTCTAAGAACCGACGGGTTGTAAGAACCGGCTGGCTTTAAGAATCGTCGGATTGTAACAACCGGCGGGTTGTAAGAACCGGCTGGCTTTAAGAACCGTCGGGTTGTAAGAACCGGCGGGTTGCAAGAACCGGCGGTTTGCAAGAACCGGCGGGTTGCAAGAACCGGCGGGTTGCAAGAACCGGCGGGTTGCAAGAACCGGCGGGTTGTAAGAACCGCCTGGCTCTAAGAACCGGCTGGCTCTAAAAGCCTGCTGGCTCTAATAGCCGACTGGCTCTAAGAACCGACTGGCTCTAAAAACCAGCTGGCTCAAAGAACCGGCTGCCTCTAAGAACCAGTTGGCTCTAAGAACCGGCTGGCTCTAAGAACCGGCTGGCTCTAAGAACCGGCTGGCTCTAAGAACCGGCTGGCTCTAGAAACCGACGGGCTCTAAAAACCGGCTGGCTCTAAAAACCGGCGGGTTGTAAGAACCGGCTGGCTCTAAGAACCGGCTGGCTCTAAGAACCAGTTAGCTCTAAGAACCGGCTGGCTCTAAAAACCGACGCGTTGTAAGAACAGGGTGGCTCTAAGAACCGGCGGGTTGTAACAACCGGCTGGCTCTAAGAACTGACGGGTTGTATAAACCGGCTGCCTATAAGAACCTGCTAGCTCTAAAAACCGGCTGGCTCTAAAAACCGGCTGGCTCTAAAAACCGGCTGGCTCTAAAAACCGGCTGGCTCTAAGAACCGGCTGGCTCTATGAACCGGCTGGCTCTAAGAACCGGCTGGCTCTAAGAACCAGCTGGCTCTAAGACCCGGCTGGTTCAAAGAACCAGTTGGCTCTAAGAACCGGCTGGCTCTAGGAACCGACGGGCGCTAAGAACCGGCTGGCTCTAAAAACCGGCGGGTTGTGAGAACCGGCGGGTTGTGAGAACCGGCGGGTTGTAAAAACTGGCTGGCTCTAAGAACCGGCTGGCTCTAAGAACCAGCTGGCTCTAAGAACCAGCTGGCTCTAAGAACCAGCTGGCTCTAAGAACCGGCTGGTTCTAAGAACCGGCTGGTTCTAAGAACCAGTTGGCTCTAAGAACCGGCTGGCTCTAAAAACCGACAGGTTGTAAGAACCGGGTGGCTCTAAGAACCGGCGGGATGTAACAACAGGCTGGCTCTAAGAACCGGCTGGCTCTAAGAACCGGCTGGCTCTAAGAACTGGCGGGTTGTATAAACCGGCTGGCTATAAGAACCTGCTAGCTCTAAAAACCGAACTGGCGGGTTGTAAGAACCGGTTGGCTTAAGAATCGGCGAATTGTAAGAACCGGCTGGCTCTAAGAACCGACTGGTTGTAAGAACCGGCTGGCTCTAAGAACTGGCGGGTTGTATAAACCGGCTGGCTATAAGAACCTGCTAGCTCTAAAAACCGAACTGGCGGGTTGTAAGAACCGGTTGGCTTAAGAATCGGCGAATTGTAAGAACCGGCTGGCTCTAAGAACCGACTGGTTGTAAGAACCGGCTGGCTCTAAGAACCGACGGGTTGTAAGAACCGGCTGGCTTTAAGAATCGTCGGGTTGTAACAACCGGCGGGTTGTAAGAACCGGCTGGCTTTAAGAACCGTCGGGTTGTAAGAACCGGCGGGTTGCAAGAACCGGCGGGTTGCAAGAACCGGCGGTTTGCAAGAACCGGCGGGTTGCAAGAACCGGCAGGTTGCAAGAACCGGCGGGTTGCAAGAACCGGCGGGTTGCAAGAACCGGCGGGTTGCAAGAACCGGCGGGTTGTAAGAACCGCCTGGCTCTAAGAACCGCCTGGCTCTAAGAACCGGCTGGCTCTAATAGCCTGCTGGCTCTAATAGCCGACTGGCTCTAAGAACCGACTGGCTCTAAAAACCAGCTGGCTCAAAGAACCGGCTGCCTCTAAGAACCGGCTGCCTCTAAGAACCAGTTGGCTCTAAGAACCGGCAGGCTCTAAGAACCGGCTGGCTCTAAGAACCGGCTGGCTCTAGAAACCGACGGGCTCTAAAAACCGGCTGGCTCTAAAAACCGGCGGGTTGTAAGAACCGGCTGGCTCTAAGAACCAGTTAGCTCTAAGAACCAGTTAGCTCTAAGAACCGGCTGGCTCTAAAAACCGACGCGTTGTAAGAACCGGGTGGCTCTAAGAACCGGCGGGTTGTAAGAACCGGCTGGCTCTAAGAACCAGTTAGCTCTAAGAACCGGCTGGCTCTAAAAACCGACGCGTTGTAAGAACAGGGTGGCTCTAAGAACCGGCGGGTTGTAACAACCGGCTGGCTCTAAGAACTGGCGGGTTGTATAAACCGGCTGGCTATAAGAACCTGCTAGCTCTAAAAACCGACGGGCTCTAAAAACCGGCTGGCTCTAAAAACCGGCTGGCTCTAAAAACCGGCTGGCTCTAAAAACCGGCTGGCTCTAAGAACCGGCTGGCTCTATGAACCGGCTGGCTCTAAAAACCGGCTGGCTCTAAGAACCAGCTGGCTCTAAGACCCGGCTGGTTCAAAGAGCCAGTTGGCTCTAAAAACCGGCTGGCTCTAGGAACCGACGGGCGCTAAGAACCGGCTGGCTCTAAAAACCGGCGGGTTGTGAGAACCGGCGGGTTGTAAAAACTGGCTGGCTCTAAGAACCGGCTGGCTCTAAGAACCAGCTGGCTCTAAGAACCAGCTGGCTCTAAGAACCGGCTGGTTCTAAGAACCAGTTGGCTCTAAGAACCGGCGGGTTGTAAGAACCGGTTGGCTTAAGAATCGGCGAATTGTAAGAACCGGCTGGCTCTAAGAACTGGCGGGTTGTATAAACCGGCTGGCTATAAGAACCTGCTAGCTCTAAAAACCGGCTGGAGATAAGAACCGGTTGGCTCTAAGAACCGGCTGGCTCTAAGAAGCGGCTGGCTTTAAGAACCGGCTGGCTCTAAAAACCGGCTGGCTCTAAAAACTGGCTGGCTCCAAAAACCAACTGGCTCTAAAAACCGGCTGGCTCTAAAAACCGGCTGGCTCTAAAAACCAGCTGGCTCTAAAAACCGGCTGGCTCTAAAAACCGGCTGGCTCTAAGAACCGGCTAGCTCTAAGAACCGGCTAGCTCTAAGAACCGGCTAGCTCTAAAAACCGGCTGGATCTAAAAACCGGCTGGCTCTAAGAACCGGCTGGCTCTAAGAACCGGCGGGTTGTAAGAACCGGCTGGCTCTAAGAACCGGCGGCTTGTAAAAACCGGCTGGCTCGAAGAACCGACGGATTGTAAGAACCGGCTGGCTCGTAGAACCGGCGGGTTGTAAAAACCGGCTGGCTCTAAGAACCGGCTGGTTCTAGGAACCAGTTGGCTGTAAGAACCGGCGGGTTGTAAGAACCGGCGGGTTGTAACAACCGGGTGGCTCTAAGAACCGGCGGGTTGTAACAACCGGCTGGCTCTAAGAACTGACGGGTTGTATAAACCGGCTGGCTATAAGAACCTGCTAGCTCTAAAAACCGGCTGGCTCTAAAAACCGGCTGGCTCTAAAAACCGGCTGGCTCTAAGAACCGGCTGGCTCTAAGAACCGGCTGGCTCTAAGAACCGACGGGCTCTAAGAACCGGCTGGCTCTAAAAACCGGCGGGTTGTGAGAACCGGCGAGTTGTGAGAACCGGCGGGTTGTAAAAACCGGCTGGCTCTAAGAACCGGCTGGCTCTAAGAACCAGCTGGCTCTAAGAACCAGCTGGCTCTAAGAACCAGCTGGCTCTAAGAACCAGCTGGCTCTAAGAACCGGCTGGTTCTAAGAACCAATTGGCTCTAAGAACCGGCTGGCTCTAAAAACCGACAGGTTGTAAAAACCAGGTGGCTCTAAGAACTGGCGGGTTGTATAAACCGGCTGGCTATAAGAACCTGCTAGCTCTAAAAACCGGCTGGCTCTAAAAACCGGCTGGCTCTAAAAACCGGCTGGCTCTAAGAACCGGCTGGCTCTAGGAACCGACGGGCTCTAAGAACCGGCTGGCTCTAAAAACCGGCGGGTTGTGAGAACCGGCTGGCTCTAAGAACCGGCTGGCTCTAAGAACCAGCTGGCTCTAAGAACCAGCTGGCTCTAAGAACCGGCTGGTTCTAAGAACCAGTTGGCTCTAAGAACCAGTTGGCTCTAAGAACCGGCTGGCTCTAAAAACCGACAGGCTGTAAGAACCGGGTGGCTCTAAGAACCGGCGGGTTGTAACAACTGGCTGGCTCTAAGAACCGGCTGGCTCTAAGAACCGGCTGGCTCTAAGAACCGGCTGGCTCTAAGAACCGGCTGGCTCTAAGAACCGGCTGGCTCTAAGAACCGGCTGGCTCTAAGAACTGGCGGGTTGTATAAACCGGCTGGCTATAAGAACCTGCTAGCTCTAAAAACCGGCTGGCTCTAAGAACCGGCTGGCTCTAAAAACCGGCTGGATCTAAGAACCGGCTGGCTCTAAGAACCGGCTGGCTCTAAGAACCGGCTGGCTCTAAGAACCGGCTGGCTCTAAGAACCGACGGGCTCTAAGAACCGGCTGGCTCTAAAAACCGGCGGGTTGTGAGAACCGGCTGGCTCTAAGAACCGGCTGGCTCTCAGAACCGACGGGCTCTAAGAACCAGCTGGCTCTAAGAACCAGCTGGCTCTAAGAACCGGCTGGTTCTAAGAACCAATTGGCTCTAAGAACCGGCTGGCTCTAAAAACCGACAGGTTGTAAAAACCAGGTGGCTCTAAGAACTGGCGGGTTGTATAAACCGGCTGGCTATAAGAACCTGCTAGCTCTAAAAACCGGCTGGCTCTAAAAACCGGCTGGCTCTAAGAACCGGCTGGCTCTAGGAACCGACGGGCTCTAAGAACCGGCTGGCTCTAAAAACCGGCGGGTTGTGAGAACCGGCTGGCTCTAAGAACCGGCTGGCTCTAAGAACCAGCTGGCTCTAAGAACCAGCTGGCTCTAAGAACCGGCTGGTTCTAAGAACCAGTTGGCTCTAAGAACCGGCTGGCTCTAAAAACCGACAGGTTGTAAGAACCGGGTGGCTCTAAGAACCGGCGGGTTGTAACAACCGGCTGGCTCTAAGAACCGGCTGGCTCTAAGAACTGGCGGGTTGTATAAACCGGCTGGCTATAAGAACCTGCTAGCTCTAAAAACCGGCTGGCTCTAAGAACCGGCTGGCTCTAAAAACCGGCTGGATCTAAGAACCGGCTGGCTCTAAGAACCGGCTGGCTCTAAGAACCGGCTGGCTTTAAGAACCGGCTGGCTCTAAGAACCGGCTGGCTCTAAGAACCGGCTGGCTCTAAGAACCGGCTGGCTCTAAGAACCGGCTGGCTCTAAAAACCGGCTGGCTCTAAAAACCGACTGGCTCCAAAAACCAGCTGGCTCTAAAAACCGGCTGGCTCTAAAAACCGGCAGGCTCTAAAAACCGGCTGGCTCTAAAAACCGGCTGGCTCTAAAAACCGACTGGCTCCAAAAACCAGCTGGCTCTAAAAACCGGCTGGCTCTAAAAACCGGCAGGCTCTAAAAACCGGCTGGCTCTAAAAACCGGCTGGCTCTAAAAACCGGCTGGCTCTAAAAACCGGCTGGCTCTAAAAACCGGCTGGCTCTAAGAACCGGCTGGCTCTAAAAACCGGCTGGCTCTAAGAACCGGCTAGCTCTAAGAACCGGCTGGCTCTAAGAACCGGCTGGCTCTAAGAACCGGCTGGCTCTAAGAACCGGCGGGTTACAAGAACCGGCGGATTGCAAGAACCGGCGGGTTACAAGAACCGGCCGATTCTAAAAACCAGCTGGCCTTAAGAACCGGCTGCCTCTAAGAACCAGCTGGTTCTTACAACTCGACGGTTGGCGTTTGAAACAATGGGAGGACCAGGCCCGCTTACACTGAATTTGATTCAGCGCGTAGGCAGATGCCTTAACCTTTCCACGGGAGACTCGAGGGCATCGGAATTTTTGCGTCAGAGGCTGTCACTCGACATTCAACGAGGAAACGCAGCATCTGTTCGGGGCACATTGTTGAACTGGGTTAATCCTGGGTTAGAGAACCCGTGAGTACACGTTCATGCGGAGACAACTGTAGCACTCCAAAGTGCTAACTCGACGGTTCTTACGACCCGCCGAATCTTGCAACCCGCCGGTTCTCACAACCCGCCGGTTCTTAGAGCCAACTGGTTCTTAAAGCCAACTGGTTCTTAAAGCCAACTGGTTCTTAAAGCCAGCCGGTTCTTAGAGCCACCCGTTTTTTAACGCCAGCTGGTTCTTAGAGCCAGACGGTTTTTAGAGGCAGCCGGTTTTTAGAGCCACCCGGTTTTTAGAGCCAGCCGGTTTTTAGAGCCAGCCGGTTTTTAGAGCCAGCCGATTCTTACATACAGCAGGTTTTTACAACCCGCCGGTTCTTACATTCTGCCGGTTCTTACAACCCGCTGGTTCTTAGAGCCAGCCGGTTCTTAGAACCAGCTGGTTTTTACAACCCGCCGGTTCTTAGAGCCAGCCGGTTTATAGAGCCAGCCGGTTCTTAGAGCCAGCCGGTTCTTACAACCCCCCGGTTCTTAGAGCCAGCCGGTTTTTACAACCCGCCGGTTTTTACGACCCGCCTAAAGACTGGAAGGCTCATTTTGTCTCTCAATGTAGCGCGTTCGTCATCGGAATTAACCAGACAAACAACTCCACCAATTAGGAACGGCCATGCACCACCATCCACCAACCTTATAGAATAGTTATCTGTCAGGCCGTGTTTTGGTCGGGGCACCTTATCAAAAATTTAACCAGGCCGCGCAATTGGCTAGCTTTTGCGTCAAGTCTTAGTCGAGTTACAACAGTTTTTCATCGAAGCCACTTTCATCGCTTCTAAACTGTTGTAGCCCGTTGATTATGCGGCAGCCCCCATAAAGTTCCGTTTTCTATTTGCACCAGGCTTGTTTTATTGCTATTAATGGTCACGCCTACTGGAAAGTGATTTCGATGTTGTTGTTGTTGGGTCATCAGTCTGTCTTTGTTGCGCTCTTCATTATCTTCCCTCAGGCGGTCTTGACTGTTCCAATGTGGGAATGTGTGACATGTGAGAAAATTGGCCCACTTTTTATCTGCTTGACGCTTTGGCCAGTTAGGAGGAAGCCGTGACAAATATAAAAACGCCCGCGCAAGAGCACCGAGTGTTCTATTACGTTGAAGTGCAAAAATACGTAATTGTATTAACATGAACTTAACTAAATTTTCCTTACAGGAATCGTAAAAGCATGCCAAGGCGGCTGTTTGTCTGATTTAGTCTCATGATTTATCTGCGTTAACGCTGCATAACCTCTACGGTTGTCTGGTCTTCGATGACTATCCGGGAAAAGTGTGATATAACGTCAAATATTTGTTAGCTGTCGCGTGCTCCACTTGAGGAGGGAGCATAGCGTTGGTGCTACACGGTGTGTTTGGCTAATAAGCTAAATACAAAGTTATATATATATATATATATATACAACCTAATAAGTTGGGTATCTTATGTATCATAAAACTCGTTAACCTCGACAGGTGTTGTATGTGTGTGTGTATGCGTAATGAGTTCTGTCGCTACCAGAAGGGACTTAGAGCTGTAGAAGTAGTAGGCTGCCAAACGTTCCAGCCGTGTCTATGAGGTCTGGACATTGGACGACGGACAGCTTTAAGTTAGCGACGGGCAGTAAGGCATGCACGCGATGCTGTCGGTGGCTTTTGGCCCCAACTCCGCCCAAGAAGTAGCAAGAGAGAGAGAGGGAGAGGGAAAGAGAGAGAGAAGAGTGGTGCTGGTGCAAAGTCTTCTACGCGGCGATCTCTGTTAGCTCGGCATGGAAGCCCAGCGAGCGGGCAGTTGCGATGATGGCCTTGTGTCCCGTGTCGTAGGGCTACAGACCAAGTGCGGCTTCGTTCTCAGGCGGCCAGCCTAAAACGACGGCGGTTGAACGGTTGCTGGCTTGTTGACATTCGCCTCTCTGCTTTACACTCCTGCTCGTAGCGGTGGTATTTTCGAGCCGAAATAACGACACCGGCGACAGTTACGTTACTGTCGAAACAGTAGCGCAAACAGAAAATTTGCGAGAATCACACAGCGAAACATAAAGAGAGAGAGAGAATTGGGGAACGAGATAAAACAAACAAAAACTACCTTCGTTCTAGTTCATGGCTGACTGAGGGCTAGCACGGACTTGACGTTGTTATGTGGCTTTCTCTGCATAGTATACATATATATATATATATATATATATATATTTATGTGAACGAGGGCAGGTGTTCGGTGTTAGAGGTGCTGCGTGCGTTGGAACATCTTCAGTCGAACAAGGCAGCTGGGCCGGCCCTGATCCGCAACGAACACCTGAAATATGCGGCTGACATGTTTCCTTGTTGGACGAGTCTGTTCAACGCCTGCCTACGACATGGACGTCTGCCAGCATGCTGGAGCAATGCTCTCCTTAGCATTATCCCGATGAACAAAAGCAGCCCTCATGACGGGCGATCGCGAAAAAGAGTTGCAGCTGCTGGCTCTCCTTGTCACCCGGCGGTTGACAAGGTACCTAGAGGCTTGCTCCTGTATTCCGCCTGAGCAGCATGTATTTCGTGCAGGTCACTCCACCACGTGTGAGATCTTGCTGCAAGAGGTGCATCGGGCGATTCGGAGGCCAAAACAAGCACTCTTAGCGGTGTCTCTGGATTTTAAGTCCGCGTTCGATATGGCGCCTCGTGACAAGATTCTAATGAAACTTGCTAAGTGCGGGGTTCCTGAAAAACATGCTACTGCTAATTAAGGCCATAGTGCAGAATAATTCGGTGAGCATAGACGACGAAGTAGCCCTCCCAGACCCGTTTGTTTAGTCCACTGGTGTAGCACAGGGTGATAATCTGAGCCCGCTACTTTTCTCCCTATTGCTGAGCGATTTGCCACTACGCGTTCAAGACCAGTCCGAGCATGTGAAAACTCTGCTTTATGCCGATGATCTTGTGATCTTCGAAAGAAGTCGGTTTCACGTTCAGCAGGCGCTAGCAAAGCTGTCGGGGTATGTGGAAGAGGCTGGCTTGTTGATTATTATGGACAAGACAAAGGTCATAAAATTCCGACGCGGTGGCCCTGGGCCTGCATCGTACATCGCTGAACAGATACGTATATCTGCTATGTGACACGCCGTTGCTTATAAAGGATTTAAAGCGTAGGTTCAAGCTCCCTTCCACTCCGGCCTACGTGCAATTCATCAGCTTTTGGAAGGGGGAAATGACGGAGATCGATCCTGATTTCTATAGCGCAGATGCGATTAGCTCTAAAACATGGAAACAGGCCGGACGAGCAAACCGACACGTTCTCACGCGCTTTGCTGTTCATGGTTTTCTTCACGTTTTATGCGGGACGGGGGGGGGGTTCATGCACCTGCAGATACATATATCTGTATAAAATATGGTGAAAGATGCTGCAGGACCATGCAGCATCGTGTGCTGCGGTGCCGTCGTTGAATAGCCTATCATATGCGACTCGGCGCAGGCAAGGTGCGAACTCATAGGAGGTTAGCTTTAACAACTTTTAATATTTGTATAATAAATTGAAACGTTCATACAAGACAATTGTATTTTTCAAAGCCACAAAATAAACTGACCATAAAGTATTGTTTCATATATATGTTAACGAAGCCCTGTGAAAATGACTGCGTGGCGATGTTCACTACCACCAGCGTGTCTCGCGACAGCCGCAGCGCGTCGCCTCACAGTCATTTATGCATGCATTTAATCTGGACATCCCGCAGAAAAATCTAAAATATTCCGCACTCACTCCGGCATTTACCTTGTCTAAATTGGAAACCATGCAAACCAATTTAAGAGTGCTTCAACAAATTATTATTTCGATGATGAAATGTTTTGTCTGTATATATATATAGGGTGTGACAAAAACTTCATAATCGATATAAGAGCTTATTAAAGGAAATATATATTCATATGCAGGGTCTCCCTAAAATATTTTGAAAGCGTATTGACGGCGAAAGGAATTGTAGAGCGCGTTAAGGCAAAGATTTGTTTAATGAAAATTGGTCTATTGACGAAGTCTTGTTTTGAAGTGAGAGTGATATTGCCCGACATAGTAGCACAAAATATGCAATTGCAAGACAACTAGTCCTTTTATACAGAAACTACCGCCGTGTTTGTGAGAAAATTCTGCTTCATCTAAAGAGCATACAACGCCGGGCAGAAGATGCGACAAGGTCGTTTAAAGGAGATTTGACAAAAAAGCGCTGAGAACAAGCACATTCAAGAAACAGATACACAAATTTATGGCAATGCGAGCTGTGGTTGCGGGAGAATTAACATGTTTGGCGGGCATGTCGAAATTGAGTGCGTGCCTAAATAACTGTGTGACGACGTTGCGGCTGTGTCGTGACAGGTCGGTGGTATTAAACGTCGCCACACAGACATTTATGTATGCACTCAATCTCAACATGCCCGCCGAAAGATTTTAATTACTCCGCAACCACAGCTCGCATTTGGTATCAAAATGATCCTTATGAAATGTGCATATGCCTGAATGTGTTAGTTTTTAGCGCTGTGAATAGTCGTATGGTATACGGTTTTGAAGTATTGGGCGCTAAGATTAATAAAATAACGTACTTTTTGCGAATTATCTTCTAAACGGCCATGTCGCATCTTCTGGGCGGCATTATATGCTCAGATGGACAAGAGTTTTTCACGAACACAAAGGTGTGCATAGGAGAACTGTTTTGTGCTTTTGTGCTGGGCAACAACACCAATGTCAGAGATTTTAGTAATGTCACACTCACTCCGAACCTAAACTAATCAAAGACCATAATCCCTTTAAAAAAATATTTGCTTTAACGAACTGTACACATTCGTATACGCTGCTTAAATTTTTTAGGGGGACCCTGTATACATATTTTGGGACAACAATTGCATCACCCATCACATTTGACCTGAGACTACAATTTTTTTTACAAGCGCTTCTTTCACAAATCACATTCTTCTTATTTAAATGACAATTCAATTCGCTCTAAAACACAAGCAGAACGAGCTCCAAGAAATGAATGATACGCCAGAGAGACACGCCCAGATTGTTGCTTTGTCTGTGCTTGACTATAGTGAGCATTATGTAGCTCTTTAACTAAACATGAAATAATTCACCGTTAATCAATGGCAGGATGAGACTGTGTCGAGAGGAGCAGTTTGCGCAATTCTGCATTCGGGTAGGTCAGGTTACGGCGGCGGTTTAATTATGACCTAGAGTGCAATACCCTCAGGCAGGGGAACCGAGCTGATAGAGATTCCTTAAATCCACGGTTCTAACGGAGGAAGAGAGACTCTGACAGCCCGCGTGGTGCCTTATGCAAAGACTGTTGCTTCATGCAGAACAATGTCAGGTCGCACACTAGTGCACTAGCTCGGGGGGCCAGAAGCCACAGAAGCTGAAATTAGCTCAGCAGAGAGACCTTCCTCCGACCTGAACTGTCCCATCGAACACTCGTGTGATGATCTGAACCAACGATCTAGAGCCAGCACTGCAGCGTCAACTACACTTCCGGAGCTTATGGATTAATTGAAGCAATGCTAAGTCGCATGACGGCCGTTACCTGGACACGCGAGGTAGCGCAAAATAAATTCATTTACAGTTAAAGTACATAATTAAATCTGATGTTTGCTTAAGAACGAAAATTGGTTTCACATCAGCAACGAAATTAACACCACCACCGCCTCCGCTGTGATAGCCGCCGATATAGGTATT
This sequence comes from Dermanyssus gallinae, assembly GCA_003439945.1. Classification (NCBI taxonomy): domain Eukaryota; kingdom Metazoa; phylum Arthropoda; class Arachnida; order Mesostigmata; family Dermanyssidae; genus Dermanyssus; species Dermanyssus gallinae. The sequence goes on from QVRM01000887.1 coordinate 318,813, forward strand.
GTTTATTATATTAGAGCAACATATATTATAAATGTTTATGCGAATATATATATATATATATATATATATATATATATATATATATATATATACATGTATATAGAGAGAAAATATATAGAATATAATAAATATATATATATATATATAAATAGAAAATATATATATGTACATGTATATAGAGAGAGACCGATTTATTATTTGCTTGGCATGTACACCTAATTACACACGTAACCCTTTTATATCAGGGGCGCTAAGAGTGGCAGCATATCTATACAGTCTTGACTCAACCGCTGCCGCGTACGGACGTGTTTTGCGAGTGCCCCGTGATAATGGTTGTAGAGAGTTTTTATAACCCTTATAACCTATACTAAACAAAAATAAAAATGCAATTCAAACGCGGACGCACGTGAGCAATTCAAACGTTCAAAGCGGTGACGAGGAACCCGCGAGCGTGCTTGAGAAAGCATGGAGACCTGCCTTTCGGTAGGAACTCAGTAGGCGATGATGTCAAGCCCTTGTAGAGGCGGTCGTCAAGGGTCATAAATCCTAGTTTATGATAACAAGACTCGAAAGATTTGTATCCGAGGTGAAAATACCCGCCGCACAAAGTCGTGCAGCCTTAATGGCCAAATAGGGCGGCCAGGTGAAGTAATCTTGAGATGACAGTACCGCGGTCACCCTCGACAAAAGGCAAAGAAGACGTCTGAATTTTTGTGGAAATGTGAAACCCACACAACCGTGGCTTTAACAACGACGCCCAGTATGCATGACGTAATTAAACGTCGCAAAAGATGTATTTATTGAATTATCTATATATCTATAAAAATTATTAAAAAAGATCTATAAAATAGTTTATTAAAATGTATCTAATAAAAATGTATATATATACTAAATTTGATATTATCTCTGCAGGTATATAGTTTACTATTTATTCACTGGTTTATTTAACTAATTTATTAAAAAGTATCTGATAAAAATATTTATACTAAATCTCAGATTATCTTTGCATGTGTATAGTTTACTATTTATGCACTGTTTTACATATTTGGCCGGTTGGGCTACTTTGTGCAAGCCGACAGGGCCATTTTAATTTGGCTTCTCTATTTAATAAATATTCGTTTAGATGCAATTTTATACGAGGGCAAATTGAAAACTTGCAATTAATTGTAACCGTTACTGGCTTCCTAGCCTTTTCTATGGTCGGTAGCATTGCATCTGATGCAGCCCACCTTGTGGAGACCAGAAAGCTACGAAAATACTTATTAATCAAATATCCTTACGAATTCTATGCCTTCTCGCGTTCAAAACCTTGGGAGCTCCTGGCGTTTGGACCAGGCATCTGGTCCGCAAAGGCCGCTAAACGTGTCGTCTGGTGATAAGAGCTCGTCGGCCTTCTTTAAGCAACGTCTGGCTGGTTACATGCAACGTGGAAACGCCGCGTCCGTGTGGGGTAGACTGTTAAAGAGGTCCTCGTCTGGCCTAAACAAAACGGACACGTGATAGTCACTATACATGCCCGCTAGGCACATTGGCTTAGCTAGTCCTCAGTGATATGCTTAGCATACATATATATATATATATATATATATATATATGTTTTCTTGTAATTCATGTTTACATCGATGATTTTTTCTATTTTGATCGAAAAGATACGACCAGGAGTTAACTTGGTGACTTTTCCACCTTAGGCAGTCAGTGTGCGTGAATGAGATGTAGCTGTTCTGGTATTCAAAGCGACGAAGGTGCAGCAGGAATAGCCATTAAGGCATAAGCGTACTACAACAACGGACTGGCCTAGCCTAAAGACGAGGTGGCGGCAACAGCTAAACAGAACAGGCTCGTGGTCACGTCGGCTGACGCCATTTGCAAAGGTACGAAGCGCTAATTGTCTTCGACAAAAATGTTGCTGCTGGTAACACTTATTGCTGATGCGAATAAGATGCTGTCAGCTGCAATGAATATATACCCGCCACCGATGTGAAGCTGCTCCCACTGATGTTATTGTCGTGTTGTCCCCAGGGGGGTGGTTGTCGCCGTCTGCTCTTCGTTAGGCTAGAATCGAGCCGAGCGTAGTCTTATTGCGTAGTCTTACTGCAAGAATCGGCTCTGATCGTCTCATCGGCGGAGAGACAGACAGAAACAAGGCGAGCCAGGCAAGAGAAAGCTTTTAAACTTTTTCAGACGCTCACTGTAATCCTTCTGAAATGCGTCTTCGCTGTATTTGACGGGTTCGGTCCGCCACCGGCTCCGTCTTCACTACCGGAAAAGTCCGAAAGATCAGCGCGTAGGAGGCGGTCGAGCGCAGAGGGTCGCGGAGGAATAAAAAAGGGAATAGGAAATATAGGCGGAAAACAAGAGGGAGGGAGAAGCAAGGGGAAGAAGGAACAAGAGTGAGGCGGAAAGCAAGGGAGAAGGGGAAAGCGATGCAAATGCGAGATAGAGGGACGAGGAGGAAAGAAGAGATGGAGACGACGCCTACTAAGATCGACTTCTGCGACAGCAACGCAACGTAACACCAAACTCTTTTTCGGGCTGACTCTCAGCCAACATGTAACGCCAACGGGTCGGCTTTTGCATTGCTTCGTAATACAAACCCCATAAATGCAAATGTGCAACGGTGGAGATCGAACCCGTATACCTATGCGTCTTCTCCGGCAGCGAGGCGCACGGGAACGCATCCACCACGCCACCGGGCTTGACAACGTAACACTAACAATAATGAAAGTGATTCATTGGGAGGACGACGCCGCTGCAAGGCGGAGCGCGTCCGAGCGTTTAATCCGGCCGTCTCAGCGGGCCGGATTCTTATACCTCGCCCTCTGGTGTGTCTCTTCGTTTGCCATCTCCGTGATGGTCCTTGCTTCGTCTTTTGGCTGGCGCTGTTCTGTTATCGGCCACCGTCGTCGTCGTCACCGTCGCTCAAGCAGTTCCTCCAATCTCCGTCGATGAGCTCGAAGGTGGTCCCACGCGGATCCGTCCGGCGGGTGTTTGACCCACCTAACAAGATGCCAGCGGCTTCGGCCCACTTGGACATGAACAGCATACGCACGAGCGTATATATATATATATATATATATATATATATATATATATATATATATATATATATATATATATATATATATATATATATATATATATATATATATATATATATATATATATATATATATATATATATATATATATATATATATGTATATCATACACAATCGATTCAAGTAATTTGATTTATTAATCATTTGTTGTAATGCGTGGGCGATTGTGTGTAGGATGACACAAAGAAGGTCGTTAAGTAAGTAGCCTGAATACTTGCAATTGTCAATGTTAGTACAATACCTGCAAAGCTAGATTTGTACTTATACACAGATCACGTGTTGGCACTTACTTAAAAACCACATGTCGCAGTGCGGATCTCATAGGTCCAAGGTGGTGGATAGGTAAACTGGTTGACATAAACAACAATTTGGAGCAAATCTGCGGCGGACGGAGCCCTCATTTAAAATTTGGTGGTATGTTGTATATATATACAACATAACTAACCAACAAGTTATATAAATATATATATATATATATAGAGCTTGTTGGTATTTTGCTCTTTAACACAGTTAAATACGATCGACTACCATTTGGATGACGCACTAATCGCGCTCTTCATTCCTTGGGGAACCAGTTCATGGCAGACGCGCCATGAGCTGGACCCCTAAGGAATGAAACCGGTGCAATCAGGCGTTGCATTCGATCATCGTCATAGATTATGCAGATCATGCACAGGCCATTAACGTTGTCGCTTCTCCACGACGCATTTTCTTCTTGGCTCTTATGATCTTCCACCCCTATATATATATATATGTATATATATATATATATATATATATATATATATGTATATATATATATATATATATATATATATATATATATATATATATATATATATATATATATATATATATATATATTCTTGCGTCTTGTTTAACATGGCTCGGCAAATCGCTCGTTACTAATATTAAGATGATTTCACTAGGGAATTCGCCTGGGAGAATCAGTCAGACGCCGCATTTCTAACGAAGACTCGCGTCAACTCGTCAAAAAAAAACTAAGAGGCAGGTAAGCCATTACGTACACATGAGTAAACACTACCGTGCACCTTGTGCTGTATATATATATATATATATCTTGTCAACCGTAAGCTCTGGTCTATTCCGTAGTTGTCTCGAATTACCGTACCTTCTATACTAAAGTAAGAAAACACAGACATTTTGTCTTGCGCAGTTATAATCAACACGTATGCGGAGTAAGCTAACTTGGTTAGAGCTCAATGCAATACATCGTCAAAAAGTTCGGCGAGATTCAAGTTGAGTAAACTTATGTTTACGGGCGGCCGCGAGTAGCCGGCACAAGAAGCCTGATTACTTATAGTAAACGTCAGCGTAGTAACTGTGCGCTGATCAGTCGGTTCTTAAACAAGCTGATGATCGAATCTACTAAAAATATCTGAGCGGTTGCTTTGGACGGCTTGGTGTTGAACTGGTCGAGCTTTCGAAAATATTAGCAATGTTCACCTTTATCCAGTTAAACAGGGTTAAATTGATTTATGGATTTCCGTTAGATGGACTAGTTATTCTAGTACGTAGTGCGCACCCAAATGTACATCTATTTGCATAGGACACACTAGTCTCTATTAAGGCATTTTTTTAATAAAGGAACAATAAAACGTTCTCATTTGCAAATCATCAATAAATATTCCGTTTTCTGCTCTTTCAACATGCGTATCAAAAAATAGAAGCCCTGACGTAGTCCAAAGCCGGTCTGTTGAATTGTCCATCAATTACTTCTCCATCATTACTCGAAAAAGTCCGAAGACCGTATAACAAAAAACACGGAAGATTAAATTGAGGAGGTCATTTAGGAGTTTGTTCTGGGCAAGGAGAAATACGGTGCTGGACTTGCGATCGAGTCATCATTCGCTTTGTACAAATTTGCAGTGCTGATTTGCGTAATCGTTAAGTGCTAACACATTAAGCCGGACAGCCGAAGATTCGAATTTTGCAGATGCATTAAACAGCAATTACCCAATTTTCAATTTAGTTACGCTTTTAAAGCGAATAATGCAGTTGTGCTCAAACTCGTTCTGGTTTCAACTGCGATGCATAGAGAGAGCCTATCGATCTCACAAGCGTAACGAGGATATGATTGTTAGCAATTCTAGAGTATTGCATCATCTTCTCTGGGACAACGCTTCTGTTCTTATTCGATTCAGGCGCGAACCGTCCTTACACTATACGCGTGGTTTACACGTGCAGAGCTCGTGTTCGCTGCTCTGTTAGACCTGTAGTGGATTTACAACATAGCAGGTTCAAAATTGTGCATAATACATACGCACTCATTCGTGTTATGTGCGTATATATATATATATATATATATATATATATATATATATATATATATATATATAAATATATATGTCTATTTGGATAGATCTTGACAATTGCAAGTGTTCAGGCTACTTGCGTAACGACTTTTTTTTTGTCATGCTACTCAAAAACGCCAACGCATATACGGTCAAAGTGGAGCCGGTTTTATTTATAGATACATCATTTATTGTAGGTGTAGAAACAACTGTAGATTTTTATATCAGAAACCTAAAGCATGTCAAATTTGAATGGGGTCAACCCTATTTAGGGTATTTCGAGATCAATAAAGAAACAAGTCTCGGTTACTCTGATACCGCAGGCCCAGAAACACAATCTCAGCAAAATAGCGATGTATATATATATATATATATATATATATATATCGCTATTTTGCTATAATAAATGAATGATAAGCTTTAAATTCTAGCTAGATTTAACCCGCATTCCGTCGCCTAAAACGTAAGCTAAACACTCTACAACGAGCCACAAACTACGAATACAATGGAACTATTTTAACTAATTCCGGCCTTAAACTGGCCCGTTCAGCAAACAGTAACCCAGCATGTGCCTTTAAAACTAGATCTGACCCTGTCTGACCGAACTCGACGAACAGAAATCGTCTTCGTTTCAGTGGTATTTTCTGTAGTAGTAGTAGTAGTAGTAACGTGCCTAAGCAGCAGACGCGAGACGTCGACGCAGACAGACAGTATGGATAGAAACAGAAATAGCGGCGTGAGAGAGCGCTTCATGCTTGCCGAAACAGTTTCGGGGCACAACTGCCACCGCTTGCCGCTCAGAGGCAAGCGGTGGTTCAGAAACGCAAACGTCGGGGACAATCTCGGGCGCCGAGAACGTAAAAGCTTTTAGTGCCACTCTGAAAGTGATTGCTTCGTTCACTAATCTAATGAGAGATTCGACCTATCGAATCGGTCGTCTGTGCGGACCGGTGCCTTCGTTGTTGATGCCGGAAGGCCAACGAGATACACAAATGTGGGGGCCGGGGCCACAAGAAGCGGCACCAGGTCTGCAGTCCACCAACAGTACACACACGCACACACCGCACGGCATCATAATTGTTTTTCGCCGTTTCGCCATCTTTCGATTTTTCGGTCCTCACCGTTTTATTCTTATTTCTCTTATGATCGCTGTCGGTTTTTTGAGTAAATTGATCAACATCCCTATCAAGAAACGGATGTTGCAGGAATCTCTTAACATACACTACATTTTGTGTCGCAAGATGCGTGTCAGAACGAATGTCAACGTAAGAAACTAAGAAGTCAGTCAACGTAAAATCGAAGTTCGAGCTTAGGTGTATGTGCGTATATGTCCTCCGTGGGCCCGTATGGATTTGTTTAGGTAACGTAGAACACAAAAATGTATATTTTTCCTTCAAGTCAATGTGCGATATATATATATATATATATATATATCTAATTTGCTTGACATATATAACGATAAGCACATGTCAACGCGCTTAGAACGGCAGTATGTACGAGTATGTTGCCTAAGCACCCATACCATCAATGTATCCTCCTCTAATAGGCACTGTAGCATTTCTGCAGCAAAAGCCGTATTTGCCGCCGTTGTTGAGTACTATTGTTTAAACTTTTTAATTTGTGTGGTCAACCAACGGTTGCTTCATTCAAATTTCGCGGAACACCAAGAACTGATTTCGGCTGCATAAAAAGTTCCTTTTCGCTATCGAAGCAATAAAGACTACCCAGCCTACCGCCAAAGAGACGGTAGCTAACTGCATAAGGCAAAGTGCCTGTGGTGTAGACGGTACGGTCAGTCTGAACAACAATATCATATACAGCAGTTCACGATTGATAAGATGGTCAACAGCTACTAAGTAAGTGCCTTCCATTGAGACCTCCTCTTTTTTGTAATATTCATCCTTACTTACATTTGGTCCTAAAGCTTGGGCCTCCGACAGGTCAATATTTCTTATCCGCCCCAAAGCTGTACAATCTTATGCAATATGTTTAACTAACTAATTTCCTAACTCGCAGACTCTTTTTTAATATTTCACCTCTATCCGTTCTGGCCCCACCCGCCTACTAAGAGCCCCTCTCTCTTAAATGATCGTCTTCCCGTTCTACCCCGCTCACTTCCCGCTTGTTCTTGTCATATACATCTGCTTAACACGATCTAGCTCCCACCGCCAATTTTTATTTCTGTTTTACCTTCCATTTTACCATTCCTTCCAATACCTTCGTTTCTGCCCATTGCTGACAATTGTACCCAATCTGCCTAGCTACGTATTCTGCCCTGGATACCACTTTATGTCTACCTTTCACGCTTTCACCTAAGTCTGTTTAACTCACCTTTCACTTGCGAATTTGTTAATTTTAATACTACACTTTTTTTTGTACATCCGTTTGTATGCATTTTGACCCCCCTCAACACTCTCTCTGACATATTTAAAAAGGCCACCTAATGTTTCTTACCAACCCCTATCACGTCTCTTTGTACACGTTCTAACCCTTTCCAGAAAGGTATTTAGATCCCGCACTACGGACTAAAGTGGCATTTTCAAATGTTTTTTTTTCTGGTACATGCATGGACTTCCATAAATTCCTTGTTACTATATATTTAATTAATTCCTAGAGATTCTTAGAACTTACTGCGTTTTCCACTGTCGGCCTTTTTTTCTGTACTAACTATTATCATTTTTTTAAATTCATTATTACCCCAAGATACTTATATTGATTTTTAGACACTTCAATTCGCTCCTTGGTAAGACTAGCTTGCTTCCCCTTTAACCCCATATAATATTTAAGTTGCATTTTTTTTATTGTCCAGTTCTCCCGTTGCTTCCCCACATGTATTCAGCGTTTTTTGGACTTCGCTAGTGTACCGCTCTAACACTATCATATTGTCAGCAAACAGCAACACTAGTATTTTGATATATACATTTTTTACCCTATCTGCCATTCTAGCCCCGTGCTATTAACCTATTGCGCTATTCTCACTATATGCGTTTAGAAAAAGCGCCAATGACAATGGACGTCCTTGTCTGACTCCCTTAGCTAATATGAACTCCTACATTTCCTGCTGCCGTTGTTAAGCGCACTGCGTTATCCCTGTGTATCTCTTTAAGTGCCCCTACCCAGCTTCTTTCAAAATCTTCATCTAGCATGATTTGATACAACCTTGTTCTGTCTGTCGTATCATATCCTCCTTCTAGATCTAAAAACCTTGCCATACATCCTTAAACTCGTAATCTTGATGCTTCCGCAACGCAACTTAATAAAAAATGCGATCATCTAGAATATATCTTCCCTAAACCCACACTGTCACTCCAATATTTTCCAATTTGCTTCTAGGAAACTCTGTACTCTACTCTTAAAAACAGACACAAAGATTCGATACGTTATAGATGTAATTGTAATTGGTCTCCTATTTTCTAAAGTGGAATTATCTGCCACGTTCTTGGGAGGAAGAGAAATTCCGTCAAGACTACACGCCGTTTTTGACTTCATTTTTACCACGCATAACCCGTGTAGAAAGAGCACGAGTATTAAAAAAGCCAAGGAGTTCCATCCTTGGCTTTTTTAATACTCGTGCTCTTTCTACACTGGTTAAGCCAGTCGTAAAAATTGTGTATTTTAAAAAATAGATATATGGATCCCGCACTTCGGGCCAGAGTGGTATTTTCAAATGCAAATGCATGTACATACATAGACTTCCATAAATTCCCTGTTACTAGATATTTATTAAACTTACAAAGACACTTAGAACAGCGTTTTTCGTCTGTCTGTCTTCGTTCTCTATACTATACTACTTGTATTTATTATTATCCCAAGAAACATATACTGACTTAGATATCCCATTCCCTCCTCGGTGAGTCTTGCTTTCTATTCCCTTTGACCCCATAAAAGATTCAAATTTAGTGCTCTTTTTTATTCAACACCATGTCCAATTTTCCCGCTGCTTGCCGACATGCATTCAGCATCTCCTGCACATTGCTTATGCCCCGCTTTAACACTATTATATTGTTAGCAAACAGCAGCACTGGTGTCCTAATTTATAGACACTTTACTCTATCTGAAGAAGTTTAACAGGCTTAAGAACGATCCTAGGAGACATCGAGTAAAACGGTGCTGGATCCATATCAGGCAGGAAAAATGGAGGGAGAAAGTGTAAACTAAAATTAGACGCTCCTAAGGGCAGCGAGTGAAACGGTTCTGAGTCTTTATCAGGCAGGAGGAAACGGGGATGACAAATAAGAAGCAAGATAGAACAGATGGTGTCTAGTCTATTTTAGTACACGACTAATACGCTATCCCGACAGTAGTACCATTAAAAACATTAGTCAAATCATTTATGTAGTCCCCTGCCAACGCGTTTACTAACTTGTTCCATCTGACTCACATACCGCCTTCCTTTTCAATCTAATAGCAACGTCTATTATCTCTTGTCAAAAAAAGCGCTTCTACTATTGCACTTATCTCATCCTTTGCGTACTCTATTTCGTGCTTGAGATTGCCCATGCCTTCTCTCATGAACTATGTATGTCCAGAATCGTCTTATCCATTGACCTTTTGGAGCCCCTAGTATACTATTAAATTCCTGTTCACCCTGCCTTCTATTCCTTTCTGTACAAAAATGCTGGATCTTACTTTTTGCCTGCATATAGTTAGCCAGTATTCCTCCGCCTTACCAGGTACCTGAACAGCACCCTTCTGTACTCCTTGCTTCATTGATTTTCTTCAAGTAGTGCCTTAATTTTCTCATTTTATCACTCCCTCTCTCTATCTCTCCTAAAATCATTCATTTCAGCATTTTACCTATTCTATGTGCCCATATTTGTCTGTCTAGTTAGCTCAAATTACTTTGAACTTATTAGTAGCAATTCCTTACCCTATAACTTCCACCCAATTACCCAATTATGATCACTGCCAATATTTAATTTCTCTCTTCTATGTATAACTACTTCTTCTACCTATTCCCAGATTTTCCTCTAACTATAGTCTACTTTACATATCACTTAAGATTCTCTTGACTAAACGCATATTTTCCAATCCCTATTTGATCTTAATTTTATATGCCTAGTTCTGTCATTACTATCACTTTTATTTACCATTATAACCCTCCTTTTCCGGTTTCTTCACCCTCCTGCTCACTTCTATCAAATTATGATAACATTCAATATTGTATACTTTTTCTTCTTATATTGTATTATTTATTTATCCTGACTTTCTCTACTCAATTGTCTAATTTGTCCTCCGTCCGTACAAAGTCTACGCATAGCTTTTCCTTTTTCTGTACGTATATCTTCCTTTTACTCGCAGATCCAAATTTAAAAGTTGAATCCCGCTGAACTCTGCTATTTAAGTCAATCTTTTTCCAGATATATATATATTTTTTTTTCATGCAGCTGTTCGATATGTGCGTTCCAATTTCGATATTCGGCAAATTACCTTATGTACTGATTTAAATAGTTCTTTGTGTTGCTTGGCACTTTATATATCCCCACAAGTGTTTATATTATTCCGCACAGGTTTATCTCTATAACCACTAATTACTTAATTTAGTCACTACTAACTTCGTCGCACGAAAAAGCGTCTCTGGTTATTATTCAATCTGCCTAAAAAGTGTTTTTCTCATTTTTCGTATTCCGATGTATATCATGCCAATTGTATTCACTTGAACACTACGGCACTACTAACCCATATATAAGCGTTTCTGTTACGATCATTATATCTTATTTCTTGCAATTTAAGTCATGCTTTTTACCCCTCTGTCACCCCTTTTCATATTTAACATGGCAACTCGTCCAAAAGGCACATTACTTCTACGTTTTCCTTTTGTCCAGCTTCTTCATTTGCTCTACTGTCTAACTTTACTTCCGACTTTCAATGCCGCTGATTGCCATCTGTCTGACGAGCTTTAATACACGCTCGAACTCCGCTGATTCTATATGTTCCCTCTCCCTCTGTAAATATCTCCCATTTTTGCCGCGATTCTCGCTGTACCTGTAGTCCCTCCTGTTGTCCTACCATTTCCTGTATCCGTATTCCGCCTTGTTATATATCATGTCCTATCATTGTTCCATCCTTTTTGCCTGTATCTGCCATTCAACGATTTCCCTTCACTTCAATCGCTCACTACTCCTGTCTAAGAAAATCTATATAGGGCTCGCATTTCTGATGCGCTGGCCCGATGTCGTTGGCTTTATGTGAGTGTCCCCCCTCCAGTAGTCCAAACTTCATCATAATTGGCCTAACATTGTGTCAATCACACGCCCTCTTGTCAATTGGGCGTGCTGCTTATTGGAATTTACCTATAGTGCACTCTATAGGAGGCCATTGTCCTGAATGTATTTCAGAAGCAGGTACTTGAAATTCGCTGCCGTGACCAACTGCGTTACTTTTCTATTGAATGCTCTACACGTACCACGATAGTTCCGCCCTTTTTAACATTCATCACCATTGAAAGCAAACACACTGTCAACACTACGCTTTGCTGTATCTTGCACCCGTGTACCGACCTCATTTACGGCAGCCTTCATGTCCCGGGCCTGAAATGCATCTAACAATCCCCCATTAAATCCATAAATGGATTAAATACAAATCTGTGTTCCACATTACCACACATGTACTTCTTGGTTGCCGCTACAAGATCCCTTACACTGGTTTAATAACCACTGCAGCCCCTGATCGATTGGTTACCCTTAGCTGAGACCTCTGCTTCTTCTGCTTTTGCAGCGATTGTTGCTTCCATCGCTGCTGCTATTAGCTACAAAAAAGTCTGTTCGGTTTTGGCGCTATAAAAAAACACATATATAGAAGACACGGGAAGTCTTACTTATTGATTTATATATTCTCCGCCGGAAGATACAACATCTGCCCAACGATGTACAATGTTTTCGATTCCTGTTCTGTAAAAGTCTGGGTTTTTAGTGGCAAAATATTCGTCCAGTCCAGAACGCACGTGTCCGATAGAAGTGAATTTTTTACCACTTAAATTTTTTTGCATCGATCTGAATAGGTGATACTCAAATGGTGCTAAGTCGGGGGAATACGGTGGATGTTCCAAAAGTTTCCATTATAGCTGAAACATTTTTGAAAGGGTCTCCCTACTCACGTGGGGCCTTGCGTTGTCTTGGTGGAACAGGACACCCTTCCTTGAAATTAGTGGAGGGTACGACTGCTTTATTTTTTGTAAACCTTTTCGAGTTGTTGACAGTACACGGCCGTATTTATCGTCTGGTTACGCGGTAAAAGTTCATAGTGCACTATTCCGCCCGCATTCCACCAAATACACAATAAAACCTTGTTTGCGTGTATGTCCTTTTTGGGCTGGGTACGGAGGTGCCAGGTTCACTTGACCAGAACCTTTTTCTGACAGGATGGTCGTAGAAGACCCATTTTTCATCGCAGGTCACAAAACGATCGAAAAAAGGCAAATTTTGATGCCTGCTGAGCAAAGAAGTGCAGACGCGCATGCGCGTCGTCTTGTTGAAGTCGCTGAGCTCGTGAGGTACCCATTTGCATAGCCTGGAAGTTATTCCGAGGCGTTTTAAAGCTGTGCTAACAGCTTGTGGGTAATATGAAGCTCCTCGGCAAGTTCCACAGTAGTTATAGAGGGATTTCCTGGATTTTCATTCGAAAAATCTCTTCACTGACAACACTTGGCCTTCCTGATCTAGGCTTATCTTCGAAGTTAAAATTTTCCTTTCGGAGTTTCTCAAACCACTGTTGGCACATTCTGTCTGTACAACAGGCATCTCCAAACGATCTTAACAACTTTTTGTGAGCCTGCGTTGCACTCAGTCCATTTTTAAACTCATGGAGTAGAATCGTCCGAATTTGGCATTTTCTACCTCCATTTTGCAGCCCTTTTACGAACAAACGGCTAAACAGATTTCAAAATGGTTGAGACCAGCAGATTTCACGCTCTTTTTCACATGAAAACAACAAAGAGTGAGCCAATGATCTATGCCTAGGCGCCGGGGCGGGCGCTGTGAAAGCCGCGCAAGCGCCAAACCAAAAAGATTTTTTTGTAGACCCAATATTTCCCCACCGTTAGCATCTCTTCTTCCCCGCGTTGCTGATTTCCACATTCGCTCTCTCTCTACGGCGTATATAAATACGGGTATCAAGTCTAACATACTTGCTACACTTATTTAGTTTCGTTTATTCTGTAACATGAAACACAGGCAAACAAACACAATAAACATAATTTCACTTAAACGTGATTTAAAGAACTGTTTTTAGCAAGCAAAATTCGAATGCACACATCTATTAAAATTTAACTCAAATTGCATGTTACCAAAAGCACCACGTTTTTGAGTAAAGTGCTGCGCTTGAAGTGCACCTGGGACATTCGCTTCCATCGCCCATACATCGCGCTCTAATACAGCAAGTTTGTACATATACCCCTGTATATATACATATTACTGGCACGGCTACACCGTGACAGAACCGGTAAGCAAATTCTTCGTAATTTACTGCGCTACTATGAAAAACGTATCATAGGTACATCACGACTTGATGTAGTCTATTCCCACAGACTGGAGTTAAGTTGCAGGCGTGTGCTAAATTTGTATCTAGACTTAGCTTGAGTGTAACCGCCTCGCGATTAGTGATCGTTTAAAAGCGAGGCCTCGTTAAATTATCCGAATATAGAGAATACAATTGACATCTTAGGCCATAGACGTTACTGATCTCGGTGCTCAAAGATGATTTAACGATACAATTTGAGTACGGATGTGCTTATCATGAACTACACCAAGTTGTATGACTCGAGAGTGTACTCTTAACCTACCGCCAATCCAGAGGACCATCTCACATTTATATTTCAGCGCCACTAACCTAACAAATAAGACTGCATTTGCGCAACTGCTGTCTTGTTAACTTACCAGCTCGTTTCTGCATAATGGAAACGACAAGTCTCGGCTGCGGCAAGGTGTTTCCCAGGTGTTTCCCATTAGGAAGCTCTCTTCTGTCCTTCGGAAGGGATTTATCGGCTGCCTAGGTGGCGAAACGTACATGCTCGTTTCTCAATAGTCGCAGTGCTCAAAAGTTATTTGTTAACGCGAATGTGGCCGCCGTCATTTCTTGCAGTTGTCATGTGATATAAGTTGCGCCTATTAGTGGCATAGACTAGTCTACTACCCTCCCAAAAGGGTCTATCACGCGTTGACTAATTGATTCTAATTGTTTTATTACAATATTACGATAACATTATGATAATATGACAGTACATTACTAGTGTTAGCCCTTAGACGGCCTGATTTTCGCGCTGACTCTGGCTGCCAAAAAAAGAGCGTTCGTATTTCGTTAATAACGTGGCTCCTGACCTGTATAATACGATTATACGTATACTAAACGTATCGCTGAAGTAAAAACTTAAAGTATAGCGTCTGTACGCTAAATAAATTCTACATCTTCCATTTGTCCTTCCGTTTCTTTGTTTCGACGCGAGACACGACAAAGGTTGTAAGTGCCTCATTTTGAGCCTCCTCCATACAGCCCAAACTCAGAAGCCCGCTAATGAACATCAGAACACGAAAATGCTTGTATCTAAACCTTTGTAAACAAAGTACACTTGACGAATTGCGATGCCTACTGTTTGTTACATAACAGTGCCACAATACTCTTATGCGAAACGTGGTTTAGCAATAGCATTCGTCACCGTGTTGCAACTGTAAATTTACTTAACGTGGCCCACGATTTATTTTGCTTATTATAAATATTATTATTTGATTGATCTACTCAGTAAGCAAGATTAACCCTGGTTTGTCTGAAACTTGGTATTAGACTCCGTTAATGCAAGCGTGTGAGCTAGTACGCTAACCCGGGCTTATTACATCTGAGCCGTTACTAATTAGTTTGCCAATGCCGGCTGCCTTACATAATTGACCTGACAATAACTTTAAGGAGTCGTATTTTTTGTATCGTTGCTTCGACAACAGCCGAGTTCCGAATATTGATTGGCCACCCTCCGAAGAGACTGCCAGGAGGACTTTTATTTATATCATTAAAGCTTGACTACGACACGTTTAAGAATCTTATTGGTTACAAAGCACTTGTCGCTTGCAAACGGAATCCCCTGGCTTGGCATATAAATCGGTGACACGAATTAGGAGACTCTGCAGCTGTACCGAATCAAAAGTTAATTTCAAGAATTCTAGTTAATTATAAGTTTACGACAGTAGGCTTCTCAGAAGATCAAAGGCTCTACCGAGTAAGGTTTGATTTATGAAAGCACTTCGTTGGTATGACATAAAATAACCTAATATCTCAACTGTTCACTAATACTTGAATCCTTCAGAACCCTAAAGCAATGTTTTTTTCTTCCGAAGCTAGTTAAGGGCCTGTTTGCATAAAGTTTGCCTAATTGGAAAACAAATCCAACCCGTCGCAATCTACTTCGTTGTTGACCGTAAATTCCGTTTAGATAATTGTGTCACGTTGGCAAGAATAATGCTTACACTATGATACATTTGTGCATGCAACTTTTATGCGATATACAGGGTGTCCTTGTCAAGGTTGGCGCTGGACCAATAGAATGCACAATACAAATGTAATTAAACAATTATTCTTCATATTATGTCGCTGGTCTTTCGCGATTTCTTAGGATCATCACCCAGCTAAGCGACAAATTTGATTTGAAAAAAATAGCAAATATATTATTGCTGATAGGTTCCACTTGCCACATCTGGCCAGCTTGCAATACGGTTTAAGCTTGTTATTAATATTACTAATTCAAATAATTATTGGCCATAGGTAAATTGTTCCAAAATATACTATGAGAAGATAAGTGGCTGATTTTTTTTATTGATTGGCGCAACTTTACTGAGGCTGGGTCTTCTACAATGGCTGTCCTCTGGAGATAACCGGGACGCCTATTTACTTTTGCGTATTCTTATCGTTACACGACTGTGCGATACGCGTCCAGTCTTACGCCTCGGGGATTTCGTTCCTATTCTTCCCAATGACCAACGACACGTCTTCCGTGAGATGGCATCTGCATCGTAACATAGTCACCAACTAAAAGGGTTGCCTATTGACCCCTTGGTTGACATCCGTCACTCAAAAAACTTTTTCTCGACAAAGTACCTTTCTTGTTAACCATACAATTGTAAAATAGGTGAGTTCCGCTAAGAATAGTTCAGAAAAAAAATAACTGGGTGTGTACCAGGTGTTGAGATCATAGATTAATGACCGAGTCTACTGAGCCTGGTCATGTAGAGTCTTCTCTTGCCTGAATCCAGGCGATGTTGCCGTCGAGGCGTCATTTGCCTCGTTTACTTGCCAGGAAATCTCGTCTGATCATCATATCATATCAGCGACTGATATGGGCAGATCAACATATCAGCGACTGATATGGGCAGATACACCTGAACGAACCTGACCGTAAAGGCGCCATGTATAGTAGTCCGTTTTGTTTAAATCGTTTGTTGAACCGAAAGTCTATCCGAAGCTTCGAGCAGTCGAGCATGAAGCAAAGTCTAGAAGTGGGATGGGCCCTAATATATGCATATATGCACAGGAGGTTTATACAAGCCACCCCTGCTTGTGTTTGTAGGGGTATTTCATCATCTCACTGATTGCCCTTCCCAGGAAAGTGTTGCTAAGTTACCAGACGGCAATGCTTAGTTCCATCAGCCGGTAGATAAGACAGCGCTCTGCGCGGCTGAGTACCACGCGATCTATTTCGAATGCGCGTCTAACTTAGAATGCAAACGCTATGGCTAATTGGGAATATCGGCCGCTTCTCGTCATCCACTTGGCTTAGTAAACAGCGGCACGCAAATCTCTACTTACACACAAGATGTTGCGTCAGGCCTGAAGCCACCTAGATTTAAATTGAAAAACTAGACGGAAACACTCATACACATGAGTAGCCTTATGTGCATAAACCGGGCTAGAACAACAACAATAACAAAAAAATCGTCAACATAGTAACCAAATTATGCAACAACATGGCACACGCTTTTTACAACTTTTTGGGTCAAACTTTTTTGGTGATCTTTCCAGAGAAGGAGGAGACTCCGAGGCTTGCAAAGAAGGCTTTTAAAGGGTTTTCAATTGCCTTATCATCGAATAAAAATGTTGGACAGATCTTAAAGTTTAGGAAAGGAAAAGGCCACAAAGGGTCAAATTCAGGATAATAAGGTAGATGGGGTAGCATTTTTTTATCCTAACTCCTGCAATTTTGTCATTGCAGCCATGGAGGTATAAACCAGTATGTTGCTATAGTGTAAGATGACTTTTTTCGTTTTGCTTGCAGCTACTCGTACAAACGGTTCGCAAGTCCGCGTTGAAATGATTTGATTCGCGCAACCGTTTACTTTCCAAAACCTAAATGCCCAATTACATTAAGAAATTTGCGTCTCTCCGCGTCTACTATAAGTGCTGACGTGTTCAGATCAAATATCTGCCACACGTTTTCGACACGTCGCTGTTGCTTAAGACATGGCATTTGTTAGTGCAAAGAGCGTTACTTTCCACTCATATATAATACTTCAAAAATGTGGCACTACTTGGAAGAATTTCTAGCTGTATTTATAACATATATATGTAAATGTATATGAATATATATCATTTTTTTTTGTAATTTCAACGTGACACAATGTAGTGCAGGTATTTAAATAACCGCTGCTCTCGAGGTGTCTGCTAAATAGATTTAACCCCCGTGCTCTAAATTCTGCTTCATTCGTCAGCGGAGTCCTGGCTGTCACGTGCAGGCGTACTCAAGACGGTAGGAAAGATGATCTCGTTCTCGCTATCGAGTCTTTTTCGTAGTGTGTGAAGATGACGTGATTGTCGGCGATAGTCCTCAGGCTCTTCTGTTCAGTTTCACAGTGTGTGTTTTCCTCCTCATTGCCGTAAGAGAGTGTGTATGTGTCCTAGAGTTGGCTCGCCAGATCCTCGCTCTTGTTAAAACGGGCCTGCTTTCACCTACTGAACGAATTCTGCACCGTAGTAATTTCCGGGGAGTCGCTAGCACAAACAGCTGCAGCGCATCGGCTCATCTACATGATCATTGTCTACTTCAATATTCGCACTAGCTCAATTTCTTGAGTCGTATTTTCGTTGTCGTTCGAGCCTCTTATCGACCGTTGTGAATGACACGAATGGTTTGTATATATATATATATATATATATATATATATATATATATATATATATATATATATATATATATATATATATATATATATATATATAAATATATATATATATACAGTCCCTGAAAAAAACATAGGGCCACCCACTTTTGCCACATTTCACGCATTTATTATAACCAATCGTGTAAAGATCACAGTGATACATGCTCACAGAGTAACAACGAGGACTTCTATCGACATTTGGGGTCTCGGATTACTTTGAACCACGAGATTTCCACATTTGGCACAGCTGCACTGCGAAAAAATGATAATGTCACTAGCAAGATGCATGTATTAACGAGTGAATTAAACGGAATAACGATATTTGGGCTCATTTAACGGCTCGACAGAAACAAAGGCAGACCTCCTACCAGAAGTTTTTTCTTTGTTCAAACGATAGGCTTAGGCTGGCGCCTCATGGGTGAAGAAAAGGCCCATATCAAGGCTTATAAGGACATCGGCCTCTCTAATCGCAAAATTTCCTGTCAATTGGGGCGTTGTGCCCAAATAGTAAATAACTTTGTTAATTTAGGTAAAAAATACGCCGTAAAAAAGAAGTTCCGGGCGTCCAAATTTTATTTCGGAACGAAACAAGCTGCAATTCTGAAGAAAGCGTCGAACTTTACGCCCTCGGCGAGGGCCATTGCGGCGGCGACCGACGTGCAAACGAAAGTGCGAAATTGTGCAAAGCTTCCTCAGGAAGACAAATTGGCAAAAACACAAGAAAAAACAACGATTGACCGCTGACCGATGAAATCTCGTCTTGACTTCGCCCACGATAAAATGTCATGGACCACTGAGTGCCCACGATACGATGTAATGGACCACTGAGTGACACAGAGCGCTCTTTTCGAATGAAAAAAGTTTTACTTTGATGAATCGGATCGATTTTACTATTATTCGCACGATGTCCGCAAGGAAGAACGAATTTTGTCAAAACGTCACTTAGGTGGCGGTTCAGTGGTGATCTGGGCTGCTGTCGGATATTATACAAAGTCGTCGATTGTGTTTTTAGACGGTCGTGTTTATTCGACGCGATACGGGGATTTGCTAAAAGAGCAATCGGCGCATTTTAAGCTGATGGGATGGCCAGACTTCGTTTTTACACACGATAACGCCCCGATTCACACCGCCAGGCTAATCGGAAGCTGGTTCGACCAACGTCACATTGAATTCCTTCGCTAGCCTGCACTCTCATCTAATCTTAATATGATCCAGAATGTGTGGAGCTGGCTCAAACAAAAAGTTTACACGGATAAGAAACAATTTTCGAGGCTTGGGACGAGCTCTTGCAAAACGGCATCCAAAATTCGTTTAACACTATACCAAACCGCACTTTTGAGGTTATCTAACTTAATGGGAAGTTCACTGAGTACTATGTATAGTCTAAATGCCGTGAAATTAGCCCAAATACCGTTGATCTGCTTAATTAATTTGTTAAAACAGGTATCTTGCTAGTGGCCTTATAATTTTTTCGCGGTGTAGCTGTGCCAAATGTGACAATCACATGGTTCAAAGTAATCCGAGACCCTAAATGTCGATAGAAGTCTTCGCTGTTACTCTGTGAGCATGTATCACTGTGATTTTAACACGATTGGTTATAATAAATGCGTGAAATGTAACAAAAATGGGTAGCCCTATATTTTTTTCAGGGACTGTATATATATATATATATATATATATATATATATACAGGGTATTACAAGAATATTTGATCAACAATATATGGAATTGTAAAGCTCGTTAAGGCAAATATTTTTTCCAATGGAACATGGTCTCTAAGAGGCCCTGTTTCGGAATGAGAGTTAAATTACTACAATTTGTGACATTGCTGTTTTTGCCCGACATAGGAGCATAGAATGTGCTGTTGTGAGACAACCAGGTTTCCTAGACAGAAGCTAAATACACCGCTGTGTTCGTGGGAAAATGCTGCTTCTTTCGAAGAACTCATAAGGCCGGTCAGAAGATGCTACATGGTCGCTTAGAAGAGAATTCGCCAAAATGAAGTTATTTTATTAACCTTCACGCCCAATACCTCAAAATCATTACCTTACGACCACTTACAACGCTCTAAACTAACATATTCAGGCAAAGGCGCATTTCATGACGATCATTTTGGTACCAAACTTATGGCAATGCGAGCTGTGGTTGCGGAGTAATTACGATTTTTTGGTGGGATGTCCAGATTAAGTGCATGTAAAATGACGCGCTGCGGCTGTCGCGCGACACGTCGGCGGTAGTGAACGTCGCCACACAGTCATTTTATGTACATGCACTTAATCTGGACATCCCACCAAAAAATCGTAATTACTCCGCAACCACAGCTCGCATTGCCATACGTTTGGTACCAAATTATCGTCATGAAATGCGCATTTTCTGACCGGCCTTATGAATTTTCTCACGAACACGGCGGTGTGTTTAGCTTCTGTCTAAGAAACCTTGTTGTCTCGCAACAGCACATTCTATACTCCTATGTCGGGCAAAAACTCCAATGTCACAACTTGTAGTAATTTAACTCTCATTCCGAAACAGGGCCTCTTAGAGACCATGTTCCAGTGGAAAAAATATTTGCCTTAACGAGCTCTACAATTCCATATATCGTTGATCAAATATTCCTGTAATACCCTGTATATACGGTAGTTCAATAAGTTCTTAGAATGAAAACCAAGAATTTTCCAAATCATGTTTTTAAATTTATCTTATTCGATATACTCCCCGAGATGCTCAATACACTTTTCCCACCAAGATTTCAGAGCTTTTATACCTCTTAAGTAGAATTCCGCGTCTTTAGACTGAAAATAGGCATTGACAGCAGCCTTAACCTCTTCATTGCTGGAAAAACGCTTTCCACCGAGACTATTCTTCAAATGTTCGAAGAGGAAATAATCAGAGGGGGCCAGGTCTGGAGAATAGAGAGGTTGTTCAATAAGTTCGAACCTCAGTTGGGCCAGTTTTGCCGATGCTTGCCGGGACTTGTGTGCAGGAGCATTGTCCTGGTGAAACAGGACAACCTTCTTCTGCAAAGCGGGCCGTTTCACGATGAGTTCTTGCTAAAGGCAGTCCAACAGTCTTGCATAATATTCTCCTGTGATCGTTTTACCGCTCTCAAGGTAGTCGATCAGCATTATCTCGGTGCTCCTGCGACCTCTTTTCAACACATTAATCCAGTTGGAAACAGTGGCAAAACATGCTTGATAACCACTTGAAGCTCGTTTTTCTTCATTTTTAAAAATCACGCCGATACGTTGCACGGGAAAAGCTATCAAACGAAATCGCAACGGCCAATCATCATAATATTTTGAGTGCTAGCAGTCCAAAAGTTGCCAAAATTCGAATTCTAAAAAGCTCATTCTAAGAACTTATTGAACTACCATATAGTAAAATAAATCATACATTTTACCAGTTAAAGTATATTCAAAAAAAGGGAAAACAATTGTATACATACACAAATTTACGAATAAATATACCAATGTAGGGGCATGTTCAGGTGTTTGAGATATTTCTATAATAAAATAGTGATTGAGCTTTTGTTTATTTTTGTCTTCTAAAAGTAAAATTATTATTGAGATTTCGACGTACTGTTCTCAATACTTATACATTTCTTGAGACGGTGGATTCATGCACAGGTACACACCACCTTTGTGTGCTGGCTTCGCGTCAATGGCTTCACGCACAGATTCGCGTGAATCCAAACGTTATAAATAAAGAACCAATTTGTTTTTGATTTTGGTATGAAATCACACGATACCAGGTCGGGTGAATAAACCGAATGCTTTATCATCAACGCGACTTCAGATGCGGCGCCTCAGCGTTTTGATTTCACATTGAGCTGGCGCGTTGTTGTGATGGAGAAACCGCCATAGGAAGAGCTCTAAGCGGTGCTTTATAGTTCGGACCAGTGGAAACTTTTGGTAGGCATTCTGCAGTATACCAATCGCTTGTCACTTTACTATTTTCCTTCAGTTCGACCATTCACACAATTTTACTCCTGGAGAAGAAGATGGCAACCATCAACTTGCCAGCCGGCCGTTGGCGCTACACTTTTGCTGGTGGAGGCTCTCCAACGCCTGACCACTGTGAGCTCTGGGACTTGAGAAGAGGATCACAAAAATACATACCCGAGTCTCGTCACTTGTGATGAGCCTCGGGAACGGAGAGAACCGATTTTCGTTTTTGGTGAGTTTAAGATGGTCATGTAGGATTTTATGAAAAGATATGGCAGCCAAACCCAAAGTCCCTGATAGCAATATGTATTTTACGTTTGTATTTTCGACCATTTCAACCATTTTTTGCTCATGCTGTTTTGTACGCCTTTCACGTCGTACAGAATAAAATGTTATGTTCGAAAATTCCAATCCACGCCAGTGAATTCGGTTTTTACCTTATCCTCCACTACGTGGAAGACTTCAAAAATGTTGGCAGGTATGTATGTATATATAAATTACACTTTATTTATTACTAATTAGCACATCATTATATATATATATATATATATATATATATATATATATATATATATATATATATATATATATATATATATATATATATATATAGGTTTAGTTTAAATTTAGTCGCATTTCTTTAGGCATCTCAGACATCTATTTATTCCATCAAGTTGATGAATGCCCTCCCCATTACATGTAATGAAGTCCATGTACAGCAAATGAAGCTGCTAGACGTCTGCCTGTTACCCTTGCTGTATCCCGCAAGACTGGAATTGGTTAAACATTCAGCATTTTCCCTAAGTAGTTGCTATTACGATGCGCGGACATGGTGATCCCAAGATAAGCAAACGTATTTGTATAGTAAAATTATTTAAAAGCCTCAAGTATATTGTCCCATGTCAGCCTTCCTCTTCTAAAGATATCCGCCACTGCTTTTCCCCGAGTTATATATATTTGTTCTACCTCTCGTCCATGAAGTAATTCCCTCTTGGTATATCTAAGAAACATTGTACATGTACCGAATATGTTATTAGCCGATGCCCTTGTGTTGCGCTTAAAAGTCCATGTGGTCCATTTGGTAAAAATCCAATTACCAACCTTCTTGACGCTTCTTAAAGAGCCACGACTCTTGATGGTATAGTCTTGCGTTAAGGTCTCCAGCCAATATTCAACGGAGCTTTTTAGCAGCAATTTTTTGAGAAATACTTTATTCAAAATCCATTGTGTAGGTTGCTACTTTTATGAAGCTTGAGACACGGTTCTGTTAAAAAATATGCACATACATTTTTTTACAGAGATTAACTGCTAAAACGCATGATGCACGCCAGGCGTCATTGATAAAGCCACGGCAGTGCGGGGCTCACAAACCCACTCGAATCAAGCCGCCCCTTGTCGGGATTGGCCGCAGTACTGTCTTCTCGAGACTACTTCACCTATACATATACATACATAATTTATACATATTCATGTACATATTTGCAGTTACTAGACTTTGGTGTGAGACTATCTCAGCTGGACTGAAACTAAAGAACATTTATGTTGCGCGCATAATAGTGTGCATTAGTGCTTCACTAAAATAGGATTCACAACGAAATATTATTCGACAATAGACTTCTTTACGCAAACTCAAGAGTATAATTTATTTGTCAGGAACAGGTGTTTACCCACTCTTCTTCTTTTGTTGAGATTTACAAGTATTGGTTGCAATGCACAGGTTTGAAGTGTAATATATTTAAACAAATCCTCTTATATATTCGAATCCAACAATTATATATAGAATTAAACAAGATAAAAGTTTGCAGTTAGGTGTTAAATAATCTGACCGTTTACGATACGCGTAAAAATACCGTTATTCTTTCACGTGATATAGTCAAGCAATGGTATTGCCTTTTGCGAAAGGAGACCTTTATTTTGAAGCCGTTGGCACGGCTAAGAAATATGAGCTTGATTGAATCGTTGAACTGTAAATTAAAATGCAATACCGTTAAACTGGTATAGTATCTGTAACGTCACTGGCTAAATAAAATCCATCTGTATGAGGCATTATATCATTTTACTGTAAACTTTTTTTAACTGAATTCAAACGCCTTGCTAAAAACTGTTTCGGCTAGTCAATTAGTTCACAAATGTGATATTTGCTTAGTTGAGCAGACATTTCTTCTAGATACGCATTTTTTGTACAGCGTCGGTGTATAGTAATATTTGCTAAGATTTAGTTATGTCTCATAATAAAATTGCACACACAACCCTATGTGTTCTCTCATATCTG
Organism: Dermanyssus gallinae; assembly: GCA_003439945.1. Taxonomy (NCBI): domain Eukaryota; kingdom Metazoa; phylum Arthropoda; class Arachnida; order Mesostigmata; family Dermanyssidae; genus Dermanyssus; species Dermanyssus gallinae. The sequence goes on from QVRM01000887.1 coordinate 343,572, forward strand.
TTTTGCTTCCTCTTGACTTTGTTATACAATTAGTGCCGATAATATATCAAAACCTAGAAGCATACGCATAAAAGCTTCGGAGTTGTGATTCGGCTATTGTATGGATCGTTGTGTAGCCTGGCACACTAGACAAGAGGGCTTGGAAATAGCATCCGTGAGGTCAATGCCACTTGGTATTCTCGCTAATGTGAATAATATCCTTGAAAAACTCTTGGTGCTATAAGTTTATATGCGGCAGAACGCACGTATATGCGGACTTGTTTTGTAAATGTCTCAAAAAGGTAAAATGAAAACTTGGAATAACGGCAAGCTTTACAAAAGCACGTTCTTTCTATGCAAACTTTAAGTTAACCGCAGTATCCGTTGGAGGTGGAGCGTCTGCTTATCAGGCGGACCCTCAACGAATGCTGCGATTAGCATGAAGCTTGCATAGAGGGGGCGCGCTCTTGTGAATGTTGTTGTTATTATATCTCCATATGTCTATGTTTTACGTCTTTGTCTGTCGTGTATAGGTCTATAGCAACACTAACATTTCACATTGATAATTATTCAGACATGTGCAAATATGAAGCGGCACTGGCTGTGCTGTATCTACGTAATTCCTCCCAAGCTGCCGCCCTATTTCTCGTGTGTAAGCGCATCTAACACTTGCACGTGTGGGCAGCAGGCGGTGTGTAGTCCCGAACATCTAGCAGCGCCAGTGCATCTGGCAATACATCTGGCTAACAAAAGAGACCACTTTGTTACAAAGTTTTTGGCACACGTTGTGTACAAACGGGTGACACATTTAATGTTTAAATCACTTCCTTTCTAGCCGTGGTCGTTTTTCATTGCATCCGCAGTGTAGAAAACTGCGCCCGCCTAGCAGCTCAACTTCATGCCTAGGTTTTTGAAGTGAAAAACTGGGTATCCGCGAAATGGTTAACAAGGCGGCTTCTGGCCGCGCTGTATGATGCCCGCTAGTGCCCGCTCTAGGTAGGCACTAACGTTACCAGCTCGAGTTCAGCGAGACGATATTTTTTTACTGTTAGATTTTCTAGATACTAATTACCCCATTTGCATGCCTATAAGAGCCCAAAGAGGAGACGGAAGACGAAAAAGAAGATGAGACGCAAGCAAAATATGACTCTTGCCCATCTTGCCGCTGGTGTCTTGTTCCACTCGCTAAGAACGCCCGCGTGTCTTGCGCTGCGTTCCCAGCTTAAGCAGGCTTGGCAAGTTCACTTTAGCAAAACTTCGGTGGGCTGGTGAAGTTCGCCTCGCGCCTATGGTGCTGGTTACTATCCTAGTAGTGATCGTCGCTCGACTTATAGTCAACGTTGTACAACGTGTAGCAGTTAAAGCGCCAGCATTAGTCGCAATAATTTGGTAACCACCAAACCACCGCAGTTCATGTGTTTAGTACGCTTTACTTATCCGTCGTTGACTTCGTTGTTGTCGGCGTCGTTGATGTTAATCGACGACGCGTGCACACATTATTCACAACAATATATATTATATATATATATATATATAAAGATTCCCGTTAAGCTGGTAGTAAAAAAAAGCACGGTGGAACCGTCCGGCAGTAATTTGCTCATTAAGTTGGCTGAGGGTCTCACGCACGTACGCAACCCTGTCGTCTAAGGTCAGGCAATCGGCGTTGCTCCCGCTGAAGGCAGTTGGTTTGATGAACGCAGAGAGCGAACAGCTTTGGTTGTGAATCACGCAGCAGCAGCAGCGCATAGTCTTAGAGTGGACGGATCCTGCACATAGAGAGGATATGTGATGATTCCTCCATTAATACGTTTCTCTTCTAAGCGGTGGCCTTTTTGTCTTTTCCTTATATCTACTACTTGTATCTTTTCTTTGTATATACTTATTGTTGTTCTCTTGTTTTTGCGTGTTCATATTACGTTCGTTAGACAGCACTGATTAAACATTGTTGCCGCGTATTTATCCAGTCACAGTGACGAAATGTGCGTGCATGCTCTACTATAATTGCTCATGATCTTGCTAGGATTTCTATTACATAAACATCTAAATGAGCTCTTACAATATCGAGGATGTAGTATAAATGTGCTTTTTGTTTTAACGTGCGAACTTTATTTAGATTTCGATATTCCGTGAGGTGCGGATCCATGTGTCAAAGCACACCTCTTAAATCGCATTTTTCGATTTTTTTCTCAGCTCTTGCTTACCTTGCCTCAAACACCAATTTGTGTAGACTTCCCCCGTTGTATTTTTTTTATCATAATTTTACAAACTCTGTGAATGAGCTGCATGTCTCAGCATGCAGCTAAATCCAGATGTGGCAATAAATGACAATGTTTTCAGCTTTGTGAACTGGCGTGTTGCATCGGTAGAGGAACAACCTAAGAGACGCTTGATGAACGCAGTGACAACTTTGCAAGTAGGCAGTCTGTAATACGTCAGTCGCTTGAAACTATACCACCTTCCCTCAACTCGACTATGGCCACAACTTCTTTCTCTTAGCAACGAAGATGGCGACCATCCCTTAGCAGCCGCCCCGTGACATTTTATTTTTGTGGGTGGACCCCCTCAAATCGCTTGACCGTTGCGATGTACCTAAGTTTCACACTCTGTGACAATGAGAAGGAAAAATATTGGCCCTATCGTGTAACAAATTCTCGAGTCAGAAAGCTTGCGACAAAAAAGACGCCCTGTAACAAATCATGAGGCACCCGTCGATCAGGTATTTTGCTGAGTCCAAGGTGGTCGTGAAAGATTTTATGAAAGGAGCCTGACATTCAAGCCAAGTCTCTTCTAGCGATGCATTTGTTATTATTATTATTATTATTATTATTATTATTATTATTATTATTATTGCAGCCTTTATATAGGCCACAGTTTCTTATCCGTGACTGCCTTTCAACGTTATTCGCGGCATTTATTGTACAGAATAAAACGTCCAATTCGATTTTTTTCGTACCATGTGTGCTTATTTTTGAAGAAAAGGACTTTATGGTCAATGGTCATTGGTCGATTGAATCTCTTTGAAACACTCACATGCACTTGACCTTTGTTGCAATATGTACAAAAGAACTGTACGCAGCTCGAATGAGGAGTACGGCTATGCCATATAAAGCGGGTTGCAAAAAATTAGCAACACATGTTTTTTGGTGATAATTTCGGTTTGAACGTTTTGAAATTTTAAGGGCATGATGTACATGCCGAAACACGAGTATGGTGTTAAATTCGTTGCAATCACACAATCGCTTCATACAAAAAATAAAAAAGTGTAAAAAAACAGTATTGCAAAATATTAGCAACAATAACGCCTTACGGCGTATTCGATTCTTAGCAGGGCTGTATGACTTATTTGATACTACATATTCTATTTTAGAAACGGGTTTTTCGTCCCTTCTTCTGAATCAAATCGTAAACTCGGTCTTTCATGGAGTTAATGAGCTGTTGTAAGTGCGAAAGTGGAATATTAGGCCATGCTTGCTGGACAGCTTCTTTGAGGTCCGACACATTATCATATTGTCGACCATTTGCGTGAATCTGCTTTACCAAATGTCCCCAAAGATTTTCGATGGGATTCAGGTCTGGACTCAATGCCGGCCAGTCAAAAAGTGGCACTCCTTGTTCTTGAAAAAAGGCTATAGTGCTAGCCGAGGTATAAAACGTGGCGTTGTCTTGTTGAAAAACTGCGTCAGGTCCCCCAATTCTTCTGAAATGGGCTTCTAACTGGGAACCGACGATACGCTGGTACTTGTCGGAATTGTTTAGGCCCACAATCGCGATTAGATCAGACTTCCCATTATATCCAAACGCGCCCCAATATTTCACAGAGCCACCACCGGCAGCACGTTTCGAGAACCATTTAGGTTCTTTCCGTAAGTCGTGCCAATAGTACTGACAGCCGTCAGGGCCATCGAGATTAAATTTATTTTCATCTGAGAAGACGATGTTTTTCCACTCGTTATTCCAAGTTTGGTATCTATGCGAAAAGTCACGCCGTGCGACATTGTGCTTCGGTTGCAGTCGCGGCATAAGCTTCCTTTTCGCGTATCGCACGTTTTTGTCAGAACTTAACACTCGGTACACTGTGGATCGGTGCACTGGCACTCCCAAAGTAGTCCTGATCCTGGAAGAAGACATTTGGTCATGAGTAGCCAACTGTATAATCCTACGCCGATCTCGAATAGTCAAAACTGGCTTACGCCCATTGTTAGATCTGCACCTTTGGTTCACTCCAGGGTGTAAGAACCTGCTGGTGGTGCTCTTATGCCGTCCTAATCTGGTTGCTATAGCAATTACTGTATGACCGAGCTCAGCATATGCTTCAATTCTTGTCTTTTCGTTATCCGAGAGATCCTTTGTACGACCCATGGTTTAAACATACGCTTCGCTGTTAGTTCGGCACAACGACTGAGCTGTAGAATATTTTGCAGCTATAGAATGATTGACTTAGCTAGACAATATTCCTAACATTTGATCCCCGGGATCGAATATCAGCTGTAGCATCGACTATCCTTTACAAATAAGAGCTGTGTTGTTAGCATGTTATTGTTGCTAATATTTTGCAACACTGTTTTTTCACAATTATTTATTTTTTGTATGAAGCGATTGTGTGATTGCAGCGAAATTAACACCATACTCGTGTTTCGTCATGTACATTTCAAAACGTTCAAACAAATCAAACCGAAATTATCACCAAAAAACATGTGTTGCTAATTTTTTGCAACGCACTTTATATATATATATATATATATAGAGAGAGAGAGAGATATGTATATACGGATATTAGAATTAAATCGGTAAAACAAGACTATTTTTTTCCTAACTGAGACTTAGGAACATTTTTGCTGCTGCCTTCTCATATACTTATTTTAAAAAAATTAGTTCGAACCGCCTCCTTAGCATGATTTCACAATGCAGCCAATACTCCGGCTGGTTCGATTATGCCTGGAACCCCCTTCCCTTTTACAAACTATGAAGCAATTGCCTACGCGGCCGTACCGAAAATAATCATATTAAGAGGGCTCGCGCTACGAGGGGTTAGCCCGATGTAAAACGATTATATTTTAGTCAAAAAGAGTATGTCCACAATGGTCCATGTTATTGTTAAACATAATTATTTGTTGTTTTGCCGTTCCACAGAGAAAATAAATGCAAAGATTTTTGTTGCAGTGCCAGACAATCAACCGAGTGGTAGTTAGCGCATTGCTGTGAGCAGAACCGATAAATTCACTGGGTACCATATTGGGTCTTTATGAAACTCTCTACGGGAGCATACGAGGTGATGGAACTTGTGTACGATGTGCCTTGCATAGACATGCCTGTCATCGCAGGCCGCCCGGCCCACAACAAAGGAGACTTAAAGACGTCGAGAGTTCTTATCTCCATCGCTGCCTACGTGACTTTGCGTCTCCGCTCTCCCAAGAATTGGTTAAATGACTCCGTCAACAGAAGTATCTCCACGCCTCCGGCGCATAGTTCGACAATAGCACACAGAAAGCGGCTTCTCGCCCTGACTGAAAGGCAAAGTCTTCGTTTTATGTATAGTGCAAAGCACTTCTCAAGCCTGTTCGAATTCGCTTGAAATAAGTATTGCCAAACACTGTTTAAACTATACGCCAACTATAATTTTGGCAGAGTCTTTAGCATAAACAAGCGCACTGCCATCCCGACAGACAGTCGCCGTACTTCTCCGACCCCTCCGTAAAGAGCTGCCAGTGCCGAGTTAACACTGTCCTTGATGTGCGCAGTGATCGACAATCCTTTGGAGTGAATTCGCAGACCCAAGTATGGAAAGCCGTTTACAAACTCTTATGGTCTCCCGCTGCTTATATTCAGCTCTTTTTCATGAGATACGTCTCTATGTATCATAGCGGTAATGCGGGAGATGGCACCAATGTTACAGTGAGCAAGAACGCTGTCGTCAGCATACATCACCACCTCGGCATGTAGAAACTCTTGACGCACATATTGAACAAGATCGGCCAGAAGCAGCGTGAACGAGATGCAGCTTAGTCCCCTAGTAGCTTTGGGTTCCCCTAAGGAGTCCCAACATTTTGCGTTAGCTCAAGCACGTCGCTTCTTCCCTCCACCAATAGCATGTCATCGTCAAAAAACTGGAAACTGCTCGCAGAAGAGCTCCACGTATGCCAATCCGTCTGAAACGGTCGATCATAAGATCGAGCGGAGCCTTGTTAAGGTCCCTATGCTCTCCCTGTATCCGAACTGCTCCGAAGGCAGGGCATGGTTTGCCACATTTGCAATCCTTTCAATAATCAGCTTACAGCGTTTGCTCCCGGTACAGATTTAGGTCAGTTCTATCGTCGCCGTGTTCGCGCTTGAAAAACAAAGAAAGCCTAGCAACCTGCCAAACTCTAAGCATCGACCCTCCATAATGATCTTAAAAAAATCGCAGAGGATCCTCTTCAAGAGCAGAAGATTCATTGTGTGTTGTTCTAGTGTAAGTGAATACTCAACCTGCAGCCGAGAGCACGTGAGCGTTAATCAGCGGATTCGTCACTGCCTGCTCGTCACTCAGTGACTGCCGTTCCCTCTTACAAGAGCAGTTCATGTAGGCATGGGGATCCCTTTCTGCTCGTTTGAGTAGACGGATTTCCTCTCTCCTAGCATGTTCGACCTTATTGTCAGGAAAAGGTCCTAATCAAGATTTTATACGAAAAGCATAGTTGTGTCCTGCCTTGCCTGGAACTGTGGATCTGCTCTGGCCTTTGCTGGTCTCAACAGGCCGAGTAGTTCTCTGTTTCGAAGGTAACAAGTCCGTTTTAACCACGCCCGGGATCTCCGCGACTTGAACTTTCTCCACTTGACTGCTCTCTGCATAACTACTTCGAGTGACCGATAGCAGGCATCCACACTACCTCCGATCAATACACTCTCTATACCGACTGGAAGAGTGAATAGATAGAGTTGACGGGTCGACTTTATCTGTGAAAGTTTATGATGTTCCTGCCCTAGAGCAAAAGCGCGTAACGCAGCTCGTACAGATAAATGCTTTTTTGCTGCAAGCCCGAGAATTTCAAAGCTCAGAAACACAGTAATATCAAGATTATGAAATAACAAGTCTATGAAACTTCTGCCGTAATGGCAGATTTAGGTGAAGTTATTACGTGCATTAGCGCACACAAAGCCTACATATGTATACTCGTATATAATATGCAAACATAAAAGTTTATATATTATATACGAGTACACATGCGTGTAGCAGCAATAAATGTGAAACATAAAGCGCACGGTATGACCGTTGCAACGGTATATGGAAGCTGTGTGTTGGAAATATGGAGTTCAGTGCACCTCGTTTCGACAGGCCTAATGCATCGCCCCACGCGTGGCGTCTAACCGTGGCAAGTTGCAAAACGTAGAGAGACAACTCGTACTTCGTAGTCGTGGCATTCGTGAGGCGAAATTACGGGCTGCTACACACAATTGCATTCCGCACGTTCCCTGTACGTTCTAGTCGAGCCAAACGGTCGAAACAAGCGAACCAGTACTTATTTCGCTCTACCTTTCGGCTCTGCTTATCGAGAATTACAGCTTTAAATATATATATATATATATATATATATATATATATATTTATATATATATATATATATATATATATATAATGGAATGAGGGGACAGGAATGTATAGCTTAGAAGTGACAATGCTATTACTGATATTTGATATACTAATGTGGCTGGTCGGAAAATTTTGCTTCGCCTGGTTACATCCAATGCTGGCTCGGAAAATAAAACAATTTTAGTGAACAATTTTGCATTTTTTACGATTAATAACTAAAGACAAGGGTTTCACTCTATTCACCGGATCTAGTCGGGGCGAACGTATGCTAGCGGAAAGTAATATTTCCTATTGTTGTAGTCCGCCCTTTAGCAAATACATTCCTGCCAAATGTACCTAATTCGAAAACGCTATGCTTTTCTGTGAGCAAAACAAACATATACCCATGTAGGTAAACTTTTGCTTTTTTGCCACGAAGCACTATATGCAAATTCCGCGGCGGCAAGGATTTGGGCTATTTATGGGCCTGGTTGCAATCGCACCATAATACGGTGGTTCAGTCTACTTCCACGGTGGATAAGAATAAAAACATTTTTGGGAAAATTATAATACACGTTTGATAGTCGACCAGATAGTATACATAATGAAGACATCGCGTGCATCACTTTATGTGCACTTCATTAGACGTGGCAACGTGCAACGTGTGGGTGCCGCATAGACTGACCGAATGCGACATGATTACTTGCCTAAACACCTGCGTTGTTGGTCTTAATAAATGCACTCTTTTCGGAGTAGCCTAATTGTCGGCATTAAGAAATATAGCGTCTATAACAACATAATTTGCATAAAGTTTTAGTCAATGGAATGCAGCGGACTTAACATCTGTCCCAAGAATACCGTGCTATGTGTCAGGCGGAATTAGAAAGGCTTGACGCACTAACACTTCTATATGACATAGAATTGATAAAAGGTAACAAAAACTACTGGCAGTTTGATAGTTTAGAGCAAGCTAAATTAAGCGTTTGAAATAGTGAATTTTTATATAAGCAGTGTTCTGTCATAAGAACGCTCGCTACTTTTTTTAATGGGAAAACCAGAAACCTTAAACAGATGGGATTTTATTATTGAGAGAGTTGAACAAAGGTCACATAAGGATATATGGATACATGTATATTGAAGTGACACTTTGAGATTTCTATCATCATATTTATTTCACTCATAATAAGTATGCATATAACATAGACAATTATACAGTTTTCAACTGCTTGCGGCATGTTATTCGAGAGAACCTGTACTCTCTTTGCAAGGGCCAGGCAGGCAGACTCATGAAACTTTGTTCACGCATGAGAGCACAGTCGACAGAAAGAAGCTTGTATTCGAGCAGACCAGGTGATGATAGCCATGAACTATGCCACCAGTATAGACGTGGCGATTGTTGCATGCAAGACCACACTAGAGGTGAGAGGCACCGAATTAATCCAGGCCCTTAACCTCTCGTCAGACCTGGTCATTTTTACTTTCCCATTCCGAGATAAAGCTCTCCAATGGTACTGTACGCGGCGTCTTCAGCCTCAATCAAATTATCTTAACAACCGGTGCACAGCCTGATCTTAAGTACACAAAGGGGCTCCTTGCTCGCATTAACAGTAAAGTGGGCAAAGACGGGCTTCATGTATATTGTGAAACAACTTTTAAGCAAACTTAAGTGTGCCCGAGTGAAGTGTTCGCATACTCTGTCAAGACCATACATCAGCATTATAAAAATCTGGCGGTAGAAGAGTGCCACTGCCGTCGGAACGGACAGTCTCTGGACGTCGCCTACCTCTCCATAAAGAGAGATTAGGGCTGTGTGTCTCGACGATGTGAGCAGTGAAGGTCATCCCAGTATAGTAAAGCCGGCGCCCCAGATATCGGAAAATGTTTACGAATTCTAAGGATTAGAACGACGTAATGAAGCACGAATGGTTCATATGTCTGTGCCCGCCTCGCAATCCGTCATCAAAAGAAATCGCTCACGAGCATAAGCGAGTAATTGCTCTAGAAAAAGCCAAATCGTGTGATTTTAGGTAATCTGCTCTGGTAGGAAAGAAGTGCTCAGAAAAGTTCGTTCGCCCAAGCTGGCGTAGAACCGCCAAGTTGCATTTTTAAAAATCAAAGTAAACAAACATACAAGTATTCGCCATCAAGTCAAGAGAATTAAATTGCTTGATTAATTCAAGAATTCTTCAGTTGCTTTAAAAATCTAGCATGTACTTCCTCGATAATTTCCTCGACTTTCTTCAAAAAAATATTATAAGAACTTTGATTGTATATTCACTAATTAAAGTAAATACAAAATATAAATAATAATATTTATTGATAAACGTTTTTATCGTTTTCTTTATATAATACCACCTAACCAATATATATATATATATATATATAATACCACCTAACCAATATATATATATATATCTATAGTCACATCGCAACTTGTCGCATCGATTTTATTTAACTTGTAACGGGGTTAACAATTGTCCCCTAGCGAACGTGACGACAAACTACATCAGCCCTAGGTCCAGGCCTGGTGTACACCACCTGGACAAGGTGCCAAGCACCGCCGTGGCGTTTTCACGTTGTATATCCAATGATAGCCTTTGCCGAAAAAAATCACCAGCGCGTGGGTCCCCCGTAGCCAATCTGAGACACTTGCATATCTTAGTAATAACTCCCTCAGTAATTTTACCTGGGCCCCCTAAGGTCTCAAAGGCAAAAGGTCGAAAGTCCATAGAGTCTCCAATATGTGCATACTTCCGACACTTATTTCTTTCCGCATGCGAAACAGCATAACCAGCCTGGGTAGCGCCGTGACTGACCATTGAAGGTGCTAAAGAGTCAGTCACGGTAGCGTCCCAGACAAGTGTCTTCCCACCTTTAAAAGCTGTTAGGGTCATCCCATCAGGTCGACGAGAGTCGTCTGTGTACAAGCCTGCGGGTTCGAGAACACAAGGGTAGCCGGAAGACCTTAGAGCACGGGCTAGGGTATCATTTAACGCAGCATGTCTCGTCCTACGGCCTAAACTGCGGATGCAAGATAAGCCATGGTGACCAAGAGGTGAGACCTTTTCGCCACAGCTGCACTCATGTTCCTCGACTAGAGGGACTCCAAGGCGGAGGCCAACGCAGATCCTGACGACGAAGTCATCTAAGAGAGTTCCAACGGGAGCACTCGGTAGGGCATTGAGCCATGCACCAGCACCACTAGATGAAACTGCTCGGAGCCGTGCTTTTTCCACCTCGTCTTCTGTTGAATTAAAAAGATTGGCGAGTTGTATGTCCTCCAACGGCGCGGTCCAGCTTGCCTGGGAAGTAGGTTCTTCTGGAGGGGGTGCTCCAGTGCGTGCCAAGAGACACTCCTTAGAATCTTCTAGTAGTGAACGTAACCGCTCGACGGCTGGGAAGTCTAGTATCTTTGACGCCCTATGCCAGGTACTAGACATTGAAGCGACTACCGCGGGACCTGCGACCAAGACAGCGTCTGGAATGCCTAGGCCTCCTTTTGCCACTGGCAGAAGGGCTTGTCTCTGGTAAACTTAGGTTAAGTAAGGAGGACAGGGAGTTTAACGTGTGGGTGTTCAATTGTTCTAGAATATTTAAATCTTGCGTTAGGTCAATCCCACGAAGCAGGTGGTTTACCCGTGCTGTCGAGAAGCAAGACCTTAATAAGAACAATCCCCTGTGTGCACCTAAAAGACCCAAGCGGCTTGAGGAGGATTTTAACTTATCCACCCAGCCAGATAACTGTTCTTCCTTCCCGTCGTCAAGAAGTGGCACGCCTAATAAGGTAAGGTTGGCCCTATTTGTCCTGATACATTCTGGAAGAAGGTCGGTTATCAGTCTGATCGAGGAGTCGGATATTGATGATCCCGACACAAAAAGTTCGCATTTTTGTGGGTTGAGACATAACCCGCTTTTTGTTGCAAAATACAGTATTTTCCGAATATCGCGGGCCACTATTACAGGGTCACCGGCTAACACGCCATCATCTAAGTACCATACATTAAATGGGGACTCGAGAGAGTCTATTAGCTCCTTGATGGCGAGGCAAAACAATGGAGGCCCTAATGGGTCGCCCTGCTGCAGGCCCGACTGTCAGAGTATGACGTGGTCCATCAATAGCAGTTGAGTTGGGTTTCTGTATGCCTGCACAAAGTAGTGGTATAAATCAGGCGCATGGGATACAACAGCTTTTAGAGGATGGTCACGTCGAACGTTGTTAAAAGCATTCTGAAAATCTAGTTTGACCATGACTATGTCTTCTGACCTAGATTCAAGATAGGCTCGTGCGGCATGGATCGCCACTTCTGTTCCAATTCTAGCAGCAAAGCCAAGCTGGTGGTCACCTATTGCTTCCTCAATTTGCGACGAATTTTTCCAGCAGGCGATCTTTGCTGCTATCCTGCGGAGTGTAGATGAGCATGCAATAGGGCGGGTTGTGCCATCCTTCTTTTTCAGAGCAAATAACCTCGCTCCAAATATGATTGGTATGAGATTTCTTGGCGGCTCTCCTCGTAGTAAAATTTCAATGAGTTTAGCAAGTGCATCGGCCAAAGCCTCCGCTCGTTTACCCATTGCTCGAGAAAGTATATCTTGCAGAAGCCTTGGTCGAATGAAGTCAAAACCCGCAGCGGAGCTTCTAGAAAAGCTTCCTACTGCGCGGTAAATATCTTCCCTTGACACGTGGAAGCTTTCCGCGGGGGACGATTCGGCAGGAGGATCTGTCCACCTCAAGTTCGTTGGTGCGCAGGGATGCTTGTCACGTAGAGCTTCTACGTGGTCGGACTCGGCACCGAACGTGTCGCATGAGCTTATGAGCCTTGCAGCGCCCGACACATCACCATCGGTTAACTTTGCAACCACTCTTCTTTTTAGGTCTTCTTCAGAAGTGCCAATTTTTCTGTGCTTCTGGTGGCCGACTTGACCGGCCAATCCGTCGAGTCCGAGACCGTTCTCAAAGTCTCTAAGGTTTGAGCGTATAATGTCTGCCAGCGAACACGACTCATTCTTGACGTTAGGAAGGCAAAGTATAACAGGGCCAAACGATAGTAGAGACAACCATGCTGAATTATTATTGTAGGTTACTACATCGTTTACAACCTTCACAAGGCATTCTAGCACAAACCTTCTTGCTGTTTTGGGTATTATACGTATCATCCTTACATTTTTAAAAACAAACTGAATATGAGATGTCATGTATGAAAGTTGTACACGCGTGTCTTCTGTAGCAGGCTGCCTATAGGCGTTTGATCCTGGATGCATAGAATGTATGTGTCTCCGTAAGCCCCTTGAAGTAAATGTCTTTCGACATATTGGGCAGTCGGATTTATGGCTAGCTGAAGAGGACGAAAAAACTGCGGGATCTTGCGATGATAAGGTATTATCTGGCATTATGAGCATTTTCTGAGTTTTTTCGCCAGTGGTAACAGAGCTAACAAGGGCTGTAGTACCTCTGTCACCACTTTAATAGCTTCTGCCAAATCAGGGCTCACAGTTTTCAACGCATCTGCAACCGAGCCTAAATTTCCAAGGGTGGCTCTAGCTGTCTGAGTAGACTTGCGGCTCGACTTGAGAGCCAGTCCTCGGTTACGTCGAACGCGTGGACGGCCATAACTTCTCATATATTGACTCGACTTCTTAGCAGCTTTGCGTGGAGGAACCGCAGGCTTCGGGAGAATTAACTGAGGCGTTCGGTCGTCAGCTGCTGACGAGATACCTCTGACAACTGCAACGTAACTTGGGCCTGGCGTTACAGCTTCCGTGGTTGCAGCAACCTGAGGAGATATTTTCGGCATTTCCAGCTCGTCTCCAATGATGGCTGTAGGATGTACAATCCTCACCTGTTGAAGAGTTCGAGCTTCTAATAGGATACGATTGCGTTCCCTCTGGTAGAACAGTCTCGGATAATTAGGTGAGCCTGCTGCGTGAGCACCTTTGCAGTTTACACACTGGGGGGTATTGGTGCACTCAGCCGCCAGGTGATCTGCTCCCCCGCATTTACGGCATGCGCGTTGCAACGTACAGCTACTCGCTTTATGGCCCGTGCGTTGGCACTTAAAACATAAAGTTGGCTGGTCGGCCACTTTCTAAAACCACATTGTGCATCTTATACCCTAAAAATAGCGAAGCGGGTGGCTGCTGATCAAAAGTTAGAATCACTTTCGTTAGCGGCTTTTTTGTGCCCCGTTCGCTAGTGTGTAAACGACGAACTTCAATCACACCATAACCAGACAGTTCCGAAAGAATTTCACTTTCTGTGAATATCGTGGGTACGCCGTAGATGCGTGCGCGGAATCTTGAAATTGATGTACAAATTGCCGTCACTGGTATATCGCCTATTATTGACACTGCGAGTATCTGCTTGGCCGTGTCAATCGTTGGGGCCCATAATACAATGCCTTCACTCCCACCAGAAATTCTGCATGAAGGAAACATCTCATGAATGCACTTAAACATCTTCAATAGAGATCCCTCTGCGAATTCAGACTTCTCCTGTACATTTGTTTGTTTCTTCCGTATGATCACCTTGAAAGTCCCCATTGAGCCAGCTTGGATGCGCTCTTTCAGGTTGTCCAGCTGTTTCTGCTCGCGCGAAGCAATCCGACGAGTTGATTTTTTTTGCACCGTCACGAATCCCTGGTCATCTTCACTATCACTGTGGTTTGAATTTTTTCTCCGTTTTGCCCCCGGGACACAGTCATTCTTTGCAGTGGAAGCTGAATTCGTTGTTAAAGTCCCCTCAATGCCATTAGCACCACGGTTATCGTCGGTGTTAATAGCGCTTCGAAGCCTATTTATATCTAGACTAGGGGGGGGAGGTTGCTCTTCAGGGTCCGCTGGCATGATGCCGTATAAAACGACACGCTATTCGAATTTCACAATTACAATCAATTAAAAACGTTAAAACTATTTTAAAAAAAGATCTGACACAATCTCGCGTTGAACCCGGGACTTCTAGATGGAAATCGGGGTATATATATATATATATATATATATATATATATATATATATATATATATGGTACTTTTATTTATTAACGAAAGTTATATTTATATAGTGTAATATTGCATCATAACGTTTCTAACCTCCCAAGGTTTATGACCCCGTTGAAGGTAATATAAATTGCACCATTAGTAAGTACAGCTTGGGTGTCTTGGGTGCATACTCCAAGAAGACTTCATGTACCCTCTCCCCTCAGCAGGTCTTTTCGTGGCAGTCATGCACGGCGAGCTCGGTGACTAGTTGTCGTACAGATGCCCAGCATCTTCTCTCATTTGACTTCAAGTGCTTCTTGACAAAGTGATGAAAACCACCTGACCTAAATCACTACGTAGACTCGCGCACAGCATATCGCCACATCCCTCTAAACCACGTCACACTTTGGCGGGAAGTTGGTTGCCTGTAAGTGCCAAACAGACACTCCTAGGCGATGCAATCAGGACTAATGTTGCGCTTCTTTCCTGCACTTGAGCCATCTCAGAGACTTCTTTCCTGCACTTGAGCCATCTCAGAGACTTCAAAATAGTAGCCTCAAAACTAAATGGTTCATTATAGATTTGCAGCAAGAGTAGAATGGCTTTGTCTTTTCCGGGTTTCCCATTTTTGTTTACAATGACTTTTTCGCTTGTGCTTGACCGTGTCTTACAGTAAAATGGCAGACATAATTAAACCGTCTTTTAAATGTATTGCCTTCAGTCAAGAATATTTCTTTCTCCTGTTAATGTATATCCACAGTTAGAGTGCGGCTGCGCTTTGAATGCACTAAGGTATATTCAAAAGAAACCGCCCATAGTGGACTTCTTCTGAGCTGTTTGTAATTGGTCTTATTGATCGTCATTAGCTTTTCAGTGTCTGATGTGGATGAATCTTTGCGCACTATTACACCGTTTTCAATTCAGGATCACCGCATCTTGCTTAAGTATCGGGCCGCTGAGATGTGCACAGAAACCCGTTTATCAGTTATCCTTTGATACGTCCACCTAATACGTCTGCGATCTGTCTGTGCGATCGTGACTGTGTTATGTTCTTCAAGGTTACATTTTAGAATTTAGCGCACAAATCTCAGAGCAATATAAGAGTATAAGCAAGGTCCCATGGGCGCAAAATTCCATGAATTGCTTTGGGAACCGTTATAAGTTTTCGTAAGCAGGATCTGTTTGCATTGGCCTAGGGCCATCGGCATACAATATCCGCTAACTCGCGCATATTAAAACTAACGAGTTCGTTTGCAAACAAGGCCCTTTTCATCGATCCAGATACTTGACGACGCGAAATTCAAACTTGGTGATGCCGGTAGTCTGACAGATATATTCCTATAAGGCAGTCGCTAAGTCCAGAGGCTCAAACGTCCTGAAGCAGTCTGGATGCTTCCACACTAAGGCGTTCCGTCAGCCAGGCACCATACAAACGAAATACGTCTGCTCACCAAGGTAGAGAGCAATGACATGGAGTCCTGCATAAGCGGCATCCTAGCGACGTCAGGGATCGGGAGAACAAGTGAGGTGGTGCCTAACACAATTGTTGGCCCAAGGTCAGTTACTAAATTGACCTTGACATCAATATAGTGCAGACATGCACTCAAAAGGGTTACACAAGGCCCGTCCTCGCAAGGCAGTAACGGTTTTGTGTGGTTTTAAGGGCAACATGGCGCTGTGGATTAGGTAGCTAGTGCACAGCACCTCCCTTATTTTTTTCTAGTGTCGATTGCAGATTCGATCACGGGTACGTGGATCTATCTATTGTGTTTGAGCATGTTAAAAGTGCATGAATAATGCAAAAGATATGACACACCTCACTGGTGCACTTAGGTTCCACGCTGTTACAAATATTTGCTGTTAGAAAACCCTACATTTCCGAACTATGAAGAAAGGCTAGAAAGCCAGAAATAAAATATTGGAATAGTTAGCGTAACAAATACCATATGGCATAATCCGTAGAACCCCAGTAACTACGTAAGTTGTAAGGTTCGGGAGAGTCAACCGGAGAATTCAACCGTGTTTTGTCTAACACTATATATATATATTGTTTGTCTGAATGTTTCCACTGGTAGTTGCTGCACTTTTACATCATACAACGTAGATCTGGAAGGTTTCTCGAGGGTGCGTTGTGCTGATTTGCTCGAGGATCTACACGCCAAATCTTAGATTTTGCGAGACCTTCGCAAAGCACCACACAGACACGTTCGCCCTGCTTGCGCCGTGTTTTTCATGGCATCGCTAATTTTTAATCCACTTCGGCATTTATCTTGTCTAAATTGGAAACCATGCAAACCAATTTAAGAGTGGCCGGTCTGGGTCTCGAACCCAGTCCTACCGAATATATATATATATATATATATACGGGTGCATCCGAAAGATTTCGAAAGCGATATAAGGAATTGTAGAACTCGTTAAAGCAATTTTTCTAATAAAACTTGATCTCTGAGAAGTCTATTTCGGAGTTAGAGTGAAGTTACTACAAATTGTGACACTAGTGTTCTTGCCTGACATAGAAGCGCAAAACAAGCATTTGCGACCAGTCCTCCTATACAGAAACTAAGCGCCCCGTCGTGTTCGTGAGAAAATTCTCCTCTCTAAAGAACATATGGCGATGTATTTGGTGCCAAAATGATCGTCATAAAATGTGTCTTTGCCTGAATGTGTTACTTTTGAGCGCTGTGAATGGTCGCAGGGTTAGGATTTTAAGGTTAAGATGAGATACCACTGTGTCGCATCTTCGCAAATTTTGTGCTCCTATGTTGTCACAAATTGTAGTGATTTCACTCTAACTACGAAACAAGACTTTTCAGAGACCATGTTTCATTGGAAAAATATGTGTTTTACCGAGATCTACAATACTTAATATCGATCAATAAATCTTTCTGGGACAAAGTCATTTATGCATGCACTCAATCTCGACATGCCCTGTGGAAAATCTTAATTACTTTGCAACCACGGCTCATATTGCTATGTATTTGGTATCAAAATGGTCGCTGCGGTTGGTGGTAACGGGTTTGAGGTATTTCGCGTGAAAGCTAAACACGAACACGACGGTGTGCTTATAGTTGTGTGCGGTTAGTTTCTGTATAGGAGGACTGGTTGTCTTGCAATTGCATATTTTGCGTTCCTATGTCGGGCATACCAGTGTTACAAATTGTAGTAATTTCACTCCAACTCCGAAACAAGCCTTTCAGAGACCATGTTTTATTAAAAAAAATGTTTTGCTTTAACGAACTCTACCGTTCCTTATATCGCTTCCGAATTGTTTTGAATACACCATGTATATATATATATATATATATATATTACGAGGGCGGGTCGGCAAGTTGTAGTACTTTGCATTTTAAGAATTGAACCGAAATCACACAGGCCTTTCCGTATTTTCTTTAGAAGCGCCATTCATCATGTATTAAAAACCAAATCATATGTTTTAAAATAAAGGTAATTGGATATAACATTAAAATCAGTTGTAACAGTCTTGACCGATGTGTCAGTCGAGCCCGGTGGCGTGGTGCATTCGCCTGCGCCTCGCAGCCGAAGGAGACACATAGGTGCGCAAACCTCTAAAATGCAGCATTTGGCGGGCAGTCAACCCAAATGAAATTCAAAATTTTCAAGTGTGCTTTAGGCCTACCAACGTACTATTTACATTTTCCGTTTGCAAAACTTTTAAATTGCGTACCACACTTTGCCACATTTTATATACAGGATACGTGTATTCACAATCCGCGTGGCTAATCAATGCAAAAAGAACAAAGGCGAAAAAAAAACAGAGAGACCACTAATCATAACCAGCGCAGCCTATCGTACATGTTTATTCAGTCCCAGAAAGTCAGTAACGCTTATCAAGGACAAAATTGCGACCCGTTTCGTCAAAGCTCATTTTGCTTAGCCCGCCTTTAAAAAATTTTTACGCGTGTCAAATGTTGGCAAACCTAAGCTCGGGCGTAGCCGTAGAGTAGCTGCAGTCATAATCGTCCGTATTGGCTCACGCATAAGATGAGCAGGATGCAGTAGACTACGTCGAGACATTTTAAAGACGCATGTGGCAGCTCGGCAACTAAAAATATACCATAATTGACGTAGTGGTTATATATTGGACGAACTAACAGGTCATCTTTTATTTCACTTATCCTATGGTCTCGCGGTTCAATATGTAGAACTAGTATAGTTCACGTGGCAGGAGCTCACATACCGCGACAAAATGATGATTTACATTAACACTCAAAACATACTGGTGGTATTTGTGGTTAGTCACTTCGTGTGTATTTTGTCTATAAGCAGAAATTCAGCGCGTGCATACGCAGTCATTATTAGCACGTTCTCACTTCCTATGGCGCAGCTTCCACGAATTCGTGCCCGCTCATTGCAGTTGTGCAGGGAAGAGTTTCAAACTTTTCTAGCTTTTACGCTTTAAAAAGAAAGCGACCCTTTCGCCGTTCCAAGAATACTCATCACAGCTGATGATCGGCACAATTGAAAAAACTGCAGCGCTAAGCACTTTTGGCGTCTCGAGAAGATTACCTTCGCTTCTACGAGGTAGAGGGCGGGCAAAGGGTGGTGTCAAGCAGTGGGGATGCATGCATGTCGCTTGCGACTAGAAAATGAGACAAGAAAGCATACGCGCCTTCCTCACCGGAACTGTGCTATTTTAAGTGCACTCACGTATTTATTTTTAACAACTTGCGTACCATATATTTACAGAATAAATATCGGAGATGTGTGTAACGATAGAGTCGAATTGAAGCCAATGTGCCTAGCAGACTTATATTGTGACTATTACGTGCCCATTTCGACTAGGTCATGGGCTATTCCTTAGCGTGTGCGGGCGTTGGCAAACAACGCCGAGCTTGGCAAACTTGCAGGCAGTGTAGGCAACGCTACTGCGATAAAGGAAATACGCATTGTTAGACCAAATCCGGACCTATCTGAACGCTGTTTTAAAAAGTGTTGCGTTGCTGCTATGAGGCAATCATAAAGGAAGCGGTAGCCAGGAAAGACAATGCAACCATAGGGCAGATGTCCCTCGTAAGTCATACTACAGTTTAAAGCATATCACCTACTTGATATAGTTGTCTAGAATTTTAGAGATTTGTTTAGAATAGGACGTTTTGAACAACCCTAAATACTGCGTAACACACCTCAAACAGGCCTTTCAATTCGCTTCCCTAGCCCGCCAAGTCAGACGACAATAACCAGAGCTAGGGTGGGGTTAAAAAGGATCGTCCCATCGATTAGCAACTGAGCTCAGTAAAACTTGCCGATTGTCGCTTTGTCGATGCAAACTCCAAAAGCAGGCGAAGATGCGTGATCCGTAGGCGGACGTATGCATCGTGGCTGCTATAGGTTTGCTTTTGTGGCTTTCGCGAATGTCGCACAGCCTCATGACAGGCCTACCACACTGAGTGATTGGGGTGTTTTTGGAGACGGACCTCTGACACCGAGCCGCTGCTGTTCTCCGTTTTGTTGGCTCGTAATTGGAACGTGTCAGCGCCGGCGTTGCTGCCCGGGCCGGCGTGGTGCCGCTTATCTAAGCAACGACAGTTCAGTTGTTTTGTGCGCCATGTAGGTTCTCTCTATCTACTTGCGACAGCGGAAACGAATGCCTTCAATGGCTTGCCTACTCGTGGCTGCTGGGGCACCTACTCCTGTTGTGTGTGTATATATATATATATATATATACGAGTGTTTGTATATTGCTTTGAGACTTCTTCGGGGCAGGCCCAACTTTTGCTGGAATGTAGACTGACTTCGACAGAGACACGGAACGCTCGAGCTCTCGAAAGCGACGTACGTGGCGAAACGAAAACGGAAAACGGAGAAAGGGAGAGGGAGAGAGAGAGAGAGAGCGAAGGCGGAAGAGAGGACAGCGAAGAGAGAAGGTGTACTGAATTTCAAGCTCGTGCAGAACTTGCTGCCCAACGATCTGCCAAGGCGTAACAAGCTGCACACGGACTGAGCAGCTTTCGTTCTCATACTCTGCTAGAATACAAAGCTATTGGGAACAACTTGCCTACGTGCCGACGGCCTTCTTCCCGCCTTAGACAAGCTGTCGGCGATTGAAACTTTGCGAAAAGTCAAAACAATTGACGATGACATGCTTTCCTTCTGGTCCTATTGATTTCGGCTTCTATGGCTTCTTTTTTTTATATCTGTAGTTTTGTTGATGCCAGTTAAGGCAGTGTTTCTGGGCACGCGTCAGCGTATCTCATGTTTGTTGTTGTCGCGTAGTCCAGCTCGACCCGGTAGACCCGCTGACGGCGGTGCATTGTGTCGATTATATATATATATATATATATTTATATAGAACCTCCATTGAGACCGCTACACAAGAGACCGATTACTGGTCTCAACAACTACATAACACTTTCGATGGGGCACATTTTAAAAAAGCGCACGAAACGGCCTTTTTACATTATTGGATTAAGGGTATGCCCTACCTGTCGGGTAAGGAGTATTTAAACCTACTAAAACTCAGGATCAACGCACTACAAACGCGTGTCAGATTGGCCAGGGGACGCCCGGGCTACAACAAACGTTGTAGGCACGGTTGTCATGTGCCTGAGACGTTGGCTCATGTCGCTCAGATATGCGATACAACGCACAAACAAACTACAAAACGACATGACGACATCTGTGATCGCGTGGCGTGTCTTCTCCGCGAGAGGGGTCATAAGGTGGTTCGTGAGCGAGTATTCCGTCGACCGGGCGCACCAGGTCTAAAGCCCGACCTCGTCATAACAACACCAACCGAGGTCTGGGTTTTAGATGCTGAGGTTTGCGGTCCGAACAGGGACCTCGCAAAAGCGTGGCAGAACAAGATCACTAAATATGACGTCGAGTTCCTAAGAGAGGCGCTCTCCAACCCGCAAAAACCTCGCAGATTCGAATCCATCACTGTCTCTATGAGTGGTGTATGGGACTCTGAAGCTGCGAGTACGCTCTTGGGGCTCGGCGTCACGAAGAGGAATCTTATGGATCTTACCGTTTTAACGTTGCAAGGAACCTTGAGGATATACCGCTCACACCGAGTTTATAAGAGCGGAGGCTACCATCAAGCAAGGACACGGACAGCTGATTCATAACCTCACGTGACACCTTTTTACCACCATTTGTATTAAGGCGAGCACTGCCGAGTGTGCAAACGTATTGTAAATGATTCATAAATCATCACAATATTATATATATATATATATATATATATAGCGTATTGTTACGAGCATTTGGTACGCCTGCCTGCTAGATCCATTTCAGAGAGCCAACGTAACGATATACCTAAGTGCGGTTCGGTTGAATGAGCTTACGCATAAAACTATGCGTAGGCACGTGGCGAATTAACTAATCCGGAAAACTGCGGCCACAATGATGACGTATTTTATACGCGAGCCGCAATTGTGGGCCACTCGCCACGTGATCCGCTTGCTTTCTGGATGAGACTTATGAGAGTACGCCGTAGACGGACCCTTGGGCAGCGCGTTGCGCTGGCTCGGAAGTTGTTTCATGATACTTGTCTCACCAACGTCCGATCTTGTCACGACACACCTAGTCGAGCCATTCTGAGCCGGTCGTATCTTCCTTTGGAGCCGCGATCGAGCAACAGGAGGCCGCGCTCCCAGGCCGTAAGGTCGGGCATGTATTCTTAGGAGGTCTCGAAATCAATGTGGCAAGGTCTGTGGCCTTGATACTGTTGCTGCTGAACTTGCCACCGTTGCCACGGCTGCTGCTGCTACAACTACTACTGCTATTACGCATGCTACTATGGCTTGAGGCCCGACTTCTTGACCACAGAAATAGAAGTCCTTCAACCCTCCCCTTCAATCTCTCTTTCTCTCGATCTCTATCCTACTATCTCTCACACACACACACACAGACACACTTTCTCTCCCCCCTGTATCCCGTAAGACTTGCCCTACCGACCTGTTGCACCGATTTGGGCACAACCTACTCTAGACTCGCTGGATCCGTTTCGCACTCGCACCGCCCCACGCACGGCCTCATGAGCGTCCACCTATCTACGATGCCAGGTCGGCCTCGTGGACGGATGAACGGCCTGCGCCTGCCTAGGGCAATTTTCGACAGGCTGGAACAGGCATGGTTTCTATGCAGGATGCCACTGCCTGGCATCTGTGCAACAGTCGGTGGCAACGTGCGGCGTCTGCAAAGCTGGTGGGCGCAGCCGCAAGCCTCCTTGGAGCAAGACGGAGCAATGCCTCCCTGCAAATATTTCTTGCTTTCAGGCTGGTATAATAATGTGTAAACAAACAACAAGTAAACAAACTACTACTACTATAGCATACGCACCAGCAGCAATTCCACCGCGTGATTCGATTCCAAACTATGCACTTCACCATTTGCAGCGCCTTTATGAATCTGATGTATTCCGTGAATGCAAATCAACGATTGCGCAGGTGCAAGCACCTCTTGCAAGAATCGCTTACAGTTCGCTTTCAAAGAGACTAACACGGATGCAACATGTAGGACCTATGTCAACACAGGATCAAACAGAACATAAAACTTCTATAAGAATAATTTTAATTGAACGAAGGAGGAGATATTTCGTATAAAGGAGTAGCAGTTATTAAAATACGTTATATCGGTACGGCTGACCGGGCATAGCGTTTTAGAGAAAAAATGTACTATTGCAGGAGATCTAGTTATTCGTTAGAAAAAGGCATGGAAGCATACAGGCGTGTTTAAAAAGTGTTAAAAGGTGTCCATTGTTGGGCTGTGATTGAAAGAAAGTCGTACTGAATTCACAAAAAAGTAGAGAGCCTGTAATGTCTCGATATTCGGCTTTCACTGTAAGTGCTTTCAAATCATTACGCTCATAAAACACATACATTCACGAAAATGCACATTTAATGGAAACGACGTTGGTACCACATCGATCGTGGTTTGCTCGTCAGGATTAGCATTCCGTAAGCCGTTTTCTTGCCCCCAGTGTCGGATTTGCATAGAGTCTCGTGTTAGCATAGGGTGGATATTGACGAGTTTTCCGTCGTGCTGGAATTATATCCTCGAGAAAATATTCACGAGAAAATTGCGCGAAGGTGGATAATGGTGAAAAAGGATACATCAAGCAATCAGGGGTCGATGTATCCTTTTTCACCATTCCTCACCTTTTACCATCATTTCAACCCAAATATTTACGAGGAAGCAATCCGGGTATGCATGCAGGGGGGGGGGGGGGGGGGAGGGGGCATACGAGAGCCTCGTTAGTGTCCCGATGGGAATTGAGCAATAAATATGCCCTCATTCTGGTCCTTGTCTCCGCGTTACTCCTCACGGTAAAGATCGGAATAGTAACACTGTCAGTTTGGCTAAGCGCGCAATCGCTATATCATTCGCGCCCACTGCTCTTTTTTCGTGCAATCCTTACCCTCTCTCTATCTCTCTTTTTCTACGGCCTCTTTCGTCCCTCCCCTGTTTCGACTGGTCTGTTCCGGCCCGAACAAAGTCGACAACGCCAGCCGGGCAGAACCAGCCACTGCTATAGTTGCCCTTGCGATGACGGCGCCACGTATTAGAGCTTGCTTGACAAAAATACTTAGCGAAGGCGACGTTCTGAAAACAAAAATTTATTTGCGCAAAAGAAGCTTTATTTGTGAAGAGCACAAGTGCAGAGAATTCTGATTGGGTTCATTTTTTTTCTGCATAAACCAATATCGAACTACATTCGACCATACGAAGTTTGTCTTGCTCCGGCGGGTCTTTTTTCTTAGCGCTCTTTTTCCTCTGCAGTCAGGTGGTCTTCTTCTACTGCTTGTTGGGATTTGCTGCTCCGTCTCTTGAGCGACCGACTCAGTTCTGCTATCTATTTTTAAACTGCGTGTACTGACTTTTTGGCCACATAAGATATTTGTTTATTTTCCGTAAGGATTTTGATGTAGTTGGGTTTAGGCCGAGATTCCTTTCTTTGGCCCAAATCTCACTGCAATCTCTGTGTGCGCTTTCCAGTGCCAGTGATACTCCTTTCTGTCTGAAATGTTTGCTGTCCCTCTTTCATAATGTCTGCCAAACAGCCCACATGCAGCAGGCATCGGTGGCTCTTGGCGATGCCTCAATCAACTTCTGGTATATGTAGATGGCCACTGGTTCCGGGTTGATTTGTTGTGGCTTCTCTCAAGGATCTTGCAGAGTTTCTGAAGGAACCCCCTATAGTGAGAGTTGTGGGCCAGTCACGTTACGGTGCTGACCTTCAAAAGGCAAACGGCTTTGAATATGGCTCCGGCCTGTCTTGTCGAATGAGTTTGGCCGCGTCCTGAAGTGAGAGCAACGTTGCCAGCTATTTCCTAGTGAGCTTCGCCCTTTGTAGATCTTTTAGCAGCAAATCGATTACAAGTAGTCTATCGTCCAAGTACCACGGTCGTAATTCTGACTTCAATTGTACCTAAACCCCACATTTTGGTGCCGTTCGAGAGTCCAAATACAGCCCCGTACGTATGGTCGACGCGATAAGTTTTTCGGAAGCAGCGCCCATCTGAACCAAAATGGTCCCAGTAACCGACTGCGAATTTTTTTCTTCTTCTGAGTGCAAGAGTAATCTCGTTGTCAGCGACTCTCTTTACAGGCTTCGAAGTGGTTTGGGCTCCTTTACTGTAGAATCACGAGCATTATTTAAAGAGGCTTTGACACCAATTAAACTAAAAAAAAATATATATATATATCTATATATATATATATATATATATATATATATATATATATATATATGTGTATAGACAGTGTGGCACAGCAATGTGCTATATGTCAGTACGTGTTGCTTTTCATTTAGTGCAATGTTACACTGCGTTAACTTTCTTTCGCGAACAGCCGTTAGAATTCTAATTTGAATGTGCGGGGACCACTCGAAGCTTCTTGACCGTTTACATGAGTGGTTTCGTGTCTGCTTCACTCTGCCAAAGTAGTCTTGCTTGAAGACCTGGCGTCCGAAATCCCTATATTGCTAGCAGTGTTATGTTATAATAACTGTACTTTTGTTTATATCATAAATGTTTTTTTTTTTTTTAACTTGGCTACTTTGTAAGACTAATTAATGCTCATGTACGGTTTGCAGGTGCAAATGCAATCTTAAAATAACAACAAAAACACAGTGCCATCTGGAAAGGTAGTGTTAGCGAGGTTTTGATTCCAAACGATACCACCAGCGCCTTTTTAATCGCTCACGATCGAGTTTAGAGTAAAAGAGTTTGGTGTTCATAGAACGACTTTGACATCACCTGATACAGCCGCTGTGTGAATCGCTATTTTACCGCGATTGCTTAAAATAAACATTTTGCTTCAAATGATATGACGCAATCCGTTTCCAGCAAAGCCATCCCGCCTAGATCCTGCCTAGAGGCTAATATAGGTTTCAGTAGCCTAAACCGTGGTGTAGCCAATATAGCGGCGTTATTACGCTGCAGTACTTTGCAGCGCACTACTAGGTTTGCCTGCGTGGCCCTTCATCACAGATGCCCGCGCTGCCGGGTGCCAATTTGCCAGCATATTTTCTAAAGAAACTCCGCGATATGAATTCAGACGAGTTCAAGGGGGTCATTGGAGAGAATAATCCTAACGAATCCAGCCGGGGGCTCACCCAGCGTCCGTGAACTAATCATGCGCATTTTTCACTGTACTCCGAACAATGTATTAAGAATGTGACCGTTTCCTTACTGATAGAGATGTGTTTTGTATAATGCGCCGCGTTAACCTCATTACTGCTGATGTTGTTGTTCGTATGCATAATTATCTGAGTCGAATGCCGACGGCATTCGCTTCATCTGAATTGCAAAACGGCGTAAAGGGTAACGGAAGACAGCCGGCTGTCGGTGGGGCTAGTGTTCTACAAAAGAAAGCGCCGGAAACACGCCGGACGCCACAGAACGACATGCACGTTCTTTCTAAAAGAGGTTTTGTTCGGTTTGAGGAGGAAACAGGCCTTTACGGATATCCTGCTCTGCTTTGATCATTTCCGTGACCTCTGCATGTCGATGTTAGCGGTAGCCGGTACACAATGGCCAGTGTACCCGGTACACGCAAATTCTCGCTAATTGGAACGATAATAGCAATAATAAAGGTAGTAGTAGTAGTAGTAGCAGTAATTATACTATACTTTGATTTTAGCCAAAAAGCTAAGAAGCAATTTCTTAGGAGAAAAACCAGTCGGACGGCATAGCTCCAAATGTGAACAGAGGACTCTAATTAAAGAACAACAGATATTAAGACCGCGACATTTTGGCTCTTAGAATTCCTAGTGTACATAATTTACTGTGAGCTCTTTTGCGTATTATTTCACCTTGCAACTAAGCGAGCCATTCGTTAGACAAGAAAGTAAGGTTGAATTGGTTTATTCTGAACGCATTGGTTTATGTGATGTTACTTCTCATATATCAGTTCAAAGAAATATTGAAGATTTACGTTTTGAAGATTTACAAGATACCGTCGTTTTCATGATCTCAACAAATTCGTTGGTTTGTTGGCATTTTCAGCCGATGTATTCTGTGGACCATGATAGCAGGACAGACACCTGTGCCGCAGGCCTTAAGACCCATTGCGAGCGTCGAGACATGTTTTGTACTGAATATATGTTAAATAAATATGTAGGTTATATTCAAAAAAGAAATTAAAACTGAGTAGCTTAAGCCACCTTTCCTCGACAATGCTACTTGCAGCAGGGTTTTCCGTTCAACGGCCCGCATTTAGTCAGCACAAATCTGCCACCTAGAAAGGTAGCGTCGTAACTAATTAATTAACTGATTATTAGGTTGTTATCTTATAGTCAATTAGCCTTCGTAGTTATAAAATTTATATCAGACTGGTCAGATTAATCAGACCTGGACACCGGAAGTGGCATTGCGCCATGTCCCGAACGGCCTAGATAGGCATGCATTTAAACACAACTTGCAAGCATTTAAATCTATTGCGAGCACGCACACGATACTTCTGGTGAGGTACTGCAGGAATATACGATGATATAAACGAAAATCGTATTTGAAAACAATGATGAGGACAGACAAATTTGCCGTAATAATTTGCCTCCAAATATGAATCTCAGTTTTTCTGCATGTTTTAATAGTCGTTTCTTTAACTACTTTCTTAGACAGCTTTTATGATTACAATACTTTACCTTTAAAAATATATTTCTCATAGTTTTATAATAATTTATTTGGCTTAGATTTATCGGGCCTGTTTGCTAACGAAAAACTTAGTATATCTACTAACGAAATGAGACGAATGGTGACCAAAACTGCTGAAGTATGTGTGGAACAGGTTTTGTTTTAAGTGGAGTCTGCCGTGCATGGTAACACATGACAACTTTTATTGATATTTTGTTTCTCTGTGTAACGTTTATATATATATATATATATATATATATATATATATATATGTTTTGCCTGCAAAAAATTACATTTATTTAATATACTTGACTTATCTTACTGTATAGTACATGCGCAATAGAGGTAAGTACACTCTTAGTCAACTAGTATGTCAACTTGTTGTTTAAGAAGTAAAGCAGTAAAAGAAACGTCCTGGAGCGCATACAAAATCATTCCATATTGGATCGCACTTTGAACAGCTTTAACGGCGGAATCATAGATACTGTCGTTAATGCATTATATTAAACTATGCAATTGATACTATTTAAATATTAGTTCATTTTTATATGCTCTTTAAATATTAATATGAAAACGAGTGCAAATAAAGTTAGCCACAAGTTCGGTATGAGGGCAAACAAAGTCGATGTTTTTTTATCGGAAATTTGTCATTTATTTCATGAGTACACGCCTGTAGGTTCGAGTGTGCTGCTGCTGCAGCACTGTTTTCCTGTAAAGCGTTTGCGTTTGCTAAGCAATCTCTAAATCGAAACTGACCCCAATTGTATCGCGCTCTCTAGAGAGATTGCCAAAGCCTACGGAGATGGATTTTCTGTATGATTCGCAAGTATACGGATACCCACTCTGACATACCAGGCAGGACTGGGTTAGCCCGGTCACAGCTGCCAGGCGCCATGCCAGCAGAGAAAGCCCTCTGTCTACGCAAGGGCCACGCAACGGTCAACTGCTGCGCAGAGAGAATACGCTTTAACGAATCGGCCGACATACCTCTAGGGACAATTAGCTTATGAATGAGGTGATAAGCGGATTTATCCGCTACATCAAGGCCATCGTCGCGGGTCACCACGTTGCTGGCTGAAGCATCCGTATGCAGGCAAGGGCAAGGGCAAGCAACAAGACAACAAGTTACGCCGAATAGGCCAGTATCCTCCGGTCCTGATTTGGTCAGGACCTGATTAGTGTAAGCAAAAGATTCTCCCGGGTTTGGTAGTCCGGCTCAAGGGCAGGCGGAATCAGTCCTTTGTCAAGGACTCTTACCGCTCTAGGCAAGCTGGCCCTTTGCGCATTCTCTCTGCGCAGCAGTTGACCTTTGCGTGGCCCTTGCGAAGACAGAAGGCTTTTTCTAATGCTACTACAGGTTGCTGCTGCTGCTGCCGCTACGAACTCGCCAGCCCAGTTCTGCCATAGGTCAGAGAGGGTATCTGCATATGAGCGAATAAGGCAGAAACTTTGTCTTTATAGGCTTTGCTGGTCCTTCTACAATGCCCTGTACAAATATAGTCGGTTTTGGTTTACAGATTGCATAGCAAATACGAACCTCAACCGGCAAACAGTATTGATGCAGCACACTCAAACCTACAGGCGTGTGTGTACTCAGAATATAAACAACAAGTAGGCGAGAAAAACCACGACTTTCGAGCTCGATTCTAACTCTATTTCCTCAGCGACTCACCACCGACAGAGAGAACAAGACAGAAATTGTAGGTGTGTTTGTAGTAAAGTAAAAAGTATACTTCTATTCGTCAGTTTGGCATTGATGGCCGGTCAAGTTCATACACGCGCAGCCATGTCACTGTTAGCGTAGGCATGTTGGTATACGTACAAGTGGAACGAAGCAACTTAGTATGAGGCTCTTATACAGTTTTACTAGCGCTATCGTGTGCTTCCTATTAAGCACTGATTTTGCGGTCCGATCTGCACTTTACGACATATAGAACCCAAATTTTAATTGATGACTGCACGTCACCCGTGTTTATATTGCGCCTGCTCAATAATCAATGTTGACTAACAGCCCTCAAGGGCCCGCCAGAGGTAGGTTGACCTTGTGCCGGTAAACAATTGACCCTCCCTTTGCTATGTAACCTGGAGTGAGGTTTTTGTCAGTGTTAGCGCTGCCATATGCATATTTGGCATAGCGACTAGCACTATGTATGCCTCTGTTTTTTAAATTTTTTATTGGACCCACTGTTTTGGTGATTTTAAGCAGAAAGCTGTCACTTCCTGTAAGTGTAACCTGCTCCCACTATCTAATCAGAGCATGAGGGACTCCGATTGCTAGTTCACGAGGAGTTTTCCAAATTTAACGTCAAGTTCTATACACTGAAACAACATAAGCCACACAGTCAGCGTGCAGAGTACAAGCTGTACTCAACCGCGTACATGCTGAGATCAACGCGCAGGGCAAGAGACAAGCCCAACGTACATAGGGTAAGACGGCGAATAGCAACTCGTCGGGCCGGTCCAACAGGTAGGTGTAGTCGCTTTTTATGTGAGAAATTTACCCGGGGATCAGATTTCCCTCGAAGTTCGGGTGCACCTTGCAAAAGAATCCTGTTTGATGCCATGATGTCACGTCTGTAATGAAGATGGGCACCACGCGGGCTTGCCCTGCTTACTCAAATAACGTTAACAACCGCGGCCAAAGAAGACAAGAAAGGTGCGGCCAATCTAGAGGAGGGGGATGGGGATTAGGCGATGTGGTGCACGGGCTGCAGCCGTGGTCAGGCCATAATGAATTGAGATGAGGGAATGGGATTCACGTGACAAGATGTCCACGAAGTAACGGTACTATACAGCTTGTAGTCCTAGGGCACGCGCGGAAACTAATCGTAATCACCGGGGATTCTAACGCTGCCCGTACAGCCTAGGGCAGGAAGATTACGTCAGCGCGAGGGAAGTGACTTAGGAGTGGATGGCGAAACTAAACCTGGACGTGGTCAATGAAGGCAGAAAATTCCACGTTTAGGCGGGGTTTAGAGAGCTCAATCATTGATCTTACACTAGCAGACGAGACAGCATTGTCAATGGACATAGAATGGAGAGTCGCAGAGAGACTTACTAATTACGGCCTGCAGACGTACTAGTGAACCAAAAAGGTAGAACGGACTCACAAAACCTACGCTAGATGCAACAGAAAACACACAAGGGCGTTTATATGGATATCACGACGATCACGGAGTAGCAAGGACGAAGCACGTCTGCATAAAGCAACGGATCAAGAGATACAAGGAAGCTAAAGAAAATTTAAGGAGTTATTTGCGTGAGACAAGGAAAAGACGTGGCGAAAGCTGTACAATTGACTGAACCGAGTACCGGATAAGGTAATCATCTGGATGAACAATCACCATCTAAAACTGCCCCACAGATAGCAGAGGGTAAATGCCCTACGGGGCCAAAGGCGGCGCAGGGCCTTGATATTTCTACGCTACTTCTAGACACGCTATTTCTATCAAACGGGAGGTCAGATGTATACAGATTAAGTATCTTGGAGTAATTATTAATGCGAATCTTACAAAATTAGCCTACCTAAAGCACGTTGCCCGAAAGTTCAACCGAATCTTCCAAAACCTGGCAGAAATAGCCTAGATCAGGGGAAGGCTCTGAGGCCAAACGCCGCCCACTGGCGTCAGTGGCAGAATGAATTGCCTTGTATGCCTTACCAATCTGGGCGCAAAAAAAACCGTTAGGACGGCATGAAACCGGAAAACATTCCCCTCGGCACAGCGGCCAATGGCCATTCGTGTGAGCAAGGTAAACAGGACAACCTCTATGGCAGCTCTACAGGTCCTTGCCCGAACGCTATCATGGTACCTGCTAGCAGTGAGAAAAGCAGGCGATTATTTAACAAGAATCTATATCGACGCTGGTTCCCGCCAAGAAGGATAGACCTACGCTTGACGCGCAGCATGGTAAGATGACAAGTGACATATTTGTTTGCAAATTAAACTATCATGAAGGTGCGCCGTTCATTAAGACTTTAGTTCGACCGGCGAATATACATTCTCATAAACTCACGTCTGCCTTACAACATATAGCTATCATCAGTACATGCCAAAACATGCCAACAACCTATTCTGCAATCGTCAATTCTAACCTAGTTCTAAGTTCATTAAAGCGGAAGGTCGCACAATAAGCGCTTGTAAATATAAACCGCGATTAGGTCTTGCTAGGTCCCTCGTAAATTGTCTAATTGAAAAACAAGTAGTTCGTAGAATCGTATTAAGACATACTCGTAGGTATTCAAACGCTGCTCGCCGTGGGCTTTCAAACGCCGACTGTATGTGGGACCCAGCCCCCGCCTGTGTCGTGACAACGCGACTGTTCTACCTCGATTCGGTGTGCTAAATTTGCTAAGTAAAGGTGGCTGCGTGTAATTAACGTAGGTGGTTGGCAATGAAGAACAGCGACCGTATGAGTTTCTTTTTTAAACTTGCAATAGCTACACCCACACGGGAACTAGCGTGCAAAGTCCAGTTATTCTACCGAGGTCCTAGGTATAATAACAAACCTGTCGAAGTCAATAAAATTAAAAGCTAAGTGGAGAGGTTCAGACAGCCTTACGCAGAATACGAAACCCGATAGCGGAAGCGGAAATTAATTATCAGTCGACTAGCATTTGATTGCAGTTTTAGTGAATTGGTTCAGGCCAAACGTTGGCCAGGAAAGAGGCGTGCTCGTGTACGCAACGGGCAATAACCCTCCTTGTAACGTTAGTTAACGCCCTACATATAGCTACAATACATAGCTACAGATAGCTTGGCAGGCTCTACTCGCCTACCCAATGTTTATGTTGGCCTTGTGGAAGATCGCGGGGGCAAATCCTCGTCGCCGCGACTGTTGGGAACGCCTTGACCCACCGTCGCCGCTTGTGCTGGCCGCGCGCTCGGACGAGGCGAAAGCGGTCACACTGCATTCTATCATCTATCGGTAGCCGCCGATAGATCGCCTCGTTCGGACGCAGGCGGACTCTTAGGTAGGTGAAGCGGTCGCGTAGCCGGAGTTTTGCGATGTTGACAGCCATCGACCCAGCCCATGACCTCGATTACCTAACGGTGTGGCAAACGGGCGTCGTCTGTCACACCGCCGAAAACGTCCCCAAATCACCTGTCTGTTGGCGTCATTGCTGTTGTTGTTGCTGTTGTTGTAATTGTTGTTGTTGTTGCTTCCACAGTAAGGCCTAATATTCAGTTGACGCGATCGTTTATTATCCGCGAAGCTAGATAAATAAGTTCTACGCGCAAAAACGCAGAACGCTCTTGTTATTATTGTGGTTGTAACTCTTCTTAATATTCTGCTTGTTTTGTTTTATCTAATCCGATAAGACTAGCAAAACGTACGTGTTTGAGTGTGTGTATAAGATTTAATGGGCGATTACACAGACAGAATACAAGTGCCCCTATATAGACGCGGTCACAACAGAATGAGGCGTGTCGTTGTTCAACCTATAAATATTAAAAGAGCACAAATACAGTACATTTTGATACACATGCTAATATTCTAATGACATGTTGTCTAAGGCTGAGGCCGCGAACTACTGTCATACGTTCCAAAACACAATGGCTTGCTCCTTCGTATATATATATACAGTTGAAAGATTCTCTTGATTCTGCTCTGCCCAGTTTTATTGAACACAAATAAACCCATACGTATAAGGCATTTCCAAAACAATTCACACCCAAAAAAGTGTTGACTTTTACCTTGATTCCACCAAGGTCTTTCGGCTTTGCTTTCGGCTTTTCTGAAAGCGCCATTCATAAGCTACACAATGGCGAAATTTCGCGCTAGTCGGTAGCGGCATTTATTATTTGAATGTGGTTCAAGGAAGTAAAGAAAACGTGGTTTCGAGAATTTTAAAGCATAAAGAACCTTTGTTCGTTTCGACCCGCCCCCGTTCGGATAAGCGGGTAGACGTAACTCAACTCGATTCCGAAAAACGCGTTTAAAAAGAGTTTTGAAGCGTGGGAAAGGGCTGGCATACACGTTTTGGATAACTGTTTAAAAATTGTAAATTGGAAGACAGACCTGGGCGGTTATGATCGGAACCACAGTGTTGTGAGCGTTGGGACGGTAAACGTTAAAATATTGTTTTATATATGGAAGGTTTTGGGAGTAACTATGACTCTCTTACCGGCCTTGGTCTGCTGATGCGCGACTTCCGCGTGCTGCGGGGACCTTCACGGGGCCCCCTTGTAAGTTAGTCAGACGGTACAAACTCCCAATAGTAACACCCCCGCTTCGAACATCTAACGGGGGGCAAGGCATACGATAGAAACTGGGTGTCAACGAATTTATATTGTCATCCTGTCGTGGCCCATTCGAGGGCTGTTAAGGCTGTTGCCAATACGGGGGGACCGTTCTGCACGAGGACCCCCGGGCCGGACGGTTAATGCCCCGGGTGACACCCGGTGGTACCGTCCGGGACGCCTGCTGCCTTGGCTTAATAGGCAAAATGAGTGAGAAGTGGCCACATGAAAGCAGACCACCGGTCGAGAGGACCTTCTGGCCCCGTATTTTACGGGGAACCCCTGCTCTGGAGTGGTCAGACGTCCTTCGGGAGGAATGTATATTCTGGGGTGTAACGCGGAATCGCGAGGTGAACGCGTCTAATCGGTACGGTGGAGTAGTGTGGTACCCCCATTCCGAAACTCGATAGGGGGGAGGGTGGGGGAGCTGCTGGCCTGTCTATTCGGGCTGGCGGGCACTCCCGTCAAAGGCTCGCGCGTATTAAATCGCGGGCGGCGGGAGTGTAAGTATTTCTCTCTTTTGGTAGTATGGAAGGTTTTGGGAATGCATGATGCGCATGCGTCACTAGAAGCCTGCGTGACTAGTGTAGGACCCACATACCCACTAACATGAGAGCCCAGCAGCTCCCCCCCTATCCCCCTCCTTCGGCTCTTCGTCTCGACCACTCCCTCAAGAGACCCGTCCAAGCTTTTCCCGCCTGGCCGTTTCGTTGGCTGTTTTAAGTGTCAAAACGGCGTCGGACAAGTTCGTCACCTCCTTCCACGCCTCCGGCCTCTCACAGCGGCTGGTCCTGGCTGGTCCTGCTTCCCGCGCTTCCCTAAGTCCATCATACCGCAGAACTGTATGCTCCACGGTATCCGCTTCTCCAGAGTCACAGAGTACGCAAATATCGCTGATGACTTCTTAATTTTTGACATGTACTACACGTGTGCCTATCCGATCATTCCCGTGTTTAGCATGACCGCAAGGTACTTCACCTTCTTTCTGATTTCTATCGGGTGGCGTCTCCACCTCATACGGGAGACCTCGGATCTCGAGTACCCCGTTATAAGCTATATTCCAGATCACGGGTCCTAGAACCGAGTCCTGTGGGACTCCGGCGGTCTTGTACACCTGCCCCTGCAACCAAACTCCCGTTATCTAGGTAGGATGAGCTGATTTTACGGAGGTAGGAGGAACCCCTTGCTCTCCATCGCCTTCACCATTATTTTCCAACTTATTGTGTCGAAAGCATTTTTGACATTCAGGAGAACCAGGAGCACGAATCCCCTCGTTTTGAGGGTTTTCTTAGCCTCCTCACCCGCCCGTTGTAGAACCCTCTTTAGAGCCCCCAGTGTGAATCTGCCTTTCCGGAAACCGCACTGGACATCTGATAGGGCGTTCTTTTTCTGGATCTCTTCGTTTAGTCTATTGACAACAATTTTCTCCAAGATCTTACCCATGGCTTTAATAAATCATATGAGCAGGTGAGCTGAGATTTCCGTTTTCCCCCGGGCTTGGGGATCAAGACAAGGCTAGCCTTCTTTCTCAGCCTCGGGAATCTTCGCTCTCTAAGAAGCCTGTTGGCGCGGTCTTAGAAGACCTTAGGCCATGTTTTGACCATTAGCCTCGCTACCTACGGGGGAACTCCATCAAACTCCATCTATTTTGCCGGTTGCCGGCCGTTTCCAGTTTTGTTCAACCTTCTTTAGCATTACCTCCGAGATTTCTTCCGGGGTAACCGAAACCTTGCTTCTTTCCCGCGGCTGTACCGGAAAAAGACCGGTTACAGTCTCCCTCAGCACGTCCGGGGAGAGTTTTGGAGGAGGCCTCCAGAGGATGGCCCTAACCACTCAATACGGCAGGCCCCATATGTCGTTATCCACTGCATCTATCAGCTCCTTTCACGCTCAGGCTTCATTTTTGGCGATGAATCCTCGGAGTCTCTATCGAGCAGCCTTGTACTTCGTCAATTGGAATTCGGCTCTTGCGGCCCCTTCTTCTTCATAGGATCCCTCCCGTCGGTCTTTTCGCGCTAACCAGCTGCGTGTTCTCCTGTTAATCCTCTTGAGCCTTATGCAAGTCCTGCGGGCGGCTGCAAACTCTTTGTTCCACCGGTAATTGGGAGGGTGGCGGCCCCCGTGGTGGTGTGAGGGAGCAGCTTTCCCGCATGCTGTGGGGGGTATGGCAATGATTTGGTATTTATCCGCCACGGTGCCCCCAGCCGTCCACAACCCTTGTTTATCTCAGCCTCTAGAATCGAAGTCAGCTAAAGTTCGTCGTCGACTGCGCCCACCCGGTCGAAGATGGCATCATAGAGGTCCCTGACTTCGAAACCTATCTGAGCAACTGCATCAACGTCAATGGTAAAACGAACAACCTTGACAAGGATATCACGGTGTCAAAGAAAAATAACAAGTAATTCTTATCGCCTCCAATATACCCTTTTCCAATAGGTGCCTGAACTGTTTGACGAAGAAATACCTAAATAACAACAATCTTCGTGATTGGTAGAGAGTGGTGGCTTCATCGAAGGATGCTTTCGAGTTGCGCTACTACCAGATCAACAACGATAAAGATGAAGATAGGAAGACCGACGAGTGTAGTGAAAGGGCCTCTCCGCACCATAGCGTTAGATGTTTCTAGCAGCAATAGCATACCGAGAGTAATGGCGACAATGTCAAGGCCGGTCAAAGTCAATAAAAGACTGAAGACTTATTTTGTCTTGTGTATATCTAGTTATGAACAACATTAAATTTAATTTTATCTCTTAAGGTAATAGCTTGATAGCATCGACGACGCGGGTTTAGGAAAATACGTGCAACTATTAATTAACAGTACATAATTGGCTTTGGCTTGAAACCGAAACGTCTTTCTCCCTCTTGCAATTGCTTGTATATTTGTCTGTATAAAACTGTGCTATTATAAATAGAAAGATATTCGTCGGTATTCGTCCACGCCTACCGAATCAGTGCAGTTTCTACAACTCAGAGAAAATATCCTGCCTATTTGGATGTGCAAGACCTTGTACTTAACGTTAGGCTGCATTTTGGGCATAAAATTACTTGAGCTGAATGATTGTGCGCGAGCAGGGACGCCATTCAGGAACTCTCTAAGAGCTCAGATCGCTAGGATCTCGAGTATTAGGTTTCTATAAAAGCTTGGACGGTATGATCAAAGCTTGAGGAGGCAAATCCAAGGGCTCAGGCCGCTAGGACCTCGTATGCTTTCGTATAGTAAACGGCTTACGGGACTCGACGTTTACTGTCGGCCCGCAAAACCTACCGATGTGTTGTAGTGTCTATGCATGCCTTTGCATTTGCATATACAGAGTTGCGTATTTTAGCGAGCATTTGTGGTGATGAATAAATCAAGTATTAGACGATGTAAGATTGTTTAAAATGTTTTGACGAAAGGGCACGAAGCAAATGTGCAGGTATGAAGGTTCATAGAAGTATTGACTTGTTTGCACTTCTTCTATTATGCCGATGCTTGTGTGTTGAGCCGCGCAAACATGTGGCTTTATATAATTTAGTTTACTTTTCGACAATACGACAGAGTTGTCCGCAGCACTACTATGGCACAAAGCGACAAATAAGGGCAATTCATCATCAGCAGATTCGCATTCCCGACGAAACACGACCATTATACACGAAGACCCTATGGCGCGAGTTCTATTAGGCAATTCCTAATAGGGGCACTTGATCTTTTCAAATATGATTGACTCGGCTTCTAACGAATGTAACTGACCTTGTTGGACCAAAGCAGAAGGCGGCTTTGACGTTGCCCACCCTTGCATAGACATGCTCAGCAGTCTGTAGCTTTTTGTTCAAACCGGCAGGACATCCAAAATAGAACTATATATACATATATATATATATATATATATAACCGAGCAAGATGGCTTAGTGGCAAAGCCTTTGCCTTGCATTCGGGAGGATTGGGTTCGAGACCCAGACCGGCCACTCTTAAATTTGTTTGCATGGTTTCCAATTTAGACAAGGTAAATGCCGGAGTGGATTAAACACCAGCCATGACATGAAAAAACCGTACACGGGCATAAGCCTTACGAAAAAACGTTAAAAAAAAGGTCTTAAAAATATATATATATATGTATATTGTCATTGGAAATTGTCACTGTCATCGACGCGTCGTGACGACGTATCGACGTGTGCAGATACGTTTATGAACATAAAAAAGAATACACCTTTATTGCAACTAAAGCGGGAGAGTAAAGACTAACTTAACAATTGTGTTGAGCTATGTGCGTACATGCAGTAATGACGGTGGACCATTACGATGTACGCATTTAGCTAAGCGCCAGACAAAAAGATTGTTTGTATAATCCGTGCTTTGGGAACCACTAAGAGGTGGATCCTTAGATCATTTTCCACACAAACTCGCTTTAGACAGAATACACAACGTAGGCGCAACTGCTTGCAGATCGGAATTATACTTTTATTATTTATTGAAAGGTAGTTTGAAGACTCACAATGAAATTATATGATAACCGTTATTTAGTTAATTTATCATTATTTATAATTTGGTTAACGAGCAATGCGAGCAATAGTAAGGTGTGAACCTGTATCCCCATTGCTCCCCTCTTCCTTATGCACCATCAAACCGACAAAGACACGGCACATCGCAAGTAACAATCGCTATCGTAAGAATTCGTCTTCCCAACAATGGTCCCGCGTTGTTTCTATCTGAGTACAGAATTCGCCGATGAGTCTGTGACCTTGCTGACTTATTGTCTTCATTGAGGAATGTGCGTTTATTGTCTTCACAGCGGTACGTTCTAAGGTGTATATTGTCGTATTCCCGCTAAAGAAAATTACAATTTTCACTAAGGATACGAGACAAGGGTCCGAACATATTATTTCCTTGACTACAAGTTCTGCCGCATATTTGGTCCTATGAATAATATTTCAAACATCTGCAAGTTCGTTGAACTCAAATAATAACGCCACTCGGTCACCGCTCGTATACCGAGCCTTCCTTTGATTGGAAGGGTTGCTTTTACCAGGCGTTGCCATTCAGACGCAACGTTCGTAGCTTCTCTTCCGCTAGGTTACGTTCTGTCATTAGTATTTGCCGGTTAGTATTCTGTTTTTCTTAGTAGAAAACGTTTTCGGTCGTGAACCGAGAGTCTTTTCCGCCGAGCATCTGCGAGATCTTTCTAGTAGTTTTGTAGAATGTGCTATCCTTCGCCTTTTGGTTTAAACTGCGCAACATGAGGGTCTTGTTACAAGATTCACCTAAGGTGCATGTTGTTGCTTTGATATTGAGTTTATTAGAACATAACGTAGGCTACGGAGCACCTTTTCTAACTCCACGGGGTATGCTCGTTTACTTGACTGGCGTACTTGAAGGCGGTTTTTAATGAATACAATTTTTTTGTTACAAGCAATATACAGCGCCTACATATGATCATGCTGCCTATGGTCTTGTGTAGGCGCTGTGGGTAAAGAGCAGCCTAGCATTTGGTCAGTGATCACATGCGCATTTGTTACGCCGAATTATGTATCTAAGATGGCGACCAACACCGGAATGTTAAGGAACAAGCATTAATTATTAAATCCCAACGCGTTTCATTTTGATAACTATCAACACCATACACGGATTGAAGCGTCTTAAAAGTGCTGGCAGATCCACACAGCATACATAAGCATTTTCAAAGCGAGATTGGTTCTTAGCAATACAGCAAGAAAATGTAGAATTTTTTGTAGACGCCTGAGAAAGAGTCAATACACCACACAACCAACCGATGATTGAAAATAGGCAGTAGTTAGTGGCGACACACATCAAGAATTAGGCATGTGGAGATCCACTTCCGCAAAATAGCGAGATTTGCGGTCGCCGAAATACGTGCAGTATGTACTAACATAGAAGAACCCTCTATAGTAGATAAATCTAGTTTAGATATATTCCATTCTTATAGATTTAATCTATATATAATATATTCGACGTGAACGGGTCAGCAGCATACAGCGTAAGATGAAATAATAAGAAACATGCGGTTTGCACACTGTCGGTGTTTATGCCACAAGTGGAGGGCTCCAACCCAGTAAAAAACTGTCGTTTCCCCATTCCGCACCGATCGGGAACTCGCATACGCATGCGGGGTTAGGAGCCTTCTCAATTCGGAACAGATAAGACTGCAAATCTCGTCACCAGTGAGGACCTGGGTGGTGTGGAAAATTGGTCTACTTTGGTATTTTGTATAAATTACAGGAGACTGGCGGCTCTTTCTGTTATAGGGTTATGCTACTCTGCCACTCGTATTCCCCTTTGACTGAAGGGCCTTTCCACAGACGGCGGAGTTCTGCCGCCTTCAGATCCCAAGAAATCGCTTCGGTGCGTAGAAGCGACTCGTTCAGCTCGGCGCAGACGATTCTTCTTCGCTACGGTCGTTAATGTATCAGAAGACCAGGCCCGAGCCCCGTACAGGACGACTGACCGGACCATGCACATAATAATGCGTCGCCTGACGTAGCTCAAAAGTGTTGGGTATTGCGAACTTATTGGAATTTGAAGCGCTTTTTCCGTCGCCCGGCGCAAGTGAGACGGTGACTCGAAGATCCCGGTCAAGGAATACTCCGAGATGCCTTGCCATGTTAACGATGTTGAAATCTTTCGTCGTTTGGAGAAAGAGCACAATTTCTCCGGGCCACCGGAAGAATCAGCTCGTCTTTAACGGGAGCTAAGGCAAGCTCTCCTTTCTGATTCCAGTGCTAACGCCGAAGATTGCCTCGCTTGCGCGCCTCTCCGAAAATTCCGATATTGGGTCCCAGACGTAGAGGACGAGGCTGTTAGCAGCGTATGTAAGAAGGTGGGCTCCGGGGGGGTGGGGGGGGGGGGCGTTCCAGCAGTCCCAACACGTCATCATATGCTGTGTTCCATAGCAGATGGCCAAATATAGAGCCTTGTGGCACGTTGCTCGGGACTGAGTTGTTCAGTGTTGGATCTATTCTGTCTGAATTAACAAAAGTTGACAAAAAATATCGGTCAAGGTCGTTACAACTGAGATACAACAAATGAGATATCTCAAATTTCTCAGCTACCTTGCTCATTGTTGAGTGCGATATCACGAGCCTTTTGAACGGTGTCTTCTATTACTGACGTCGAAAGCCTTCCCGAACGAGGGTCATCTTTAGTTTTTTCATGCTCGTCGTTAACTCGACGGTATCACAAACACAGTGTCTCGGGTCACTGCTTGATCACCATAAGCAGTTCGTACATCTCCATCACTTAAGAACATCTGATTTGGTTTGTAACACAGAACTTGCAGATTCGTGCTCCTCAATTTCGGCTAAAAAAATCGCCGAACCAATTTTTTTCACTTCTTTGAACTAAAGTCAAACAAGAAACACCGCCATCGATTGGCCCGAAATTTGGCCTGTGTGTAGTTGAAGGGTGGCGCTTATAAGCAAAGCTAACCGAAAGGCGTTGAGATTTCAATTAAATTTTTAAAAATAAACATTCTACGACTTGCTGATTTGCCCTCGTATGTAATATATATATATATATATATATATGTATATATATGATATATATATATATATATATATAAATATATATATATATATAATATATATATATATAGATATATATATAATATATATATATATATATATATATATATATATATATATATAATATATATATATACATATATATACATATGAGTGTTTAATAAAAATACCGCAATGAATAAGAACAGCCATTGGGTTCTATAAAACGTTCTTTATTAACAACCGCAATAGGACTATGTCGTCAAACGTTACGCGCAACTACTTGAATTGTACAAAAATCGCTACTTCACCTAATGAGGCCTCGTCCATTCGGTGACTATGGCCTCACTGGTTCGTGCTACCATAATGATCGTGGTCATCACTTTCATGACCGCCAACACCACTACCACCACCATTACCAT
The DNA here is from genome assembly GCA_003439945.1 of Dermanyssus gallinae. NCBI lineage: Eukaryota > Metazoa > Arthropoda > Arachnida > Mesostigmata > Dermanyssidae > Dermanyssus > Dermanyssus gallinae. The sequence goes on from QVRM01000887.1 coordinate 385,327, forward strand.
TAGTCTCTGTTCGCAATTTTCAGGGCAAATTCGTTCTGCCCGGACTTTTTAGGCCACCTGCTTCCAAGTCATGTCAAGACTCGCACGCATGACTTCAAACCACTCAACCAGCACCCAGCCAGACCGTGCCCGGCTGACAACGGAGGCAACTGTCTCTCTACTTGTTGCCTGCCTGTTGTAGACCAATCGGATGATTTGTTATTGAATTAACGAATTTATTATGCGTAGCTAGATAGATATAGCTGGCTGACTAATTTAATGTCGACCGACCACGGCTGGACTCGCTTGACTATGTTTTGTTTTGCCTCATCGTTGGTGCAGAGATGATGAAAATATGCGCTTGGCCGGTTTCGGTGGGTCGAGTCGCGTCGTAGTAGAACCGGTAGAAGTAGTAAGTTCCCGTAGTAACAACAGCAGCAGAACACCAGCGGTAAGTAGCGAGAGAACAGTTATAATGTCGTAGTAGATGTTGCAGAGTATTTCCACCTACCGTCATCCTACCGCGTACTCGTGGATATTGACACTAATGCGGCAAAATCAAGCTGAGATAGCCTCGTGGGCCGAGCAATCGGTGCGGCCTCCCGCCAACCGAATCGAACTGGTACTACTACACTTCAGGAAGACCTGAGCAGTTAACAGCACGTCCAGGAGTCCTCCATCCAGTCATATACACAAACGTAAAAATAAACACGCATAGGGCGTCGAAGCAGTCATTCTCAGTGCGCCGGTTCGATTCTCATTGCGCAACACCAAGCGTAATTCGGCTCGAAATTAAATCAGAATTGAAATGAGCCGAAATCAACGCAAACGAATAGCTCACGTCATGGCAGGAGACTCTCTGTCAGCGGAAATTTCACTACATTGTACTTGCATCTTCTATACTACCCTATGGAGCTCATGTTTCTGTACTAGCCCGACCCAGACACTTAATAGGCGTAGAGGTTGTCAGAGTGAAAATAGCAATATTTATGATGGTAATAATAAGATTAATAATAATAATAATAATAATAATAATAATAATAATAATAATAATAATAATAATAATTAACTGGCAGGAAGGTGATGAACGGATCGGAAAAGAAAGCCGCTTCTCATGGGAACATGCCGAAATGTTTGGTTAAGAAAAATATGAAATTTGTCTAAAATACCCGCACGCCCCTTTATTTTTCTCAGCCAATTTGAAATTTACTAATGAATATTCATATTTTCCGCACAATAAACGGCTCTATGCATACGAATCAACAGTAAATATAATCGGTCCGCACTTTCCTCCGGCTCTCAAACCTTAAATCACTGTGCTGTCTAATGTAGGGAAATAATTACACTAAAATATTAACATAATTGTAAATATAAGTTTGTAGACTCTGTACATGATGCTGTACTGTGTTGTTCCCATTGGAATAACGTACAAGGTATTACACGTGATCGTACAAATGAGCACTGTTAGTACCTTTATCGCCCCGCTAGAAATCAGATATGCTAAGAGTTCATTTTTAAGTAAAGTTTTTAAAAGGCAATCACGCGAACGTGTTTCATATAGCTATATATTCCGTCGCCGTCCTTTCTTCGCGTCCTTAGAATGGTTGTGAAAGCCGACATGCTTTGTATATATATATATATATATATATATATATATATATATATATATATATATATATATATATATATATATATATATATATATATATATATATATATATATATATATATATATATAAATAGACCTTGCGCGGAACATTAGGGTACATAAGCCCATCTCACTAGACCTATCGCGTGACTCGTTTCTTTCCAACTATGCTAATAACATATAGTTTATTTAGATCTTATTGCCCTATATCGATATTACTTATATCTGTTATAATATCTACCTTCTAGCGATCGTCACTGGTAAACCTAATCCTGCTACGGCTTCCCGAACTAGATCGTAATACCTTTTTAGACACACTTCATTCAAGTAGCCTAGAATATATATATATATATATATATATATATATATATATATATATATATATATATATATATACGTTTCAACGGATTTGTTGCAACTATATCATGTTAAACTAACTGCTCTACAAACCAGGTGTGCTGTCAAAACACCATCGTTCCCATTGGAGTACTCACCAGTAACGCTAGTAATACTAATTGTCCTAGTCATGCGTGTAGATAGGTGTTCGGTAAAAATAGCCTACATTCTGAAAAAATAACAACCTAGCGGTCCACTTCTGGTTCGCTGCGGAGGCAACGCTGTGCCTCTGAGATTGCCCGCTGCTAGGATTATGCGTGGCATGCAATGTCCATCATCAGCCATCAATCAGAGCTTGTCGCTTTGTTTTCTTATAGGACGTTCGCTTTTAGTCCTCCTCTTGTTCACCTTTGTCTCTATATCAATCAACCTTTCAATTTATTTAACGGAGATTAGCCAATCAGAGACAACAAAAATACGGACAAAGGCTTAGAACGGTGGTGGAGAAGGGTAAAGTTATAGCAGTCGTCTGATACCTACTTGGGCATAAGTGTATCATCCAGACTAAGTGCACCTCCCAAATCCGAGTACCGCGGCCCATCCACAAGAACAGTGTTGTTAAAAGTGTTCTTGCTGTTCGTGGTTGCTAGACAGCAATTTGCTGGACTGTACTTGTTTCCTGATGTCAACCCCTTTCGGCCTGTTTTTAGATTATAGCAATTAGCTCGTGCCTGATCAAATTGCATTGTCTCACCTAAGGTCAATAAAGAACAAAAACGTCTATCTCTCTCTCTCTCTCTCTCTCTCTTGAGAGCGCTCGCAATCACGCTCGCCGACTGCAGTACGACAAATATTAATAAGTCGTCTTAGATCATTCGGTGATTTAAAAAGTCAGCAGCCGTTCACTATCGAGTCACTATAAGTGTCAAGAGACCCCTTAAGCACCGTAGGCGCACGTTAATGCACATTTAGATATATATATAGCCCGACACATTATCAGTTCACAGCTGATTCACCATCTTATGCGTGCAACGTAAAATATGGTATTTCTTAGTCAGCCCTCAATCGAATGTGTTATCTGCTATATCTGTTTCGCTGTAAAGCACTACTGTGGAACGTGTCATGCAAAGTCGTGGAAACTTTGTTGACCGGCACAGATCAACTGCTTCCGTGTTACAGAACATTCTCAGGTCGGTTTAGCAAACAAATGCCACTTATTTCTGCAAGAATGCTTCCGTAAAAGCCGTGCAGTCAAACTACTGTTCACACTGTTGCGCAGGTGAACTACACTAGGTCGTTCTCGAAAATCCAGCGGTTTTCGAGCAAAAGTCTGCGACAGCTGTATTACTGCTGACTCGCCATCGATTGCCTTGTTCGCACTATCTTTCTATCTATACCACTTGATTCTTCTCTTTTCCAACTACGGGACCCCCGCAAGGTCCTCGCCTGCCTCCCTCTTCTAATACGGATCTTTTTGTCAATTTATTGCACGCATTATCAGCCTATTTACGTCGCTCCGCTCTCGTCACTTCTAAGTACGTCATTCTCGTCATTTCTAAGTACAAACTAATCAGGCGCATTGCTGACGCTTCTACAACGGCTCATATACAGAAGTTCCGCCCATCACGAGTTATTACATGTTCCTTCGCAGAAGAGGTAACTGGGCTTCACTAAGGCAACTATAAAATCGGAACGGACACTTCGCGCGTCTAAAAGCATGATACCAGGTTCCCTCTAATGATTGTAGCCTCCGCCAGGAGCAATGCAGCCTTATCCTATCGACGCAAACCAACTACAAACGTCAAAACGGCGTGAGACCAAGCTCCTCTAGAGCGACTGATCTACCCTGCTAAACGTCGTCCTTTTCATTCACTATCGAACAACAACACCTTTCTCCCCGAGCATGATGTGTGTACAGATGGTGCGGGGTACCGGGGCATATCGTGAGTATGGTGCACATGGGAAACATCTTTGCTTTTTGGAAAGGCTCTTCATGCGTGCTACCGAGGCTACAAGGTTGACGGCCCCGGCATTTAGCGCGCCACTCTCGCTTCTGTAACACCAAATAGTTCGCGTTTGAGAGGCATTACACACAACCGCCTACTTTTCCGCCCCACCATCCGCCCATACAATAATAGTTACACTGGTGGTCATTCTGCGGTTGTCTGATCCGTAAAGAGGCCATTATTGCTGCTTGTCGTCCACACCATCTCGCACTACCGTATGGCTCGAGCTCTCCTTGATCGGAACGCCGTTAGTTTTCTGACGAGCCATCTTTCTTATCACAGGCATCACCCGGAATGAGGCAATAAACCATATTGCGAAAAAGATATTTGGAATGTAGTAGAACGATGCATACACCTGCAACAGAAAATCAATACGTTGCGTCAAATCACGGTTGTTTGTTGCCTGAGACGTCGCACTAAGCGTTTGTTAAGTTACGGCAAAAACACCAACACTACTGAAAAGGCCAAAGCTGATAAAATTGGTGGAATTCTAGCACAAACGGCTCCGATGCCCATATTCGCCGTAGATCTATCGTGATTTATAAGCAATACGATATATATATATATATATATATATATATATATAGTAGATAGATATCACGGACTTATTGTGATTTTTTTTTGTTTGTGGAGGGGCTAGGAATAAAAATTGTCGTTTTTGGTCGTTGGTCTGGGTAGTGTGAGACTCTCAACACTCACTAAAAACCTAGTGGTCCCCTAGCCTACATGACCCGGCACATTTGTGGTATGTTTTGTATTGTTAGTAAGTGTGTTATAATTGCATGTGTATTATTATTATTATGAGCTGACATTATCGGACTGACACCGGAGGCAGAAATGTACGAAAGTAGAACGTAGCTGACTTGTGATGGCACCTCGTGCATGCCGTTCGCGCGATGTACCATCGCACATATGAAAACGTGTGAGTGACTCATATAGCATGTGCACACAAAATAAATGTCAAACATGCGAAACATGCACAGAAGAGCATGCGCTCAATAGACTTGCACTTGCACACAAAAGCACGGCACAGACAAGCAGCGGCTTCTTACCCGATGGAACTTGTGGGGCTTCAGTAAGATGAATGGCACCACACAGTAGCCAAACAGCGACGCCACATAAATCTTCATGATAACGAGACGCAGCCATTCGAGTCGGTTATGGTAGACGATGTTTCGAAGTCGGGGCAAACTGTCGATGATCTGCGGAAAAAAATAGAAGAGACCAAACGTCTAAGAGTGATTGACTGTCACCGGCGGTTATCCGCTGGGGGGACAATTTAATTCAAACGCACCTTTATTTTGTCAAAGGGGGGACATTATTTACATTTTACAAACCGTTACCAAGAATCATAGTTGTTTACACAATCTGTCTTGGAAATTTGTTTTGACGAGATTGTGTTACTGCTTCTAAGATTGTTTAAACAAATGCTAAAGTAGTTTGATATATTTGATGAGTTTAAAATACGACTGTAAATGCGAAAATTTGCTCTGGACCACAGTTTCAAATCACAATAGAATTACGTGATATGTTGCACCTTAATGAGACATGACGAAATAATTTTCTCTGTACACTTTCCATTGCTTCAGTGCGTTTGTCTGAGTAAGGCCGCAAAACCTCACAACGATAAGTAAACATAGGTACAACCCAACTATTATATAGCCTCATGTAAAATTTGTAATCACTAAATATAAAACAACGCAATATGGTATTAGATATAAGACTAGTTGATCAAATTACTTGTGTGATATGAGTGCTAAAATCCAGTTCCGGGGTCACCGCAACCTCGAAGCTCCTAATGCTTTTAAAATAGGGGTAGCCTCTCCATGTAGCATGTATTAGGGCTACAAAAAAAGTCTTTTCGGTTTTGGCGCTATAAAGAAAACACATATATAGGAGACACGGGAGGTATTATTTATTGATTTATATATTCTCCGCCGGAAGATACAACCTCTGCCCAACGATTTACAAAGCTTTCGATTCCTAAATAATCTTCCAAAAAAAATCCAAAATATATCGTGGAACAGGACACCCTTCCTTGAAATTAGTGCAGGGTACGACTGTTTTTTTTTTGTGAGCCTTTTCGAGTTGTTAACAGTACACGGCCGTATTTATCGTCTGGTTACGCGGTAAACGTTCATAGTGCACTATTCCTCCCACATTCCACCAAATACACAATAAAACCTTTTTTCCCTTTCGGAACTTCTCAAACCACTGTTGGCACATTCTGTCTGTACAACGGGCATCTCCAAACAAGTTTAACAACTTTTTATGAGCCTGCGTTGCACTCAGTCCATTTTTAAACTCATGGAGTAGAATCGCCCGAATTTGGCATTTTTCTACCTCCATTTTGCAGCACCTTTACGAACAAACGGCTAAACAGCTATTTTTCACATGAAAACAACAAAGAGTGAGCCAATGATCTATGCCTAGGCGCCGGGACGGGCGCTGTGAAAGCCGCGCAAGCGCCAATCCAAAAAGACTTTTTTGTAGGCCCTATAGTTATGGCCTTCCTTTAAACACAATACTGCACATTTCGGCACTGATCTAAGCATTTCGTATCCGCACACCATTTAGAAGCCGCTTTAATCGTGCTCTGTAGTACTTGTCTTTCCTTAGCGGTGTTGGAAGGTCTGTATAGCTATAGTTCAACAACACAAAACGTTTACGTTATCGATTCGGGGATAACGTTTTTAATATCTAAAATAAATATGCAAAGTCAAAGTGGGTCGAGGCTTGATCCCTGGGGAACGCCAGAGAGGCGCGCACCCAACTCACTAACGCAATTGTTTACGCAAACGCAGAACTCTCTACATGTAAAATAACTAGCAATCCATGATAAGGATCGAGTACCAACATTTAAGTACCTAAGCTTTTGTTCAAAATTTACATGGTTTACTCTATTAAATGCCTTCGAGAAATATATATATATATATATATAACCAACTTTCAATTGCTAATTCAAAATCTTTATTCTGGGCGCACTTCTAAACAAACAGTCTTATCTGCACATAAATAGCCTATTCAATGGAAAAGCAGTTCAAGTCGAACAAAGTTTTTCAAGCCAACGGGTATCTGCTGCTAGGCAGATAAAGATAAACAGTTCGCAATAAAAACGAAAACATTAGGCTGACTACCAACTCGTATATGTACTAGACCCTATTACCATCAACACTGCCTTAATTGAAACAACCACACAAAGAAAATATACTGAACCCGCATTTTATATATATATATATATATATATATATATATATATATATATATATATATATATATATATATATATATATATATATCTCTACACATATACATACCTGTGTCATGTCCCGCTCAAATTTCATGACAAGAAATTCGTTCACAAAACAGATGTAATAGCCAAGATGGAATCCGTGCCACAGCGCAAGAAACGCGAGTGCGGCTAATTGACTAATGTCCTTATTGCCTGCAATATAGGTACACATAAACACAAACGTCAAATTACCAAGTCAAGAGCAACAATAATTATAGACAATACTTTTCGCTGATACAGCAACTCGACTTCTGTCCCTACTTTCTCTGCCTATCCTTCCAACGTGTATGTTCTATGAACAAACATATAAGGTGTACACGAACGACACAAGTCCACTTACTCACCACCCTTGTAGTCAAGGACTCGAAAAATATTCTCGATACAGTACTACACCACCATCAAGGACCCATCAGCCGCAACTCACCGAGGAATTTGAGACGCTTGAAGATGTACTGTGCCACCCATTTATTGGTGTTAATGTTAAAGGCGCGAATGAAGCCGTCAAAGTTGGTCGTCATCTCGAACCGCCACACCCAGATGTTCTGTAGGCCGTCCCACTGATTAATACCGTGTGCGTTCTGGCCATTGAACGAGAGCCCACAGAGGGCACAGCTGCCCTCCTGTAAGTAGACGCGATGACGCCACAACAAAACGCACAACGCGTTACGCAACTGTCATGCGTCAAAATCTTTATAGTGGATCAGTCATTAAAGAGCGTTCTGTGAAATACGTACATATGTCCATATGCATACACTTGACATGTTAAAACAATGACTCATATTTTTTGCTCCCTTGATAGTCGGGTGGCAATTTATTTGAAATCCATAATTTCTAGTGATTAAAATTTCCATACTGACAAATTCTCAACAATTGTAATAATTAAGGGTATTTTGCATAAAAGGCTATTGCCCGTATCGAATGTTTACGGACATGCACACTACGACGCGAGATAGTACGTGGCCGTTGGGGTGATCCACTTTATTCCACGTTTCGCTTAGGTTGGCTCTCTCACTAAAGAAGTTAACGTCCACTTAAGCTCCCAGACGTACAGATGCTCGCGAACATGACGCGGTCAAGTACTTTAAAATTCTCGACAGTAAAGTCTCCTAGATGACCTCGACTCCAAAGGCGGCGATTGGAGCCGCCTTCAGGTCGAAAAGGTGAATGGCTGCTTTCGGGGGCTTTTTTGAACCTGCTGTAACGAGCGCCTTCCTGCATCTTTCTATCAGGTGTGCTAGGAAGCTATGGCCGTTGCTAGCAAGAAGAAGGCTCAGATAACAAAATCTCTTGACGTAGGTGAGAGGGTAGCCATCTAGGCAGACGCTGTCGTTAGCCGTCACTCGGATGCCCGCCTAAAATTTACCGCCTCCGTCATCGTTAGATTCACTTTGAGGCCAATATGAGGATGACGTCCCTCCATTGCGCCAGAATGGACCCGGACTGGAGAAATTGGTTAAAGAGGGCTGCCCAGCAAGGGCTTAGGACCAGTGCGCTTTTAAAGGGCTCGTTCCATACCCCACCTGGGTCTGTTGCGTTGTTAGATGTTTAGGCTCTCGAGTGCCTCCAACATCTAGCAATCAGAGAAATTGCTGTAGCTGCTTGCGCTCACTTGCAGATACCTGGTCCCAGACTACGGCGAATAATGGGACTCCTTGGGAGTACGTATAAACTGACGCATACATTTTCGCAAAGTGGTCGGTCAGGACTGCCGAGTTTATGAGGCCGGATGTAGTCAAATGGCGACTAAGCCACTTGTATCTCTTCCTCATTGAGAAGTTCCGTCTCCTGCTGCTCGAGGTATCTCTTACGCCGCAGAGCATATATTCTCCTACATTTAGTTTTGGAGGCCGCAGCAAGAGGTTTTGCCGCCGGGTGCACTTCACCGAGTAGTCGGAGGGCGTTCTTGGTTGACCGAGCCGGACGACAATATTAATCGAATCACGGGCGGGGTCGCTTTTGGTGGACGGAACGACGAGGCGAATTGCGTAGCCCTCGATTTTGAGTCGTGCGGTACAGGAAGTACGTCGTCAGCCCGTTCCAGAAGCTTTTCAGCGTCTAGTTGTCTCGGCAAAGGCTTCTTTCCGGACACAAGCGAGACACATCGAGCATGTATGTCGGAGGAACGGGTCATCGCCTCTAGTTCTTTGATGATTTTCTCTACAAGGGTGATTGTCCATTTACTCTTCACGGGCCGCGCGTAGGCCGCAACCAGGTTAATACGTGGTCCTCGTAGTGCAATTATGTCGTCTTCGGCAACATGCTGGTTATGTCATCGACTCTATGGTTATAGAACACGGACACACTTTTTATATACCATACACCTTCACTTTATATATATATAAAGATGAATCGTTGAAAAATCTTACCGCCATAAGCCAACAGGCAACATATTTATGTAATGTTACGGTTCCGTAGACTCCGAGCAATAACCAGCGCGCAGACCAGCTCCACTGTGTAAGGTACTCGTCCGAGAGGATCAGCTAGAGAGCAACAGCAAGAGAACACAAGCACACAAGATGTCAATATTTTCCGCCTTTGGCACATAACAAAACCTCAGGTTCTTCCCGTGGATTACTTTTCAAGTTAAAACAATTACTTAACTCGTTTCCATATGCTTTCAAAATCCCTTACACTTAGTACATGCTTGAACAGAAAATAATCCACTAACCTATATGCCAAACCAAGTTATGTACTCAACAAATTTTAATGACCTAACCGGCATCGAAAACATGCCTCCGATCTACGGCTGTCATGCAGAAGATCGCACATCTAGCTAAACAGAAGGTTTTGTGCCTTAGTCTTCTCCGACTAAATACACATCTACAGCGGCATAATTACCTTATCGTTGACGAACATGGCACCGATGTGATAAAAGGCCATCATGAGCAGGCCCATTGCAAGCCGGCCCATTGAGTAGCCGACGCTAAAAGACAAAGCAGAATATATTGAAGTATCGGTATAAACATTTACACTACTAAGAGGCTTTTAGAATATTAGGAGCGGCACGGTCCAGCTATCCACGTGTGAAACGTCTCGTATCCAACAATATTAGTAAAAACTTGTAAATACAACAAGACACAGAATAAAGACAACCCAACCATCAACTAAACAATGTCTATACATATATGAACTAAACTGTTAAGCTATAAGTACTTCTAATTGAGTATAAAGGTGTAAACAACGTTTTCTTCTTCTCCCTGTACAAGGAGTATCCCAGATAATCAGCTTAAAATCGTAACTAGCGAATGATACTATGGCAAACTGATGACTTAATAAGCAAGACGTTGGACAAACTCGCACGCCGGTACTCAGTCAGCGTCATAGATATACACGGTTACCATACCTGCATAAACAGCAGTGACACAGAAGTACACGCATCCTTCAGTCTTCCCTGACACATAAGCGTCCTTGTTACATCCAGAAAAAGTAATATTGCTACGAATAAGGGATCGTCTCGGGATTTCATTCACCATCGATAGAGATATACCTGTCAGCATTTTCGGCCTTCTGTCCTGGCCAGAGTTTGCCTTGCACGAAGTCCTGGTAACGTCGCATCGAGAACTGAGGCCCTACCATGCAGCCGCCAAAATAGTACGAGTGGCTGAACATCTCCAGAGGGGTTGGCAGCTCCTTGAGGGCCGTTGCCCGCCGATCGGGCGGTAGGGATCCCTTTAAAATAGCAGAATAGATAGGTATATATTTTTATCACTGCGGTAATGGTATTTGTTATCTTAGCATATTCAAATATTTACAGTGCTACTTCGTATACTGTGTCCATCTTCGCCGCGACATTCGGAGTACATAATGTTGACTGCGGAATTCTCTAGCCTACGTCTTCTTCTGGCGGCTTCTTGGATCAGATTGGTTCCAACGGGACCAGGACAAAAAAATTCCCAAATGCAAATGGCTAGAAACTGTGTGAATTCTTAAGTTAATAAAAAATAAGCAAATTCCCTTTTTGTTTGCGTGGCGTGGGAAACGGCGCAACCATATGAGGGCTCGACATCGTGGTTACCCTATGAGGGCTACACAGTTTATCGTACAGCGCAACCCTAACTCAGAGCCTTGCATCTTGAGTTATTGTCCAGCATCGTCCCCAGTTGCAGCGAGGAGAGGGCTTGAAGCCACTTCCCGCTTATTGGATCAACCAAGCCTTAAAACGAGATTTTTCTTCTAAATCTAGAGTTTTCCCTAAAAGTGTGTTTTGCTTCTTGTTTACCACTAGGTGGTTCAGCGTTCCCTGCGTTCTCCGATCTTGGGGGATCCGCCGCATCGATAAGGAGAGCTCCCAGAAGCTCGATATTGCCCTCGGCTGCTCATCAAATGTCGGACAGTATTGCCCGCAAGCTCGAAATAGATAGTACTCCTCTAACGTTAGAAAGAGCTCGCGCTTGTTCGCGTTGAGTTTTAAGCTGATGTCATTATGGATCGTTGCCAGGTCTCCTGCCAACGATCCAAGCCGACATCAGGAAAGACATGAGCAGAAGATTAGCCGGCAGACTATAGTGCTGTTATACAACTGGGCGCATAGCGGGTAATAATCTTCTCATGTTGGCTGGCCTCCGAGTACACCTCGTTGACGGTCTTCGACAGTTTGACGGCAAGATTTTCTTTTAAACTACGGGTAATGCATTATATCACCTTGACCTTGGGCCTGATAGCGGCAGCCTTCGATACGTGTGTTGGGAAATTATTTTCTGGGGGTTCTGCTTGTGAGTGTGCGCCGGTGACAGAGAAGCGAACGAAGAAGAAGAATTTGAAGAATGTGTCCAAGCGGCATCTGTATGAGATGTTGGTTGTGGCTGCGCGAAGGTAGAGAGCCAGTGCCTTGTGTTCAATTGACCATTTTGCATGACGATGTTTGGGAGCTTGTTTCCTTTGCTGGCCCAATTTTGATTTCTGCTAGTGGAGCCTTTGTTTTCTGCAGCACCTTAATCCCATTTTGTACGGTCGCAGCGAAACTGCGTCTGCTAAATGACTCCCATGGTCGAATCTCTGTAATTTGAGCACAGAGTTTGACTGGTGCGGTATCTTGGTTTTGCTGAATCATAAGACTGGCAGATTTTTAATGAGCAAGCAAGAAAACTTTGGCGGAAAGTGGAAATGTTTAACTTTTCCGCTGCTTGAAATGACGAGAACCACATTGCTTCTCAATGTCGTTAGCAATAAAATTGCTAGAACGGTAGCGAGTCGAACCGTGGGAGTTGTGTGGGCTGATAGAAACAACAACAGTTTTGGTATGACAGTAACAACAGGTCACTCTAGTCACAAACATGACAACTTCGCCTGACCAGTCGTACACAATTGCGAAGGTCATCAAGTGTGTTCTAACCGAAATAGAGCGAGTTATCCGCATGTGTATGTTGATGCCCTCCTTATCTGCAGGAGGCCGGCGCGACCAGTAAACCAGGCTATTACCCCCAGTAGTTTGTAGTAATGCAAAGGACACTTTCATGCTGACGGGGGAAGGAGGACGTGACTGGTTTTTAGGTTGAAGCCACACACTTGCAGTCGAAGCCAGTTCAGCCGTGGTGAGCGTCTGTGCGGACCGCATTTCCCAGTTAGCTTTTTAAAAAGGCCTTCTTCCAGTTGAATAAAAAATTAAGAGTTCTTTAGACAATAATCAGCCGTCGGACAATTCGGTTATGATAAACCGTTTGATTTATACCATTTGAACCTGCGTGTATACACGCACAGAAAACACTGCGAACTACCTGGTCAACGAGCTGATTCCATCGAAAAATCTCAATCCCGAACTCAATAACAAACCTCAATTTCGAATTCGACTTATATAGACCTTTTTTAATTGTTTTTTTCTTAGGCGGAGCACTACACTACTTTCTAAGGCTTAACTTCGTCATCAGGCTCAAAAATCATATATATATATATATATATACATATTGTGTGATGGCGCGGTCTAGGGGATCAGCGCGTTAGGCATGGTTATCATCTACCCGAAGGTAGCCGGTTCAATCCCTGTTGTTGATCGAAATTTCCTTAAGCAATGCCCATTGAGACTAGATGATAAACCATATCGCTGAGAGTGTTAAAGGACTGTTGGGAAGACTCTAGATATCTGAACATGTATGGCCTTTTGGAAGTAATTTCTAGGTATTTGCAAATTGGGTATATGTAAAGAAAATACCTAACCAGTTAATATCTAAGCAGCGACAAATCCAACCGATGTGTTGGATTTGCCCCTATAAGCGTTTTTCTGAGGAAAGCGACAAGCACCGCGGCGAACGACAAACTTTGTGGACGTCATTAATGAGTTCTCTTTCAATCGATAATTAACCTGGACGTTTAACAAAGCTGCTCACGACGACCGAGGTCGTTAGCGAGCTTGCCGGCTCCCACATGTTGAACATTCACACCCTCATTCGACCCTCGTCCGCACAGGATACAGTTGCTAGTGCTGACTTCAACTGGCAAAAGAGACAGAGCGAAAGCGCCGTATGCACTAATAATACCGTGCGTCGGTACCGCATTTTTGAGGGCTATCGCAAAACGTACGGACGATAACACGGGCACGAAATTAGCAGTGAAAAACGTTTATTATCATGTAATAATAATAATAATAATAATAATAATAATAATAATAATAATAATAATAATAATAATAATAATAATAATAATAATAATAATAATAATAATAATAAGGTTTGACAAAGAACCAGTTGGTGAAGTGACAATCGCCGACGAATGCTTTAAAGTCACACTTTGCTGCGATTCGCCCTTACAGTGTCTCTCCTGCCATAAGTTTGGTCACAAGGCATCACAATGCACAAAAAGGGAAATCCCTACCTGCAGAAGATGTGCAAGACCCGGCCATCAAATGTGGCAATGCAATGAAAAGGCCCGATGCGCTAATTGTGGTGGTGCTCATGCGGCTAGTGACGGCCGTTGTGGAGTAAAACGAATTTTCACAGAGGCTGAAAAACAAAAGCTATACGCAAAGGTAGCATCTCGCCTACCCGACCTAGCTGAGGAGTTCCCCCAGATTTCTCTATCGCCAAGTACCAGCACGAACTCTCAATCCACGAGCTTGGAGGTGAAATCGTATGCGGATGCCGCAAGACCTGCCGCTCCACAACCAGTACTTAACAAAAAAGGCGAGGTGGTATGCCACCTTCCTCCACCGCGCCCGCCCAGGGTAGACTCTAATAAGCCAAAACCGAAACAAAGAAGCGCTGAAGAAAGAACAAAAACAGCAGAAAATAAGCCCGCACAAACAGCTTATCTGATTGATGGCATTATGAAAATTTGGAAGATCTTCAAGAATTTGCTCTCATCATGGCTAACCGAAAATCCATCAATAGCCAAGGTTCTCGAATTTTTGGAGTCGGAACAAGGAAGAGTCTTTTTGATATCCGTTATTGACGGCACCGCTGAGCCCTCTCTACCGCTTGCGACTGAACTGGGCAGCGGAAGTAGTACAACATCTACAAACAAACAATGAGCACACAACCACTTCTCCAAGAAAACCCCCTTCAATCTCAACCACGATCCCAACAACCATACATTTGTGATGTCTGCGGGAAATCTATACAATCAATGCGAGGCTTGCGCATGCATAAGACTCGCCTCCATAGAACTAACCCCCAACCATTACCGACCGTACCCCCGTTAAATAACTCTGAAAACCAGGTTGGTAACATCGTGACAACATATGACCCAGACCCACAGACCTTAGTAACACTCTTGGCTCGGGCGCGAAAAGACGCTAAACTAATCAGGATTATACCCAGAGGGGTCAGAGAAGTTTGTTGCGCAGCATACACAGAGGCTTTGGCTAATTTTAACTCAAAGCAAGACAACGCGTCTTGGGTCAGGCTGGTAACGTTGCCGACTCTAATGTTGCGCATCCCGGAGCGAAAAGCCAAAGATACCACACTTTGTCAAATAATTAGAAAAAATCTCGTGGATACGCAGTGGAAACGACTAGAAAATCTTTTTGCCGAACAATCACGCAGCACCCGCAAAAACTCAGAAAAACAGTACACTGATCGTGACAGAGCCGCTACAGCAGAGCGCAAATTAGCAGAAGGTGATGTAAGATCTGCCGCACGTAGCCTTCTTTCAACCGACTCATTCGCGCCACTCAACAGCCACACAGAGCAGGAATTGAGAGACAAGCATCCTCGTGCTACGGATTCAGTCAGAGAGCGCTTAAACAATTTTCAAGCACCAGTACCAGCGCAAGCATGCCTCGTACCAGAAAAATGTATTACTGACGCCGCCCGGTCTTTTTCCCTAGCATCAGGCCCAGGATTAGACGGTTTACGTCCTCGGCATCTGCTCGATATGCTCGATAGCACAGTACCGTCATCTGGGAGGCTGGTGGAAGAACTTCGTTCTCTTGCTAGTTCAGCCTTGGGTGGTAATTTGCCACATTTCTGCATTCCCATCTTCTACGGGGCCAATCTGACAGCGCTAAAGAAAAAAGACGGCTCTATTAGACCTATAGCATGCGGCCTTACAATCAGGAGGCTTGTCGCTAAAGTAGCCATTGCCATTACAAGGACAACAATTGTGACAGCAATTTCACCAAGTCAGATAGGCGTTGCAGTGAAAGGCGGTGCAGAAGCGGCAGTCCACGCAGTACGAGCATTTGTTGAAGCAGAAGGTCCAGTACGTGTCCTAGTTAAATTGGATTTTCGTAACGCCTTCAACACTATACGACGCGATGTAGTGCTTGATGAGGTAAGACTCAAAGTGCCGCAACTTTTGCCGCTAGCTTGGCAAAGCTACAAGGAACCGACTCTGCTGTCCTGGGATGAAAAAGCACCACTATTATCATCTAGTGGAGTGCAACAAGGCGATCCGCTTGGACCTGCTTTATTCAGCCTCGGGGTATCCAGTTTGGTGGCACGCATGAAGAGCCCTCTTAACGTTTGGTACCTAGATGACGCAACGATTGGAGGCCCACTTGATCTGGTTGTGGGTGATATTATCAACGTACTGAATTTTGCAGAAGAGGGAGGCCTTAGCCTCAATGCCTCTAAGTGTGAAGTCATTACGTTGGGAGGTAATGCCCAAGAACAGGATGAAATTTTTAGGGCGGTTTCGAATGTCTTGCCAGAATCTAGGCGCGTTGACTTAGACGAGCTGGAGCTTCTGGGAGCCCCAATAAGCTTACGATCGATTTCAAAGACCCTTAAAGAAAAGTGCACTGGACTGAAGCAAATTCGCTCTTGCTTAACGGCGATGCATTCGCAAGCAGCTCTGTGCATCTGGAGATACAGCTTGGGCTCGCCGAAGCTTAACTATACTCTGCGCACTTCACCAGCTATTAAATGCCACGAAGATCTTCAAGCTTACGACGATACCGCAAGAAGCATTTTAGGTGAAGTATTAAACGTCGACCTGCATGATGACACTTGGAAAAGAGCAACCCTTCCAATTGCCGAAGGAGGACTTGGTATTAGATCAGCGGCGGAGCTGGCTCCCATGTGCTATGCCGCGTCTCTATTGGAATTTGGTAAACTCGCAAAAACGTTGGTCGAACCAGACATCCGCCAAGGAATCACAAGAGCCAAAGACGCTGCAGAGCTAATAGCTAGACAAACAATTGGACCAGGCCCCTGGCAAGAACGTCCCACACAGCATACATTGGACTCCTACAGATGCAGCGCTGCAGCTAGAGAGCTGTTAGACAACCTCCAATCTCCAGTGGAAAAAGCTGTCTTTCTGGCAGCACGGGACACATTTAGTGGAGGCTTTCTAAAGTGTCTCCCTTCCCCGCAGCTGGGTACCATGCTGGACAACACCTCATTCCGCATGGTAACAGCTCTTCGAATAGGTGCCCCGGTTTGCAACCCCTACAGTTGCCGCGCATGTGGTACCACAGTAACTGAGGATGGACTTCACCCTCTTAGCTGCATCAAAAGCCATGGTAGAGTTTCTAGACACGCTGAAATCAATGCAATTATAAGAAGAGCCTTACGCAAAGCTGGTATACCAAGCACGCTCGAGCCCAGAATAGGACTTCATGACGACAAAAGACCAGACGGTGTAACAATCCCGCTATGGGCTAACGGCAGATGCTTGGTATGGGATGCTACAGTGTCCTGTACAGTGGCTCCCTCGTATATACGCCACAGTTCACTAGAAGCGGGATGGGTTGCCGAGCGCGCAGATAATGGGAAAAAACGCAAGTACCAAGAACTGGAGACAAGTTATATCGTAGTGCCAATATCGATGGAAACAATGGGCCCGGTAAGCAAGGGAACCAAGAGACTCATCAGTGAGCTGGGCCAACGGATTACAGATCTCACAGGGAATCGGCGCGAAGGCGAGTTTCTACGGCAACTGCTGTCGCTTGCTGTGTGCCGAGGAAACGCCGGCTGTATTGTCGGTTCCATGGAATAATATTTAGGAGTTAGAAGAAGACAAGGAGTACACGTTCACACCTCACAATTGTAACATTTAAACAATATTAATAAATAATAATAATAATAAAAAAAATAATAATAATAATAATAATAATAATAATAATAATAATAATAATAATAATAATAATAATAATGGAGAGAGAGACTGGGGTAAAGAAGTTAAGCAAATCAGAAGTCTTCTTAGAATCACACAGAGCGTGCCTCGCGTAAGTAGTCAAAGATCCGCTCTTCACAAACGCGTCTACGGGCTCAGAAGAACGCACTGCCCAAACTATTTTCTTAAACGGAAGAATCATTTATGTCGCAATTCGGTACAAAGGAGCGCTTTTCCATTTGCAAACATTTTACATTCTGAGTTGAATATCTGTGTTACTAATGCTTCAGACAGCTGTTTTCTTCACATATTCCCGCCATATGTGTGCGAGTGTTTTCTCCACACGTCACGAGAGTGATAAAGTGGTTCAGGTGTTCCAACTGGTACCGGGAATGGAAAGTATACTAATACTTTTTCGTGCGTCTCCCCATAGACCGACAACTTCGTTTGCAGCACAAGCTGCAAAGGTCACCAAGAGCAACACAAAGTGCTCTATAAAAGCGCTTGTCTAAAACAAACAAAAATTGCAGCCAACAAAGCACAATCAGAGAAGTGTGCACTAGGAAATGACGGAAAATCGTCTGTCTCAGAATATGTCGGATGACGTTTGCCGCAAACCCGCGCCAAGTCCAAGCCAAATTACGGAACGAGGAAAGTGTACCAGCTACTAGACTTTCTACATTAAATTACAACTCAATTATATCATAGGCCATGAAATATCTTATATGCTAAAACAGTATGCATCATATAAATATATATATATATATATATATATATATATATATATATATATATAATGTATACTTATATATAATGCATTATATATATATATATATATATATATATATATATATATATATATATATATATATATAATATTGTGTAACCCTAATTTAACCACATGTTATCAATATTTTAGAATAGTGAAATATCTTATACATCTATACGGGTTGTTTCACTGCGACAATTTTAAATAACAATATGTACTACGTAATATATATTATCAGCACGCGCCTGATTGATTCAAACAATAACTTCGACGTAAACACTTGTATCTGTTTGAACAGAATTGAGTTATTACAACGTATTATACATCCAGGCGGGCCATTCATTAACCGTCGACATCACGTGTATGCAGATCCCACAACAGCTACTATGTGAGTAGTCAGTATTACGCAACAAGCCAGTTGATTTATGGCTGAAATGATGACGATGGATGGTGTACTCTCTCACACACACACACGAAATGCTGCCCCTCATTGTGTGTATGTGAATACACCAGGACAACAGAAACGAAAACACAAGCAAACAGCACTCACGAAGTCGTCGGCAGCTCCGTCGAAGTAGTCGAAAGCGACTCCGATCAGCCGGAGACAGAGGATGCAGTGGGGCATCGTCCATTTGATGTCGTAGCTTTCCGTTGCCGTGTACAGATAACCGACCAGCAAGTAGGCCTGCTCATTCGAGACGCCCCCCAAACAGACGGTTCCAAACCGGGCGGGCGTTGCCATCCGACATGCACCGAAAACACAAAATAAAAGCAGAGTATAAGCAAAGCAGACCACAATGGTGGTGATGAACAGTTGAAAGCAAACACTCGAAATGATCTATCGTCGACGTCCTCACAGAGTTGCTGATCTACTTCGTCGCAAAAGTCGAACAACATGACAACGACTGCAACTCAGAAGACGAGCAGATGAGTATTTTGTCAGCATTAGTTCATATGCAAATAGCACATCTACGTCAGCTTGAGCATATATATATATATATATATATATATATATATATATATATACGAGTAGCATATATACGTATGCCAACTGAAGCGAACTTGTTAATTGAATTAGCTGTAGACTACTGCGTATATATATATTTCAATTTCAATTTCAAACGTGGTTTATTCACGGAACTGCATTTTGACAACGTCTAAGTTCTCGGTAAATAAAAATGCTTGAAAAAGATGAATCAAACAACAAAGCAGATACCTACTCTCGACAAAATCCAAGGAGTGCTTTGTATAAGCACTTTACACACAATGTGTGTATATATATATATATATATATATATATATATATATATACATAATGGTACTGCTTTCGTTGTAGTCATTATTGTACGCTGCTGTTGCAGGTGTTCATATTGTTCTTTTGGATTTTCTTGTCGTCGCTGTCGCCATAGTCTAGTGATGTCGTCAGCAAGCGGAGGAAGCGGAGGATCGCACTGTGTTGACACAAACACACGTGTTTCGTGCAGCTGTGTCGGCGACACGGCGTCGTGACAACGGGTACAGCAAACACACCAAACACAAAAACAACATCGTACCATCGAAAAGAGGAAGCTGGCCGCGAGGCCGGCGCGGGTTCGGCCGGCGACCCGCATCAGCACGTAGACCACGGTGATGTTTGTCATCGAGTGCACGACATCCCAGCCGTAGTTGAACGAGATCAGAGCCAGCCCGGTCGTCACGAAGAAGACATGCTGCACGATTGGCGGCAGCGACCGAACGCGCTTCCGGTAGATGACCGCCAACGGATAGCCTACAATCAATCAATCAACCAATCCACCATCACCCCACCACCACGCCCGACGATGCGACGATGAGACGCCGGCGTGAGAAGACAAAGGAACATACACACAGAGAAACGAAGCAAGCACGTTAGAAAAGTCACCGTAGCAGAAAAGACGTTTCTACAATGTAGCGCACATACGCTAAATAAAAAAATATTAATAAAAAAAAAAAAAATATATATATATATATATATATGAGCACTCTATCAAAACGGACATTATATATTAAGTGACAATAGGTAAACATTAACAATGTATTCTATGCGTATTATTGAGCCTCAGCGACAGAAATTGAATCAGGTATCCGAGGAACACTGTTTTTTTCTGCACACTCTCTCACAATGTCTTGAGAGATTGGTTATGCTTGTTGTACTTGTTAGACTACACTTAGACAAATATGCGTTGTTCACTCTGAATATACGTCGTGACACACAAACACAAACAAGCCCTATGTACAAAGTACATGAATGCAAGCATTAATGCATTAATTGTTAGCTAAATCAAATGATCTGCATCGTTATGCAGCCATTATGGCGCTTGGACGCTTCTGTAGCTTGGCTTGTAGGTAGATTATCATCATCATCATCAGCTTGTTTTATTCACATGCTCTTTAACAGGCAATCTGTCACAAGTTATGCCAAAGTCATATTTAATTAAAAATACCTATCGTTGTAACATCTGCATCTGTCAAGTGCAATTACAATATTATACACACACAAGCGTATGTGATTGTTTGTTGTTGTTGCTGTATACCCATTGTATACCAGATAGACAGTACAATCATGTTTACCAATTTTACTAGACACATTTGCAAATATAAAGAGCAAAATATCTTCATTTTTCGAATCAAGGAAAGTTTATAACGTATATAACGAACATTTTCGCGTATATACGTCCATCATGTAGTGTTTTAGTATCCATGCTCTCTAGTGATGATTGTGGCTACTGTAATGATCTTGTTTTTCCTGCTGAAAAAAATGTATATATATCATTATCTTCCTATTGTCAATAACTCAATTGCAAGCTCGCGTAATCTTCTTTTGCTTATTGTATCACGTCACACTTGACTTGCTATGACGACGACGACGACGATGACAACTCCTCTTAATGTTGATGTTATTTCCTAGATAGAACGCCACTTCCTTCGACGGCCCCTTCCACTAGAACGAACGATGAATACTGTTACTGGCGTCATGACGGCTCAACCTTGTCGAAGCGCCTTGATCTGCGTCTTGGTCTGCGTCTTGCTCTGAGGCATTGATCTGCATCTTGCGCGGCGCCTTGATCTCTACCGTCATGATGGTCATGACCGGCTTTATCGTGATTCGATCGCGTCTTGGACGGTGGCGACGTCATCGACACGAGTCGATCGTAGGCAGCCCGCGCGCACCTCAAGCACTGAGCTGTCGACGTCGCGTTATCACCGGCCGGCATTCGGTTTCGGCCAGCCGCCACGCCATCGAAGCAGGCGTCCCGGCTCGCACCCGTCTCGCTGTACGCCGCAAATACACTGCAGCTGTTCTCGCATTCTACGCCGGCTAGACTGGCGATTTCTTCATTTAACTGGCAACAATTGGTCGTCGGCCAGTTTGATTATCTGACTGTCTGTGTTTGCAGACTCGCCGCAGCGTCGTGGCAGCCTCCTCATCATTTTACTTTTTCGGTGCCTTTTCTTTTTTTTGTTGAGTTCTTTTTTGCTTCTTTACTTACTGGCTTTTTGAGCTTGCGGCTTGAGAGGACAAGATTGCTCATCAGCGCAACGTAACGCCACCAGAAGACGAGGAAGAACAAACACGGAAACGTGTCAAGAAGCCGAACCTAGCCGTCTTCCGTGAGGTGGTACCAACAATGCTTAGTCATAGTAAGACGACCAATAGAGACGAACTCGAATAGTAAAAGTCGTTGACGTTGAAGGTCATGCTCGACATGCCGACATTCAGGCAGACAGACATAGGACTGACTATCTGCTAAATACGAGTAGATATCCTGCCCGATAGCGGCGCTCTCGTTGTTGGCCGTATCACCCCCTGCACTTAGTAAAATCTTCGAGCTTTGTACGAAAGCTGTAAGCAGCAGGAGACTTGCCGTGAAAGCGGTTACTCTCCACGGGCAGCTCTTGATATATATATATATATATATATCATGATATATATATATATATATATATCATGATATATATATATATATATATATATATATATCAAGGCAGCACATAATATAATCATTATATACTATTTAAACATTTCAGCAACCGTCCCACCGGGCGAAAAAGTGAGAGAGACCGCCAATGTGTCTGGCAGCTTGCTTTGTGGTACTTGGCGCACGTCGACGAGCAGAACCGGCAACGAATTTTTATATATACATATATATATATATATATATATATATATATATATATATATATATATATATATGCAAATGTATAGTGCGACAAGCCTACCGTGGATACGGCTCAAACTTTCTCTACTAAGAAGTTGGTAGTCCGGGTAATCGAACTCCGGTAGACGCTTTGTGCGGCCAAGAAATTAAAATTTTCTTTATTAAATATATAAGTGATTTAACTTGCTCTATTTAGAGGCCCCACACAAGAAACCCTCTGTATCCCCGCACCTGACGTCGGGTTAATATATATATATATATATATATATATATTGGCGTGGATAGGCCGCATAAATAAACCTCTCACAGATTGGGTTGAGCGTCTATGTATCGTCTCAGGCGATTCAAGCCATGCTGTGCTAGGCCAGCTGAGAACACGAGGAGACAACCAGCAGAGGGAGGGAGGGAGGGGGGGAGGGGGCGTTGCCGTCGTCGCCCTGAGAGAAGGGGCTGAACGCGCATACGAGTATAACGACACCTGTGTAGAGCTGTGTCTGTGTGTATGAGTGTATATTTGTTGCCGTGTGGTTACGTGTATGCATGATGTATCTACAGACGGATAGAAATGGTAGAAGATGCTGCTGTTGCTGATGGACAGCTAAGCTGGCATGACGTGCCAAAACAACAACAATGATGCCATTAAAAAAAAGAGTGGAAGAAAAACAGCAACAACAACAACAACAACAACAACAACAACAACAACAGCAACAACAACAACAACAACAACAACAACAACAACAACAACAACAACAACAACAGCAGCAGCAGCAACAACAACAACAACAACAACAACAACAACAACAACAACAACAACAACAACAACAACAACAACGACAACAACAACAACAACAACAACAACAACAACAACAACAACAACAACAACAACAACAACAACAACAACAACAACAACAACAACAACAGCAGCAGCAGCAGCAGCAACAACAACAACAACAACAACAACAACAACAACGACAACAACGACAACAGCAACAACAACAACAACAACAACAACGAGCGGCACCGACGGCAAAGATCAACACAAAGAGGGTCCCGGTGCCCGGGTTGTGGCATTCTGATACGGTGCACAACGACGACTGTAATCCTAAGTAACGACTTAAGATGATACTGATGCTGCTGCCGCTGCTGCTGCTGCTGTGGCTGTGGTTGCTGATGATCATAAAGGTAGTCTCCTCTGTTTGTCTAGTATTTTCTAGCATACATGTACATACTAACAGCCGACCACCCGCAGTGCTCATTCATAACAGGACAGTGGGACAGCCGCAGCAGCAGCAGCAACAGCGACAGGCGGAAGGGGGCGCGATGGGAAAGTCGAGGGTCGTTTCAGCTTTCTCTGCTACCGTAGCGCGGCCATCCGCCGCACGTTGTTGTTAGGTGAGCACTCGTATCGAATTAGCAACCTAAGCGCCCAACTTCTACCCCACAGCAGCAGCAGCAGAAAAGCAGGCAACAACAAAGACAACAATAATAACAACAAAATGATCGCAATGAGCATGGCGGCGACAAAGACAATTAGAACAACAACGACCACCGCAACAATGTTGTGCTAAACTACAAAGGTATTTGCGCTGACTAGCCCACTACCTTCTTTCTAGTCGCACGCTACACTGTATGGCACGCCAAAGAGTAGATGTCATCATCCGTTGATGACGTGACGTCCACTTTAAGCATATTTAAACCCTTACATATGAGTGCACAGCAAATACATGCGTGGCGCATCGAAAATTATGGCGGCGACAGCAACAATAACAGCAGCAACAACAACAACAACAATGACAATAACAACAGCAACAACAATTACAACAACAACAACCACAGCAACAACAACAACAACAAGAATAATGGCAAAAATAATACAACTAGCAGTATTAATAATCATTGTAATACTGAGAATGACTGTTATTAACATTAGTGCTAGAAGCTACAACAAAAACAACCCGCGAGCCGTGGATTCAACGCGCAGCGCAGCAGACCACTCATGGGACACGATTCGTCAGATGTAGCTATGCTAATATGGCTAAAACTTAACAACACAGCTCTAACAGCTAGTTATGTCGCTGCTGTTAAGAGTAAGATGTATATACAAGCACATACACACGCGTGAACGAGAGTAAACACATCTCAGACGTCTTGAATGCGGAAGGCGTGCGTCAGACGTATCGACTGCGGAACGCGTCGGCCAGGCGTCCAGCACTAAAGTCCGTGTAATAGCGTTTTCAGAAAACCATTTGCTCAGCACTTAGAAAACTCTTGGCTTAATTTTGATCAAATGGTAACAATAAATTGAAATCGTAATGACCCAAAATACCATAAGACAGCTGTTGTCCGTTGCTTTTTATAGGGGATGTCTTGTCCGTGAGAGGGGCGGTGCGCCTCTATTTGGTCGGGAATAAAGTAAAATAAATCTGCAAGTTCAGACCATTCAATTTTTGCCAGCAACTGAATTTGAAAATAACGAGAGTGACAGCTTCTGATATCTGCTCCTTACATGGCGTGACAAGAGACAGAAGACGGACGATGTAAGGCAGAAAAAACAACGAGAATGCCTCCGTACACGGCAGATAAATAAGCACGTGTCTAGAAATGCCAATAAGGCTAGCCTCAAAAAAGACTGAAGAGGCTGCGAGCCTTTCTCAACTCAAGGCTGGCCATCCACTCACAAAAGGCCGAAACATGGACGCGACAGCCAGCACATCATCGGTAGCCTCAATAAGCCTAAACTTAATCTACTGTCGAAGTAGATTTCAGTCGAGAACACAACGTACTCGACGCTGCGACTCATTCTACAGCACTTACCGCATACTAATCACATTTAAAAAACGTACTTATTGTGTTGACTAAAGAATATGCCAAATATATAATACCTATATATATATATATATATATATATTGGCGTGTGTGTGTTAACCGCATACTCTATGGTCATCCAATATTAGACGTGGTCCCCCGTCTGTGAGCGATAGACGAGGCAAAATCTTCTACCTGGCTAACCCACCGCCATCATGTAGCCCTCCAAGCGTGACCTCACGCAGGCTGACTGCCAAACTATTTGGCTGGCGGCAGACACGAGGCCCAATGACGTCCAACGTGTTATATGTTGCTGTGTGTCCTTGCGATAACCAGTCGTTCTGATCGTAGTAGTAGTAGTAGTAGTTGTAGTTGTAGTTGGGGGTCAGAGCAGCAGCGCTGATAGAAGTGAACGTGGTAGTTGTTGTTACTATATTAGTTGCGGTAGTCGAGCAACCGTAATAGAGATTTCCGTAGTGGTAGCAGCGTGGAGAGGAATACCCCACGGGCCCATCTCATCGTTAAAGGTTGTCATCACGTTTCGAGCCTCCGGGCTTCTAACAGCTTCCAGGAGGGACAAAGTACCGTCCCAAAGCAACTAACCAACCACCCGACATAAACGAATCAACGGTCCCGTTCCATTGGACCTGCGACAGCTTGCGACGTAAAAGCTCGCCACTGCTTTGTATTTCTCTTCTCCCACCTTTGCGCCGTGCCCCATCCCGACCGCCTTCTTCCATTAGATCTGCCGTTCCGGAAACAGTAGAACGGGGGGGGGGGGGGGGAACAAAACGAAAGCTGACCAGAGAAAGCCTAATTGACACATGTTTGACTAAAGTTTTCCAGCTTCGCTGTAGGGTATCCTTCCTCATCAGCAACACCGTTCAGCCATGTAAATGTGAGCTTGACATCTCAAACACACAGCTGAAACAGACCAGACCAACTCATGTAGACGTTTGTCGGGCTCCCGCAGTTCAGACCCATTCGACCCGTTCGTTTGTTGTCGACCAATCGAGGATCCGTCGCAAATAGCAACACGAGAATTTGTGAGTTTCGTTGCATATTGGTCGATCTGTCTGCGTAACTATCCTGCTGCCTGCCCACTTTTCAGTCTCCGTTTTTCCCTGTGGCGCGTAAAAATCGAGAACGCGACAGAGATTTAGGAACTTTCTCTGTAAGAGAATATCTCGTCAGGCGTCTGGCAACGACGACGTCGACAATAACAATAACAACAACAAAAGGGTCAACAACAACAACAAAAGGGTCAACAACAACAACAATTGTCAGCCTATCATAAGCTTGGGTTTCTTCGCCTTCGATTAGACGCGGCGACAAACTGATACGTCTAGACAGATACGAAGATTTGCAGCCCAGCCAACTGGCTATGGCGACGACCGCCGACGTCACACCGATGATGGTGCGATTTGTCATCAACAGCCGGTAGCGCCACCCTTACTCAGTCAGCGAGACATCAACAACAACAACAACAGTCGTTCGAGGGGCTGGTGGTGGTGGTGGTGCTGCTGCTGCTGTTGTTGTTGTTGTTGCTACCGCTCGAGACGGTCTCCCTTTCCTCTTCACGCTTCTCGCTCGGTCGCTCACAGACAGATAGACAGACAGAGACACACACGGAACACAGAAGCACACCTGTGACGCCGGTGGTGGCGGGTGGCCGACACGAAGACCCGACTCGCACAGTTCAGTGGCACTTCCAGTCGTGCGATGCAGGTTCGCCGTAAGTCCGTAGTCGTTGATTCGGACCTCTTTCCCACCGCCGCCGCTATCATTCATTATATCATACCTAGATTTGAACTGGCTCCTCCTACGATATGGCCAGCGTGTCCGAGCGGGCTTGCGTCGTCACGTGGCGGCCCCAACTAGCTAGGCGCTGCTTCGTTCACCTCGTGTTGCAACAACAAAGCCGTTGGTTGAGCTCTCTGTCGAGGGGCGTAAGTGTAGACCCAAATAATCGAGCACTGCCTTCCTTCCAGCACTAAAAGAAGTAGCGCTTTTATTTGCAGCAGTAGTAGTAGTAGTAGTAGCCCTTGACAGGCAAAGCAACGTATCACGGCGGCAGGTACGTGATGTCAAGCGTGCGACCATTAACCAGAAAACAAGACCTTATATATATATATATATATATATATATATATATATATATATATATATATATATATATATATATATATATATTATATATATATATATATATCATATATATATATATATAGATATATATATATATATATATATATATATAGGGTTCGTCACTTGAGGGTTTTAAACATTTTCACATAGTAGACAAAGTAGACTAGGTAGAGTTAAAATTCGAGTTTTATTAGAAAGCAGCTTGCATGCCGTCATGTCTGAAAGATGATGTCAAGAAGATGGCCGCGCTGGAACTTTCAGCACTGTCCATACGAGATACACCATTTTTTATAACTGTTTGGCATGATTTAAGCGCTATTTTTAAAACATCTTCCGCCGAATATTTTCCTTCAGCTTGTCGATGGTGGCTTAATGACGAACACGATGCTCTTCCAAAAACCCACAGAAAAGAAGTCCAGGGGCTTCAGATTGCATGAACGAGGTGGCCAAGGAACGTCCGATTTTGTTTCTGGGAAATCACGCATCAGCTTTTTCGTTTCTCAACCAAACACATTTTCAAAGTATTACGATAGTAATAAATGAGCTCTACTCTTTGAGGCATATCCGTGGGGAGGTGCTATGGAAGAACAATGTTTATAAACACGTTGCCGTCAGCGCCGCCATTTTGATACAAACTCTTAAGTAATCCTTGCCGCTAAATGCATAGAATCATAATTCGCTTGGTATTTATACCTAAGTGAATTTGTTACCCTTTTAAATCAAACACGCTTAGAGAAGCAGCACAAACGGACATGTTAAGATATCTAGGCTTTCCCCTACAGTCTTTGTGGGAGTATGGTATATATATATATATATATATATATATGTATATGTATGTATGCTCGGTACCACTGCCCGATATAGAAGTTGAATTGAAATGTTTGAACATTTTCAAACAAATTCCTGGCCACCTTACTGCTGCCACGTCGGCAAGCTATATACCACCATATAAGTTTAGCGAAAGTCATCGAAATGACTCACACACACACGCGCACGCGCACGCTCTCGCGCTTGCCCTATCATAATTTTAGCACCCCCAGAGTTGTACTAACAGCGGTAGTCGTGTTGTTCGCAGTTATCAAATATATTCTGCTACGAACTCGTTTTATAGCAGCAGTAGATTTTTATAGCGCCAATGAATGAATCATCTGAGGCTGGCGGGCGTCACCCCGCCGACGTTGAAAGTTCGGCAGACGTTCGAGCCTTGTTCTCGTGTTAATTCAGCTAGGCCCGACGTTCATCGTCTTTCAGCTGTGCCAGCTCACCGCTGTTGTTGCTGCTGCTGCTCCGTGGTTACAGCAGGTTACGCCTTCCGGCGAGTGACCCGGCTCCTCTTCGAATAGGCATCGTCCGATTCAGCCTAGCCTTATCATTTGCTCTCGCCTGGACAGGCACGCCGAGAGAAAGTGCCATACCAAGCGGCCGACCGCAGCAGACAGCACGGCTCGCAGGCAGGACACGCCTTGCCCGCGCCGGTCCTGGCGTGAGTCGTGCCAGCCACGCAGACACGGCGCCCAAAGACTGTCTTTGCCTCTGACAACAGAAAAACGTGTGTCCTAATAATACTGCAAAGCCTATACATATATACATATGTGTGTGTGTGTGAGTGAGTGTCACATGCTCCGTAGTAACAGCGGTGGTCATCGCTACATAGTCGTATCGGGATATTCCTGATAGTGGCGTCGCCGCGGTAGTCATAATCGTTATCTATCTAGCTACGGCAACAATGGCTGGGTGGTTCGATTTGATCGGCCACATTGACCCACTGATTACCCGATACTGGCGATAGTTGAGGGGTAGCTTTTCGGGCTGACCATCAGCCAAGATTTAACGTCCACGGGACTGTTTTTCACATTGCTTCATAGACGGACCCCCATAAATACAAATGTGCAACGGTGGGGCTCGAACCCGCGCACCTATGTGTCTCCTCCGGTTGCGAGGCGGAGACTTAATCCACCACGCCACCGGGCTAGTTTAGGGGTAGCTAGAAGAGAGGTGCCCAGTCGTCGAAGGCCATTTCCTCGATGTGCTCCGACTACCGGCGGACGGCCGAAACAGTGGAACTGTACGGACGACCTTGGAGCTTATGGTCGACAACAACAGTCGCAGCATCAGCGCAGCCAACAGCAACAGATCGATCGAGTTACCTCACAGGGCCTTGGCTCTCGGAGATACATACGTCGACTCTGCCCTGTCCTGACCGCCCCCCTCAGGTACATAGCTCATATCAAACCACCACGTCATCGTACGAAGCTGATCACGTACGTCGACAGAGTCCGTCAGGAGTGCTATCTCGTCTGTCATCCGGTTGCCCTCGACATGTCCGCGCCTACTAGAGAGAGAGATCCGTGATCATCGGTATCAGCAGCAGAAACACTCAGTAGCCGCACAAGTTTTCGGGCCAGCGCGCGGTAAGACGCAGTAGCTACTAATCGACGCCGGCCAAATAAAAGGAAAGTGTTGGTACAGCTTTCCTGGTACTAATTGGACAACGTTTGGCTACGCGACAGCCCAGCTCTCAATCGTCCAGCCATTCCACAGGGCTAAGCGACAGACGCACAGATTACGCCAGACAGGACCGCATCCACGTCAACGTTGCAACAATAAAAGCTACGAGAATAACAAAAGAAATTGCAAACACAATTACAGCACCAAAAACAACTGCGAAACCCCAACAAAAACAGCCCTGACGGCAACAGCAACGAAAACAACAACAAAGTCAATATTGAAAAAAAAATTACGGCGGCAGCAGAAACATTCAAAAACCAAACAGACAACCATAAGGACATAAATGGCTGCATTAACAAAAACGGCAACAATAATGACAACAGCGGCTACGACAGCCATCAAACAACGACCAGGAACTGTCACTTCAGATACCACTCGCGCTGCAGCAATTTCTACTGCTATCACACTTTTTTAAGTTAGAAGGATAATCTTTTACGCACTAAAATACCCACTTAAAACATCATAATAAAAGGCCTCAAGGCAAGGCAAAGGCCTGGTACCTTTCCTCAATATCAGTTCAACCACTACTTTTACTTTAATGGTGTATGAGCAGAGCGCACATTCCGGTCGGTACCAGGCCTGTGCCATTTGTTTGCATGTTAGAGAGAGTTCTCATCCAGAGAGTCGCGCCAGATGTATCCAATCCGGGGGAAAGTGCCGTACACCTTTCGTTTGACGTCGTTTTTCTTTCCTGAGTCACAGAGAATGCAGACTAGCGACGGAGCCCGTCCGATATAATGCAAATATTTGCTAAGTGTCGTGGGCCGTAAAGAATTGGGTCAGCGGGTAGGAGAATAATCCCTGCGTAAGTATGGTGCTACCTAATACCGTTGCGTGGTACGCGGGAGACATTTAGACAGATCTGTTACAGTGGCATTAGCAGCCGCGTTGTGCACATGTGGTTTGTTTGGCCTGTATCTAGATGTACCTCTACGTATTTTGCTTCACTGGAGAGAAGGTGTTTAAAATTGTCAAAATAATACCAGAGTTTTATGCTCGGCTAGGCAAAGCACATGCACATAACGCCAGATGACGAGCTCTTCCAGGTCTTCTCTCCAGTTCACTGACATCACACGAGATGACCACGACAGCTAGATCATTAGCATGTGCTATGGGTGTAACATTGCACAATGAGAAAGACGCAGGATCTCGTCGTACGCAATCGCGATTAGACAGGATGCAAATGGGTTGGAGAGCGGGGAGGTAATTTTGTGCAAATTCGGTTGTAGAGACTAGGACTTACTAGGTGGGCTTCTTCTAGCGGTCAGGAAAAGTGCCCGATCGCAGCATCTCGCATTTATAAAAAAGGAGAGTGATCCTGTATTAGCATCTTAAGAGCTTCTCCTTTCGCGGCAGAACTTACTTCATCGATTGTGACTGTGGGTAGTCTAATCATATAGCCGTTTTCCGCACTCCATTTTGCTCGTCTTGATTCACCAGACAGAGGCGCGGCGGGCTTCACGATATTTCCTCCCACAGATTTTGAGGATTTAGGCGGTGCCGACCGCGCCGGTGAGTGCACGCTTTTCGCGTATGAGCTATTCAATTATTCCACCAATGTTTGGAGGATTCCCCGAGCCATTGCGGGATGCATAAGCGGCTTGCTGCTCTGCAAGCGTCCTGTAGCATACTCGACATCGTGTAAAGTTCAGTGGCATGCAGTAGAGTGAAGCAAACCTCATTTTCCTGCTGCAGTATCTCGGAATTTATCTTTAGATCGTGTACTACTACCTTATTATCTAGGCTTTCCCCTACAGTCCTTGTGGGGTAGCAGTAGT
Organism: Dermanyssus gallinae; assembly: GCA_003439945.1. Taxonomy (NCBI): domain Eukaryota; kingdom Metazoa; phylum Arthropoda; class Arachnida; order Mesostigmata; family Dermanyssidae; genus Dermanyssus; species Dermanyssus gallinae. The sequence goes on from QVRM01000887.1 coordinate 417,262, forward strand.
ATGTAGCAATAGTCCTTGTGGGGTAGCAGTAATCCTGGCGTAAAAGTGTCGCCCCTGGCGGGGATACACTGCTGCTTCCCGTGCTGCCGTGAGCGAGGCATCGTAGTTATTTCTCTCAGTCAACTTGGCCGTAGCGTTTGCAGTCGATGCCTTTCCAAGTAGTATTACTTTAACAGACGCTCTTTTGAAAACCCTTTTACCTGAATTCCCGGACTTTTTCTACTGGATTCCGGACAGCATCAGGGGCAGCTTCAAAGACGATTTTTAAAGAGACTCCACAGAAGATGTGACCTTAAAACGAACGTACAACATTGTATTACCGCCCTTAATGGACACACTCAGGAAAAATGACAGACGGATTTTGGCTCAACTTATGGGCGCAAGTCTTATTGATCATTTTTTCGAAGTACGGCCGAACAATCGCAGAGTCCAAATAATGTCCATGTGCCCAGATGTGTTGCAAAAACGAAGCACATCAATACTATTCTTACCCTTTATTACATAAACAAAGTATATATATATATATATATTGCGCGGCGGCGTTCTGTATATATATATATATATATACAGATCGCCTTGACCGGCGCCACCTACGTCGAACAATATGATTCGTAACATTGAGCATCGAACAAGATGAGGATAAAGACCCAATTGCATTAATTTATTCGTCGGTTCGTCCAACACAAACAAGGAAAACACAACCGCCAGACTTGGCGCAGACCCGAAGAGGTCAATGTCGTTATGCGAGGCATAAAAGACAGTAGAAAGAACGGAAAATGTAACAGAGTTGAATGATAACTAAAATTAAGGTTCCCAGCCAGCTCTTGGAAAAATGTTTTCATATAGAACGTTGTCGAATTCAGATGCTCCTAGATATCTAAATAACAGGTTTAATGTTAACTAATAAGCTAGACTTAAAAATAAAGAAAAACAGTAATCGCGTTCACCAGCGGGCAATACCATTCAATCTAACATTAAAATACTACCTCACTTAAAAAGTGAACAAAGCTTTACAGGCATATCTTTTCCTTTCCTGACACTGTAAAGGTCTACTGGTTTGGCTAAAATGTGCGTGATAAAGTTCTTCTTCCAAATATGGGGCTGCCAGAAACTAGTCTTCCGCAAAGTGACCGCCTTATATTTAAAGATCGCGTGTGCTATTATCCCCTGTAATACGTCATGTACTACACAGAAAAAAAATATTATCGGCTCCGATTCTGTAGCTTTTGGTTCGTTGAAGCATATTTTCATATCCTAGAGAACCAGCTCAGCAAAAAGGCATCCAGAGGCCAGCCAAATACTGTTTTAGATAAGAGATTTCATCGAAGTCATCCAATTTCCGCTCCTACATCTCACGTACTTACTTTACGATTCTGAAGTCGAGTGTGCGACGCACGGACATGGCTCAGCGATTGTAGTTGAAATATCCCGCATGACATTCTCGCATCCATATATCTTCACCAGTTTCCCCGTATATACGTATTAATGTAACACTGCTTCTATCTAGAACGTCTTAGAAGACCAAAAGTTTGGGCCCTTACGATCCGTAGCATCTCCACTGTCGCGGCCTCAATTCAATACAGTTGGAGGCGGCGACCGTTGTGGGACTTGTGATGATTTTCCGACTTAATAACGCGGAACTTAATTCCTTTAAATAATGCTGGAGCAGCGCTACATAACGCTAGAAGTGCTCTCAATAGGTTACACTGAGAAAGCACATACACACATTAATAATACGAAAAAGATTGCTAAGCATACGGGCAGCCAAGCGTTCACTGCTAAATATCCAATTAATACCAAGCCGAGAATGCATAAATATTTATGCAAAGTTTTTACGTGTGTGTGTGTGTTGGACAATGACATAACAAAACAATATCACACAGAAAACTCTCGGTAAGTTATGTGCAAAAGTTGCCCCGGGCAACTTAGCCCATTACGAGCGTCTATAATGTGGTTGTCAGAGCGTTAAAAAAGTAAAATATATGCATATAACCTCAACGGCAAGTGCTTAGCTCGCTATACAAAATAAAATAATGCAATGTCCACTCTGAGACTATCAGCCTATTAGAGCTGACTTATGTACGGACATCATGATATATATGCGCTAATAATCACATATTGTTATTATTAACTTGGAATTCATAAAAATAAATAATTATGCCTGCCTCAGGATCGCTTCTATGTTTGCGCGGCTTTCGAGCTAGTGGGCGCTCACACACTCGCATTCTGTGCCTATATATATATATATATATATATATGTATATATAAATATCGCAGAACATAGCCTATGAATGAGTTAGCACTAAGCATCTGTTTCTGTTCACCACAAGTGCTCAGACAGTTCATAGGCGTATCTGCCTGCCCTCTTCCCATTCTAGAAGAACTGTACAGATCTAACGTTGCGTAGTCCACCCAAAGTGAGCTACCTGCTATCTCTGAGCCATCGACACGGAAATTATAAAATACAGGCAATGCGATGTATTATGGTGGTCTCGTCCGGCGACGATCTCAAGCTATACGCGTATGCGCTCGTCGAGAACGGAGTGATACGGAAAATATGAGAAACGTTGGCTTACGATACGGAGACAAAGTGGAGAGGTCGAGGAAAATCTTACAGCTTACGATCTCTTCCGTTCTAAACGGCGGTTAACACGAGAAAAGAAAACAACAACTCTTGTTAGAACGAATATCACGAGTATACTCTTTACCACATCTAAATCAATGATTTTTCTGAATATATATATATATATATATATATATATATATATATATATATATATATATATATATATTTGCAGCCCACGGATTTCATTACGTTCTATGCAACGTGGAGGGCTTCCATGAACCACACGACGAATGTCGATGCAAAGAATGCTGGAGTAAATGTGATAAATACCACGCCGCGGTTTGTCCGGCGGTTCGGTCCATAGCAGAACTGGCAAAACGCTAGATCGATTGTTGTGTGGAAAACTGTGATGTAACATAAACACACTTACCCAGCCCGAGTGTTAATAAATAAATAATAATAATAATAATAATACATTTTAATATGTGTATATGGTGACATCATTACTCGCGGAGGCTAGCTAGATCTTATCCCATCGCGTTAACCACTAGAACTCTGCTGAGTATGCAACAAAGAACAACGGCGGCGTGATCTTATTAAGTTCGCATCGAGCAGCGACCATAACTGACTAACGTCTGGACCGTCCGACAGCGTCTCGCACAAGGCTAACGCCAAACTTTCTCTCTCTTGAAAAGCTAAGCTGCTTTATGCAAACCGCATGCATACATACGTCGATGCATACGCACGGCTACGAGTCATCGATCCAAACTTGAACGGAACTACACGAACACTACATGCTGTGGCTGTTGTTATTGCGGGCTGTTGGTTTTTTTTATTTTCTGTCTCTCAGCCACATTGAGACAGCGGCCGATAGCAAAGCGTAAAGAGAGCTTAACGTAAGTTCCAAGAGGAATCAAGATGCCGCTGCTAGACAGCTAGGTAGTAGAAGTCGTAGTAATAAGCCTTACGAGGGAGACGAGAATGGTAGACGAAGGCACTTACAATAAGGAAAGTAGTGAGAGATCTCGTATCGAACTACCCCGCACATAACAGATGCAGACAACGATCAAGTCGAAAAGTTGCGGTTGACCGCAACAAAGTATGCTTCCCCCCACTACACCCCACCCCCCGACCCCCCATTCACCTTAAATAATCGCTGATGCAGGGGACTCCTGTCGTTTTTTGTTATTGGAGGTTTTGGGAACACTTGATGCACATACGTTACGAGTATCTAGCGTGACTAGCGAGCGACTCGGAAACCCACCAACCCATATTCCTTCCCACCCTCCCAGCGGTGTGTGTATGCTTTGGCATTAGTTTGAAGTGATGCGGCCCTCTGCGTCCTGCAAACATCAACTACAACAGCAAAATCAGCAGCAGCAGCAGGCGCCGCCGCGGTGTAGGACAAACCGACATCGGGACGGAATTTCCTTGGAAAACGAGACCAAAGCTTTATTCCTTGTGCGATCTAGCACAACCAGCCTGCGGTTGGCTTACTGGCGGGCCTGGCCCCACTGTGGGTCGTTGCTGCTCAACCTCACTAGGCTGTGGCTTGTCGTCTCTCTCTCTCTCTATATATATCTGTTGACCGATCGTACAGAACAACTCGATGAGATGACGACGAAAACAGTCACAACGACAAGGGTACTCGATAAGTTGCGAGACATGAATATTTATGATAAAACGCCTCATGTGTATTCCGCTATCATATACACTGCCGCGTAAGCATACAGCCTGTTTTCTGCCTAGAAGTCAAGACCAACTACCGCAGCTGCAAAAGCATGTCCTATCTCTAGTGAACTGTGCAGGAAGTAATCCAACCAGGCCCCGTGATCAGGGGTTTTGATGCGAAGCACGCGACCGAAAAACTCCTGAGCATAGTGACTCTGCGTGTTTACTCGCTTATGCATTTGTCCTTATTAATATAAGAAAATAAACAACAAAAAGGATAAAAGTCAATATTGTGCAAAAATGCAATAGAGCATAAACACAATTGCACCGGCCACCTGACTCATTCAAGTTTGATACAAACACAGCAAACAAAACAGCGACAGTTGACAACGTCGCGACGGCTTAACTATAAGAGAAAATATTCTGCTATGCCATGTATAAGAAAAATTCTTCTTGCGCTGCGGATATAGCACATCTGGGACATTTGCGATATATATATATATATATTGACAGCCCGCCACCTAAAGCAACCCCGTTCACATGTGGACATCACAATTTGACACGATCTGGACATGTTTTGACACGTTTCTCTTAAAGCGTTAATACGTTACCACGTTCACATTCAAAATCACAAACGCAGCCTGTTATACGTGTAGTGTCAGGCAACGCCGGCAACATTGCGCTCAGATTATTTTGCGCTACCGCCACCCGATGTTCAAGATTTATCTAAAGAATAGCCACACTAAAAGTTATATATATGAACGTGCGTGCACAGCACGACGCTTCGCAAGCAGAGCTTTTTCTTCCGTGGAGCTCGTTTTCGGAGACCGCCTCGTAAGAAATGATAATAAGCTAATCGAGTGATCCGCCTACCTTAGACGAGCCAACGGCACTTAAATATGAGTAACGTTTACAACAGAGACGGCCTGTCGTATAGCACCTGTCTGAATCTGGCAATTCACCTTTCGATACGCAAAAACATTCGAAAACAAACTCCCACGTCAACAACAATAAACAATGAGTGTATAAAAGCTCCCACTTTAAGACTAGTTAAGCTACGCACGTCTGCTTAGCTGCTCATATATATATATATATATATATATATATATATATATATATATATATATATACGTAAATTTGAACAATTATTACCCTGTACTATTACTGCATAAAGACAACCTGGTATCAACAATGGTACGACAAAATAAGCTACCACAAATCAAATAACTATATATATATATATAATTTTTTTTTAAGGCGAGCACTGCGGAGTGTGCAAACGTATTGTAAATGATTAATAAATCATCACAATATTTCCTATATATATAAATGCATGCTTGTATTTACTCGTATAAATACGCATATATGTCCATGTGTATATATATATATATATACATTCATCTTAAATATGAAACATCGTAGGTGGAAATTACGCACGCGTCTAAAGACGTAAAAGTCGCCCCCGTCAGACTGCTGTCGCGTGTCGTCCCGCACCGTCGCAAGTGCATAACGGGGAAGGCAAAGGGGGCGAAGCCTCGCTTGCTCGTGACCTTTTACTCACGAGTTGTTACGCCTTGTTGTCTCTGGCAGCAACGGCATAAGGTCTGACGAAAGGTCACGTCACGGACTGTCCACGCAACGACGACGCCACTAAGCTCAAAAGGCATTGCAGACGACGAGAAACGACAAATCGAGGCAAACCTTTATTCCTCACAGTTGGCCGTCATCATTCCCTGCTTCGCACAGTCCGGCCGGTAGAGATTAACGTTCGGTAGATTTGCCGGCAAAATGACAAAGGCGTTCGTATGTGCGCCGATCACAGGCCGCTGTATGGTGGCTCACAAGGTACGTATCGTGACCGGTACGCACAAGTCCTTCAGTCTGCGTCGTATCAAAATCGATTTCCTTGCTCACACCCACGTGTCATCGAGATGAAAATTGAGGTTCCATGTCATGTCCAAAGACGCTATTGCTGGGAAATTCGTTCTATCGTACTTATTCAAGTGCTTGGCAGAGAAAAATTCTGCGGGTCACGTTAGCCTTCTCGCCTGTCTCGCACACGACACACCTGGTATCGGGAACCCTGCCTATCTTATGCAGGTTCTTTTGGAAGCACCCGTGACCCCCTTTAATGCCTACAGCTGCGTGACGCTTGGTCGCCATGTAGGACCGGCGAACACGAAAATAGACTACGTTACTGAGACGAGAAGTCTTCTCTTGGCGTCCGTTGGTCCGCGTGTCCTCGACAGAATATTGGTCAGCTGTTCGCCGGTTTTTCTGCCTTTCGTTAACCTCATGCAATATGCACGTTACCCGAGTCTATTGTTACACCAATATACTGGGCGGACTTGTTGATCTTTATGCTCACGCCATTCAGTGCTGAGGGGATGCCTCCGTGCCTCCTTCGTCCCGTAAGAAGCACTTCCTCGCTCGCTTCGCGCACTAGCTCAAGCTCGTACCCTGCCATCTACTCCTTCACCATATTACTACTACCACTACTTGTCTTCTTCCTTGTAGTGTAACCTGTGTGATGAACCTAATGGCTCGGCCTTCCGCGTAAGCAATCGTTTGAACGCCTTCCAGTCTGCAGAGTCTTAATACGTCGTCGTATGCGGTATTTCGGAGCGGAAAACGGTTAAACTAGTATGGACGCCGGCGGTTATGGCAAACTCTGTGCTCCCGTGGATGATTGACCCCGTGGGTCAGAAGGCCTTGAAGATACAGGGCAGCTATTCTTTAAGGCCTCCTGGCTTCAAACCTCCATTGATGATTGATTGTTCTTTCTTTGTTTTTCGGCCTCCTGTAGACTTAGGTCGATGACCTTTTCCGTCGACAATCTCTTGCAGAAGCCAAATTGCTTACTCGAGGTGTTTCTTTTCCGGCTTATTAGCCTCGTAGTTAGTCTCATAATAAGGATCGTTTCCAATACCTTCCTCATAAAAATTTCACTATACATACTGCGGAATACGCGCTAGCGTCAGTAGACAGCTTTCCTGGTTTTCATGCGAGGGCCAGAATAAATCCAATCTGGTCCACTGTCTGTTCAAATATTCCCCGTTGCTCTTGAAGAAAGAATTTTCTCGACTTCCGTGAAATGGTATCGAACGATGATGTTTACAAACACCTTGCCGTCAGCGCCGCCGCTTACGCCAAATGGCATAATTCGAAACAAACCTTCAAGTGACTCTTGTCGCATTATATATATATAGAGAGAGATATATATATATATATATAGAGAGAGAGAGAGAGAGAGAGAGAGAGAGAGATAGACAGAGAGAAAGGGGGGGGGGAGAGGGACGACGTTGAACAGTTTTTATTGACACTGTAGGTCGAATGTGTGCCAACAAAGTGTGCGCAAATCATCACCATCAAAAAGAAAAATAGGCATTAGACATATATCAGCCATTAAAAGGAAGATTCGAATAAAGTCGTTCACTAGTTCTAAGAATAGCAGCTTCTATTCATTGCTAATATTTGTTTACGGCATAGAATATTTCTACCTATATATGCATATCTTTGGCTTGATAGAGTGATAGGATTTACAAACACAGCGGTCAAAATGACAGCTAAGTAAGACAAGCGTCAATTTAAGTATATCTTAGCTCAAAAATGCATTTACACCAGAGATCTTACATCAATATTAAGATTCTAGACTCATCTTAGACTTACGCTTATAAATTATTGTTCAGTATATATATACAGTTTGTAAACTATCTAAAAATCTATCCACTATGGTAAGTGCGCAATATTCTCAAGCAGTAGGACTGTGGAAGCACCTAAAAATTACTATTCGTTGTATTAGTGCCCGAATCGGCAATCATTCCGATTGTCTCGTCCTATGTGCTGCATAGATAAAGACGTTTTTCCCATAAAATATTCTCGCTCAGCTGCGGCTGATTTGCGTAAGCGAGTCGTCAAGCCTGGTAACTGAGGTGGACCTGTTAATGGGAGCAAATAGGCATCGAAAAACTACTTGATGCAAGCAAAAATTACTACGGCCCTTTTTCCAGTGTGATTCCCCGTGATGTGCGCGAATTATGCGTAGTGCGCGCATCTTTCTCGCAAATAGAAAGTTGGTCAGATGCGTAATTGATCTCTCTATAGTAATATTCCCTAGGTTCACTATATGTATATCATGAGAGACAAGACATACGATATAAATTATATAGCAACGATTTATTATTGTCATACTATTGTAGTCTATTCGAGGACCGTAATGACTAAGTGATTTCGAATATATGAGTCCAACTGATTCCGGACCGACTAGTTAACGCCCTGTACATAGCCGCTCTGGACTACCAGTCGGGACACATGCTGCCTTAGCTTAATAGGAATAATAAACTGAGGGTAAGAGTATATGCTCGCTAAAGATAAAACTTTAGGCAAAATAATAGAATGGTCACGTACCAGCCAACTCACGAACAAGTGGAGTTCGACTATGTCTAGACCTACCTTGAAGCAATTTCCTACACGGCCATAGCGAAGAGGTTTTCAGCTTGATGATAGTACTACCTACAAGTCATTGAAGGTCATTTACAACTCATCAAGAGCGAGAGATAAGGGTTTCAGAAGTTTGTTTCGCGACAACTACAAAACATCTCTCAGTCCCGCCTACCCATGTCGGATCGTTCCCTGAAAGTTAATTTTACGCCTAATTACGATAAACGGCACATCGATCAATAAACAGCAAAAACAACAATATATGCAAATTGGAAGAGATTACTCCCGTAAACGTGCATCCAATATTAATCTAAGGACGAAGGCTGTATTTGACTGTATTGCTTTGCTTGTGCACAAAAAAATAGGAATCCATACTTAACCCCTACGCGCTCTATCATCGGGATTAAACCAGTGACTTGACAAACTTGTATGACGCGTACAAGCCGGCTCGATTTAGCGAAAAATCTTTATCTAAAGTAGTTAGTCAGTAAATATGCTACTCTTTATTTTGAACACGGAAGCCCTATGACGATCTTACTTTGGAGTTTCTAAGAACAATAATGCAAGTACGTCTGATCACATTAGTCAACCTCAAATACTCTACAAGCAGTTCCGCATCGACGTGGTTCCGCAAACATCTCAATAAGCCAAACAGAGTAGAACGCGCTTTTATTTTCGAGCCTCCGATGCTTTAGATAAAGATTGTCTTGCCAATTGAAAACTATGCATCTCCCGTATGGAGACCAAATTCGAAGTTATATATGGAGTAACAAACGAAAGATGAACACAAGGAAAGAAAAAGTTCCAACGAAAAAGTACCATCAAGTACAGTGTACCTCCAACGCAGATAGAGCAACCACAGATTATCCAAGCCTTCTAGAAAATGTATTTTCTGACTGAAGGAAAAGCTAAAACAAACTGACGTAACATGACGCTGAGCATGTTTTGGATCATACACATTTCAGCATGAAGGGTGGTGTTTCTCATTGCTACCAAGCGTGTTTTCACCAAATTGTTACCTATGAGAGTTACTTGATATAATTTGTAAATTTTATAACAAATTTTGCACTGTGCATACACATTTATAAAAGGGCAACAACTCCCATATAATTAAACATTCTCGGCATCTACGCATTCGTTACTCTGTCTGAAATCTCTCTCTCTCAATATATATATATATATATATATATATATAGAGGAACGTCTGAATGAAAACGACAATACCGAGGCTATTGCCCATTGAAGCAAAGCATGCCTTTGTTACTCACCCAGCAGGACGCCAATTAGCAGCCGTAACGCCGCTGGCGTGCAGTTGAGAGCCTCGGCGGCGGTCTCCATGATTGTCATCACGGAATGACTGTCACGTTTCGATGAGGCCGGATATGGTCCGAAGTTGGCCTGTTCATGCACAACCCGCCCAACGAACGAGGAACGGGTGTCCAGTATCTAGACGAAGACTATTGCTTGATGATCTTCATTCACTACTGGCGATTCGTGGCGGCGATACGATTTCTGCACCGCACGCCGTCTCTCACCCGTCTTGTAGTGCTGCTCTCCAGTGCTGCTGCTGCAAAATACGAGTAATTTCTGAAAGCGTTCGCGTTTGTTGGTCGGTTCTCGTTGGTTTCTGCGCCAGAACCGATGCGCGCGCGTTTTCACTCAACGGCTCCACCCGTCGTCGTGGCTGTCGTGGAGCTGTGTGGAGAAGACGATTCGGTCTACGACGAAAGACGAACGAACAGGCGACAGATGACCGGACCCGCTCCGATCCGTTTTCGTCGTTCCGGGAAGCCTGTCGTGCGTAGATCGTGGTGGTCGTCGTCGTTGTCGTCGTTGATGCCCTCTTTGTTGCTTCCTTTGTTATGAAAGGATGCTCTTGAAGTCCTCCACGGCCAAAGCACATACACAAACGCACACACTCTCGCGCGCACTCTCGAAACCTGACTTGACTTGACGTCTTCCTTCAACCAAGGAGTGCTTGTGCTCATCCGCCTGGTGACTCCACACTCCGACGTAGTCGCCACGACAGTGCCGCTGGATGAGAGGGCCGGCCTTAAGTAGACGACACTATACACATCTATTTCCTTGCTTCCTCTCTTTGTGTAGTAAGTGTTTGCTCTGTGAGGTCCAGAAGATAATCAGGGCAACAACAGCATCATCATTGACAGACGACGGGCTAATGATGATGATGATGATGATGCTACTGGTGGTGGTGGTGGTGATGATAGTAATGATGACGGCGACGACGACAACGAACCACCGACAACAAATAACTCAGTCACACACCAACTGAACCGACACCATGGTACGGCAGTTGCCTTTAGGTTTTGTCATTGTTGTTGTCGTTGTTGCCAAACGGTAGCAACAAACCACAGCTGCTCTCTCTCGCTCGCTCGCTCTCTCTCTTTCTTATTTTCGACCACGTCATGCAACCATTCCGGCTGGCAATTGCCGTTTCCTAGTGCTGCATCTGCATTGGTCCACGGATTAGTCCTGCAGGTGCTGTTGTGGTTGTTGTCGTTGTGAGCTCCAGCTGCAACAACAAAAATAGCAACAACAACAACAACAACAACAACAACAAGAACATAAACAACAACACTGATCACAATCAAACGAATAACGCTAACGACAACGACCGCATACAGGTAGGTACACATCTGCCATGTGATGTCATTTAGCTGAAGATAAATTCTGAATAATAAGCTATCATGCGGTTAACTCCTCTGTATATGAACTAGTGGGTAAGTATACAAGTTGGTCACTCTCTCTCCCTCTCTCTCTCTCCTTCTCGTTTGCCTACCAGTCATGTAATCTATCTAGCTGCCTAAGAACGCACACAGCAAACTACCGGCATTCCACTTCGACAAGCGACAAATTAAGACCAAATTAATAATTCATCGATTAATGGATGCTAGTTGCCGCTGTTGTGTGGTGTTGTTGTTGCTTATTATTGATCAATTCTGCCATTGTCAATGTCGCCGATGTCGACAGTACGCATCAACGTCGTTCACTTGATTTTGCAGAGTCGCTGAGAAGTTGCATGAATCGAACGGGTGGGGGTGATTAATGAATGATGAATCGATTAATTGTTCGCCACCACGTCATCAATCGATTGATTACCTGCTCGGCAAACATAGTTAGTTACTACAGTACTATAGTAGTAGTAGTAGCAGTTACAATGTGGACAGAACGTGGATGGATTAGCGCGCTTCCGCTGCTGCACTCGACCGATGCGGGTCGCACAGCAGCACCCAATCCAAAGAAGCGCGTTAACAAATGATCGTAAACACGTCGACAGCCATTCTTACAGATCGATATCCCACCACCATTACGATACACGCACTGTATTCGATTTTTTTTTTGCTTTGCGCTTCTCTTCCCTCAGCAGTCCCTTGTCCTTCTTTTCTCGCTAAATCGATCATTAGCTCTCTCTCTCTCTCTCCTCAGATACTGCAACGATTGTTGCTGTTGTAGTGGTTGTTGTTGCTGCTATTGTCATTCTTGTACTCTTGCCACTGACACCGCAATTGTAATTTTTTCATTGTTGTTGATGCTGCTGCCAGGACTGTGACTAGTTTCGCCACTTAACGTACCCGGCAACGATCACAACGACAGCAATAACAACAACAACAACAGCAACAATAACAACAGCTCACACGTCGACGGCGACCGCAAGTAGCACAGAAACTAAACACACATCAAGATATATACACACACACACTTCCCATCTACACGATACATCATACATCGAACATACAGCAGCTACGGTGGACACCTGCACACCTACATATACCACCACCATCCCCCAACCCCGCCGTAAGTGACCGCCGGTGGAAACAAGTCATGGGGGTTGTCGTAAAACCCCAGAACCAACTGGTGTTGTTGTTGTTGTTGTTGCTGATGCGGCTAGCTTCTCCTGCTGTTGCCTCCCGATCATTGACTATCTACCACCGTCTTAGACAGATAGAGGAGCACCACTAGAAGAAGGAACAAATTGAGAAGGTCCTTCGAAAAAGCCTAAAGCAGATCATGGAAATCATGAAAAAGCAGGTGGTGAAAACGTAGAAACACGCCGTCGTCGTCGGCGCCGCTGCCTCCGCCACCCCCGACTCGAACTAGACGTGTTCCTTCCTGTATAGAGTGCTGTTCGTAGAAGTGAGCCCGGTAGCTAATGCAAATAGCCTCATGGAACTCACGGTTTTCGAGGCGGGATGACGTGTCATCCCCCCCCCCCCACTAAAACACCCTGCTACCCCCATGCCCCCGCTGGTCCTGCCGCTAACAGCGATCGATGATGATGATGATGAAGATGGTTACGATGACGACAATGGAGGTAACGCTTCAGTGCTAACCTGCAGTTCCGCTATGCTTGCTGTAGTGCCTCCTGTTGTTGTGAATGTTCTGGTTCCAATCTGGTGTTTGTGGTGGTGGCGGTGGTGGTGCTGTTTGATCTGTAGTTGTTATAGTTCCTCAGCGAAGTCGTCGTCGCTCGCTGACGTCGGCACTGCTGTTTCTAAAGCGTGGCGCTACCATCAGCAACTACAGCACCTCATCAGTAGTAGCAGCAGCAGCAGCAGCAACAACAACAACAACACCTCATCAACATGACCAACAACAACAACAACACCACCTCATCAGCAACAACAACGACACATCCTCTGCAAAATCAATCACAGAGCCGACGACCACGACACCACCACCACCCCCCCACGGTCGTCACCTTCCGGCGGCAGAAGCAGGCGGCCCTGTTCAGTGTACTGTTCTTCTTCTTCCCGCGCTGTCGTTGTTGACGGCCGGTCAGGGTCGATCCACGACGACGACGACATCAACAGCAACAACAGCAACAATAGCTATTACAGCCGCAACAACAACAGCAACAACAACAACAGCAACAATAGCTACTACAGCCGCAACAACAACAGCAGCAACAATAGCTACTACAGCCGCAACAACAATAGCTGTTACAGCCGCAACAACAACAGCAACAATAGCTATTACAGCCACAACAACAACAATAACAACAGCGACAGCAACAACAACAACAGCGACAGCAACAACAACAACAACAGCAGCTAGTAACAATAGCCACACCAACGAGCACGACTCCCCAACGGAACGTGTGTGCACACCTGGCCGTGCCCGGACGCCTCTGCGTTGTCGTGCCGAGAGCCAACTGCCGGCGGCGAGGCGGTGGGTCGGTCACACAGCTCGGCCAGCGACACGGCACGGCATAGGCAGCGTTTCCCTTTCCTTCTCCTTCTTCTTCTTTTTCGTCTTCTTCGCCTAGTCGAACACCACAATCATCGGCATCATCACCATGACCACCACCACCACCACCACCGTCAAGTACGGGGCCCGCCACAACGACGGACAAAACGAAGACGACATCCAAATCGATGCATGTTGATGATAATGACCCACGACGTCGTCGTCGTCGTCGTGACTACACTGCTGGACGACCCACGACGACATCGACAACAACAACACTCTTTCCCCGCACCCTTGCTTTACCTCCTCAGACGCGTTCCGCTCGAAAATCCCTCCTCTATTGGTCTGCCTACCTCTTTGCTCTCTCCCCCTCTCTCTCTCTCTCGCCCCCTCTCTATGTCAATCCTCGTAGAGTTTCACGAATCGCTTCTTATCTTTTCTCGCTCTGCCACTGCTCTGGCTATTATATATTTATCGTCTATCCAAGCACCGTCACCGTCACCACCACCACCAACATAAGTACCGCCGCCGCCGCGGCCGCCACCACCAACACCACTACTACTAGTACTACGGGATGGAAACCTTCTAAAGTTTGTTTCGGTTTTTCACTCGCACCAGCCTCTCTCTATTCGAGCCGTCGAGTCTCGTCTCGTCTCGTCACCCCTCTCGAAGTGGATCGAACCTCTCTTGTTATCTTGCCAAGTTCTCTGACAGACGATGTGATTTTGTGAGCGTCGCGGCTGCTTGCGCATGAACTCACTATTATATCTATACACAGTAGCCGCCGTAGTAGTAGTAGTAGTAATAGTAATACTAGGTATTAATAAATAACGATTTCTTCTTCCATTAATCGAATAGTATATCTATATATATATATATATATATATATATATATATACACACTTGCTTAGTTCCATTATGTTGCGTTTAAATATATCAATCCGAGGCTCTTTCTCTTCCTGCCAGCGACAACTCTCTTTCTCTCTCCCGCGCGCGCGCGCGCGTGAATAGAAGACACTGAAAACCGCGCATCCGCGCGGTTTCCTCTCCGCCCTTGCTTTTGTTTGCTTTCCGTCTCTCTGTCTCAATATCTCTCTCTCTACAATTGTCTGTGTGTAATGTGGTCCTTATTCCTCTCTATTCACTTTGTTCCTAGATTTTATTTAAATTCCTCCTTCCGTATGTTAGCGTTACGAGGCACGCCAATTCAATATCGGACATTTAACAACGAAACGAACCAACGGAACGGACGCCGGTGTGAGCAACGGCTGACAACCACCACCACCGAGTGTCAATCGGACGCACCACGCCGTTAACAACACGCCGGCAACGACTACAGCAGCGGAAATGCGCCACGATAGAGCATTGCACCTACACACCTATGGCCTGTAACTACCGTTGCACACTAGTATGAGAGCGAGAAAGGCCCAATAGTTCGATTACAGAGTAGTCGCTTCCCGACCTTCCCGGCCGGGAAGTCCGCATTCTATAGCGCGCCGCACACACTATCCGACCAACCGTAGCAGTAGCACGAGCCGAAACAGCTGTAGTAACAATTGAAGCGGTCTGCATTGCAGCAAACTAGATAGATAGATAGATAGATAATGCACCTGGACGCGGTGAACCTTGCTGGCGACCTAACCAGCTGGCTGTCTATCTTGGTCTGATGATGACTGCCGCATCCGTCAGGCAACAAACGAGAAGTCTTTTGATAGAGATCTATCTACCTGACGTGGAGCGGCACGGCGCGCTGGCGGGCTGTCTGGCCTGGCGGCCCGACCTGAGGCCCGACCTCTCCTGCAGAGCTGCGAGGGCGCGCGACGTCAACATGAACAAAAGGCCACCACTGCAACGACCGATGGTTGTCGTAGTAGTAGTAGTAGTAGTAGCAGTAGGCGCCCCGGCACTGGGCAGCCGCCAATTTCCCCACAACAAAAGTGGCGGCGGCCGCGGCGGCGGCGGCAACAACAACAGCAGTTGTTGGTCATTCGGCCTTGACAACTCTTTAATACCTACATGCGACTTCGTAAGCTCACCCTCGCCTTCATCTCATCTCCCTACTCACATCCTCGCCACCGCCGAAATAGCCGTCGGTTGTAATAGCGTCTGCTCTCGATACAGACGATAACGCCAAGCAGACGACAA
This sequence comes from Dermanyssus gallinae, assembly GCA_003439945.1. Taxonomy (NCBI): domain Eukaryota; kingdom Metazoa; phylum Arthropoda; class Arachnida; order Mesostigmata; family Dermanyssidae; genus Dermanyssus; species Dermanyssus gallinae. The sequence goes on from QVRM01000887.1 coordinate 433,292, forward strand.
CGCCGAGCAGAAGACGAACTCTTGTTTACATTCTTAGCAGACGACATATGAGCCCGATTTTCGATTGTTTGAAAAGTGTTGATGGGAGGGCATCCTATTTCGCTCTCTCTCCCTTTCTCTCTCGCTCTTTCTGGAAGCTGTGTCCCTCTCATATACAACAACTTTTGCTCACGTTTCTCTTCGCTGGTCGGCAACATATAATCTGCTCGCGAGCTGTATTGTATAAATGTAGAAAATCGCTTCAAGTTCTGAGCACTTGTTTCCAGTCAGACTGATAAATTAATGATACGCGTATTGCAAAGGCATAACAATACAGTTATACATATTGCAATGTGTATTACAAAATGAAAAATATAGTATGTATGGCGTATTTAGTAGATATATATATATATATATATATATATATATATATATATATATATATATATATATATATTTGTCGGAATAATCTGCAAACCAGCAGGTTAAATTTGTACATCTATAAAAGTGCAAACAAGTTTTAGGCTGTAGTGTAAAAAAAACGCACCTATTAAATCCTAGCCATTACACACCATGTGCTTTCTAATGGCAGCCTCGTAAACACTCGTGTATAGATTAAAATGACCTTAAAAAATCTATATTGCCAAACAGTTCACGTAACGAATGACAATAACATATAAAACTGATTCATGCCTTCAATTATCTACACGGGGGCAACTAGAAACTATCCTCAATACATACAATGCATAAAACCCAATTGCGTTCTTTAATTTGAATTTAAAATATTATCCTAATGACTGGAAGCAGCTTGCTTTTCAGGATGGATCACCATCATCACATTTATTTCACTCACAAGCAAAAGAGAGAGATATTTACACTCCCGCCGCCAACGGAGGTTATGTGTTGGCATATGGTAGGAGCGCCGCCGACCCGAATTGACAGGCCAGCAAGTCCCCCTCCCTCCCCCCATCGAGGTTCGGCAAGAGGGTACCACACTATTCCTACCCGACGATTAGACGCGACTCCGCGTTACACCCCAGAATAAGCTCACCACCCCCCCGAAGAGTGGCTCAGCCCAAGTATGTATATAACATTGACACTTATACCGTTGTCAGCTGTTCTCGGCATGTTATTTACAAGAGGCCGTGCAGTGATCTCTTCGCTAGAGCCAGGAAGGCAGACGCATGATACTTTGTACATAGCCGACAGACGCACTCCGTGTACTCCTCGTGGAAGTTTGTATTCAAGCAGATCAGGTGATGATAGCCATGTATGTGTCCGATACAGACGTGGCGAGTGTCACATGCAAGACCAGACCAGAGGTGAGAGGCACTGAAATATCCAGTTCTCCAATCTTTCGTCGGACTTGTTCAACTTTATTTTCCCATTTAAAAATGAGGTTTTCGAATGGGATTGTACGCAGCGCCTTCAATCTCAATCGCATTATTTCAACAACCGGTGCACAGCTTGACATTAGGTACACAAAGCGGCTCCTTGTCCGCATTGTCAAGCACTGAAAACACCTTTCGTGCGAACCAACGTTTGCCCGATTGAGGTGAGGTCCTCATACTCTGTCAAGACCACACATCAGCCTTGGGGCAATCTTGAGGTAGAAGGGTGCCACTGCTGTCGGGACGGACAGTCGCCGCACGTCGCCGATTTCTCCACATGGAGAGACTAAGGCTGTGCGCACTGTCTCGACGATGTGCGCATTGAAGGTCGTCCCGGAATAATGGAGCTAAAGCTCCAGATACCGGAAAGAGTTGACGAATCCTAAAGATTGGCCGTTGAAACGTATATACGTCTTTAGCAGCCAATCGACCTCCTCTTCTGAATTTCACAACCTTAGTCTTTGGCGTTTATCTCCAGCCCCTTTGAGAAGTGATACGCATGATGGCACCCAGATTGTAATGAGCGACTGTTATGTCATCTGCGTACAACACAACTACGGCCTTCTGGAAATTCTGTCGAATATGGCAGACAAAATCGGCAATCTGAGAAGTAAGACGCAGCTCAGTAGGGTCCCTTTCGGGGTTCCCATTTTTTGCTCTACCCGCAACACTTCCTGCTCATCCTGTACCAGTAAGCTGTCCTCACCCAAGGACAGCTTTGGTGCTTCGAAATTGCGCTCAGAAGAGAGCCACCAACCCCAGCGCGTCGGAATAACTTCAACAGGAGATCTCGAGGTGTTTTGTCGTAGGTTTTGACGCAGTCTATAAAGACTGCATAAAATGGACTCCGGGTTTCGCCACAGTTCATTCTAGCTCTGACTGAAGCAGATAAAATGCATCACGAGTCTCTCGAGCCCTCCGGAAGCCGGCGGAAGGGTTTGGTCGACCACGCACTCAACCTGTTTTATAGTCAACCTACAGAGGATCTCCTTTAGCGTCCTCTCAGACGCTATACGGTGGTATAAGTTGGGTCACGTCTGTCATCGCCATGTTTGCTCTCAAATTGTACAGAAAGCCTGGCGACATGCCAGGTTTCTGGCACTTGTTCATTTTTTGAAGGTATTATGTATGAAGCTACCTCTATGTCTTGCTTATACTGCTGCCATGGCTCAGCGTCAAGATTAAAAACATGGCTATTCACGAATTCCTACAGTATGGGGCGTACAATTCCGTCCTACCTTAACATAACATAAAAAATCGTATTACATTAGGGCGTTTTACACGTTTTAAAATAGTAGTAGTACAAACACACCTTATGCTACCAAAACATAGGTGCACTTCACCCTTAAGTTGAGCTCAGGGTTGTTCGTAAAGCGAGTGTCTTACCGCGTGTCGGATAGAAGATGATATTGGCACACTGTTTCTGTTTTGTAGTCATTTTTTTAAAAGAGTATATACGAAGAACGCAAAAATTTAAGTCGGGGGACACACGAAGCAGGCCGCTCTAACCCGTTGTCTTTGCCTGATGCAGAAAGTCTGCAATAATGATACCGTAGTTGTCTAAAGCTTCTTGAATCTCTCTGTTCAGTCATTCGCAACAAGATTCACCATATACTACACTTTACAGATAAGCTTGTTTACTTCGTCATAAAATTTGTAGTGAAAATCATTGGCTTAACATGACAATACGTAATCGATTCTTGCCGTTAAAGTGTTCCCTAAATTCGTTGCACATAATTATATGATGATACCTACAATCCCAATGTCCGCAGAAGCTTTATACGCAATTATCTATGCAAAAACTGTTTGGCCTCATGGTAGTGTATGTGGTGATTGAATCCATGCTACGTGGTCCGATAAATTAGAGTACGGTTTTTTTGTGGATTCCGTTGCGAAATACTGTTTGGATTGATATACGCAGTCTAATACATGCGACAAAAAATCATAGCACTAATGAAGAACAATCTCTTGCTTTCGAATAAAACAACAAATAAATGCATTTATTTTTAGCTTTTGAGATATTACAAAAACGTTACCGAACACATAAATAATTTGCTTTTCAGGCAAAAACAACTTCCGTATTTGTAAGCAAAACTATGCATATACATATACACAAACAATGGGACGCCAGGAGAGATAGTACAACAGTTTGGACGCTTTTAGCGGATTTGACATTATAGCTACATCTGACCAGGGCCAACCTCATTGAGAAAGCGTGAATCCCCAACGGCTGTTATAAAGGGATAGTTGAGGCGGTAGGCAAAGATGAGATAGCCCACAAGCCCGATAGCCGCACCCATCCAAAGGACTGGCGAGAACACGTAATACCAGACGGGAACGAGCACAAGGCTCCTCGTTGTGGGATTGTCGACACCGGCCAGCCAGGAATAGGGAATGCATTCGGCCAGCGTTCGGTTGCCGGTAGGCAAGCAGAGCACGTTCGGCTGTGTACCGTAGACGGCGAAGAACATCAATGCCTGACCTGCGCTCAGCGGTGACATCAGCGTCATGGCCATCCAGAGCTGGCGCATCGGATGCCGACCAGTGTCGATCGCTGCTTGTATAGGGAATAGGCGGCAGGGTATAACGGCTGTAGCCACGACGACCAGCAGAAGCAGGTAGAGGGCGATACGCAACCGTCCAGCTGGCAGCTTGCCCTGATCCGAGACGACGGCCAGGAAGAACCCGAGTCGGGCAAAGTTCAGCGCTGTGAGGAGGGCGGTCAGCACGAAGAGGAACGGCGCCCATGCGGTTGTCGTTGTCTGGTTAAACACTCCTTCGCCGGGAAGATTGCGCTGGCCTGTCACGAGAAAGACGAACGTGGACACGGCGCATGTACAGAGACAAGTAATGATTGTGTTCATCGACGACAGGCCCCACAGGGCGTCGCCTAGCCGATACGAGGCGTTACGCCATTCGCGAGCTATCACGCGAAGAGCGGGCTGGCTCGAACGAAACTCCAACAGGAATGCCTGGGCGGCCACAAACACTTGCAAGTAGAAGTAGAGGTTTAGATCGAACAGAGGTTGTTGTTCGTCGCTTAGTCGATCTCTTTTACTGGCCAGCGTCGCGCAGAGGCATGTGAAGACAACGTTACTCAAAATAGGAGCGGTGACCAGGGAAGGATCGTTAACCAGGGCGCTCATTACGATTTCAGAGAAGATAGCTGAGCCATCTCCTTTCAGCCGATCGAGTCGCGAGAGACTGGCAAGCGTTCGAACCCTGTCTTTGGCCCTCGGGGACCTCGCCTTATCCGGTACTGTTCTCTGAATCCTGCCGGATTTCGTCTCCTTCAGCGACACAACGGCTGGATTTGACATCCGGCCCTGAATCAACGGCGAACCGCCGCGCTTGAAGAGATAGAATCGATCAACTACCGTAAAGAGCAGCTCAGCATGTATGCTCGAGTATAACACAATGGCACACCCTTCCTCTCGAAGATTTTTCAGCTTATCGATAATAAGTCTTACTTGTCCGTAAGTGAGTCCTAGCAAGGGATCATCAAGAAGAACAATCTTTCGCGCACAGCTAAGAGCGAGGTTAAGCGTAAGGAAATTTCTTTCGTGTTCTGGCAGATCGCGTACCTTAACATCCTGAAACGGGAGACTTGGAAGGAGCGTTCGGCCAATCGTCTCTTGTATTTGGGTGAACGAAACGTCTTCAGAGCTTTGCGCCCGTATTATGTAACTACCAATTGAGTCTTTAAGCGACAGGTGCTGAAACAGCAGCTCCGAATTATCTCTGTCGCCGAAAGTTCGAAGTAGCACGGTCATGTTCTGGAGGCCCTCGGTGCCTCCGCGGAGAAGTTGACCCGAGTCCGGGTTGATTTCGCCCGCCAGAATACGCAGCAAAGCCAATGGCGGGGCCCTTGTCGGTCCCGAAAGTAACACAATGCTCTTTACGCTGGCGTGGCCAGACACGTCGCGAAGCAGCGTTGGCTGGTCTTCCGTGCCCCCAGGGTCGTCCTTAGCTTTATGGTACAATCTTAACGAACTCCACACGAGGCGTACTGCATCTTCCGGGGGCGCGTCGTCTTGGGATACTTTTTCCTTATCTACAGTCATACTCGAAGACAGCTCATCAGAACCTGACGATGTCGAAGAGCTGTCACTGCTTTCTTCGGAGTGCCACAGTATCTTCATGGAATTGATCCACTCGGGAACTGCAAAATCTTGCCGTCACATTCGTTTTCGCTTGCTAATAGAGAGATCGACACGCGATCGAGTCGCAAATATTGAGAATTTCTTTTCTGTTTCGTCTGCGACTCTTCGTAGAATCGCAGGAAAGGAATTAGACAATATGTATTACGTACTTCTCTATCTACTAACGTCTAATTCGAGTTTATAAATCAAGAGATTGCATCGTTGTGCGTGACGTACCGCTATTGACTCTAAGACGCATATCATCAGAGTCACCTAACCTGCTATCGCTGGTCAAAACGTTCCATACCGAATACATCGACGGCATCTAATGATATCTCTAAGTGTCTCACTCTCTTAATGTACATATTTACTACATGCACTTTGAGAAGTCCGCGATTTGACACCAGCGCTATGTAAGGTCGTCTACCTTGGCTTATTCTCACAGTTTCCATGACGGCCGCTATGTCGTTGAGCAGGTGCTGTATAACAGACGTCCTGATCGGCGGTTGCTAGTGTTTTTAGAATGCCGCGAAGCTAAGCCTCTCTAGGAAATATTCGCTTAGCGGCACTCGAAACGTCTTCAATGCGACTCATGGAACCACGTGCGAGTTTTGCGGGTGGGTGTATTTGGTAGTTTCATCAGCGCAGCCAATTTCATTTCATTTATTTAGAATGCACCCTGCACATACGCACATGATATATATAACAAACATGGTAAAAATGAATTATGAGTATTCTCGCTGAAGCTGTGAAAGCGACACGGATTCCGTACAATCAGTTAGGTGGTATAGGGGACATGGACCGCCACAACGACGGAATTTGCAGTCCTTCATGGGTTCATGAAACCCAGCAGACCGGCATAATAGACGATGAAATCCGTGAACACTGTAGCGAGTAGTGAGGTGACGACATGGCCGGAGAGATTCCTTCCAGGCCTGGTGAGTTATAGCTGGTGATAGATAAAACTCTCTGGGAATAAGAGACACTTTTTGAGAATACTCATGTCGAGACGTTTCCAGGGCGACTGTCTGCGGCAAATTAAAGCGGTCTACGAGTTCATCAATAAATTATATTGAACCCGCGAGCATGTATACTAATCTGTTGCGCGAATTTGACGGAAGGCCAAGTACTCGCTTCAAGAAAGCTGGCTTTACTCTCTATCCAACTGCCATAACTGCGAAGTGCTAAGATGTTTCCATGTCACTTGAATACCGTAAGCAGCTACAGATGCCACTTTGAGCGTGAATAACGTCATGGCCGTCTGAACGGACAATTGTGTTGGGTTTCTGATACCCGCTGCCGCGATAAGCGCTTTTCTTCAACGCTCAGTACATGTTGTGAAAAAGTTCTACAACGCTCAATTACATGTTGTGAAAAAGTCAGCGCAGCCAATGCTGGTGGCCTAACGTTCGAAAGAAACAGGATGTTAAAGTGTGGACATATCATCCCATCCGAGTGATCGACTGCCTTTTTCGGGATTGAGCGTCATGCCGTCGGACTGTCAGTTTTTTGGAGGTCTTGTCAGGCATAGAATTTGAGTCGGATCTAATGTTCCTACATTAAGAAACAATTTCCCCTACAGAAAGTATGATCTAGGTATAGCTTGGACTTTTTTCTGAGCTTACGCGACTAGACAAACTGTGTCTTTCTCAAAATGTACGCTACCCCAACACTTGTTAGGGAGAACCAGTTTTGAGCCAGCATTAGCCAAGGGAATAGCATTATCTAGCTTGGTGACGACAGAAACGTGTTATCAACCTAGTACATTTTGTCAATTTCAGTGGTCTAAGGGTGTAAGTAAGCATGAGACAACGGATGCAATATTAGCAAAACATGTACGATTTGTGTGGTAATTAATAAACATCTATTGAAAAAATCAAAAAGACATTATTTAGAACATTTCTCAAGCCGACACAAAACAGGATTGCGGAGAAGGATGAGCGTCCACTGAACACTAAACTGACTTGCGTTGTACTGCTTAATTGAGTGGTCGACTTCTTAATGAACTTTAATAATTGATATGTTTTTTATCGGAGCTGCCGGAAACAGGATATCAAGAGAGAGCGACGACTGTTCGAGAGGCCAGGTTTTTCTGCAGCAGCTTTTCTTTGATGTCCAATGAGAGAACGCCATAGTAATATTGACGTCAATAAGAGGAGAATTAGCGGATGGGTTACCGAAGGAAGTTCCAAGCAATTATAAGGAATCATCATAGCTGCTGAACTGCCTGCGTATCACCCGATGCTTGTAAAAATAGTTAATAAACTTATAAATATATTTTCTTTAAAAAAAATAGTTCTTTTCCTCCCCCGTCTGCTATGGGTTTGGTGTCGCTGTCTCTTTCCTCTTTTTCTACTATAAACGGCTGAACCTCTCTTCTCGTGTCTTCGATATGGGTACCGTTCTGGCCAGACGGTTTGGTTCTGCACGTTGCTATTATCTAAGACAAAGGAGTGTTTGAGTCGGTTTGCCTATCTACCACAAATTGTCGTAATGTGTTTATCATTACTAGGTATCTAATCAAGTTTTCAGTCTCTCCGTAAAGTAGATGAACAAGCGCTTGCCCAGTTGCCAAATGTTCGTATCGAGTTATAGGCGCCATTATTTCTGTCAGCTGTCCGAAAATATCCTCATCAGACTGACGCGTCGTTTTTATTTCGTCCAAGTTTTCTGGTCAATGCTTCGCCAGTTCGTTTGCCTAAAAATAGTGAGCTGGCGTCTTGCACTGTTGAATTCCAAAACTTCATGGACCCGTTGAGCTCCAGGTTTGTGACTGGGTACCGTTATCACCCGCCACAGGTTAGCTCGATCAAGTATTCCTTCACGCCCTGGTGTTGTTCTTTATCGACCATTGAGTACCGGCGTTGGACCGCACGCAGGACTTCCGCTGCACATAGAGGTATAGGTTCTATTAATGGACCGAAACTCGAAACACATATTTAGGTATTTAAAAGCCCGTAATACTAACCTAAGTTTAACTGTTTTCCTGAGCTCCGTCATTTCACGTACTGTCGTGTCACGAAATAAAGTAGAACATAATCTTGCTCAACCCGCAAGTATGGTGAAGATATTGCGTTGGTTGAATGAGACTGCTATAATCCACACAATGATGCGACAATCATACAGCTGGCCGCAATTCTTTTATTTCCAATCGTGCGCTCTAAAACATTACTTTTGGCACGCTTAGTATGTTTGCGTATTCGGTATCCTGCCTATGTCCCTAGTTTTCTGTAAACACCTTTTGTAGCTACAGTGATCATGCGTTTCTCGGTTATCGGCAAATACTAATTTGTCGTCCAGGTTAACTAATACACCTTTAATGCGCCAATCAACCTATCACTAACCATTATCTGGGAGGCGACATGCGTTGCTGCCAAGGCGCACTTATAAATTCGAAGCAATACAACGTAATGAATGCCGCCAACTCCACTTCCTCGACATAGATGCTAATTTGACTTTAGAGCGCTGATGTCGCATCTAGCTTAGATATCCGTTTGATTATGTGTCGTCCTACTAAGAGGCCTCCTAGGAAGGGTAGCGAAAGCACATCAGGTATATTGGCCTCTTTCCTACGTTTTTGCGAAACCGTACTGTCCCGTCGGGCTAATTCGACATTTCCTACGTTGGAGCGTTTACTTACGCAAGAACATTTTGTGGTCCTATGACTCCATTCCTTAGTTTCTGTAGTATCAGTGTATGGCACCAAAAGCGCTATTTATACTACCCTGCTTTAAAGTTTGTCACCTCCCCAATTTCAGACATTCTAAAACATGTGGCTCTTCGGCAAAAATGTGGCATAAGTAGCCAGTGCGCAATATTTATCTGGACTCTGGTGTGCGCGGTGGCAGGTTCGATACTCGATAAAATACCGGGTTTTGTGTGGGAGGTTGTTGGAAATGCATAATGACTAGTGTGGGACTCAGAAGCCCACTAAACCTGTATTCTTCCCCCTCCCCCAGACTGAGAATTGCATGGAATTTCTTCGACGAAAAAACCCGTTGGGCTCAACAAAAGGCCCATATAAAAGTGCACCATTTCTAAATAAAACCGAAAGGTTAAAACATTGGTGAAACTCAGTGTACCCCACAATCACAAAATGAAACAGATAGCTTTAAAGAGTCCTACATGACAAATGGCCTACATGTCGTCCGTTACTCTTCACAGTTCTATACTCCTGTCGTTATACGACGTCAGAGCTATCCTTGAGCCTTGAGGTCTATCTAGACACTTTTCATTACCGTTCTTCATGGCAAAAGTGGCCGCAACGCCTTTAAGAAATCAGACTGTTCCATCGTCAAGAGAAGTATGTCAATTATCACCTTTTAGTTACGGGGCAACGAGTAGCCAGCTAGCGAGTAACCTCATCGCTATATTGGTCCTAAAATACCCCACGAATTTCAAACCATGAGCTAACCAGTCACTAACCAGCTAAAAGGCTAGAGGGAAGACTGAAGCAAGGCACAATTTTGGGGGACAGATGCTGTCTTTGGCTGTGGGGTTCTTCTAATATGAGCGTCATAGGCTGTGCTAGTCTTTCTCCGACATCTCTTTTTAACTGTTCCGTACGGCTAATGGCCGTGTATGGCTGATTTTTTAGTCCACTCCGGCAGTCACGTTATCTAAATTGGAAACCATGAAAACCTATTTAAGTGTGGCCGGTCCAAGACTTGAACCCAGGCCTCCCGAATGCAAGGCGAAGGCTTTGCCACTAAACTATCTTGTTTGGTGAAACTATAGAGCATAAAACATCAGACGCTTCCATCTCCCGAACGCCTACGGATCGGCCCAATAGCATTTATGTACGCAGTACTCAATGGTACGTTATCGCAATTCTGTCTAGCAATTTCCTTCCAACCACGCTTAGCGCGCTAGTCCCCGAGACCATGCCGCCACTTATAGCGTCAGAGCTGGCCTTACTAAAATTAACTTCTGAGATTGCATGGCTAGCGATAAAAACAAATGTGGCAGCAAACTCTCCTCGGCATTTTGGGGTTGCCATAAAAGGAGGATTAGAAGCCACCGTATATGCTATGTGCGTAGTTTTGAACGCAGTGGGCCCGGTAAGAGTGCTAGGTAAAATATGATAAGATATATAGGAAAAGACATGTGCCATTTCGTCGAAGTGCAAAGAAAAGCTCGAAGACTCCTATTGATGGCGTGGCAGAACACAAGATCCCTTAAACCTCGCCTAGACGACAGATGTAGCCATAGAGTCAAAAAGCGATAGCCGACAGGCAGATCCACTAGGGCCAGCGTTGCGTTGGCATTTTTAATCTGGCTTCTAAAGTCTATAGAGCCTATTTAACGTGTGGTGCTCAGCTTATGCAATCTTGGGTGACTTCGAGGACATTGTGGTGGAAGCTCTGCATACGTTAAAGAACCGGAAAGAGTGACACTCAACGCTTCTAACTGTGAAGTGTTAGCTACAGAAGGCAGGCCATGAGAGAAACCCTACGTGTTCTTCGTGCGCAACGTGAAGTCCTTGTAGGAGTCTTCCCGTGTTTGACAGCCGTGCACCCGCAGCTGGCCCTGTGTCTGTGAAAACATAGTATTTGTTAACCAAGATTTAACTAGATAGTGCGAGCATCCTCGAGTTTCAAACATACCGAAAGCCTTGCAGCTTACTACGATACTACCAGAGTTTTTCTAAGCAAGACGTTGAACATCACTTAAGAAGAAAATGTATGAAAAAGAGCACGTCTTTCGGGGCCATTAGTCTGCGGGGGTATGAGAAGGGCCACCGCCTAGCCGCAGCCTGCTTTGCCGCATCATTTAATCGATTGGGTTCTCTGACAGAATCACTAGCTATTAATAATAATAACCCATCATACGCTCGATGGTGATAACCCATCATACGCTCGACGCTGGTAGAAGTGAGAAATGCGGGCCAGCGACAAGCTGCGCGTATAGGCGTCGTTTGTGCATGAGGTGGCTGACGCCCGCACTGGCTAGTGTACGATAGTCGAGGGCGTACGCGTCGGAGACAGTGACATAATAATAATATTAATAATAATAATAATTATTATTATTATTATTATTATTATTATTATTATTATTATTATTATATAATGTTACAATTGTGAGGTCTGAACGTATTATTGCAAATTCTTTAAATAATTGTTTCACTCCATATTATGATAATATATATATATATATATATATATATATATATATATATATATATATATTATCATAATATGGAGTGAAACAATTATTTAAAGAATTTGCAATAATACGTTCAGACCTCACAATTGTAACATTATATAATAATAATAATAATGATGATGATGATGATGATAAGAGAGTATTATGGCGTTGATGTTGTTGCTGCTCGTGAGGTTGTTATTTGATAGCTGTTCGTCGTTATTTTTTTCTTTGTCAGTGTCTTTTGCTTCCCCGTTCATGTAGGAGGGGAGAGGAACGGTCGAACAGACAACCCGACATGTACACGCAGCTACAGTGGCAGCAAACGCCGGCTGAATGACGACGGGTAGGCGGTGTTAGACCACAGTTGTCGTTAAGAAGTGCAAAAGAGGAGGAGGAGGAGAGGCAAAACGCAGACGATGCAGGGAGAGGACGCGGAGCACCTCTCTCTCTTGTTGACGACGACGACGACGACGACGATAACTGATGTTGCTGACGTTGAGGAGGTCGCCGATGGTGGCGCTACGGTCGCCGCTGTCTGCTACCGCAGTAGCAGTAGATAAAAAATTGTACTAAGCCGGCCAGTTGATTGTTTGTTGACTAAGTACTAACCAGTAGTGCTGCTGCCGCTGCTGCTGTGTGTGTATGTTATTGTTGTTGTTGTTATTTTTTTGTTATTGTTGTTGTGGTTTTCGTCTTCTTCGTCGTCGTCGCCGCCGCCACCGCCGCCGCCGTTGTTATCGTTGCCTTCGCCTTTACTGGTCGCGGTCGCCATATGATGGTGGTGAATGCCTGCAGCAACAGCGGAGAGAGCGATCATCAGAGAGAGAGAGAGAATCAGAGAGCGAGAGAGAGAGAGAGAGAAAATCATGCTGCGAGGTAGCCTATAGCAGCTGCTCGTAGAGTAGTCTAGTACTAACTACTACGACTACAACCGTAGTAAGCAGCCGTAGTAAAAGAGCACAACTATACGACGAGAATTGCTAGTAGCCGTAGAAGCTACATTAGTGGTGGTTGGTTGATTGTGGTGGCTGCAGCAGCGGAAGAAGCGGTAATAACAACATTAGTTATAACAACAACCACAGTAGTAGTAATAGTTGGAACAGTAGTAGCTAATAGTTGGAATAGTAGTAGTAGTAGTAGTGTAGCAGCAACAAAGCACTACTGCTTAATAACCAGCTCATCTGCATGCCTGCTTGTACGAGTGGTTAGTGGTGTCCTGCTATTGTTGTTGCCACGTTCTCGTCATTGTTGTTGCTGATGGTGGTGGTGGTGTGGATGGTAATGGTGATGATGGTGGTGGTGTAATGGATGGTAATGGTGATGATGGTGGCGGCAAAGGCAGCAAGAACGAAGACTTCGTAGGAGACAGCGCAGTACCATCAGAGTGTCGAGCCCGGTGGCGTGGTGGGTGGCTTAAGTCTGCGCCTCGCAACCGGAGGAGACACCAGATAGGTGCGCGGGTTCGAACCCCACCGTTGCACATTTGTATTTATGGGGGTGGTCCGTCTATGAAGCAATGTGAAAAACAGTTCCGTGGACGTTAAATCTTGGCTGAGGGTCAGCCCCCCGAAAACTTTACCTTTACCATCAGAGTACCAGTAGCATATGCGGTCGTGCTGCTCCGGCACTGTAGACAGACCCTCTCGGGCTGTCGGTCGGTCGGACAGATTGGGGCAAATCAGCTGAGCGAGTGAACGAACGCGAATAGGGGGTAAAGTCCCGACAAAACAGAAAGGGGTTGCTGGACGCAACCTAGCAGGATAGTCTCGGTAGACCGGCCAGCATCCCTAGGCCGGCCAATCAATCAATCAATCAATGTCTGCCAGTGAGTGTCATTACTAGTAAAAGTGGTGTAGTGTAGTGGTGGTGGTGGTGGTGGTGGTGGTAGTAGTAGTAGTATAGTAGTAATAGCCTTATGATTACTATTATTATTATTATTATTATTATTTATTCTGCATCATCACCATCATTATTATTCACCAATCTCAGTCCAAATGTGCCGCAGTACAAATAGTATGCTTCTGCAGCTATACTACGGGTGCTTCTGACGGTGGTGCTGGTTGGTGGTTGTTAGGTGAAACGTGAAAAAGAAAACAGGTCAAGGTCAGTGAATAGTTGCAAGCGATAGCAGACAAGCGCTAAGAAAAAAGCAACCGCCACGACAGTTGAACAGATTTCACTGTTGTTACCAACACCACCACCTTCTTCATCATCACCATCATTGGCGTCATCGTCTTCGTTGTCATTGTCAGCTGGAAGAGCGCAGGTGCGTTGATGTTGTCATTTCTCGCTCTATGATCACGAGATTTAACTTCTCTTTAAGATTCAACTTCTCTAATCTGTGATATCATTGTGTCTCATTGTATCATGAATTGCCTGGTTGGCCCGGTAGGCGGCTTCTTTAGCGGAAGCTTCATACAAGCCTCTCTTTGCACATGATCATGATACGAAAACGCACGCAGCCAAGAATCCAGCTAAGGCCTTTTGCCTCCTGCCTTCTCTCTGTTGCTGGAGTATATTTCTGTTCACAGACTGACCTCACCCTGCATACACCTGCATATCTAGCTATCGAACTAACCACACCCTCCCTCCGGCAGCACCCGATCAGCATATTTATCCACCGGTGTAACGTTCTATCAGAGCTCGGTCTCTCGCTACTCTCCCGCCTGTGAGTGTGGAGAGCTAGTGTAATTATAGTTATATATATATATATATATATATATATATATATATATATATATATATATATATATAACCTATATAGTTAGAATATATACTAAGTATATAGATTATATTGTTAGTATATAATCTCCACTATACCTATAGGGAGAGATATAGTGCTGTACTATAGCAACAATAATTTAGGTATAGTATACAGGCAATACCTAAATTATTGTTGCCTTTGCTACCACTTTGATTATCTATTTGCTACTATTTGTACTTCAACTGTTCATATACTTCAAATTTTTACTTCAACTATCCACCGACTTCATATTCCAACTTCGACTTCGACTATCCCTTTATTACGACAGCTAATAATGCGTTTACCAGTATTACTCTAGCCAGAGCCCAGCTTTTCTCTGTCAATGTCAGCAGCCTCGGCATGAGTGAATGGGTCATTGAGTGAAAGAGTGATCCGCCCAATACCCGCGCGGATCTAGGTACCGCGCTCGCGGTCGGTGATCGGTGTTGTCACCCACATATAGTGTATATATCACATCATGATGAAGATGCGAACATTGTGCCACTTTAACGTTGTTGTTGTTGTTGTTGTTATTGTTGTTGTTGTTATTGTTGTTGTTGTTGTTGTTGTTGTCGTTCGCAATGCGACGAAGGCGAGAGGCGAAGCAATGCGCGATTGGCATTGCTGTTGTTGCGGTTCCTAAGTTCCTGTCGTTTCGTAAGTTCGTATCGTGGTTGCTGCTGTGCGAGCCAGCAGCCATCGAGTGCGTAGTTCTGGTTGCCGTGCGGCTTTCTGCTCGTTCAGTTTCACTTTCTGTCCCTCGACGCTTTGTCGTCCGTCAGTGGCGTAAACAGCATGCGCACAATGATGCAGGGCTCCGCTTTATGGCAGGGTTTTCTTCCCGCGTTCGTTGCTAATAGATCTCGGTCATTAGGGCTCGCCGATCGTTGGGTAGCTGCCAAACTCTGATGGCACGTGTAGACTTATATTGTTGTTGTTGTTGTTGTGGAGCGGCCAGTGGAGTTTAGTTGTGGGGGGCCGAGCAGTTAAGTGTTGTTTTGTGTGTAGAGAGAGAGCAGGGCATTGCCCGTTGTTGTCCAGAAACTTGTTCCACGAATCAGACACGATAGAAATTGCTTTTTTTTTTTACCATACATCGTCTTCACCAGCATAAGTTCCAGGATAAAAATGAAAAGCGCCACACTAGCAACAGAACATTGCAAACACAATAGTTGCCACAACAGGAACAACAATTGTTGTGACAATACTGCGATATCATAAAATCAGCAAAAACCTCAACATCAAAAAATCTTGTAATAAACTGCAGCAGCTTTAACAGTCGCAATTACAACAACATAACAAACGAGACGCGTACCACCAACAGTAACACAGTAACCAGAACTCAGGCATCATTAGAAATAGAAAAGAGAACAACAATCAATCATCACAACCCCAGCAACATCAACAACGGCCCTGACGGTAGGGACAACAATTTGAACAACAACAATCCCAAAGATAGGAATGACAATTTAAGCAACAACCACAACAATTCAAACGAAAGGAACACAATTTGAACAACAACGCTAAAGAAAGTAGTAACAATTTGAACAAAGAACAACTCCAAAGATAGGAACGAAAGTTTGAACAACAACAACAATAAAAAAAATACATTGCAACGAGCGGCCTGCGTTAATTGAAGTGGTTAAACCAGTAGCAGCGGCAGCAGTAGAAATGATCATGCTGCGAGCACGACGCTATAACATTATCATTATAGCTTCACGTGCGTTATTCAATAATTTTGTTGTTGCATTCGGTTGTTGTTGTTGTTATTTTTGTTGTTGTTGTTGTTGTTGTTGTTAATTTGGTTGTTGTTGATGTCGTCCTCGCCGACAACGTGTTTCCCCAGCGCCTGCGGGAAAAAAAGATTCTTTTGCTAGATAGGCACGCGTGAGCAGCGCATTGCCAAGCGTGGCGGCGGCGGCATTCTTTCACTGGTACCAACTCGTAGTAAGAATTCTAGTTGTTGCACGTAGTAAGCGTGCTAGGTAGGAAACAACAGTAGTAATGGTGGTGGTAGTAGTGTTGATGGGGGTGGTGGTGGTGGTGGTGGTGAGGGAGAGAGAGGGAAGGGGGGCAGGCAGTTGATGACAGGCCACGAGTGAGCGACCGACGCCCACGATCTCAGACTATGACAGCGAGCCGCCGCGGGGCTTCGTCTCATACCGGCAAGAAGAAGAAGACGATGAAGATGGTGATGAGGAATGAACACGAAGAAGAAAAAGACCAAAGCTAACGAAATGACGGCTACGAAGAGGCGAAGCTAGGAGGAGCAAGCAAGCGGTTACTATATTATATATTTATATTATGCTTTTTTGGCAATTATATATATATATATATAACCAATGGTTTACTATTTATTTATTTATTTATTTGTGTCTTTAAAAATACAATTGTCTTGTATGAACGTTTCAAATAATTATACAAATATTAAAAGTGGTTAAAGCTAACCTCCTGCGCGTCCGCACCTTGTCTGCGCCGAGTCGCATCTGATAGGCTATTCAACGACGGTACCGCCGCACACGATGCCGCGTGGTACCTGGGGCATCTTTCACCACATCTTATACAGATACATGTATCTGCAGGTGCATGAAACCCCCCCGTCCCGCATAAAACGTATATATATATATATATATTTATGATACCTTTTTGACGGTGGAGCAACACGCGCGCACACCCAATGGTGCGACTGCTGATACTGCTGCTCTTACTGGAGGAGAATTGTGTGATATATTTACAAGACTATGTCCGCTGTTGTTACTGCTGCTGCTGCTGCTACTGTTGTTGTTGCTGCCGGTGTTGTTGTTGTTGTTGTTGTTGTTGCGAGAGGCAGGATGGGAGAGAGAGAGAGAGACAGAGACACACACAACTAACAGTTGTAATAGAATCAAGAGTGCAGACTGAGTGCCGACTGTCATAGAACAAAAGTCGCAGACTCAGAGCTCGTTGATGTCAGTATCGTGTTTTTGGGCTGTACTAGTTTCTCTGTGCGTGCGTATGTACGTGCAATAATCAACATTTATTAGTAATAATAATAATAATAATAATAGCAATAATAATAAAGAAAAACAAGTTTTTTTGCTTAAAGAAGTACAAACTCACTACTGCTGCCCTGTATAGGTGTTTACGTGCGTTTGTGTGCGGTGTCTCTACTTCGTTGTGGGTTTCGCGATGTGAAAACGTTGAAATGAATCGCTTGTTCTTCCTGTTCTACTCCTTCACTGACGCACCGTCGGCAAAGTACCTGAGCAGGGTCGCTTTTGTTGTTTGTAGAGGCAGCATCACCATCGTTGGATGGTCGCATGGTCATTCATGTTCCTGGTCGTTGTGAGTTGGCCCTTTTGCCTCATGCCTGTGTGCCTGCCCACCGCTTGCTACGTGCTCGTATGACGCATTATGTTCACCCACCCAGTCGAAGTATTTTTAGCTGGCCTTAATTTGTGTATAGCCTAGACTAATGGTGATCAGTAGCTGCTTTGCCTAGGCATTGTAAATCTATTGTTTTTTTTTGTTGTTGAAGTATTGCGTGCGGACTTGTTGTCATTCTTGCTGTTATTGTTGTTGTTGTCGTTGTTATTGTTGGCGTTGTCGCCGTAACAACTAAACAACTACCAATATTATTGTTACCATTGCAGGTAGCAGATGACAATCTGGTCAGGGCATACCGATATATAAATAGAGATACGGACAATTGTCTCGGCTCTGCTTTGCGCGAATAGGTGGCCTAAAAAAGGCAGACAGAAAATTGTAACAATGTAAGCATGCATGCGCACATTGTGCGGATATATTTGTGCCTCATTTATGACCGGGTTAATAATAAGCAATTAAAAACCGCCGACTAATTGTTCACGTGCCCTATATATATATATATATATATATATATATATATATATATATATATATATATATATATATATATATATATATATATATGAAAGACAGACGCGATGACAGTAGAAAGAGAGTGGCCCTCTAATAGATGATTTAATGATGGGCCAAGAAACTGACAGGTTGACATTATTTCTAACCAACAAACTCTTAATTTGACCGGTTCCGGCAGTGTCTCACCAGCGCGTCGACGAACACCCACATCATTACTATCAACAACAACAGCAGCAACAACAACGACAATAATAACAATAATACTAGCAGGAGAAGAAGGAGCCATAACAGCAGTGTTCTGGATCAGTGGATTGTAGCGTAAGTGCGGTTCGAACAGACAGCGAACAACTAATTGCGATAGCCCACGCAACCTAATTAACTACATGCACTAATAGTACTTCTACACTATTTTGTATAATATATATATATATATATATATATATATATATATATATATATATATATATATATATATATAGCCTTATATTAGACAAGCTTTGATCACAGATGCAAAATTAGGCACTCGTTATTTTACGTAGTTGATTTCGTACTAAAATGTAATTAATATACTAAGCCTTGGATTACGGCTAGCTGTGACCAGATGAAAGGGTATCACAGATGTCTCGTGGGACCATTTCGTTGACAGCTATATATGTATCTCTCTTTATATCTCTCTCTCTCTCTCTCTCTATGTATGTTTATATATAAAATGAGAGAATAGGCGGTGTGTAGGTCCGGAGCGTGCTAGTTTTATTATTGGTTCTCAGCTTGACCTAGTCAACCATTAGGCGATGTTGTCTCTCTGTCATAGTTCGACGATGTATAGATGTCTCCTTCCCGCTTTTTCTCCTCCCGTGCTTTCGTGACATCGTGACAGGTAATTGGGTGGAGTTCAGCTGTTGTTGTTGTCGTTGTTGTTGTTGTTGTTGTTGTTGTTGTTGCTGCTGCTTCTGTCTGCTGCCTTACTCACTTTCCTTATGATACCACCCTTGGGGCGTCGCGCCTTGCCACAACGACTAAGCGACAACGTTGTCGGTTCTCTCCTTGTCCATTTTCGAGGCAGATCCACCCCCATACCGTGTTGTGGTTGCGCGTGTCGTCGTCCTGACAAAGTTGGCCGGATTGCCTGCTCGACCAGTCAGCTTACCTTGGCAAGCTAGGCCACATATGCGTCAGAGTCCACCGCAGAGATCTTTAGAGAAATTTCTAGTCGCCTCTCCGGCCACATATATATATATATATAGTATAAATATATATATATATATATATATATATATATATATATATATATATATATATATATATATATATATATATATAAATATATATATATATATATATACATATATATATATACATATATATAAATATATATATATATATATATATATAACGCAACAAATGCTAAGAATATTGTCGATTGGAAATTCTTTATGTAACATTTGACTAAAATAGTTTCCCAAGACAATTCAATCCATGACTCGTATATTAGTGGCGGCATGGTCTAGGGGGTTTGCGCCCCCTACACCACGTTGCCACTAGTACGCCAATACTATGATCTAGTTAGGGTTGTCATCTTCCGGAGTATCGCCGGGTCGATCCCTGTTGTTGATTGAGTTTTCTTTGAGTAATGCTCATTGAGAATCGATAAATTGTACCGCTGAGAGTCAATGACCAGACTGTCACAAATACTGTTGGCGAGACGCTAAATATGTTAACATGTTTGGTTCACCATGCATTGAAGATATGCCTAACGGTTCAATCCTTCTCAAAGTCCGTTAAGAACGAAATATGGTATATAATTAAAAAATCTCTTCATTTTTTGTAATGCATGTGTTTCTTGCATTACAACGTGTAAAAAATTGTTGATTACGTACATATTGTCAACAGAAGAAGATGCTTAAGGAATTTGTACGGGGTAATTGTTATTCGAGGGAGGCAGTGCAGTGATCTCTTCGCAAGGGCCAGGCAGGCTGATGCATGAAACTTCGTACACGCCTGAGAGCACAGTCGACAAACGCACTCGATGTACTCTTCGTGATAGCTCGTATTCGAACAAACCAGGTGATGATAGCCATGAACTATGTATCTGGTATAGACGTGGCGATTGTCACACGCAAGACCAGACCAGAGGTGAGAGGCCCTGAAAACATCCAGGTCTCCGACCTCTCGTCGGACTTGTTCACATTTATTTTCCCATTCCGAGAGAAAGCTCTCGAATGGTACTGTACGCGACGTTTTTAACCTCAATCGAATTATCTCAACAACTGGTGCACATTAGGTACACAAAGCGGCTCCTTGCCAGCATTGACAGGCAAAGTACTCGCTTCATGTACATTGTAAAACACCTTTCAAGCAAACCAAAGTTTGCCCGAGTGAGGTGTCCCATACTCTGTCAAAACCATACATCAGCGCCGGAACAACCTTGAGGTAGAAAAGCGACACTGCCGTCGGGACGGAAAGTCGCCGGACATCGCCTATTTCTCCATCAAAAGAAATTAGGGCTGTGCGCGCTGTCTCGACGATGTGAGCAGTGAAGGTCGTCCCAGTATAATGAAGCCGAAGCCCCATTTACCGGAAAGAGTTAACGATGTCCAAGGATTGGCCGCCGCAACGTATAACGTCTTTAGCAGCCAATCGACCTCCTCTTCTGAATTTCATAGCCTTGGTCTTCGTGGTGTTTATTTCCAGCCCTCTTGAGATAAGGAACACCTCCGCCAGAGAAGTGATGCGCTTGATGGCACCCAGGTCGTGATGAGCGACCATTATGTCATCTGCGTACATCACAACTGTGGCCTTCTGGAACTCTTGTCGAATATAATCAACAAAATCGGCAAGCAGAAGAGTGAAGGAGACGCAGCTCAATGGGTCGCCTTGCGGGGTTCCCACATTTTGCCTTACCTGCAACACTTCTTGCTCACCTTGTACCAGTAAGGTGTCCTCATCAAAGAAACTGGAAATTACGCTCAGAAGAGAGCCACCAACCCCTGCCCTTCACCAAGAGATCTCGAGGTGCTTTGTCGAAAGCCTTGACGCAGTCTATGAAGACTGCATACAAATGGCCTCCGGGCTTTGCCACAGCTCGCTCTATCTCTGACTGAAGCACATGGATTGCATCACGCGTTCCTCGACCTCTTCGAACGCCGAATTGCTTCGGTGAAAGGGTCTGGTCGACAACGTACTCAATCCGTTTTATAACCAATTTGCAGAAGATCTTCTTCAGCGTCCTTTTAGACGCTATACCGCGGTATAAGTTTGGGTCTCGTCTGTCATCACCATGCTTACCCTTAAATAAAAGAGAAAGCCTGGCGATATGCCAGGCTCCTGGCATTTGTGCCCTCTCCATGATCTCGTTCAAGAAATCACAAAGATGGTTTGCCAAAAGTGGCTCAGACTGCACCCAGTGCTCATAGTACACTTGGTCTGGCCCCGCACTCTTTCCTCTCGGAAGAGAGTGCAGAACCTGACTTACTTCTTCTACCTCAAAGGGCAGATTCATAGCATCCTGCTCCAATGTGAGGGGGTGCTCAATCATTGGAGCCAGGCGTACCGTCTCGCGGTTATAAGACCGGTCATGTGGCTCGTTACCTGTTCGTCGCTGACCAGGTGATTCGCCCATCTACGAGTCCGTACGACGTAGGCTGAGGGCTTGCGCTCCGCTCTTTCGAGCAGTCGGATTTCCTCCCGCCTAGCGTATTCACGCTTGTGGTCGAGGCATAGCTTTATGTAAGCTTTTCTACTATTGAAGTAGTCAAGCCTGCGTCTGGCTAGCAGCTGTGGTCGTGCCTTTACCCTCGCTTGGCGCGAAAGCTCGAGCACCCCACGGTGGGCGAGATAGCAAGCCTGAGAAAACCACTGTCGTGATCTCCTCTGCCCCGGTCTCTTCCACCTGACTGCACTTCTCATGGTTTTCTCTAGCAGTTCACAACAAGTATCCACATCACAGCCCAACTCGAGGCTATCAACCTCTAATAGTGAAAGGTCAACACACCTCGTGGCAACCATGTGTGGGTCGCCTTGCTGCTTAAACCAGATATCTGGAATATTTGCGACTGCTGACACCGGTAGGTGCTTCCTTGCAGCCACCTCGAGGACATCGAAGCTTTCAACTTCGCCATCGACAAGGTTGTGAAACAGTAGGTCAATGGTGCTGCTTCCGTTATGACTTATATACGTGTGGTCTTCGCGTGCATTTGCACATCTCAGACCAAAGTACTCCATCAACTGGAGCAGCACCTCTCCTTTATCGTTAGTAGCCCCACCGATCTCCGTCTAATCCATTGTCCAAAATGTTTATCACGATCATTGCAGAATCGATACGTGGGATAGTTCGATGATCATACAATGACATCACATGCATTGTTGCAACATTTGCTAACAAGTATAATAAATCGACAACGAAAGCTGTTCAAGGTAAGAATTACACGTGTCAATTGCGTAAATATCCCTGCAAAATAAAAATGGCTTTATTCTGATAAGGTGAGAGCGTAGATCGCTTGCGGTGCTTCTATGATCATATGGCACTAGAACATAGCCGCCTCTGTTGAGATTTGACAGCGTTCATCTTTTACGTAAATCGAGATCCGATACAACAGATCCTGTATTCAATGTTCATATAGTTCAATGTTAAGTAAATAGAGCTTTTTTATTGTGCCCTGTGTCGTATTGGCTGTTGCAGTAACAACCTAACAACAACCAAACAAACAACGTTTTTAAGGTTATGTTTAGTTTCATTTCTGCATGACTGCGTTTGTACCTTTTTGTCTAGCCGTGTTTTATTACCTGCCATTCAGTGCTTCTTTAGCCATAATGTACTTGTCTAAAATAGAAGCTACAGAAATCAGCTCAGAGGTATCCCGGCCCGAGTTAAAGAAGAGTTTTCAATAACTCCTACTGGTGGTGGTCCATCCGTGAATTAGCAGATGGCTTATTACAATATTGCTTGCAACCGTTGCTTAACCGAAGTACGTGTAAAAATGGAATGTGATGTTTTCCTGTAACTTGCGTAGGTGTCAGTGTATTCCAATTAAAGATCGATAATAGATCTATATTTACTCTTAATCAAATATGTATATATATATATATATATATATATAAATATGGAGAGAGAGGCATATATATGTATATATATATACGAGGTGTGTTCAAAAAGTATCGCGACTTTTGTGTTTTTTCAAAAATTATTCATTTATTCATGAATATCTATTTTGTCCCCTCCAAAGTAATCCCCATGAGATATTATACACCTGTGCCAACGGTTTTTCCAATCTTCGAAGCACTTCAAAAAAACATTTTTTTTTATCTTGTTCAGCTCCTCCTTCGATGCCGTCTTTATCTCGTCAAGCGTAGCGTAACGTCGTCCTTTCATGGGCCTCTTCAGTTTAGGGAACAAGAAAAAGTCACAGGGGGCCAGATCTGGGGAATACGGTGGCTGCGGCATCATTAGTGTGTTGTTTTTGGCCAAAAACTCGCGCACAAGCAACGATGTGTGAGCAGGGGCGTTATCGTGGTGCAAAAGCCAATTGTTCTTCCACAAATCCGGGCGTTTCTGGCGGATTGCTTCGCGCAAATTGCGCATAACTTGCAGGTAATATTCCTTATTGACCGTTCTACCCTGTGGCAAGAACTCATGATGCACCACGCCCCTGCAATCGAAGAAAACTGTCAGCAAAACGTTCACATTCGACCGAACTTTTCGGTCTTGGTTCGTGCGGCAGCTTCCATTGAGATGATTGAGCTTTGGTTTCCACGTCATAACCATAAACCCACGATTCGCCACCAGTTATGACCCTCTGGAGCAAATTTGGGTCGTCGCGGACAGAGTCCAACATCTCATTAGCAATGTTCATGCGATGCTGTTTTTGGTCGCAATTGAGCAATTTTGGTACGAATTTCGCGGCGACCCGTCTCATGCCCAAATCATTGATAAAAATCGAATGGCACGAGCCAATCGATATGTTTAGGTCCTCAGCAACTTCTCTAACGGTGATTCGACGATTGGCCAATACCATTTTCTCCACTTCATTAATTTTTTCGTCTGTTGTCGAAGTGCTCGGGCGTCCGGCACGCTCTTCGTCGTTCACATCTTCTCGGCCTTCTGAGAACATTTTGTACCACCGATAAACGTTGCTTCGGTCCAAGGTAGCTTCTCCGTATGCCACAGTCAACATTCGGAATGCATCCGCGCACTTAATTTCGTTTTTCACACAAAATTTGATACAGGTTCTTTGATCCATTTTTTTGAATAGGTAAAAATCGAAGACGATCCAAAACACGTGCAAGCAAAGCAGCTGTCAACAATTAAGTGAACATTCAAAATGGCCGAGCTTGTCGGCATAAGTGAGAGACATGAGTACCAACATAACGCCACAAAAAATCGAAATTCGAATATACGTAACCCGCGAAAATTCAAAAGTCGCGATACTTTTTGAGCACACCTCGTATATATATATATATATATATATATATATATATATATAAATATGGAGAGAGAGACATATATATTATATATATATATATATATATATATATATATATTTTTTTTTTTTTTTAAGATTTCCCGTAAGGCATTCGCCCGTGTACGGTTTTTTCATGTCATGGCTAATTTTAATCCACTCCGGCATTTACCTTGTCTAAATTGGAAACCATGCAATTCAATTCAGGAGTGGCCGGTCTGGGTCTCGAACCCAGTCCTC
The DNA here is from genome assembly GCA_003439945.1 of Dermanyssus gallinae. Classification (NCBI taxonomy): domain Eukaryota; kingdom Metazoa; phylum Arthropoda; class Arachnida; order Mesostigmata; family Dermanyssidae; genus Dermanyssus; species Dermanyssus gallinae. The sequence continues at coordinate 458,268 of QVRM01000887.1, forward strand.
CCGAATGCAAGGCAAATGCTTTGCCACTAAGCCATCTTGCACGGTATTGATATACATATGTACTCCAGGTCTCCGACGAGAGGTCGGAGACCTGGATGTTTTCAGGGCCTTTCACCTCTGGTCTGGTCTTGCGTGTGACAATCGCCACGTCTATACCAGATACATAGTTCATGGCTATCATCACCTGGTTTGTTCGAATACGAGCTTCCACGAAGAGTACACCGAGTGCGTCTGTCGACTGTGCTCTCAGACGTGTACGAAGTTTCATGCATCTGCCTGCCTGGCCCTTGCGAAGAGATCACTGCACTGCCTCTCTCGTATAACATGCCGCGAGGAGCTGAGTGTATAATTGTATAATATGTATAATTGTTCATGTTATATGCATACTCAATATGAGTGAAATAAATACGATGATTATATACATATGTCGGTATTCCTCACTGGAATATCCATTACAGAGAGAGAAGAATAGTACGGGTAGTGACAAAAACGTCTGCTTACTGTGGCGTTAGATAAATGCGAGGCGTCGACGCTCCCAATCGCAAGTGATGACTTTCATTACTGTCCGGTTAGTCATACATGGTTGCGCCTTGTATGTTTTGCTTGTTCTGTATCTGGTCTCCCTATTTCTTTGTGACCATTCGGCTGGCTCCTTTGAGACTCTTTCTTCTAACGACTCGACTGACTACCTCGTATTGTGTTGTAGACACGTTACGTACGTGTCTGCAACACAATACGAGGCAACAGTCGCACACGTAAACTGTAATCGACGATTTTCATGGAGATCACGATCCAGACCAAGACGCCGCCCTTTGTGCATAGACCAGGACGCTCTTTGGTCCGAGCCAACGAATCGCATTCTGAATACCTACCGGCTGGTCCTACTTTACTGCATCGGCAGCAATCATATTTCTGGCTCGAATGTCGCTGTGCCTCTATAATGACACCTAGGTTCAGTTATATATATATATATATATATATATATATATATATATATATATTTTTTTTTTTTTTTTAATGTTATTATTATTATTAAAAACTCATTGACAGCACAACTCACGCTCACGCAAAAATGTTCTTTATTTTATGCAGGTGTGCGAAGGTTGTGAAGGCAGTTTGCCTAGCAGCCTGCTGCTACGAGATATTGTGAGAAGCCATGGGCGATCCCGATAAGCCCCTGACTCGCTTCGATGAGGACGAAAACCCCGCCGATTTAACCGAAAAGGATTGGAGAGATCGCCTCACGCCCGACCAGTTCTACGTCTGCCGGCAGCGTGGCACTGAATCGGTTTGTAAAACATCTACACTCTCTCATATATATATATATATACATATATATATATATATATATATATATATATTGGCATTAATAGTAGCCGGTTGGAGCATCCAACCGCCCTCTCCCTATTTATCACAAACGACCGCTCCCGTAAAAATATTATTTATGTGCAAGATAATGGTGACTGGCCTCAAATGCATCGAAACATGTGTTTTTTTTATGTATGTTTTTGTTTTGCTTGTCCTATATTATCTCCTCATTTTGCTCCACCTATATACATATATATATATATATATGATGCGGCATTTTGCCGTTTCCGCCGAAACAAGCGTCGGTTTTGCTTAGGCGGGAGCTACCTCATTCATTGACATACCTAAGCAGCCGGGGTCTAGCCTTTATTATTGCTGCTACGGTATCCCGCTGAATGTGATGAATGGAATGTCGAAATAACACATTGAGACTGCAATGGCCGACCGAAGCCGCCGTTGGAGGAAGCTGCCTGAACTCGTTCTGTTAAGCCGTTTTCTGTTATTGTAGCTGTGCCTTCGCAGTCGTCCTAGAATCGCTCGTCCGTGACACGTCGTTCGGCAGCGTTTTGCACTAGAAGCGACGCATTCACGCGAATGATGCACGCCGACTGTGTTTCGATTGCTTATTTCAGCTGTTTTTTTTTCGACTGCAGATACTATGTGGCTGATTCTATATTGACCAACTGATAGTGCATTGGTTCTATGCTAATAGCAATAACGCAAATACTGGTGGCTATTGGTTCTACGCTATAGTAATCGAGGTACTGGTTCTACCTTGTCTATCGGATCTACATATTCTATTAGTAATAGCGACTAGTTGAGGTAGTTATATCAGAAGTAATGATTGTAGTCCTCGTATTTCCGTAACCTATTTGGGCTGCGCAGCAAGTTGAAGTTATGTCTACGGTTAAGAAGTTTATGTGTACCACGTCGTATGTCTAGTCTCGCAGCGAAATACAGTGCTTCACGCCTCCCCAGAGCAGCACAGGATTCAGATGTCACCTGTGGCCTTCATAATTTTAGCCATGCGGCTCTGAAACTGACCGAGACCGGTCCGAACTTGGATTGTACAGTAGGTCAACTCTCCGTGTTGGTAGTTCTGGGTCCGGACTCTTGATTCTGCTTCCCCTAGCAACCACCCTGGGCGTAACCTGCGCCCACTTCTCCTGCAAGGCCTGCTAGGTAGTGGCAGTCCTGGCCTTGGCAAGATTCTGATTTTATTTCTGAAATAGCTTGCTTCTTTCTCCTGCTAGTCGGTTTCGTGGTAGCCGCTTAGCTATATATATATATATATATATATAAAAAATATTGTGATGATTCATTAATCATTTACAATACGTTTGCACACTCGGCAGTCCTCGCCTTCATATATATATATATATATATATATATGCAAAAAAATATGCTTTATAGTCGTGTGGTATCAGGCCCACATTGAATTTCATTGTAACACGGCCCCATTTTGGTAGGCTGTTATGTTTATATACCGCGGGGGGCTTGTTGATCGTGACAGGTGTTAGACAATTGTATTTTCTTTCAATTGTTGTTGTTTCAGACGTTGTTGTTGCTGCCATTTTTGTCGTTGGTTTTGTGATTCTTTCAAAACGTTATGTCAAAAACAGAGAATAGCTGGGCGCTGAAGCGTGGAACAGCGTGAACATGGGGAGATCAACTGTTCTGTCAAGCGGCGTTGTGGACGTGTCTATTTTGTGCTAATCCCCGGTGCCACCACGCCAGTAACATATTCGCGTTAATATGCTGTCTGCAGGAGTGTGTGGGCAATTGGCATTCGTATTGGCGAGCAGCTACCGTGTTTATATATATGCTTAGCGGAGTTTTTCTCGATTCCCACACTGAGCAACGTCGAAGGTAGCTAATGAATGCCCGATCAAGCCCGGCGCTAGTCGGGACTCCAATGTGATGGACATGCGTTACAGTTTGCCCGTACGGGCTGATATCGTCTTGTAGTATTTGTAGTAGTAGAAATAGTAGCGCGCATGTTCTATTTCTTTGCTACTACGTTAGTGATTTACGACTAGCTATATATATATATATACATAAAGGTCGTTTGTATTGTATACTTAGGTATATACGTACCTAATATATATATGTATACAAAACTATAAAGTTCTTTAAATATTTTAAACATCAGAATTAATAAGATGAAAGCGGTGGGTAATATGCGAATTAGCAATATGAAGGGTTACAAATATATATATATATATATATATATATAACATTTTAACAATTTATGTCCGAACGTCGACGCACTTTTTGCTCTTTCAGGCTTACGTCGGGCGATATGTGAAGTTCGACAAAAAGGGCACTTACCACTGTATGGCCTGCGATGCATTCCTCTTCAAGTGAGTGTTTACCCTTGATGTAATCGTTGCATGCATGAATATTATATGTGCACTATTATTGAGAGTTATTATATGGATTTCGAGTTAGTAATCTGGCTTACCTAGCTTAGATCTAGATACGTACGCGCATTGTTCACAGACCGTGTTTACCAATAGTATTACTAAAAAGATGTCGGCCCTCTTTACAATGCTTATACATGGTTATATATAGTTATTTATTACCTTTTGAAATAACAAGTTTGTACTGCAATGAGCAAGACTTAAGAATGACTTTCAAGTATTTTGTTAATCAGCGCTTTGGAGCAACTACATGTGTCGGTCATAGACGTGATCCTTACAACTATTATTTAATACGGAGGTCGTTGGTGGGTCGTGGAGGTTTCTTACTGAAAAGACTACTTTTGCGTGTGTGTACGCAAATACGTCGGTGGGACGAGCCAATAAAGCTAAGCTGCAAATCGTTAATGCCGTGGATCGTGCGTTCGGTCTGTATATAACGTACAAAAGAAAGACGACGAGAGCCTGTTCTCGTATAGCTGAAAAATTAATAAATACAAATATACGTAGTGCCAATAAAAGCCCAATCAACAATTAATTCATGTTCGCTGTGTATATAATACAACGAACCATCCATCAGCTGGCTAATCTTTTTTGCGGCCCGTTTAGGTCCGAGCACAAGTATCCATCGAACTGCGGCTGGCCTTCATTCTACGCTGCTCGCACAGGCGACGTCAAATCGAGGCCGGGTCAAAGCATTGAGGATGACCCCGGACTGGAGACCGTCAAGAGACGTGAAGACAACAGCCTCGGCATGAACCGCGTCGAGGTTTCTTGTCGAACCGTAAGTGATTACCCTCCGTGTAGGCACAATACGATTATTCGATATGATACCTGCTGCCTGGCAAATGGGCCGGGCTAATACAGACACGTCGCCCCATGCTGATGATCATGAGACTAACGATACGTAGATGTATTGCAGTCCCGTCAAAGGTTCTGGCAACTATACCAGCTTTCGCGTTATCATGTATATGGCTGTAGTGTTAGTTGGTCGCGACTGTCAGCTTTCAGGATTTTTGTATGAAGAAAAATTTGGAACCTCTTGCCATTAGGCAGCCTTTCAATTGGAAGGATGTTGTGCACAGTCCCCATGACTGATTGGAGATATACTGGCCGTCTTAGTGGGTGTTGCATCTCACGTATCAGTTTCTGCTTGATTTTGTTTTTGTATCCTCTAGTGCAATTCCCATCTTGGACACGTGTTCCCGGACGGCCCTCTACCGACCAGAGAACGTTTCTGCATTAACTCCATGGCCATCAACTTCCACAAGCCTTCTCTGCCTCATAGCAAAAAGATAAATGACAACTTCGTGAACAACAAAGCAGAAACACTCTACAACAAAGCAGAAACCCAACCACTGTCGCTGAGTTCATCGGCCACCACAAACTGTCTCTCGGGCAAGAGTGGCTGCAGCCCTCTTGCGACGCAGTGCCGTCCACACGATGAGCAGGATGAAGCACCAGTTAGAATCGGCTGCAGAACTGTTGCCAGTTGTTTAAGTGAACCGAGCAAATAGCGTAACGCGCATGTTTATATGGCATGCATATGTCTACACAGCACTCGATGCATTGTATATAGCAGTCGGCGATTGGTAGGCCTATCGTTCCTCACTGTTATTAGAGAACTGTCTAAGGAACGAGAGGGCCTCGGACGTATTATTTTAGTATTTGGGTACACTTAATATTTTTGTCGTTACGCAGTTGATCACTGGCTGTCATGTTGGAAAAAAGTCCTATTCATAGCCCTGGAGAAGAAATAGAAGACAGGAGAACACCTTCCCTAGAGATGTGTATGGGAGAGCCTTTGATAACAAAATGATACGAGCAGCGGATTCTTAGCTATAGGCTTTGGTTTTTGAAAGTCTAGAATCGCTGAAGGGTCACACCAACACTAGATAACCACCAAACTGCTATATTTTGCGTGCACTTAACAAATGACGCCTATCTTTGCCTTCCGACAGCCCTGCTAACGAGCTGCGATGTACATTATTACTCGTACCATCACATCCAGATGTATAGAGTGGTATTTTCATACAAAGCCACAGTGATGGTTGGAAACAGCTTCCTTGATGTCACGCGTTGCTGCATAGTCGTCCATTAGTACAAGCCCGACCAGTATACGATATATATATATATATATATATAGTAGTTTATAACTTATTCAATCTTGCTTTATTAGTAGCTGCTAATAGGGCAGACGTATGACGAGAGCGCCTGCTAAATGGGCCAGCGTTGCATGAAAACTATTGTCGTTTTGGACGCTGTGGTAATCTCATGGGCGTATGTTCATGGCCTGATACGGCGAATGAGGAGGGTGAAATTGTCCTCAGTAAGTTCAGTGATACAACTTACCGTCCAGGAGCACTAGTGGCTTGTTTTGGTCAGAGAATTGTGAGTCGCCGAAAAGCACGCGTCCTGCTGGGAGGCCAGGTTGTGATGCGTTAAAGAATATATATATATATATATATATATATATATATATATATATATATATATATATATATATATATATACATATATGCAAGTAAACATTTAGTTGAGGTGAACCAAATTCTACACCAGCTCCTGGAGAAACGTTTCTGAATTGGCGCCTGGTGACACACTCGAATCGTAGCTCCAATAAACCAGAACATAAAAAGTAATTATTCACAAGAGCACAAAACTGATCGGGCAGGCACATGACTGGCACGATGGACTGCTTGCATTTTGCCAATCCTAGTCAAGCAGTGTTAGCCGCAATGCGCAAGAGATTAACAGACGTTTTGCACTCTGCCCGCTAAAACTATTGTTGATTTGGTGATAGAATGTTGCCACGTACCTAATGGGTTGCGTTCTACAGTCGTTTTGAAGCATTGTATTCTCTACACGGTTAGCGCAGATACACTCGTCTCGTATTCCTAGCGTTACCGTTTGTTTATTTCACGTTTAGAAATATATTCGTTTGCAATATTTTTGTTCTTATGTTTGTACGTTTAATCGCATTGGAGCCTTTTGTCGTCTCCTTGGTCGCAGAAGCACAACTTCGGCGCTGTACTGTGTTAGGCTGGGACGAACAACTGTGCGACTTGCCGTTATTATATCTCTCAAAGTGGATGGGTTACATAGTATTGTGATTGTTAAAGTTGTATTTATTTTAATGTTCATATTTTAGTGCAATAATTTTACTTATTTTTTGGTTGCGCTTGCGAGCAAAGAAGCATTAAATATATATATACTTTTTTTGTCGACAGCAGGCACAATAGAAACATTCTCACTGGTTAAATAAGAGTAAGATGATGGTTACACTGTGTGCTTAGCTTCGCCAAAACATTAAGTTCAACAAAAAATGTTTTTGCTGCTAATATAATTTTCTGTTGAGTATGATTTTACATAGGGGCAATGTCAAAAGCTAATAACATTAACCGACTCAAATCAAGGCGCAAATAATGGTAATAACTGGACATAGTTGAACTGTTAGATTATCCAACTTATGTATATATATATATATATATATATATATATATATATATATATATATGCAGCGACAAACAATCATTTGTGTCTAGAAAGCTAAATAATAAACATCATTGGCGACGATTAAAGTAGAGGATGGGGACGTGGAAGTAACTCTCGAGTTCTCTCGGCTTTTTCAGAAGTGCAGTCTATATAACTTATTCTATATTCAAGCAAAAATGTACACCAAAATGGTCTGCCTCCTCATCCTTACCAGGTCGAAATTGAGCATGAAAGCATGTTGAAAGTGAATAAATTACAACCATGATGTGTTTACGTGTTTGATAGATGTTCATCTGGTTATGCATAAGATTTACTTCAGTAAGAGTGTAATCACAACAACAACTAAGTATGCTACTATGCTATACATATATACACAACGTTTTCTTAACTTAAGTGCCCACATGTGAAAATACGGAAGAACAAAAAACGGACATCCCTTCACAAAGAGCGTCATTGCAGTATGTCTGATTGTTCGACGGAATAATCAGGCACACCGTCGTGTTCGGCAGAAAATTAAGCTTCGTCTAAAAATTACTCATGCTGGCTACAAGAAGAAGACGAAGAACTCATATTGAAAACAGATTGCAAAAGCTAGGGTCCTGGGATATTCACCTGTATACATTTCACGTTTAATACTTTGACAATTGAAAATTACGGTCAACATCCATAGAGCAACTACACAAATGCGCAATTTACAGGGATAATTTTAGTACCAAATCGATAGTTTGTCGATTCGTGGTATTATTAAGTCATACCGTAAGCCGTTCTCCCCTGCCTCCTAAACCCGAATCCTCATAGGATCGCGTGTTAGCAAAGAAGGGACGTTAGCGGTCTTTAGATACAGTATGCAGGAGAAATTTTAAGCACGCGTAATAGGTCAAAAGGTAGTAGTACATTGATTAGAACAGAACAACGTCGTGAACTTCACGTCCGAAGCATACTAATCAGAGACAAACGAAAAATAGGAACAGGCTGTGGAAAATATGAGGGAACGCCGCCGTGGAGGCTTTGGAGATGCTACACCCGTAAGTTTTAATAAGCATAACAACTAAAAATGGCTTATAGGTGCTTACTCGGTGCAGTTAAGATCTTTATATCTAAGGGTGGAAGGAGACTGGGGTGTAGGGAAACCTACGAAGCCGGCTTGTTGTGAGTTTCTCTGGTTCAACGCCAAACAAACATTTTTTGATTATTTTAACTTTTGCAATACATGTTGGTACAGGCATTATTGGACTATTACGGTTTTCCTTGGCAAATCAAAGAAACGGCCATTAAGATTTAACAATTAGGATAACAAGCTTTGGTAGTACCCGTGCGTCGTTGTTCTTAAATTAAGTAGATAGCAACGGAAGGTTTAAAGCATTCGGCTCGATGTTATATCTTCCGCAGAGCTTTTTCAGGAATCTCTGAATACTCTCAATCATATATATATATATATATATATATATATGTTTGCGCAAATATGGGCTCTAGACGGGTAAGCCGTATAAAATTTTAGATAACTCTATTACCGATGAGTATATACATATGGATCATTAATGATGAAACAACGAAAACACATATTTAGATTCTAGATCTCTAATATGAGCAGCGAGCCACTAATATCCACCGACATTAAAACACCTAGGTCGCGCGCAACATTTACGGTAGGCAGTATTGATCCGTTGAGCTGATCGTCCATATCGGGAGACCCATGTTTCAGAACGAAGCGGTTCGGAACAATGAGCTCTATTGTGACTGAGCCAGCGGCTGATGCCGTCGACAGCGGACTGCAGCGCGGTATGCGCTGAGGGAGAATCCAGAGGGAAGTATATTCTAGGTCGTCAGCGTACAAAAGATTTAACACTCGACGGAATTTAAGCTCTTATGTCCAAGAAACTAAGGCGTGGATTTATGTCCTAAAATAGCAAGTTGATAAAAATATTGGGTGGATGCCATCAGGCACGTGACTGCAGTTGGGTTTCAGGCACAAGAGTTGCGTGTAAATATTATATTTATTAAACTCAATAGGTCAGTCGCGGTAGATCATTGGGTCATGGGACGTCGACGTGGAGGAGGCGGTGGTTACTAGGACATAGTTGAACAAAAATTATATTTGAGATATTTATATCGATAGTCTAACCATCTTTTCGTCGGTCAATGCCGAGTGCGAGGTTGACTCCAGGGTTGGTGGAAATTCATTGCTGGTAAGGCACGAGTTGGCCTAGCGGAACAGAGACCAACTGTTCTAGACGCTAATGCTTATCTCGTTTAGGATGCGAAGACGCTTTGTTGCTTTCATGAGTTTCCGATGCTATCCAGTGAACGAGGCAAAAATTCTCGAATATATATATATATATATATATATATATACCAAACTAATATCGGGTACCAACTTACTGATGACTTCCGCCTTATGGGCTTAGCCTTTGCGGATGATCTCATCCTCCTAGCCTCCACGAAATCCACTCTCCAACGGCTCCTTAATATTGCGGACCCACTTTTAAAATCCCGAGGCCTTGAAATTAATACTAATAAAAGCTTTACTATCTCCCACCTATTTAATAGGAAGGAAGGTAAAGGTTTTATCAATACCGTATCAGAATTTGACGTTGGAGATCGGCAATTGCCAGCTAAAGGTATGAGCGATCGATGGAGATATCTTGGAGTCGACTTTGACAGCAATGGCAGAGTTGACTCCACCAAGGATATACTCCTTAACTTACTCAACAGACTCACGATAGCTCCCCTTAAACCCCACCAAAGACTCATATTTTTGAAAGACTTTCTCATTCCCCGTCTCCTATATAAACTGGTCTCCGGTCCCAGACCATCTTACGCACTCCTTAGTGACCTAGATAAAGAGATAAGAAAGGTTGTTAAGTCGAAATGGCTTAAGCTCGAAAACTCGGTGCCGAACGCCTACCTGTACACGCACACAGCACACGGCGGTCTGGACATCCCCTGCCTCCAAACATTCATTCCCAGAATCCGCCTCTCCCGCCTGACAGCACTACAACACTCCACGCACCTTGGGGTCCAATGGATGCTAACCACCGAGCACTTTAAAAAAGATCTTGCGAAAACAAGACTTCTTTGCGAGCGCTTGGGAACCTCCATTGAGACCGCTACACAAGAGACCGATTACTGGTCTCAACAACTACACAACACGTTCGATGGGGCACATTTTAAAAAAGCACACGAAACGCCCTTTGTACATTACTGGATTAAGGGTATGCCCTACCTATCTGGTAAGGAGTATTTAAACCTACTAAAGCTCAGGATCAACGCACTACCAACGCGTGCCAGATTGGCCAGGGGACGCCCGGGCTACAACAAACGTTGTAGGCACGGGTGTCATGCGCCTGAGACGTTGGCTCATGTCGCTCAGATGTGCGATATAACACACAAACAAACCATAAAGAGACATGACGACGTCTGTGATCGCGTGGCGCGTCTTCTCCGCGAAAGGGGTCATGAGGTGGTTCGTGAGCGAGTATTCCGTCGACCGGGCGCACCGGGTCTAAAGCCCGACCTCGTAATAACAACACCTACCGAGGTCTGGGTTTTAGATGCCGAGGTTTGCGGCCCGAACCGGGACCTGGCAAAAGCACGGCAAGACAAGATCGCCAAATATGACGTCGAGTTCCTAAGAGCGGCGCTCCCCTACCCGCAAAAACCTCGCAGATTCGGATCCATCACTATCTCTATGAGTGGTGTATGGGACTCCGAATCTGCGAGGACGCTCTTGGGGCTCGGCGTCACGAAGAGGAATCTTATGGATCTCACCGTTTTAACTTTGCAAGGAACCTTGAGGATATATCGCTCGCACCGGATCCATAAGAGCGGGGGCTACCATCAAGCAAGGACACGGACAACTGATTCTTAACTTCACGTGACACCTTTTTATTACCATTTTTATTAAGGCGAGCACTGCCGAGTGTGCAAACGTATTGTAAATGATTAATAAATCATCACAATATTTTCTATATATATAAACATTGCACTCGTCTTTCCTCCGCAAGAAAGGTGTATCCATCTGCACCATTTGTTCAACTACACGCCCCGCGCTCAGCGGCTATGACAACTATTTATCTCTTTAGTTTCTGGCATATGATGCAATAGTTAAGCTCCAATGGTTGGGTCTAGTGAGTTGATATAGAATACTGGAGGGCCTGAAACAACTATTTCTCCGGAACTTATATTGCACGTCTACGTATTCTCGCATATCGTAACTACTAATGCTTGCCACATCTGCCTGCGAACATACAAATGAGTGATAACAGCATGTCCATAAAATATGCAGCTCAAGAAGACGCTCATCTATAAACAGTCCCGGTAAGGTTAGGACCACTGCACATGTATCGCGTCCTCATTCGTAATTTGATTTAGCCTTAGCACTGTCGCTGTGCAGTATGTCATACAGCGTGTTGTTGGCATCGTATAGTATTATAATATTACCATGGTAATAATATATATATATACATATATATATATATATATATATATATATACAAAAATTTTCGTCTGTAGTGCATTCATACTATTAATTGAATTATCACAAGGGTTATATTACTATTTAATTACACAATAGTTTGGTTTGGCGTGGTGTTTCCCCATGGTTTGCCTGCATTCGGTTTCATTTATCTCTTGTTATATTGGTTTATCACCGAAACCTAATGCCTCGGCTAGGAACACTGTTCCCACTCATCCTAGCTGGTCGCACTTCAGCACGATTTGTTATATGGATTCTTTTTCTATATCACACGCTCTACAACAAACGCTTTCAGTTTCCAAGTTCTGGCCGCCAGCAGTCAGGTATTGAGCATACCGGCCCTGCAGTCACCGAACAGCCCGGACGCTTGCGAGTTCGAGTATATCCTATAGTTTCGGCCGTATTATTTTTTGTTGTCTGTACATTTGCAAAGATGTCTTTCTTTCCATATCCTCTTTCCATCTTTCTTCGGCTGTTTCGTCAACTTTCTTCTTCACATTCTTGGTTATTTGTTTAATTGTTATCACCTCGTGTTTTTCAAAATCCATTTTATTGCACTTGCATTTGCGTTCAGGGAACTTTAGCCGTCTATCCCACTTGCTTATATTTCTCTCGGTCGGTTTTGCTGTGAGCAGTTCGGCCGCCCAGTTTTGTTCTTCCTTACCTTCCGCTATGATTTTTAGACGGCTTACATACGATATTTTTGCCTGTGCTTCTCTTGCCCGGAAGCTGAAGACTCCGGACCCCCTTCGATAAACTGTGCTGCACACGTGTACCTACATTGCATTACATGACGACTAACTGCACGTTGTATCGTGTTCAGCCTATTTACCATGCTTGCGTCTAAACTCACAATAGCGTTAGCGTATGTCACTGTTGGCACAAACATGCTTTTCCAAAGCTCTTTAGTCACCATGAATCTGTTGCAGCTCCATAAAGCCTCTTTTCTTACAATCTTTTGTCAATTTTCAGCTCGTTCTTTTCTTATTACATGTTCAGCTTTAAACATATCTGAAATATTTTCTATTATAACTTCCAAGGATTTGTATGCGCATTTATATTCGATATCTTTACTTCTTCCAAGGAGTGTTTTAGTCGTCAGATATCTAGGAATGTTGCAACTAAGTTCTGTTTTCTAGATATGCCTCAATAGATACTTTTTGTCAGTACGAAAAGACTACCTTCTTTTCTTCTGCCTGTTCTAAAACCACTCTGCCATGGTGCTATTCGTTTTATCTCATCCAGCTCGCCTTGTAGTCTGTCTCTCAGAATGGCAGCAAACATCCTGTATACAACGCTTATCACCGTTATTGGTGTGCGATTGGACAATTTTGTGTTTTCCGTCCCTGGCTTTGGTATGAAGGCCACTCTATCTGCTAACCATTCTTAAGGGATCTCTTCTCCAGCAGGAATCTTGTTGAATTCACCCGCCAGGTATGCGTACATTGGCGTACCAATATTCGTAATCAATTTTAGCAATACTCCATCCTCTCCACACGTTTCGTCGTTTATTGATCTAATGATCTGTCTGATTTCTTCTTTAGTTGTCTGCCAGCCAATATACGCTCCTCTTGCATCTGTTTGCTGATTTTACAGTTCATATATTTCAGCGTCAAACATACATATATAGTGCCGCATTTATCTCTTGTTGTGCGTATTCTTTTCCTCTCGTCTTTCATTATCTCCAACTATTTCATCCTTCTGTTTTATATATTCCCCGAAACGTAGCATCATCTTCCCTGCGCGATTGTTTGTTATGTTTTTTAAGCCTTTTAGTGTGACTAGTCTTATGGCGATGGCAATATCCTCACTTAGTTTCATTTTTATTCCCATGTATTCCCTCCACAGCTTATCAACTTGCTCCATGTCGTTTTGGTGTTCCGCTTCTTTGTGTTGTCTAGACAGCTATCTCTTGTCTGTTATGATTCTTATATGATGCTTAGGACCATGGATAGGATATGCTGTGGCTGAAAACTGTCCGGGCTTAGCTTAAGATTTCTGACGACGTTCAGGCCCGATTTCTCTAATCAAGTCTCGTCGACGAGCACCGACAATGGCACTGTGTCTTAGTTAACTGAACAAGGAGTCACTTTTAGGTCTTTTATATATTATTATTGTGGTTATTCACCCTTGACACGTAGCCGTCAACAGCTACGAGTATCCATGCGCGCACACACATACTCAAACATAAATTCCAACAAAATGGACTTACCACATTTACAAGTATGTTTAAAAACATACGGTTTAAGTCATTCCTCGTGATACTTACAATTCCAGAATGTCGGGTCTGTATATCGCCAGAATCGATCCCGACTATTCACAGTGAATTGGAATGCCCTCTGGGCCAAGATTCCCAGTGAGGGAACGAAGTGGCAGCGAAATGTCATATATATAGTCGCCACCGGGCTCGTGAATAAAGCCGCACTTCATGCAAATAGCGCAGAGAAAATCGTGCACCGCGAAACGAACTACTGTATGATGGTTTCATTATTACAACGGTTAACCGCGGCAAAAAGAGATGGCAGTCGTTGGTTAATTCTGTTAAGATCTCCTTTTTCCTCTGCGTTTATCTTCTTAGTCGAAGGCCTTTGAGCAAACGACTGGCAATGCGTTTAGTTCATGAACCTTCTTGAACCTCTATAGTTGTTGATTCAGATATATATATATATATATATATATATATATAAATATATATATATATATATATATATATATATATATATATATATATACTAATGGCGAATAATAATAGAGTTAGTTAGCAAAATTGAAATTTTATTCATTAGTTTGTATACTAATATTATTGCTTTGAATTCGAGAGAACTGGTGTTGAGAGGGCGTTACGCCGGCATATGGCGAGATGGTTACAGAAGTCACAGACCGTGCGGTAGATTATAGGTAAGCTGTTAGCGGAATGAATGCATGTTTCATCCAACAGTATTCGGATCAGCTGAATATAACTATCCAGCCGTGTAAAACATTTAAACATATATGACGCAACAGTGATGCAAATATTGGTGGGGATATTTCTCGGCGATTCAGTGGAAAGCGCATGTTCTTGCATTCGGGCCGTTATGGCTTCCAACCCAGAATTAATTTGTAACAAGGCTTGTCATGCTTCCTCAAGTTTTTCAATTTTTTCAATAACATTGCATTTCAACATGTTACATAATTACAATACAGTTCATTATATACAATTTAAACACTTTAGCGACCGTCCCACCGGGCGGAAAAGTGCAAAGACCGCCGATGGGTCTGCCAGCTCGCTACGTGGTATTTAGCGCATATCTGCGAGCAGAAACGGCAACGACATTGATCGCTGACTTGGTGAAATCTTTGGGTCGAACATACCAAGTGATGATAGCCATGCACAATGTACCTTGTGTACACGTGCCGGCTAGTGCATGCCATTCCATCCCAAAGCTCCCTGGCGACGCACACATCTAACTGCGCGACCTCTGCCGAGGCCTCGGTCACTTTTCCCTGCCACTCCAACAAAAAATGCTGAAGTGGTCCTGTAATAAAGTGACCTAAGCCTGACTCTGATTGTTTCCACTGCCGGCCCGCAACCCGCCAGCAGGTACACAAAGCGGCTTCCTGCCGTCCGCGGCAAGCAAAGAACCCGCTTCATATATATTGTGAAACATTTCTCTAGCTACGCAAAATTTGCCGCTAAGAGATGGTCCCATACCCTGCCAAGGCTGTAGCTGAACATTGGCACAATCTTAAGCTCAAAAAGACGCACGGCCGCACTCAAAGACAGTCGTCGAGGGTTTCTCACCTGTATGCGAATAGAGGCAATAGCCGCCCAGTCGCCACCTGTCGCCGATGTTCTGGGTAACGGTCGTTCCCGTATAGTGTAGTCTCAGACCTAATACGGGAAGGAGTTGACAAACTCCAGCGGTTGGCCACAACAGAATATTACGTCTGCGGCAGCCAATCGACTCCCACGGCGAAACTTCATGGCTTTCGTCTTCCGTGAATTTATTTGAAGACCCTTACGGTAAAGGTATTTTTTTACGTCGCCGACAATTCGATGAATGGCCACTGCGATGTCATCCGCATACATGACGACGACGGCGCTTCTAAACTCCTCCCGCACATGGCGGGCTAGGTCTGCGATGAGCAAGGAGAATGCCAGGCAACTGAGAAGGTCCCCTTGAGGGGTCCCTACGTTTTGACTCAGCCCCTTCCGTTTACTTCAAGGCGGTCTTTAGCAAAGAAGCTGGAGAGCACTCGTAGAAAAGAACCACCCACCCCAGCATGTCGAAATCATTCGACTAGTAGGTGACGGGGAGCTTTGTCGAATGCCTTGACACAATCAATAAAGACGGCGTACAAGTGACCCCCAGGCACAGCCAACACCCGTTCAACTTCTGACTGGAGTACGTGGATCGCGTCCTGAGTACCTCGACCCTTCCTGAATCCGAATTGCTCCGTAGGTAGGGCCTTCTCAACAGTTGGAAGCGCCTTCGAGATAATCAACTTAGCGAAGATTTTCTTGAGAGTGCGTTCCGACGCGATACCCCGGTAGAGATTTGGATCGTCTACATTGTCACCGTTTTTGCCTTTGAATAGCAGAGTAAGTCTGGCCTCGTGCCAAACCTGGGGTATGTGTCCCCCGCTGAGTATCTGATTAAACAGCTTACAAAGTCCCCCCTGCTAAAACACCAAGCGACTCAGCCCAATGTTCGTAATAGATCTCATCAGGACCACTACTCTTTTTCTTGGG
Organism: Dermanyssus gallinae; assembly: GCA_003439945.1. NCBI lineage: Eukaryota > Metazoa > Arthropoda > Arachnida > Mesostigmata > Dermanyssidae > Dermanyssus > Dermanyssus gallinae. The sequence continues at coordinate 474,697 of QVRM01000887.1, forward strand.
TAGCCCGCGCAAGATCTGCACAACTTCTTCCACCATAAACGGCGAATTCATGTGGTGCTGCTCCAAAGTGAGCGGTTGCTCAATAACTGGGTTAGGCGCGGGGGCGTTTGCATTGAGCAGAAGGGCAGTAAAGTGCTGCCGCAGCTGCTCCTTTGTCATGCTGTGCATGTTTTTGTTCAGCCGGCGAACAATGTGGACATGGGGTTCGCGCTCTGCTCTCTCAAGCAAACGAAACTCCTCTTCATCATACCGGCGCTTATTCTCCACAAGCAGTTTCCTGTAGGTTGCTCTATGTTGGCCATAGACCGCTCTACGATCAGCAACTATCTGAGGGTCGGGGTGTAGAGCCCGTGCTCGGCGCAGGAGCCCCAAGACTTCCCGACGTTTTAAGTAGCAGGCCTGTGTAAACCAGGGCCGCGCCCGTCTTTGTCTGTACTTCTTTTTGACTACAGCCGCCTTTACAGTGGCCTCCAAAGCGGGGTTGCTTTGCTCGATGGCAAAAATTGATCTCAGCAGCTCTAACTCGCGCGTCAATACACGCAAATCGAGCTGCCTAGACCAGTACATTGTCACTAGATTTGGCTTTGCATTGAATGACTCTGCATTGAAGATATACCTCAGATTAAGTTCCAAGCCCGTAGGGAACGGAGGATAGTCTAGAATTAAAAACGACCTCTTTCAAAAATGTTTTTAATTCTAGTCGGGTCGAACTTGTTCTCCCGCCCGTCTGTATATTTCAGCCCAGGATAGTAGAGACCCACAAAGTTTTTTTTTATGATATAGTACATTTTTGCTTGTTAATTCTTAATCGCCGCCAAGTTTGTATAATTTGTCTATATATTCTTGAGGCGGTGGAATTATACGTCGAAGCACACCTCCATTCGAGTTTTCTTCAGCTCCACCTTGACGGCTTCGAGCACAGCTTCATGTGACTCGAATCGTCGTTCTCTTTTCCATTTTTTATTTGCGAAAACAGGAAAGATTCACTCTGTGCTTCATCACCTTGGCTCCATAAGCGGCGCAAACGCCTTAGCGTTTTAGCCCTTGTCCGTCGTCGTGGTGGAGGAACCTTTGCCTATGAGACGGTTTGGAGCTCTTCCTGGTGAATGCAGTGAAGTATTTTGGTAAGCTTTCTGTAGTATACCAATTGTTCGTCACTATAACATCTTGTTCCAGTCCGACTATTGCTACAATTTCACTCCTGAAGAAGAAGATGACTACCATCAGCTTGTCCGTCGTCCGTTAACACTATTGTGCAGGCGCTGTAACGTTTGACCACTGACATGCTCGCGTTCGTCATTTTCTTATACCGCTGCCAGAGCTCTGGACTGAAGTAGAGCGTCATAAAAATGTACCCAAGCTTTATCACCTGTGACAAGAATCGAGGACAAAGAAGACCGGGCCTCGTCGAACCGGCCACATCCTGGTAGATGACAACCATGACAACATTACGTCGACACATGATGAATATGCTACGCCTCTAATTATGCATGCCTTATGGTTGAGTTTTTGTCAATCTTAGCCTTCAGAGCTATCACGTTTTTCTTGCTTGTTATTATCTTTGCACCTTCTTCACTGGATATATCGTACATATTGAAATGTCCAGTTCGTATTTTTTAACCATACATATACTTTCCTTAGGAACGGAGCTTTATTCCCCACTGATCGATCGAATCTTTTTAAAACATGCTAATGTACTTTATCCCTCGCCGGAAATTGTACAAAATAACTGTAAATAGCCACCCTTTTTGCCGAATAGGTACGACTTTTGTGCCACCGAAATGACTTTAACGTAAACTCCACTACGCGGGAACTCGCACAGCTTTTAGGTTTTCATGTAATCACCCGCAGATCGCTCGAGATAGTTTATAAATGTTTCTATAAAAAAGATAAAAGAACGTAACGTTAACACTTAATCGTCGAGTCTGGTGGCGTGGTGCATTCGTCTGCGCCTCACGACCGAAGGCGACACATAGGTGCGCGGGTTCGAGCTCTACCGTTGCACATTTGTATTTATGGGGGTCCGTCTATGAAGCAATGCAACAAGCAGTTCCATTGACGTTATATTTTAGCTGAGAGTCAGCTCAGAATGTATTTTTAACACTTCATCAGTCTGAGTTAATTGATTAATTAAGTGGCCGTTAAGCAAGCCAACGCAAGCAACTAAGAAATCGCTTGTATTCTAGCTTATGGGGTTAGCGAAGTGTTTAAGGGAGTACACCCCTTTTGCGCTACCCGCCACTCTATACGACGGCTAATTTGGCAAATTGATTTTTGGGAAATCACGTATTTTCAAGTGAAACTGACACACCGCGGTGTCTTAGATTTAACTGGAATGCGTCACTTCGAAGAACGCGATGGCGAGAAGACCGCTTTGACGCCGTTGAAACTTTTCAATTGTAGGCATGTTTTCCGGGTTCACTCCGTATGAGTAGAAAACTGATGCGATCATCTCAATTTAAGTTAGTTTGGGCTAATCCAAAAGTATACCATAACATAATTTTTTTTTATTATAACGATATGTTGTTGTAACGATCAATTTATTCCGAACACATACCTCAGGCTCACATACTCTTTAAAAGTATCGTATTGCAATTATAATCAAAACCAGTTCTCCAAATTAGACGCTTTTCAGCGCACGGAGTTAGCAAACGGGTTGTCTTCTCAAGACAATATTAGCAACCCATCACTGATCTCCTAGTTCAGTAGGGTTTATCAGCCCAGATGAACAGAGTAACGACCTACGTAGAGTTATTAGGATCATATCAGACCAGGAGCAAAAATATATTTCGGCTTTTTCCGTGAACCTTATTAAATGAAGGGGGACTATAGCAGCTTTGAAGATGACAACAGGAGGCATTGAGTGTTGAGTCCCATATGCCTTAACCTGGCCTACAAATTACCACGTTCCTTTTTCAGTTAGATCTTCATGTGCAAACGACATTTCTTTCTGAGGTAAACGGACGACAAATGTGTTCTAATGCTCTCTAGTTCATCAAATAGTTGCCTTTGCCACCTTAGCAAACGTGATTGCGTTGCTACTTGATGTCCAGGTAGATCGAGAGATCGAATGGAGATCGGATTCGATTAGTCGCAAATAAGTCTACGACACTCACTCTTTTTCTAGGATTTTCTGAATGAGTTTTCGTTTTTCAGCCAGAGTTCATATTCCAATGCGCTATCCCATCTCCGATTTCGAGTGACGTATAAAAGTGAATAGTACTTTCTTCTTTCGAACAGCAACCGCGTTTTACAAGCGTACAAGCAAGCGTTACTCATTATTATTATTATTACTAGAATAATTGTACGTGTATAATGTTTAGTTATTGCAATTGTGAGATAATATTCTTAATATTATGTTCATATTCTTACTCGTCGCCGTTAGAGCGGCGAAAATTCAACTCGAATCAAACTGAGAAGGAGAAGGAGTTGTTCGCCGGCGCCGCCGACACCACCACGATTGGTTTTGTGTTTTTTTAGTCCATAGCAGCCAGAATGAGAACATGAGGTCGAGAGATCTTGCCTATTTTGTTACGCTGCTGCTGCTGCTGCTGCTGTTGTTGTTGTTGGTGGTGGCGCGGTTGACGCGGTGACCTCTGAAATGACGACACGAGTCTTTCGCGCGCGGAGACGCGCGCTTTGCCCACAGGTAGCAGGAGCCACAGCAGCAGCAGCGGTAGCGGTAGCGGCAGCATCACGGAGACAGGCTCAGGTTCTTGCTACCGTTGCGGTGTCTGCTGCCGCTGCGGCGGGTGCTGCAGACCTTGTGGTGGCCGTCGTTCGTCAGAAGTTCTGCCAGCCAGCCAGCCCCTTGCCAGGGCAACGCAATCATACTGGGCTAGGTGAGAGGTGAACGAGCAGCAAGATTTGTAGTTAGCTAGGTGAATCGGTCGGTGGTAGCGATGTAGGGAGAAACGGAGGAATAGAGGGGAAGGGGCAGAAGGAAGGGCAACGGGTGGGGGGGGGGGCGGGGGCAGGAAGAGAGGGTTCCTTTGCATTCCCACTAGTCTAATCACGAACCATCAACATGACTAAGCATTATCATCATTATCACCACTAAGCGTTATTAGTATCATCATCATCATCATCATCACTAACACCAACACCGCCAATAGTATGATTATCAGCAACAGCACATGGCTATAGCTGCCACAACAATGGCTGTACGGGCCGAGGCCGAAAGGATAGGATTGCCCTATCCGTTGCTTCAGCCGCAACTCTGTCAGCAGCAGCAGCATCATCATCATCCTCACAGCAACTGTAACAACAACAATGGCAGCAGTCAGAGAGAAGAAAGAGATTCAACGAAAGGAGAAGGAGATGACGGCGGCAGCAGCAGCAGCAGCAAACACAGCGGGGGCGGGAATAAAGGGCCCGTCCCTGATGTCGGCCTCGCTATCGGTCGGCGAGCGATACGATACGACCGGTGGCGCCATCTGGCGGGCTTGCCCAAGACGGGGCGACGGCCAGTAGTAGCTAGCGGTGATGAACGGCTGGTGGCAAAAGTGGTAATACAGCCAGCCACGGTTGGAGGTGGTGTTGTGGTGTTCTTAGGACCACCACCATCACCCCCACCATCATCACTATCATCATCATCATCATGGACGGACAGACAAAAGACATTCGACGGACAGATTATGGACGAACAGACAACGGCCGACCGGCGGGTGTCGTCATGGAAGCAGTTCACTTCCACTCCTTTGCTGGTTGGCTCGCTGGCTAGGTTCAGCCGATGTCGCGGAAGGTAAGCTATCCCGTGTTGTCACGGCTCCCACTGCTATTAACTACTACGACTATAACTGCTACAACTGCTACTGCACTACTAACTACGATTCACTAACGCTGAGTGGCAATCATTCGTGGCCCGCGGCCACCGTCGTCTGTCAGAAGAGCTTCCGCTACTGCCTGTGGTGGTGGTCGTAATGGTGCTGGCATGCCCTTTCTCTGTGCGTTCTCTCCCTTCCATCTGTTGTCCCTCTCTCCGTCGCGAGTCCTCTCTATTACTTCCTTCTTTATTTCTCTCTCTCGCTCTAGATTGCAATCTCCTCTTCATTTTTTCTCCTTTGCGTTTGTTCCCCTTTTTCTCCCTTTGGTTCCACTCTTTTTGTTTCAATATTATCTTTCCTCTCCCTCCCTCTGTCTCTTGCTTTGTCTCTTTTTGTTTAGTTTTCCTTTATCAATTTTCTCTTGCTTCCCTCTCTCTCTCTCTCTCTCTCTCTCTCTCTATTTCTTACTTCAATGCCTTCCGTTCTCTTTTCCCACTTTTCTCCTTTCCATTCTTGGACCATCCTCTCTTTTCCACTGTGATTTCCTCTCTTGTCCTCTCTTCCTTTCTTAGCTTCTCTCGTCGCTTTTCGTTATTGGGGGGGGTTGGAGCAACGGCGGCCCGCCGCTCACCAATCAACGTATGTGAAAAGGAAGAAGAGGAACATGAAGGGAAAGAGAGTAGGGTAGGAGAATCGTTTCCCTCTCTCTCTCTCTCTTTCTCTTGCCTTATCTTTCCCTCTCGTTGATGCCTTCTTTGCCTTGGCTGGCCTGGCCTATACCACCGCGCTGTTGACGGCATTGCTCCTGCTGCTGCTGTTGCTACTGGCGCTCCTTCTGGCGATGGCGGAGGCGGCGACGACCGCCGCGCCAGTGGGCGGCTGCCGCTGCTGTTGTTGCTGCTGCTGTTGTTGCTGCTGCTGCCGCTGCTGAGCAGCAGGGCTGGCCCGACCGTGGTGGCTGGGCCACAGTAGCATTGGTAAGAGATGAGTTGTAGCTGTAGCACTTGTGCCTAGTGTGGTAGACGAGGTCGTTCGTCGTCGTCGTCGTCGTCGTTGTCGTCGTCGTCGTGGTGGTGGTGGTGCTGTTGTTGCCGCTACCGCTGCCGCCACCGCTACCACCTTTGCTGCTGAAGCCGAAGAAGAAGGTGGTGGGTGGCGGTGCTCGCTTTGTCGTGTTTGCCGCCAACCGCAGTGTTGTTGTCGTGTTGATGTTGTCGTGTCGTGGTTGTTGTGTCGATGTTGTCAGGCCGATGTTGCCGTGTCGTGGTTGTTGTTGTTGTTGTTGTTGTTGTGGTTCAATAGCAAAGTGGCGACGGCGGCAACGGCTGTGCTGACCACTGTGGTAGTGACGACAAGTAAGTAAGTCGCCAAAGTCGAAGCAGTAACGTCAGCAGCAGCAGCAGCAGCGACAGAGGAACCATTATCAGCAACGTAGCGATGGTCAGGTCGACGATGAAGATCGGGGCTGAAGACTGGCGGTTCATGACATCATTATCATCATAGAAAAATAAGAAGAGGAATAAGGAAGAGAACAAAGAGAACAAGAAAACAGAGAAGAAGGAGGAGGAAAAGGCGGAATCACCATCGTCATCATCATCATCATCATCATCAACTTTGTCGTCGTCAACAGCAGCAACAGCAGCAACATCATCAGGTTAGATGACTTGATTAACTGGCTGAAAACCTGGCGGGCTGGAAGGTTGGCAGTTTGCCCAACTTCCTGCCTGCCTGCCTGTCTCTCTGACTGGTTGACTCAACGATTTACTAATTACTTAGTCACTTAACTTACTGAGTCACTGACTCAATGATCGATCAACCGACCGACCGACCGACCGATCGACCGACTGACCGACTGACTGACAGAAGGTCCGAAGGTCCGCTAAGCCATCGAAAATCTTCTACAGATGAGGACCTAGCTTGAGGTGGTTGGTTAGTTGCCCGCTATTTGCTCGTTCGTTTTTCTTTTCTTTTTTTGTCGTTAACGTCGGCGGTGTTATTGTCGTCGTCGTCGTCATCATCATCATCATTATCATCATCATCATCATCACCACCATTACCACCGACGACGACGACACCACGTCGCCTTATTACTCGTGCTGTTACCGGCTGTAGTGGTTGTGCTTCTTGCTCTTCGTGCCGCCAACGCTGCCGTGTGTTGGAGCGACAGTAACAACAACAACAACAACAAGTGCAACCACAACAACGAGTGCAACAACAACAACAACACTGCCGCCCACAACTACGACGAATGTTGTTGTTTGTTGTTGTTGTTGTTGTTTTTGTTGTTGTTGTTGCGTAGGCGTGCGTGAGTGAGTGCGTGAGGCAAGCCAGCAAGTCTGCGCGCGCGCGCTTGTCCAGCTTCCAGCGCGCCTTGTGGAGCCGTGCTTGTATTATTGTTGTTGTTGTTGTTGTCGTCGTCGTCAGTTGTTGTCTCTGTATTTGCGATCGACTCAGCCGGGATGACGGCTAAACGTCAGCAACGGCGGACGGTGACCATGATAATGATAGTAAGGAAGATGACGAAGATGACGTTGTTGTTGTTGTTGTCGCTGTTGTTGTCGTCGTGTCCATAAGCCTCCTCGTTGATCTCGACGTCATTATCAGGGTCAGCTTTGCCGTTGTCGTTGTTGTTGTTGTCGTTGTTGTTGTTGTTGTTGTTCTCGCCGTCCTGCTGATGACGATGTTGTCGTGGTTTGGCTGTTGCTGCTTATGACGATATGATGAACACAACAAACACACAGTGAGTGGAAAACAAATCCTAACTAGTGGACAGTCCCGTCACTAACTAGGTAATCGTTCAGAGGTGTTGTTGTTGTTGTTGTGGTTGCTGTAATTATCAACTTTGGTTGTCGCTGCTTACGCAGTTGCCCTTACCGGCGCACTATTATTATTCTTCGTTTTTCGAAAGTTATTACTCTTCATTAATATTGTTCCTACTGATGTTAACTGATGCTGATAGTGGTGCCAGTGATGCCATGATGAGATGGATGCGCAGTGCTTCAATTGTCGTCGCTGTTTCTGGTTGATGATTGTGTGACTGGGGCTTTACTCTCACCCCCCCCCCCTCCGTCTCTCTATTCGATGTACTCTTCTTGTACTTAAGACGTCCAACCAGCTTAAGCACAAGCACTGACGTTGTTATCGTCGTTGTCTGTCGTTGCTGCATCTGTTGCTTTGGGTGTTCATTTTATTGGTGACGTTGACAATTGCTGTGCTTATTGTCATCACTGTTATTCGTGAAAGTATTCAAAAAGATACGATATATTTGTCCAATATATCGATATTGTATTTCTATGTGGTAGCAGGTGTGGCGATATATGTACACCGTACAACCATGAAAGTTGCACCCTTACTCATCGCCCCTAAAATAGAGGGGCCACATCCATTCTCTCTCTCTCTCTCTCTCTCTCTCTCTCTCTTGTACACGACCAGACACAAAGGTTGGCGCTGTGTCCCCCCCTGCAGTTGATGTGACTACCCATGTGTTATTATTGTTGTGATTGTTGTATCTCTTTTCCTACTATTTGCATTATTGCTATTGTTCCTGCTCTATTATTGGCGTTGTTGTTGTTGTTGTCGTCGTCGTCGTCGTCGTTGTTGTCGTTATTGTTGTTGTCGTCGTCGTTGTTGTTGCAGCTGGTAGTGTTGCCGTTGTTGTTCCGTCCCTTACTTCTATTTGCGCTATAAATACCGCGCTGCTAACGCTTTCCTCCCCGGGTCCGGCGACGACAAAGGGAGCTCTCCGATAGTAAGTAGCAACCACAGCAAAATAACAAGATACGATATTAAGATGAACAAAAAAGGAAAACAGTAACAAGAATCGTAACAACAACACTCGAAACAACAACAACAACAACACTCGAAATAACAACAACGCTCGAAATAACAACAACACTTAAAACAACAACAACACTCAGAAAAACAACAACACTTAAAACAACAACAACACTCAGAAAAAGAACAACAACAATTAAGACAACAACAACACTCAAAACAACAACAACACTCGAAACAACAACAACACTCGAAACAACAACAACAATCGAAACAACAGCAACACTCAAAACAACAACAACAACAACCGTAACAAAGCCCGGCCACGTTTGGAGGAGTCTATGCGTCTTGCCTTTTAGCCAATATCTGTCCAAATCGTATCAGGGGAAAGGCACCGGGCTCAGAAGCGGTCTTTCAAAAGCAGTATGCATTCTCTTACTGAACAACCCAAAGGTATTTAAAGACATGATGAATGAAATGCTCGCAAACGAAGACTATTATAAGCCTTAGAAGACGGTACATTAAACCATTGTCCTGAAACCCGGTAAACTGCAAGGAGATCCGTCGGCATATCGCCCTATAGGTAGGTTTTCTTTCCCATCGGCTGAGCGGCTGAGCATATTATCAATGATCTATTAGTAACAGAGCTGAATGACAAAGAGGCGCTATCGGAAAACCAGCACGGTTTTCGAATCCGGTGAAAATTCCATTTCACACATTCAGTCGTCAGCAAACTGTTAAACATTGCTGAAGCATATAGAAATTGCGCCGAGAGCAGGCCGATCGTAACCACAAACAAAGCGCTTGTGGAAGGTGTATCCCCCGTTCACGACGTATCCTACCTTCGTACCTAAATGATCAAGCATCTACCAACTCGAGTGTAACCTACGATGGAGTACATAGACCTCCACGTCTCTCCGAAGTCTATTCCGCCGCCTACGCAGACGATCTGGCTCTGCTTGCGACTGCTCATGACGAGGGCCTACTCGAGGTAATCACAAATAGAACCGTTTTATACCAACAGAACCGTCGTTGGATATCCGGCCATGCCTCACAGGCTAGCTCTCGAATCGGCTTTGGAAAAAAATCGGGACCAATTTTTTTAACCGGCCTGAAGCGTTCCACTCAGAATGTACACTTACGCCTGGAAGGAAATCCCAATAACACGCATGCGCACGGTTAAGTTCCTGGGTGTAGTGTTAGTTAAATATCGTGGGTGTGGGTAGCTTCAGTAGGTGAGGTGACCTAGATAAGGCTCTCACAGGAACGTTCTATGTGCGCTAGACAGTAAAAAAAAATGCCTAACCCTCAGCAGCATTGCGAAGAGCGATGCCTCTACACAAATAGAAACAACCGAGTCTATGAACTGCCTCCTAATGTGCCATAATTAACGTTGCATACACTAAATGGGAGCGCAAGATTAGAAGGGCCACAATACGCCGCCTCGCCAACAATACCCAAAAGACTCATGGCGCTCAAACTCGGGCGGGCAAATCGCACGGCGTCCACAGCAGCCGTACACGGCTCATTTCTAGATAGATTCTTTGGATATAAGAGTAAAATAGCCAGCTTCAAATTGATCGATTGAGTTATTATTCGCTTGATATTTTCCCTTGAAATGTGCATGTAACCCTTTTATACCAAGGACGCTTAGAGCGGCAGCACAAACTGACGACATGTTTATAGATCTAGGGTTTCCCCAACAGTCGTGGCGAAAAAAACGGATGTGACTCGCCTTTAAATCCTTAGGTACGTGGAGCCCTAGAGAGGGTGACAACGTGCGGTAGCACTGTTACGACCGCTGAGCTTTTTGCAATTCAACTTAGTTAGGACTACTCTGTGTCGGATCCTAATAATGCGGAAATGAACGAAACAAAAGCACCCGTAGCAGCAAAATTAACAATCGTAACAACAACATCAATAACTGCAACAACGACGGCAGCGGAAATCGTAACAACAACAACAACAACAACAACAACAACAGTAACAACAACAACAACAACAACAACAGCAACAACAACAATAACAACACCAACAACAACAACTGCCTCACCCTTACTACTCACTCTGTACTTCGCAACCACGACTTCGACGAGCATTATTACTCTGTTCTGCTGCCACAGTTACTACAAGCACTCATTACTACTTCTACTTGAGCTACTATAATTAGTACGGTTGCACAACAATTAGCATCGTAACCATTTTCCGTTGACCCGGCTGCCTACCGCAACCGCTACTAATGCTACCACTGGTGCTGCGTGTTATTATTGCCCGATCCTACTACCACGATTACTACAACAACAACTTCTACTTATACTACTACTACTACTACTACACAATTATTGTTGCTGGTATTGCGGTTTTTTTTTCGCGGAGACAACTAACAACTGAGAAATGCTGTACGCACGCTCGCACGCACGCACGGTCATTACGGCAGGATTCGACAGGACCCGCCCGGCAGTGTGGACCAGCTCCAGCCCACTAAAAACCAGTCAAGTCCTCCTCTCCTCCCCCCACGGCCCCCCGCCCCCCCGTCTCCAAATAACTACTACTGCTGCTGCTGCTGCTGGTTCTATTGCTATTGATAATATTACTGCCACTACTACATTACTACCACGTAGGAACGAGACAGTCCGTCAGGCAGACATCGAGAGAGAGAGAGAGAGCGCGAGAGGGAGAGAGAGAACGAGAAAGAGAGAGGAGGGGTAGGAAAGGCGGAGAGAGAGGAACGGTCGAACAGACGGTCCGGCGGGCAAACCGTTAGCTAAACAGACAGAAGGACGGATAAACAAACAAACAAACACACAAACAGGCAGTCCGTCCGTCCATCCGTCAGTCCGTCAGTGAGTTATTGTAGATAGATAGATGATAGACGGCTAACAGTGAGGTCAGCGGACACATTCAGGGCTGGCTGGATCACGAGTAGCGGTGGTGGTTGGATAGATGGATCGATGATGGATGATGGATGGACGGATGAACAGCGATGCTGTCATTGCTGCTGCTGTACTTGTTGTTGTTGTTGTTGTTGTCGTTGTTGTTCTTGCTGCTGCTGCGGTTGCTGCTGCTGCTGCTGCTGTTGTTGTTGTTGTTGTTGTGTTACTGTTATTGTTGTTGTGGATGACCAATTCCTGGAGCGTCTAGGTAGAACGTCTGTCTGTGCGTCTCTCTGTCTATCTGTCTGGAGCAGAGACGGCTAGACGACGATCACAAACAGCAACAACAACAACAACAACAACAAAAAACAACAACAACAACAACAACGACAAAAAAGCAGCAGCAGCAGCAACAGAAACAGTAGTCCATGTTGCTGGTGGTGTCACTACTATCGCTGTTAGTTGTCCTATACTAGACTGCCGCGTGCTACAATAGAATGCAGAATGGTGGTGGTGGCGGCGGCGGCAGCAACAGCAGCAGCAGCAGCAGCTGGTGTTGTTGTCCCTGCGCGTTCATCCAGTAGTAGCAGTACCCTGTATCGGCATCAACAGCAAGCGAAATGCTGCTGTTGTTGTTGTTGTTACTGTTGTTGTTGTTGTTGTTGTTGCTGCTGCTGCTGCTACTGATTCTGTTGTTGTTGTTGTAGTAGGAGCAATTGTATTAGTTGACAACAAAAACAACAGCAGTTGGCCACTTTGTAATAACGTAAACTCGGTAACGTTGACGAATATCATATACGTGTGCTTAGACTACACGTTGTATTTTATATATATGGTTAATTATTCATATATATATATATATATATATATATATATATATATATATATATATATACATACAATTTTAGATCTACAGGAAAATGTGAGGAAAATGAACTAGTCATGCACGCGTGTGTGTACACGCGTGTGTGCAATACGTGCTTTTTTGATTGTTTTTGTTTTTTCTGTGTTTGTCAGGATTGTTGTTGTTGTTGTTTTTGTTGCTGCTGTTGTCGTTGTTGTTGTTATTGTTGTTGTTGTTGTTGTTGTTGTTGTTGTTGTTGTTGTGTTAGTTCGAGGCATGGCCAACTCTCTATGTCGATGACTAATACAGCTACAGTACTCGTCGTCGTCGTCGTCGTCGTCCTCATAGTAGTAGTAGTAATAGCGGCGCAATTGATGGTATCGTTGGCTTAACGCTTGTTGTTGTTATTGTTGTTGTTGTTGTTGTTGTTGTTGGTCGTCGTCACTGTCGTCGAACGACCGAACCAACGACGGCTGTGTGTTATATGCTAGCCGCCCTTTCTCTCTCTCTCTCTCTCTCTCTCTCTCTCTCTCTCTCTCTCTCTATATATATATATATATATATATATCTCTCTCTACCTGTTCGGACGGTTGCCCTGTTATCTGCCTGCCTGTCTGTATGGGTCCTGCTCTGTCTGTCTATCCGTCTGTTTGTCTGCTTGCCTGCCTGCCTGCCGGAAGGTCGTAACAACAACAACAACAACAGCAGCAGCAGCAGCAGCAGCAGCAACAACAACAACAGCAACAGCAGTAGTAATGGCTGTGCCCTACAATGATGCTACGTGAATTGTTATTGTTCTTCTTGTTGTTATTGTTGCTCTTGTTGTCATTGTTGCCCTTGTTGTTATTCTTATTGTTGTTGCTGTTGTTGTTGTTGGTGGTGTTGTTGCTCTTGCTGTTGTTTTTATTATTGTTGTTGTTGCTGTTGGCAAATGAGTATCTTTTAGAGAAACAACAACTACTACTACTACTACTACTAATAGCTGTACTGCTACATCTACTCTTAAGAGTTCTTTTCTGCAGCAGCAGCAGCTGCGGCGGCGGCTACAACTGTTACTATTTCTTACAGAACTATTACTACTACTACTACTACTACACTACTAGAACTACGACTACAGGGAGGGTTGAACTGCTATGTACTACAACAATCAGTCGAACTCTACTATTATTTCTACTACGAATACTATGACTAGCGGCCTACTGGCGGCCACCGACCACCATCGACTGAAGCAACTGCTTTCTAGCTGAACAAAACCAACTGACTGACTGATCTGCCTAACTGACTGTTTCACTGCCTGGCTGCCTCACCGACCGAATTAACGGGCGAGCGAGCGAGCGAGCATTTGCTACTTAAACTACTTAATCATCATAACAGCAACGACGACGGCGATTACAACAACAACAACAACAACAACAGCTGCAACAGCAACAACAACAACAACAACAACAGTGACGGGACTACTGTAAAGGGAATCACGCGAAAGATCTTCTCCTCTCATCGACAAACTATTAATCATAGTATCCCAGTTGAATTCATCAAGTAGTCTTATTATGACCATTGCTAGTCTATTATTATTAGTATTAGTATCATTAATTATTTTTTGGTCTTCAATTCTTCCATTCGTGTTGAATGAACGTCTTTACTGTTATCACTTAATTTCGTATAAGTATTTTATTATAATTATTATTATTACGTTTATAACAATTGCTATACTATTATTAATAATATTTTCTTTATTATCATCACCACCATCCCCGCTGTGAGTATTACTGCCAGGATTGAAGTTATACTTTAATACTGTCGTCATCTTTATTCCTGTGATATTCGGCACTTGTTGTTGTTGTTAATGCTGTTGTTTTTGATACTGCTGCTACTGCTACTGTTGCTAAGGGTCGTTGTTGTTGTTGTTGTTGTTTTGCCTGCTGTTACAACTGTCACTGCTGATTGCGTTTCCAAAAATCCAAACCAACGCGCCGCTCGCAGCACCGACACGGTAGCGGTGTAGTTAGCACGGCGTTAGCCCCATCGTGCGGAACGTGGACGACGACGACGACGACAACGACCCCAACAAAATGTGGCCGTCAGGCACCATAGGCAGACAGACAGTTAGACAGACCCGCCCCGGGCCAGATACGTCGAGGACACACGGCGTGTCTGGGCCCCACATTGTGAGAGAGAGGAAGGCGAGGGAGCGAATTCCTCGTCGCTCGGGGAAATCGGAACGTTTGCGATTCGGGGCTAACTGTTGGGATGTGGCGGGGGGTAACGGCTACTGTTGGGGTGTTGTCAGGGGTCACGGCTAATGTCGGGGTGTCGGAGGTAACGGCCACTATCGGCGTGTAGTCAGTCAGTGGTAAGGGCTACTGTCGGAAGAAATCGGCCAGCTCGCTTGCCAGCCGGAGAAAAGGGGAGATGAGTAGGACGACTGAGTTGGCGAATTGGCGGGGACTCGGAGCAGGATGAGGCCGGGAGTTAGAAAGAGGGAGGGAGGGAGGGAAGGGGGATGCAAGAATTGGAAGCAACAAATGAAGGCTGAATACGAGAAATGTAGCCTTGCTGCCAATGACTCCTATTCCTTAGGTCTACCCCTAAAACAACAACAACCACAATTACTACTACGGCTGTTACATACCCTATAGTTACCCCTAAATAGCTAAAGTAAAGTTTTCGGGCTGACCCTCAGCCAAGATTTAACGTCCACGGAACTGTTTTTCACATTGCTTTATAGACGGACCCCCATAAATACAAATATGCAACGGTGGGTCTCGAACCCGCGCACCTATGTGTCTCCTTCGGTTGCGAGGCGCAGACTCAAGCCACCACGCCACCACTCGACACCCCCCTAAATAGCTAGCCTCTGTAACAACTGGCTTCCTTCAACGACTACTACAGGTCCTATATAGCAACTAGTGTCGCTGGTGTTGCAACCGAAGACTGGCCGACGACGGTCCCGCTTGCTGTTCCGTCTTGTACCGTTGTTGCATAAGTATGAATTGCAGTTGGCCTTCTTAATGTTGTTGCTATTGTTGTTGATTAAAATTATGGTGATCATGATCATGAATGTGGTGATGAAGATACTGGTGGTGTTGGAAAATAAAAACTTCCCTCGTCTGACGTCGCCTATCATGGTTAGCACAGCGTTCGTAGAGATCTCAACTTAAAACTGTTGTGAACACTTGGCCACATATCACGTCGAGGAGCTGCTTCCTGGTGGTGAATGGGAGCACAAACGTAGTAAACGGCCGAACTCCGCAGATAACTTATTAAACTGGTTGTTGCTGCTGTTGTAGGTGTTGTTAATACTATAATTGTTAATACCGCCGCTTCTGCTACTACTACTACTACCAATGGAGTAATACTATATGATGTGGTTGTTGCTTTGCTGTTGTCGTTATTACTGCAGATATGGTCGTTGCTGTAATGTTGTTGTTCTTGCTGTTGCTTCGCTTTTATTATTGTTGTTGTTATCCGTTTACCACCTGCCTGAGTATATGAGTATAACGAAGAGTAGGCAGCCAAAGTAGGATCAAAGTCATCACTGATTTATAGGAAAGAGAAAAAGAGAGAGGGATATAAGGGAGGGGGAGAGAGAGAGGACGAGGGAGAGGGAGAGGAGAGACATAGAGAGGGGTCACTGATAGTCTGGGGGCCATCGGCAACCGAACGCGTCGCAGTTGTCACCGTCGTAGTGTCGGCGAGCAGATAGATAGATAGATACCTTTTGCGATGTTGCTACGTTACGCAAGGCGCAGTACGCTAGCCGACGACAGCGACTTCACTTTATAGGTGTTGTTGGTGTTGTTATCGTGGCCGTTATAGCCGTTGTTGTTGTTGTCTTTACTGTTGCTGTTTGTGCAGTTGAAGTTATTGTTTTTATTGTTGTTGTTGTTGTTATTGCCGTGCCAGCTACGTTTTACGAATGTGTTTTGTTTGTTGCTTGTTTGTTGTAGTCGCTATTGCTCCTATTTTTACTAAAGTCTGTGTCTGCGGTCACTCATCATCAGAACTTGCTGTTATTCCTGGTGTTGCTGTTGTTGTTGACTCGTATGATTGCTGACATTTTTGCTCTTTTACTGGAACGATTGTTTCTCCCCTAGAATGGCACAGTGTGGCTGTTTTTTCTTTCTGGTTTTAATTTGCCACTTGCAGACAACCAAATACAAGTGGCTAACAACCAGTATTTAGCAATGCACTTGTAGAAGGGTCTTTTCCGGCTCCCTCTTCCGTCAGCTACAATGAAGACTAACAATAATAGTCATAATCACAATACGCATGAGGATGACGGCGAAAGCGCTTGCAGAAGCCAGGCAGACTCAAAGTCTACCTAACGATAAGGAAGGGCAGCAGACGCTAGATAGGTACTGATATATATATATATATATATATATATATATATATATATATATATAAATATCGATATTAGCATTTATAAAGAATGCCGATGGAGCGACAATTGTCTCCTGAGAACGTGTGCACTGGGAATATTACTCTCGTATAAAGTGGGTTGGGACCACTTCGGCAGCGTGCCGCGGACGGATGCCGCGTTCCCGCGTTGGACGTCGAGGTCGAGGCGCTGTCTCAAGAAAGCCGCAGATCTCTTGTCTCCAGCTGCGAGGTTTAGCTGCTCGCCGACTCTGTGGAGGACTTTGCGGGTGAGGTTGGCTGGGCCGCCCAAGGTCTCAAACGCTAGCGGTGGAAATTCATGTGGGTACCCTATTGAAGCGTATTTTGCGAGCTTCCTTGTCTCGGCTAGATCACCAGCGTAATCTGCCGAGGCCGCCCCGCCACCGACCATTGAAGGTGCTAATGAGTCGGTAACTGTGGCGTCCCAGACAAGCCTCCTGCCCCGGCTGAAAGGGGTTAGAGTCATCCCGTCCGGGCGTTTGCCGTCGTCGGCGGAAAGATCCTGGGGCTCCAGAATACAGGGAAATCCGCTAGATCGGAGCGCTCGGCTAAAAGTGTCGTTAATACTGGCATGTCGGGCACGCCGTCCTGCACTCATGACGCACGACAAGCCATGATGGGCTAACTTGTCAACAATAGGTACTGATGGGAAAATGTATGCTCGGATGCGGAGTTCGAGGGCAGCTTGCGCGTCATCCGGCAGCACTAGTTGAGTGTGTTAGTAGGACACTTTGTAGCCCACTGAAGTCGTCATCGACCGCACGGGACAAAGGCCAAAGCAGCGGAGCACGTGTATAGAGGGAGTGTCCTGGATGGATCCGAGAGGCTGATAACGCCGCCGACGCCAGATCGGACACAAGCAGATAGATGACGTGACTGTCACGACCAGCTAGAAGGACAACGAGGGGAAGAGGAGCTGCTGGCAATTTGTGAGATGAGGTGCAACTGAGAGAGTAGGAGCAGATGAAGCGCCTGCATGCAAGACTCTGTGGGCGCTTTGGCAGGGCAGCTATGAACACACAGCCAGCCATATGAATCACTATGATTTGGACACTTTGTTACGATCGCCAACGTAGCCACCGCAACAGAATCTTCGCTACGGGTATCTGCTGTCTGTATCTAAGGGAAGTTGGGGCAAAGAGGACTGCTTCGTAATGATCGTTGCTTTGGTTTATCGATTCCAAGGCTCAGTCACGACTAGGAAGACGAGGACTAGGCACTTTCAGTTTACTGAATCAGGACCGCACCCAATCGGGAAGGAGAAGCCACAACCGAACGAACAGTCTGTCGAACAGTCACTGTTCGGTCTGTTAGTTGGTGACGCTCTGCAGAAATTGGTCGCGCAGAACCAAAAATAATGCTGCATGTTCAGTTGGCGTCAATGCTAGCAGCGGCGGTGGCGGCAACATATGAGACTGCTGTTGCTAGTGATTACAGTTGCTGCGACGCGAACAATATCGGCATCACAGTCGGGTGTACATTACGCTTACCAACGATTGCTTTGCTCCAGAGATCTGAAATTACGCGCTGAGCTACTTGAGGAAGTGACGCCAGAAGTAAATGCGATGATGGTGATGTGGGGAGGCGGGGGGGGGTCTGCGGTGGTGTGGTAGTAGTTGGGAGAGGGGCAAAATGCCAACTACAGAAACATCTAGCAAGAACTGGTCACTGCTAGATTTGTTATTGGTATTGTTGTTATTGCTGTTGTTGCTCTTGTTGTGGTTCTTGTTATTGTCGTTATTCGTTTCATTGTTGTTCTTGTTGTAGTTGTTGTTGTTGTTGTTGTGATTGTTGCTAGTGACTGCAGTAGCGTTTTGGAGTGCTAATAATAGTTCATCTCGATGAACATCCTAACCAAGGGTGAACTAACCCGACAACTACCAGCGAATAGTACTACTGCACTACTTCCGTTTCAAGTTCAGCATATCTATAACTACTGTTTGCTGTCACCGAAAACGGCAACGCTGGCAAATTGGCTATTGCAGCCGCAGCTCGTTGCCGACAGATTTCTGGATCGCCACTGACTGGCGTATCGATGGTTTGCGTACTGATATATAGATGAATTATTGGTCGTTGGTCGGTTGCTTAAGCAAATCGACAGCCAGCCATTTATTTAGCTGTTGTAATTGTGGCGGCCGTCGTGGCTGAGAAGGGTTAGTAGTAGTAAGGGGCAGTGCTACCCAACGCTCACCTACTGACTGAGTCACGCAGAAAGACCCGCTTCTCCAACTCCTCCACATTCCCTCTCCCCTCTCTGACATGGTCCGCCTCGCCCCTCCGACGATTCTGGCTTCCGTCGCCTATACTCGTCTACAGGCCACACTAAGTATACGATGCAATGACGCCGTTGCTATCCATCGAACAACTATCTACTATGTATCTCTTTCGATATATTTATTTCGCAGATTTTAAGTCCGCAATCACCCGCAAACACCATACCGTCATAGTCACCAGTTAGTTAATGTGTTGGTTTTTCGCTAGTCAGCTACCAGTAGCATGTAGATATTTAGTTCGTTTTTAACTACCGTTAGCGTCTTTCTCACTCGCCAAGGCTAAATTTACCTGCGCTGATAAGTTGCACGGTCAACAACAACAACAACAACAACAACATCAACAATACAACGACGCTAGTATTGTCGGTGCAGCTGTTGTCGTTGTTATTTGTGTTGTTGCTGCTGCTGCTGATGATGATGACGATGATGATGATAATATTGTTTCTGTTGCAGGTGGCGCCATTATGGGCGCGTGCGTTAGAATCGTTATTTGTGCAGCAGAGCTGTATTGGTAAACCGTTGAGGATGGTCATCACGATACTGGTGACACTAATTGTTGTGGTTATTGTAATGAGTATAGCTGGATTTGTTTGATTGCGAATGTGTTCTTATTCCTTCTAGCGTATACGGTTACGGTAGGCGAGAAGACTAAGGCGTCGAGGTTGGAAGAATGACATTTGACGTAAAATTGCAGACTTTGTAGCTGTGAGGGGATGATCAGGGACAGCCGCTACAGTGAGTCATGCCTCTAGACAAGGCAAATCTTCAACGCTCTGGGGCTCGGACATTTGAAGCCGGCTTTACCAATCGCTTACCTAGAGCGTCATTGCCGAACAGCTATGAGAGACGACGGCCACGGACGACACACGTGTTTGGTTCTGCTCATTTATTTGTGCCATTGCTCCAAAACGAACGGCAGTCCATACTCTCTGTCCGCTGAATCTTCATCATCAGTGTCGTTCGTTGTGGCGCTTCGCTGACGCAGAGCAGTAGATAGCCAGGCCTGAAGTGACGCTGGGCCGGCACTCTCTGCCCATATCGCGGCATTAGCACGAGGATCAAGGAGCCCCGGACGGAACACCCACCCTCTTCTGGAGGTGTACGTCGTATGGCCGAAACAAAAATACCCGACGACTCACTTACCGTGAAATGACCCATTGGTGACACCAGCCTTGTCGTTGTTGTTGTTGTCATCGTCTTCTTTAATATCTCAATCCAATCATCTACCACTCTCGGCCGACACCGCCACGGTTGCGGAAGGCAGGTAATGCACGACAGGAGATTCGGCAGGCAACATGGAAATAAAGGCTCATTGTTTGCGTGCGTCCGCGCGGGCCTTCATACGTGCATACAGGTGTAGGCAACAGCACGCAGGAACAGCAGTAGCAAATGACAGCAAAGCTCCTTTTGATACGTTGTTGCCATAGAAGGTCGTCTATTGTGGTTCATGTCGATTTGGCTGCGTTGCTGCGTGCCTATGTCTACCGTTGGCCCGTTGGACATATCTATAGAGAAGGCAAGTTTGCATTCAAGTGCACTTACACGATGCGACACGCAGCTGATGGTAGTGACCAACAACGGCAACAAGTGCGTCAACAACAACGCGCCCATTACTACGGCTACAATATGTGTGTACCGTGTCGTGTCGAGTTTTGTCGATGGAATCCTGATATGGTGGTTAATGTAGTTATAATCGTGTCTGCAACAACAGCAGCAGCAGCAGCAACGTTCCTAGCAGCATTAACAGCGGTTCATGTGGTGGTAGCAGTGGCAGCTATAGTAGCAAAGAGGGACAGCCAGCAGCAGGCTTATGAACAACAAAAGGAAGGGAAGATCGCGTCTCTCTTTGTCTGCGCAGGGCCAATTGTGGCAGTTCGGTGCCCCCAGTTTGGTGTCGGCAGTGTTTGTGTGCTGTGGTTATGCTGCATAATAACCGATATGTTCTCGCTCGCTCGCTCGTTCGGAGGCGTTTTGTGTGGTTAGGTTGCTCCTCAACATAGCTTCTGCCCTGCTACAGCCAGAGGAGAGTGGAAGCTGCTTGACGCAGTGTCACTCACCACCGTTAGTCAGTCATCCTAGTTGTTGTTGTTGTTGTTG
The DNA here is from genome assembly GCA_003439945.1 of Dermanyssus gallinae. Lineage (NCBI taxonomy): Eukaryota > Metazoa > Arthropoda > Arachnida > Mesostigmata > Dermanyssidae > Dermanyssus > Dermanyssus gallinae. The sequence goes on from QVRM01000887.1 coordinate 495,728, forward strand.
TTGTTGTTGTTGCTGCTGCTGCTGCTGCCGCTGCTATTTTTGTTGTTCTCGTTGTTGCTGTTGTTGCTCTCTGGCAGTTCAGCAAGGTTACCGTAGTTGTTGTTGATGCCAGTGGTGTCATCACGATTCTTTCCAGCAAAACGGCCCCTGCGACGTTGATACTTTGTGGCGGTCCGTAGATACATGAAGTCCATATATATATATATATATATATATATATATATATATATATATATATATATATATATATATATATATATATATGTATGTATAAATACACATATATATTTGCGCTAAGCCCGCTTCCGTATGTATGTTTTTGTGTGAGTTTGTATGTTGTTATCCCAAACCTGTATTTGCGTTTCTTTATCTGAATCGAAAACATGAAATTACACCATTGTAGTCTATTTTTTTCAATAAGACTTTGCCGTCGACCAATTAAATTCTTAAGACTAATTAAATGGGACCAGTAGCATTTACGCTCTCATAAAAGATCCACTTTTCATCGCGGTCTACAAACGATTTAAATTTGGATGGTTGTCAGAGTGGACACGAATGGAAGGCCATTGTTGACAGGCTTTATTTGTGAGACACCGATTTACAGAGATTGAATGTGATTTCAAGTTTTTGAAGTGTTCTTGAAGTAACTAGCTTGCTAACCTTCTTGTTGTTCGGGTAGAGGTCATAATTTTGAAAAGTTTGAGACCAAAATAGCTTGCTTTAAACTCGAAGAGTAAAATATCCCGAATTTGGTCCCCTAGGCAATCCACTATTTCGTGTAACAACATAAAAACAACGCGCCCGCAGGAAAACTGACACCATACGCAGTTTTGGCATTGTTGTATTTACTATAAACAACTGCCCTCTCCCTCCACAAGCTCCCTCTGCCATCCGACACGAGAACGCAAGATAAGAAGGGTACGGACCAATCTAATTTATTATGAGGAACGGGTTTAGTACATAAGTTAAGCCTGTGTAGACACTCATTGTGAGTAGAAATGAAAGCTCACATTAAGCTGTTATTAGTACGAAAATGTCTGCTATTTGTTCTATTGTAGTATTTATCCACTGACTAGGTAATTTGAGTGTAGTAGATTTGAGACGACAGCTCAGTGTAAAATCCATTATTATTGTAAATGTAAAGCTTGTTTTGAGGCAAGTCTGTGACTGCTTTTAGTTTTGTTAGTGGACTAAATAAACTTCGACTAACTATTCAGAACGATAGGCAAGCAAATTCTGCCCTGGTTGTCAAACTGCCGCCCATGCAGCTCTTCCAAGCTGATCACTGGCTGGTCTGACCGCTATAATTGAGCAGTTTCATGTAGTATGCCTTTTTAGGGCTTACGATGTCCCTCTCGCTTCCCGGCAATTCCCTGAACCTCCAAATCGTACCGACGTACATGTATGTGCATATATTTGCCATAAACAGGCGCAATTTGTGCTGCTGCTGCGGTGCCGCCTGCCTCAGCGGGATGCCGCTTTACCGTAAGTGCTTGCTGGTGAGGTTTTTCTGGTTCCCTGCGTAAGATCGTCAGCCACATCTGCCTTGATCGCTATTATCTTTATGGGTTAGCAACAATAACCGTTGATCACAATCGGGAGGTTCGAACGGGTGTCGAAGGCCGTTTTCCGTAACCGCTATCCCATCGCACTTTACATACACCCAGCATTCCCTCCACATGTTGCAAGCGAACGGAGCTGTTTAGAATGGTCAGCTTTGCGTTTTATTTTTAGTTTATTAGTATTTTGAAGATGCTTTAGTCTGTAAGTGCACTCGTTCAGGGAACGCACAGTATGGCCTGGCCACATAGAAATGCAAAATTTTGCCTACTTTTGTCCTTGGGCTGATTTAAATGTAGGTCTCCCGCGAATTCACACGTCGGACTTTATTTGGAGTAGGCGAAGCCTTTCCCTCCCTAACCGAGTTACGGTAATTATATTAGATCTGCCGCCTTTCTAACCAGCCAGCGGATAAAGATGATTATAGGATAGCATTACTTTAAAGGGTATTAATGAGTTGGGTGTGTTTTCGATACATACCTATGTATGACACATTAAAATAACAAATAAGCCTAAGTAATAGTAATGCTAATAATAATAACTATATATATAAGCCAGAGAATACGCTATATATATATATATGGCAGATAAAATGCTATATATATATATATATATATATATCTTTAGCGACAGAGTCCCGGCTAAGCGAATAACCTGATGATAAATCGGTGATATAGATTGATTGTTATTAGTTAACTACTACACTCTCTTTCTGCTGGGGTGATCGGCCCGCACCTAACGGACTGTAAAATACAAAAATGGGGTGAGGTTGCCGAGGTCGTTCTGCCATATTTATATCCGTCTGGGTGTCAGTGGTGTGGTTAATGATAACCAAATTCCGAGGGCTGAATGCAGCCACGGCTATGTCTACAAGCCGCTAGTAGAGGTTATCACGTGCACCGCACACACCTTATTGAAAACTGCCTCAGCCTGGAGAATCTCCAGCTCCTTTTCTGCGATCGATATTCATTATTACGCATGAAGATCCGCATCTAGATCCCCGCAACTAAATCCGTATCTCATCTTATTCAAAGACCTCCGTTCCTGCTGGGAATGCTAGCTCCCTATAAATGCCGGGGCAGGCAAAGCCGGCCCTAATAGGTCTCCCTGTTGAATGCTAGTCTGCAACTCTATGATTATTATTATTATTATTATTATTACTATTATTATTATTATTATTATTATTATTATTATTATTATTATTATTATTATTATTATTATTATTATTATTATTATTATTATTATTATTATTATTATTATTATTATAACGTGTGATAGACGAGCCAGCTAGTGATAATTTTATTCTTATTTTTAATTCTTTCCTGCCGTTCGATGCACGTAGCTCAATAGCTCATTCGAATTTGAAGGTTATTGGACGAATATATATATATATATGCTAAAAATGTCTTAAGATAAATATATATGCTATCTATATAGCTTTTCCTTGAACTTTGAGCGTCGAGTTTAGTTAATCTTAACTAAAATTATTTTACACGTGCAGAGTAATTCGGTCGTTTATAAATCAATTCTATCAAGCACATGCACAACACGAGCTGCTGTGACAGCAGTAATCCGAGCGGGAAGGAGACGTTGCCCAGCTCACTAGCAGAATAACAGAGAGATGTCTATAAGCTACAGGCTTGCAAGGTCCCCAATGCTGTATTCCAAGCTGAAGTACTGATTTCAAAAAGTGGCAAAATATACAAACATGTGTAAAAACCTGTTCTAGTCTAAGCCGCAAGGAGGCAAGTAGTCAGAATCGTCTGGCCGACTAAATCTCTAATCGATATCTTACCTTTCATATTTCGACCTGATGCAAATCGCCACCCCAATTAAGTGAAAGCTTTCGCCTTGAATTATGGTTTTTAATAAACGCCTTGAATTCTTTGATGATTGGCCCAACACGACAAGCAGAAATTCCCATACACGTATGAAAATGCGTGTAGACGCAGGGGACGTCCATCGAGATCAGCGTTCCGTTTAAGTTATGTTGTTGTTAAGCTTTTTACAACCTAGGTATCGCAGTAGAAGCACGGGCCGATTTTTAGTGCGCTTCGACGATACCTTGGCGGTTAGTTAACTTCACCTAGCTGAAGGTTGCGGTTGGAAGGATTGTTGGCGAGAGCCGAGAGAACAACACCGATGACGACCCTTCGTATGTTTATGTGCCTGTTTGTCTAGCCAACAGAGGGAGAGAGAGAGAAACCAAGCGAACGAAGAGATCCACTCAAAGATGGAAAGACAACCAGACAACGCAAATAGAGAGAAGGGCAGATGGAAAAAGAAGAAAAAGAAAAAGAGATACAGCAAGAGAGAGAGAGAGAGCGAGATATTGATAGCTACCATCAATTCATAGTAATGGCAGTCATAAGGATTATGACGGGGTGATATTGGTTTGTGTCATCTCTTGATGCCGGCAGAGTGGTGTGAATGGCGGATGCCATACGCAACGCGACACGCAGACAGACAGACAGACAGACATAGAGGCAGCATTGTTGATTGATTATTGAGTGACATAATTACTCGCTGATTATGATGGGGCGTTCGCTCGCAAAGACGCCAGATGCAGAACAAGTTGGAGACGAAATCGTTCACTTACGAAGAATCAGGAGAGATCGGAAAATTGCAACCTCGTTGCAGTTGTGCGATTGTTGTGTCACCAGCAGCAGCAGCAGCAGCGGCAACAGTCAAGGCCGTTTGGTACGCGTTGCCACTTAAAGCGGCTCGCTTCGAAGATAACAACAACAACAGCAGCTGCGGCGGTGGCGGCGAGGGCGGCTAAAATGACGACAGCGAGGCTACCGTTGTTGTTGTTATTGTTGTTGTTGAGGTTGTTGTTAACGTTGCTATTGTTGTTGTCACTGCTGTTGTTTCTGCTAGTTAGTGGTTGGCATCGCCGCCGTCTTAGAAAGTGATGGTGTTGTTTGAAGGTTCAGACTTTAGATGAATCTGGTGAGGAGTATAGCTGTAACCACGGTCACGGTCGTCGTTCACAACCGCTGCAACGATGCAGACGGCAGCAACAACAACAACAACAACAGGGAGGGGTGACAGTTGTTTGCCACCACGACCACGACAAGAGTGACAATAATAACAACAACAACAACAACAACAAAAACAACAGCAATGACAACAACAACAACAACAACAAAAACAACAGCAATGACAACAACAACAACAACAACAAAACGACAGCAATGACAACAACAACAACAACAACAACAGCAATGACAACTACAGCGACCGCTGTGTCGTGAAAAACCGCTACGTGAGGCGCCGACGCTGGGCAGAGTGAAAAAGTGACAGATAAGCAATAGGTCGTCGCCGACCTTACTGTCTAGGCATCACCTGTCCATCTATTCATGTATCTGGCTTTCTATATATTTATCTATCTAACTCTCTAGCCATTTATCTATGTATCGTTTCTTTTCTTTTTCCTCCGGCCTGGCCGCGACGCCACCACATCCCAGATCCCAGATCGCGGGAGAGAGAGAGAGAGAGTGAGAAGGGGCGAGAGAAGCATAGAGACAGACATACCAGAACAGAGCGATGAAAATACGCTAAATAATGAAAAGGCCTGTCTCCAATCCCGACACGAAGGGACATATATAGATATATACCAACTCGTGGTAATATTGTAAATATGCAAAGTGGTATATAATATTGTTAACAAATAAGTATTCAAATGAAAATGTACGAAACGTCACACATATATTGTGAGAGTCGGGTTTCATTCACTCTATATATGCATTGGTACCAGTTGATCTCTTGACGTTGTTGACGTTACCTCCCCCTCTTTCCCCTTTTGTATGACTACTTTGTTGTGCCTCTACAAAATTCGAGCAGACAGCAGAGTCAATGGAGGTGGGGGAAGAATTAGAGAAGGGGGAAAGGGGAACCGGCTTTATCGTCGAGAAAGATGTTTAGCGAACATGTTGCGATGTGCACTCTGGCGACGGCTGCCGAGGAGATCGGGTCGCAGAGAAGTTACGCGAACGACGTAAGACGTCGTAGTTGTCGACAGTGTAGCCGTATGAGCGGCGGCGGTTGGCCGAAGTTGAAGTTGTTTATATTTTTTTAATAAACCTTACGCTGTTGAAAGCCATTCAGTTGTACTCTGTGGGATCCTCTACTACATAGGCAGAAGATAACAATTGTCTGCTTACAATATATATATATATATATATATAGAGAGAGAGAGAGAGAGAGAAAGTCACTCAACCACAAAGTCACTCAACCACCACGATGAGTGGCTTTGTGATCATCGGCTTCCTCTTCCTCCACGCATGCTCAGTGTCTGCACTGTATGTAAATGGCTGTTCGTTGTTGTTGTCGTCGTCGTCGTTGCTGTGGCTATTTCTGTTGTTATTGCTGCTGCTGCTGTTCCGCTGCAGATACTGTTCCTACGGCTGGTTACTGTTGCGGTGTGTTGTTATTTGTTGTTGTTACTTTCTCTCTCTCTACCTTTTGCTGTTACTGATATTGTACTATAGTTGTTGTTGTTGTTCTCATTGTTTTCAGTTGTTGCTACTGTTTTTGCCACCGCTCTCAGAGCTTTTCATCGTTGCTACAACACTTTGAACCGATGCTACAACACTTCGCTGTGTGTTAATTCGTTCATCGCTTACCCGCTCGCTCATCCACTTAGACGAGCCAAGCAGTAGGCCAAAGCGGCCGTTAAAATCGGCCGATCTGGCTCACCCTTCCTTCCTTCGCTCTCTTTCTTTTGACTTATCTATTGATGATCTGTTAAGTTATCTTTTGCCCTTCTCGGCCCTACGCTATCTGTTCGCCTCCTGAAGCCGTCGGCGGTGAGCGCTGTTTTGACGGGAAGACCTCGAAGCTACAGCCAGCATCATGAGTGGACAACAACGCTCTCTGCACCTTAATAATAATGTGCAAGTATTTCGTCTAGATTGCTGTTGGACGCCTTTTTGACCCGGTCTAATGCCGTGCTTTTTCCTCATATATATATATATATATATATATATATTATATGGCGGCGTGGTCTAGGGATCTATTGCGCTAGTCATGGTTGTCATCTACCGGAGTGTCGCCGGTTCGATCCCCGTTGACGATTGAATTTCATTCTTTGAACGATGCTCATTGAGAGTAGAAGTACCACTGAGAGTCAGAAACCCATATTCTGTATGAAAATCCTTGATATGTCACAATGCTTCACTTTTGACGAAACCCTAAATAGCTTAACATGTCCAGGTCTCGGGGCATTGAAAGCACGTCTCACGGCGACTCCAAGCCCGTAGGGGACGGACGATGGTCTCGATATATATATATATATATATATATATATACAATTATCTTCTACCGCCCTTTTAGCTTTTCGTAGTTAAATTTGACAATCCCTTGATGATCTATGCAGTTCCTCCTCTCATCAACCTCCTACGACCTTTCTGCTCATGCGTTAAGTCTCGGTAGCACGAGAGAACCTCGGTCGTCGCATGTGAACGCAGTCGAGTCCAGATAGGTCCTGTCCGTTTGTGAATGCTATGGCCGATAATGACAAGCAAAAAGCAGACCAAGAAGGCACTTCGAAAAGCGTTGTCATGCCACAATAGCAGCAACGATAATTTTCATGTTTATGATGATAATGCGGTCGAGAATTTTTAATCGACGGGCTACGTATCTGTGCATGGATACATACGCCAGGCTTAGCAGAGGACCTACACCGACTAGCGCGCGAACGAAGAAAGATCTGGCCGCTCAGACATCATCACGGCGTCTGACCAGCAGCGACAGGTGGTATGGCCTAACGACAGGCATTTTCTGTGGTCGTGGAATCCACATTTGCCGTAATTACCAATCGCGGATACATTGCCTCTCTGTTTCGCTCGCCCTCACGCCTCGTCCTCTCCCTCACGGTAAAACTATGCTATAACTCTCTCGTTCGTTTGCTTGGGCTGGCTGTGCTGATCGCACTCGCTCAAGACGCGTTTCTGTCGTGTGTCCGTTGAGCCTCCGATTTGCATACATTTCATGTCGACACAACTAAGTAGAATTGGCTCCGTCGTACAAGAACCTCACCGTACTTTTCAACTATATCTAATGTATATATATATATATATATATATATATATATATATATATATATATATATATATATATATATATTTATATAAATATTTATGTATTTATTTATATATATATTTATATAAATATTTATGTATTTATATATATATATATAAATATTTATGTATTTATATATATATATATATATATATATATATATATATATATATATATATATATATATATGACGCAATGCCGCCGTCCAATACCACTGCTCCTCATAGAGGTATTGTTTGTTGCAGATATTAGTGCCCTTACTATTACATACCATAATTGATTCCGGTCCATTAGGAGGCCCTGCTGGGTATTTTTCGTAACCTCTATTCAATTATTCTTATCGCAGAGAACGCATTCAAGATGCTAGGTTTCTCCACCACAATATATGCACAATATTTTTTTTCTGTATGCATCTATTATATATTTTTGAACGAATACAGTTTAATATTGCTTATACTAGGTACAATGTTCTCTCCGTCCTTCTATTAGTGTTGGGTGAATGTGTCTGTAAATAGCTCGTTTTAACTTTGCTCATAGAGTAACAGTAGGGCAAGGTGGTAGGCCCATAGTTAAACTCTACGTTGGGGCGGCGTGACCCAGGGGATTAGCGCGCTAGTCATAGTTGTCATCTCTGGCTTCGATCCCTGTTGTTGATCAAATTTTCTTTAAGCATTGCTCATTGAGAATAGGTAATAAACCGTATCGTTGAGAGTCTGCGACTATGCTGCCACAAGAACAGTAACCCTACACTCTCAACATGTCCGGGCCTTGAAGATATGCCTCATGCTGAGCTTCAAGCCCGTAAGAATTGGATGAACGTCTAACAAAAAACCTCCTTAAAAATATTTTAAAGTCTAACCCTTCGTGTCCTCGCATTTGACAATGACACATGATTGATTTAATGATTGATCGTTCATTATTTCATTCACGCGTGCTTGTGTGCATGAGCATGCATTCATCATACGTGTTCTGATTGACTGATCGTGTATGAGCGTGTCGGTTCGGGCTTAACTGCAGCTGCTGGGGATTAATACGTCAACGGCGTGCAGCATCCGATTCTCGAGAGTTTTTGGTTACTCGGTGATCTCGTCTGCCCTGTGCCCACGTCTGCTTTTCTCTGTGTCTCCGAGTCTATCCTCCTCTCTTCTCATTCTCAAAATTACCCTCTCGTTAGTATCTCGTTTTTCTGTTTCCTCCCTTGTCTACCATGTCTGGTTATCTGTGCATCGTTGCCTCTCTTGTTTCTGTCTCCAGAAGAGAATGTATTTTTGTCGTCATTTTTCTCTCTCTCTCTCTCTCTCGTCGAATCGGACGACTTGTCTAGTCCAGTGTAAGTGTCCATCAGTGCCAGTGATATAGTAGCGATGTTGACAATGTTGTTAGCGCTCCTGTAACAGTTGCAGTACTGAGCATGATGAGTATGATGATTATGCTTGTTATGATGGGTATGATGATGATGATGATGATAATAATAATAATAATAATAATAATAATAATAATAATAATAATAATAATAATAATAATAATAATAATAATAATAATAATAATAATAATAATAATAACGGTAATCATAATAGTAGTAAAAGAACGGAGACAGCCGGACACGGACAGTCGAATGGAAGGCGGACAACTGCTGCATCATTGGCGGTTGTTGTCACCATTGTTGTTGTTGTTGTGGTACTGGTGGTGGGTGGCGGTGCGATGGCCTGGCAGCGCAGCCATATTCCCGCTTGCCCTCGCCACTGTACATCTAGCGTGGCGTAGACAGGTCGGCAGACACAGACAGAAACTATCGTGAACGGCGGCACCGTGGCCGTCTAGAACTAACAACCGTCGCAACCTATGCATTTGGCAGGGTGTCGTGGCTGTACTTGTTGATGATGATGTTGTTGTTGCTGGTATTGTTGCCGTTTTTGTTGTTGCTGCTGTTGCTGCTGCTGCTGTTGCTGTTGTTGATGCTGTTGCCGCTGCTGCTGTTGTTCTGATTGTTGTTGTTGTTGTTGTGGTTGTTGTTGTTGTGGTTGTTGTTGTTAATGTTTCTGTTGAAATAGCCTTTCTTTTCTTGTATCAGCTAGTCTTGTCGTTGTTATTATTGTCGATATTGTTGTTGTTGTAGTATTTTGTCATGTTTGTTGTTGTTCTTGTCTTTGTCGATGCTGTTGTCGTCGTCATTGTTGATTTTATTGTTGTTGTTATCGTCGTCGTTGTCGTTGTTGTTGTTGTTGTTGTTGTTGTTGTCGTCGTCTGACGGCTGTGGTGACGAGGGCGCGCCGCCTACTCGTTGGCTTTATCTACTGATGTCGTCCCTACCCTGATACATAGATAACTGAATAAGTAGCTACCGTATGTATGCATTGAGAGATAGGCATTCATACACGACACGTTGCTTCTTAGCTCGTTAGCTAGCTGAGTGGCTGGTTGGTTGGTCGGTCGGTCGGGTGTTATCTGCTTGTTTGTTCGTCTACCGATGTCATTGTGGACGAGGAGGAAGGGTCGGTTGTTCTCGAGGAACGCTTGATCGCGCGTGCGTTTTTCGCCATTTCGTAATATATCTAGCTGCAAAATCAGTCGGGAATGAAGCGGCAAGCATGAAAATACTAGCAACAACAACAATATAATAATAATAATAATAATAATAATAATAATAATAATAATTAATAGAAAGTTATTGCAGACATAACGGTAGAAAAGAGAATCTCTCTGTATTTTCTAAAGATCACAGCCTTCTACCTCATCAGCCGGTCAATCATCGACGGGACCACAGAGCTTGCCATGGCTACCGGCGTCCCACATGGGTAGATATCATAGTAGGGCCTCTGCTCTGGAGCATGAAATACGAGAACGCACAGAGACATTACAAACTAAGGGCGTCCGGGCGACCTGGTCATCTTGGTCATAGCGCGCGAAGGGGACACGCTCTAAGAAAGAGCATCTGCACAGTTATAGTGCACGACTTGATGGTAAGACGCGGCGTTGAACTAGTGCCTGAACAATGAGGCGGCACCTCATACGGGCAGAACCGAAGGCGGCACCTCTTACGAAGATATACGCTTAGCACTGAACAGGCTAAGCGCAAAGATCAGCAAGTCCGCCAGATATCTTTGCAACGTCGAAAAGGTAACCGCGAAGGCAGAAAAGATAATAAATAGTCTGGCCATGAACCTGCCGAAGACTCACCGAACAACAGAAGGCAAGTGAAGGCCTCTCATGCCGTAGCCCAGGATGGTCGAAAAAACAACACGGAGGAAACAGAACCTATCCATACTAAAAAAAGGAGGCTTGGAGACAGACGATCAGGGGAGTAGTCCAAATCACCAGTGGACGTACCGAAGTCCGGAGCCGTCAGGTTGCCCTGACGTACAGAAGTGGTTCATCAGAGAGCATGGAGACTATCTGATCTGGTAGTAACGGGCCACGGGTGCTTCCCACAATACCTGCATAAGATAGGCGAGGCTCCGAACGCTAAGTGTGTCATGTGCGAGACAAGCGTGGAGGATGACATGACCCACACTATTTTCTTCTGCCCTTGAAACACTTAAAGCCGTACGACTGTATGATTCATGACAGGCTAACCTAGTGATTAATAATAATAATAATAATAATAATAATAATAATAATAATAATAATAACAATAATAATAATAATAATAATAATAATAATAATAATAATAATAATAATAATAATAATAATAATAATAATAATAATAATAATAATAATAATAATAATAATAATAATAATAATAATAATAATAATGGCCGTTTGCAGAGGAAACGCGGCATCTATTTTAGGCGCCATGGAGTGAAATAATTATTTAAAGAATTTGCAATAATACGTTCAGACTTCACAATTGTAACATTATTTAACATGTAATAAATAATAATAATGATAATAATAATAATAATAATAATAGTAATAAAAATAATAATAATTATTATTATTGTTGTTATTATTATTATAGAACGATTGTGATCACTAAAAACATAATAATAATAATAATAATAATAATAATAATAATAAGGGAAAACGAGTCAATAACAAGGAGGAAACTTTTTTTGGCGAAGTAAAACGGAAGTAGTTCCGTTGGAAGTGATTAACGAAAACTCAATAGAAAACAAAATAATAGCAGTAGAGGGTGGCGTAATAGTGGCACCCGTTTAGTGATTCGTTGTAGAAGAGCAGGTGTATGCTATACGATAGGCAGAGATCGGCGCCAGTATCATCATCCTCATTGTCAAGCGTTGCCAACAGGAGCAGCAGCGGCTGCAGGCGAATCCATCCGTTTAGTTCGATTCTGTCCACGCGTGGTGGTGGTGGTGGTGGTGGTGATGGTGGTGGTTGGTGGTGGGTAAGAGGCGGCATGGACAGAGGGCAGCAAACCATTCAGCTACCAGTGACCAGTCATTACCTGCCGAGAGAGGAGAAATGAGAGGTGCAGGTCTAACGTGGAGGTACGGGATCTATACGGGACGCAACAACAACAACAACAGCAACAACAACAACAACAGTAGCACAGACATGTTGTCGATTTACTCGGCGAGTGACCAAGCGAAAGCTGTGTCTGTTTGTTGAGTAGTGCCATCTTTGTTGCTGTCGTTGTTAATGTTAATGTTGTTGTAGTTGTTGTTGTTATTGTTGCTGCTGCTGCCGTTGCTGTTGTAAGTGTCGCGGTTGTATCTAGAATTTGTATACATGTTATTGTTGTTGATACATTATATTTTCGCATTCAAATTGAGTTCATAGAAGGAGGATCAATCTCTCTATGCGCTCCAATTGCCTGACGGTCGTTCGATATAATAGAAGATATAATACACCGACCACCAAAGGTCAAACGCCGAGTGCGGTAAAAACACAATGAGTGCGTTAGACTTTTTGTTGTTGTTGTTGTCGTCGTCGTCGTTGTTCCTGGCGTTTGTGCCAATGCTGTCATTATTCATTTTGTGGCTGTGGTTATGATGTCTGTTGTAAAGGCTTTTAAGTATTTTCAGTCAGTCAATATAAAGTCAAAGTAGCTTATATTACATATATGCATGGTGATTGCGATAATATTTACTAAAAAAACATTATTATTATTATTATTATTATTATTATTACCACGCTGATCTCGTTAATATAGTAGCACATACTTTTTGTGTTTCAAACTGGATAAAGGCCTTAAGGAGGGTCAAGGACAAAGAGATCGAGTTTCAATAACATTTCAACCGTGGGGGTTTTACCATATAGTGAGATGAGACGTGTGTGTAATTGAACATGCATTTGCAGAGCTTATATGATGAGTTTACACCGTGAGGCGCCTGTTACAATGAATACTAAATAATTATGCACATGAATGCTGCCTATTTAGAGTTTATTCCGAAGTCCAACAGGATGTACATGTAGTCTTGTGTGCGTTTTTATACGTATATAATAACTAACACGGGTTTTGAGGGACACAAAACATATTGCTTTTTCTAACTGAGTAAAGTAACAGAAAACGAAACACAAAACATAGTGCTCTGTCTGACTGAATTGCCTTTTCTTAAAGAGTGAGCTAGCTGCCTTAATTGCTTTTTTTTTCTAAATAAGTAGCTGACTAAGTAATAATTAGTGACTAGATTTTGATATTTTCCATCTGCTACCGTTAGCCTACAGTGGCAATGCTAGTAAGTCTTGTTGCTTTCGTTTCATGTAAACATGCACACGTGTTTATGCGCGTTTGTATACTAATGGTGGTATACTACTACTATTTTATGACGGTATACAATTTTGTGATCGCCTTTAAGGGTAATAGCACGGACAGATGTTATACGCAATTGTTATTATTACTATTATGAAGTTTTTAATTCATGTTAAACAATGTTAGAATTGTAAGGTTTTCATATTATTATTATTATTATTATTATTATTATTATCACAAGTACTAATCGACCATTTTCCGTGTTGACAGGGCAGAAGGCTATACCGTGTCGTGAAACAAGTGCCGACTCCGCTGCGTCATCGACATTGTCGAGCCTAAAAATACAGAGATATAACGCGAGATCGAACGAGAGAACATTTAGGTCACGTTTAAGCCGCAAACATTTAGGTCACGTTCAACATTTAGGCCTACGCTTCGATGCACCTTTATACACAATATTTATACGTACGCGTGGGTGTAGGCAACATACCCACACACACACAAACACAAACACATATATGTATATTTGTGTGTACATCTACACTGCCCAAACGGTTGCGTAAGAGTTAATCCGTTGGTTGACTGGCGGTCTCCGTGCTGCTCTGCACGTCTCGACCTGAACAGTACAGCACGTTAAAAGCTGTAGCTCTCTAAGCCAGTTTGGCTGCTCAAACTCGACGTTGGACGATGACTCAGCGTCAAGGTCACAATTTCTACTGTGGCTGGGACGGGCTATGGCGTAGTATATAGTATAACAAACACCCAGGCTGTTGTCGCTGCTGTTGCGGCTCTAATGCTGACACGAACGAGACATAAAGTGCTTCCAAGACTCCGTGTCGTTTACGCCACTCTTTCAGTGTGTGTGTGTGTGCGGTAACGTGCCGTAATAACGTTTGCAACTCATTAAGTACATTATCGACGCTTATGTTACAAATGGTCAACAGGTCGGGTCATACTAGACTTTGCGTACAAGCACCTCCAGAAAACACAGTGAGGGATTTTATTGAAGACGAATCTACACCGTCCATGAACGATTTCTGATTGACAAATTAGTCCATTTATTTTAACCGCAATCAGGATGTCTTAGGAAATAGGCTTCAAAGGATATGTGTCGGGGGTCAAGCCTGCGGGCAAAAGTTTCACTGCAATAGCCGGCGGACACAACTCGGAGTATACTTTGTCACATCGAAAAATTGCTATTTGTGTATATAAAGTTAATTTCACCTAACGTGCAGATATTTTGGAACAGTGCACAGATCTGATATCTACGAAAAATGCCGATAGAACCTGCCGAAATGCCGACAGCGCCAACTACTCGAAAGCCGCTCTCAAAACGGGAAAATATTAAGCCGGACAGGATTTGTTATCGACATTACAAAATATGAATATTATTGTACCTTTAAAATTGATTGCATAAATCTATGATAATTGTGTAATCGTTTTGTTTTACAGCAGATTGTTGGGTGGAAAACATTTACAAAAGGCATAGGTTTTTACGAAACGAAGCCTTTTGTTGACATAAAAGTGAACAAAACGGTCACTGACTACTACCATGTGTAGGTATTTTTTGCAGGCAATATCTGGCCGCATTTTTAAAGGCTACGTTATTTGGTAATAGTAAAATTACGTTCGTAAGGTCTACATCAGCGGTAGGGCCTCCCAGAGGCAACCAGTGGCTGGCCTTCTCTTAATAAGTAGATTCAAGTCGGTTACCTAGAGCAGAAATTCCGTATCATGGCAGAGTGGCGTATGGCCGATGTTATCAGCGGTAGCACGACATTAACTCGCTGCATAAGCTTAGCAGGTCACGATGTTTGCAGAAATGTTGTATAGGGTTAAAACGATGGGAAGGCGTCGACGAATTATTGTGAAATTGAACGCGAATTATGTGCCGCGCTCAAGTTACTGGCCGCTTAACTACTGCCCTTGTGACTTAGGTGCTTGTTTGCGTTCTAAATTGTACGGCACTAAAAAAGTGTGTTTTATACAGAGGAGTTCAGCCAAGTGAGGAGGGTGCCTCGGTACAGATCTATGTATTTAAAACAATATATATATATATATATATATATATATATGTATATATATATATAGATATATATATAGATATATATATATATATATATATATATAATATATATATATATATATATATATATATATATATATACATTATATATATATATATATATATATATTTCGGTTATGTGCCTATTGCGCAAACCAGTCCGACAAAAACCTTAAATGTATGTTTTGGCCCTTATGTCCTCAATATATACATATCATTTTTTTAAACTGCAATTAATCTAAACAATTCTGAAACGTAATCTTTGCAGTGTTCTTTGCGCGGCAATTTAACAATATTTTCGACGCAACCGTGTGTAGGAGATAGATGGCGACTCCGATTAGACTAAGAGTTGCTGGCTTCGATCATGGCACGACACATTATACCTTTTCGAAACAACATTTCTTAAGATTTACAGATTTAGGTTAAGGGTAAAAATGAGATAAATACTATTTAGTGCCTTTGAAATTGGCGCCTACATAATTTAAACGAGTTAGGTGGGATTGCACGCATTTATTCAAAGCAAGTAGTCTTTTTAAAATTAATTTAGCGTCTTTAATCCGAATATTTAAGTTAAAAAAACGCTTTAGAACCGTAGTAAACAATTAAGCTTTAGTAACCATTATAAGCGCATATCGTTAATTTTGCATATAACGAACCCACCGACATATTTAAGCAGTCGGTAGGTTAATTTGGTGGAGATAGGCTGCAACTCCGATGTTATGGGTGCTGACCCAAAGCATAAACATGTCAATACGTTGGATAGGTAGAAGTCTAGTGGAAAAATTATAATAACCGCACAGAGTTAACATTAACGGACGTGCAGGTTCTTTTCGGGTAATGCTATCATCAGCCGCTCACAGAACAAACGGCAATGAAAATTCTGTGAGGAGCATATGAGGGATGCTCTAGTTTTGACTGTAGTGATTCGCTATATCACATGTTAGCTCGTGTATTGATAGTAGTGCATTGTGTCTACATTTACTTATGCCTAACTTAGTAACGACATTGACACGATATTCAGATTAGCATCTTATATGTATTCATATTTATCTCTCGGCGTTCCTTACCGATATAATAATAATACATTTTTGAACAAGGGTTTATTATTAATATGTACACGTATCACAATAACGATAATAACAGGCTGTCAAGAAGCTACCACTCCATGCCTATTGCATTGGAGAGACTGGGTCCTATAAGTGTAGACACCGCGAAGTTTTTAAGAAGGACATCGCGAAACGCACGGAGGATCTTAGAGACCACAGAAGCGAGGCGATGTTTTTGAGGTAAATTATGTCATTGGCAGAAGAAACGCGGCTTCTATCATAAGCACCATGGACTGACACCAAAATACCTGTTAACAGTAAAAATGTTTATTCAGCACAATTGCAAGAATTAAACACCAATCATAATATTGATTGGTTGGTTGTGTAGCGACAACTGCTAATCCGTGCTGTGTCTGTGATTTTTTCAGAGGAGCGAGACCCAGGAAGCGTCGCTTGCACTGACCATCAACAACAGCAAAAACAACCACGACGACAACTTCAACAGTGTAGCACTCGCCTGTGCGATTAGTGCTAACACTTGCCGTCACGAATGGTCCCGATGCAAAGAACAATATCAACGACAACAAATACAACAGTGACGACAGTGACGACGACGACAACAACAATCACAAAAGTTGGTGAATGGATGAATCTATTGAGAGATGTCCCCATCGTCTCAGGGGCTGGTGCACTAGATAGGGGCACTAGTGAGTGAAGATTCGCTGGTCGGGTCCGATTCTGGACCATGTGTTCTTCTAGCGCTCACTGAGACTGACGCAACACCAGAGCGCGTATCTCGACACAACGAAGCGTGTCGCTGCTGTTGAGGCCGGCCAGCGAATTCGGCGTCGGCGGCGGCCGCAGCCGCAGCGAGCGGCATGCGCGGCGCCCAGGCTGACCATAAGGGCGAGGGCCCTACCGTTGACGACGATGACCTTGCCCCTGATGACCGAAACGAAGTGCATCAGATGGACGTCGACGATATCCCACTGGAGAGCTTGCAAAAGCTTGCAGGATGACCATCCCACGCCGCGGCAGCAGCAGCAGCAGCACCGGTTGCTTGCTGATGGCGAACGCCACGAGTATTCGCCTGGACTTTCTCACCTTCGCCGCCCAATCCTCACGTTATCAAATATTCGAGGAAGGTAAAAAAAAATACAACTTTTCTAGCTTTATAAAAATACATATAGATAAAGAGATATATATGTGTGTATATATATATATATATATATATATATAATTATATATATCTATAGTGTATATATATATAATATATATAAGATATATTATATAGATATATATATGATATATATAATATATAATATATATATATATATATATATATATATATATAATTATATATATATATATATATATATAATTATATATATATATTGCTCCGTTTGATTAACCTTCTAGAAGCTAGCTTACCACCAAATAAATTTCTAAAACTAATATATATATATATATATATAATTATATATATATATATATATATATATATATATATATATATATATATATATATATATTAGTTTTAGGAAATTTATTTGGTGGTAAGCTAGCTTCTAGAAGGTTAATCAAACGGAGCAAACGCAAGAACGAAACATATGAAACGGAAATGGAGAACAGGATGATACATGTTTTGTTCAATGGCAAATTTTTTTCAATGCTTGAATGCAAGAAAGATACCAACATTGCGACCAGTAAGGACTCATCGTTGTTGTTGTTGCTTTGATGTGTGATGTGACACGCTTAGATGCGAAGCTGGGGTTTCAGAGTCTGCTGATTGAATGTTGTGGTGGCGATGGTGGTGGTGGTGGTGGTGATGGGAGTGGTAGTGGCCGCGATGGCGGGCAAGGCCTCGTCGAGGGCGACGATTTCAGCCACAGCGAACCGATTGGAGTTGCTGACTGTCTGAGGCAGTTCCGACAAGTGGTGTCCGTATCGCCCCAGCCACCGCCGACAAGGGCAAATGCTGCTGAACCGGTGTTCGCAAAGGAAAACGGCATTTCTTTGTTGACGTCCACGCAGCCGTCCCTACCGCTACCGCCGCCTCCGGCGTCTTCGGCATTCTCGTCATCTTCGACGTCGTCATCTTCGACCTCATCATCTTCGTCACTGTCTTCATCAACATCGGTGTCATCATTATCCTCCGTGTCAGCGGCGTCATCGGGTGGTGGACCGTCGTGTCCGGCCTTCGTCGTGGCCCGCCGACCGAACACACAAACCAGCGATGAACAAGCTGGCACAACGTTGCACGACGAGGCAAATCGTCAGTTTCTCGACGTGGCCCACCAACTCATCTGCTCCGTCGCCTCGGGCTCCCCGGACGATGACCTGCCGTCCTTGGCGATTGAGCAGCAACGATGCTGCGGCCTGAGCCACCGGCCGGAACAGGTTCGTTGTCTTAGCAAGAGATTATATGAGCGCAAACTTTGCGAGCTTAATTATTTGCATCTCACGCGATACCACTACGATGCAAAGCGATAGGAGCAGTCATAAAATACACAATGACGGCCGGTGATAAACATTGCAGCCGCAGTAGGGGATATTCTTATTTTTAGTAGAGATTTAATTGTCTGTAACACTTGCGAATTGGGTTAAAGCTAGCATACACAAAAATTAATAAAAACACCCAGATTTGCATCTAAGTTAACGCAAACACCGTTTTCCAGCAAGCCCTTTTCTACATATCAATGTATACTTTAATAGTAGAACTATTCGTCGCATTTGTGCCAAGGTTTGTAAGAGGTTTTTATCAGCAAAGTGTTCCTATGCGTTTCAAGCGTGCTATATGCATTCACCTTTCTGTTTTCAGAGTAATCCGCTTATATATATATATATATAATCGAAATTATGCATGAATGTTGTGATATTTTGTAATGTACATTTGCCCTTTATTGCAAATAAAGCGCGTATTTTGAATATATATATATATATATATATATATATATATACTCATATATATAGGGCTACAAAAAAGTTTTTTCGGTTTTGTCCGTAAAGAATCATCATAAAATCCGAAGAAACTTTTTTGTAGACCCAATATATATATATATATATATATATATATATATATATATATATCTATCTATGGAAAAAAAAGTTTTTTCGGTTTTGTCCGTAAAGAATTATTATAAAATCCGAAAAAACCCAATATATATATATATATATATATATATAATTGTTTGTGACTGACTTGTAACAGCAACCACATCATTGATATTTATTCTGACTTAACTGTACACAGACACAGCATCAGTGTCATCCGCTTGGCGTCGACGAGGTCCAATACGAGAACAGTATGCAAGCCGATCCAATGGTGACAGCGGCTGGCGGAGCAGCACAAACGACGGTAACACGGTTCATGACAACAACGACAACGACAACAACTGATACAATAGGCCCAGCAGTATCAGCAGCAACAATAACTACAACGACACCAATAATGCCAGCAGCAGCAGCAACAACAACAACGACAGCAATGTTAACAACGACTACAATATCTCCTTATATTGCTTACAAATCATCCTGTGAGCCATATCCACCGTGCGAAGAGGTTGCAAGCGTGTACTGGGACCAAACGGCGACAACAGAGTGGCAAACGGTGGTTTCGGACGACCTGTCCAAGGCTCAGTGGGAAGATTCGATAGCAGCAGCAGCGACGTACGACGAAAACCGGCAGGATCTATTATCGTGCGAGGCGCTAACGGTCTACGAAGACAACCAATTGTCAGCCGTGACGCCAGGCACGATGCAAACCATGGCTACAGCAACAGCAACAACACCAGCAATAACGACAACGAACAGCTCGCCCACCATGGTTCAGTGGGAACAGGCATCATCGGAGGAGTTGCACGCGTTTATTCGCAGCCTACCGCCGCTCACGCCGGAGATGCGAGCGCGCTGTCCGGCACTCCCGCTGAAGACGCGTTCCAGTCCGGAATTCTCGCTCGTTCTTGATCTGGTTCGTAACCTTTCGTAGTTCGCCTAGTAGTACGTTAGCTAACGCTGGCCGCCCACTTACTTGCGACGATTGCAGGCCTTGCAAAGGGGAAAACCTCGCTTCCTAGTACGGCGCCTTTAGTAGACAGGTGGCCCAGGTGGTCACGATACTGGCCACGATGGTCCTACTGGTGCTGGCAGTTCTACAACAAAAGCTACCTCCACTGCTTTTGGAAAATCTCAGTAGAGAAGAACGCTACCAATGAACATTGTGAACATCTTAACAATCTATCTGAGACGACTGAAAAAATGCAGCCGGTCACGAGTATAGCGAAATGGAAAAAAGAGCTTCTACAACCGCCACGAAGTTAGTGTAGCTGAAGTTAAGATTTGGTAAACATGACGTGCCCTTACGGATTAGCGTTAAAAATTACGTTCGTAAATATTGGCGCTACCGGTAAACTTTGCCAGTGACATTTTTTAGTGACGTTGGCCTGGTAATCCCTTGATCTTATCGCTGGCGGCCATTGAATAGCGCATCCGATACACATAGTGCATTGAATCATGCTCGGCATTCTTGGTGCTATTATTAGGGATTGGTTTATTTTAGCAAGATGAGAGAAGACCCAATGACGTGAAGGAAGCACTAGTTCTGTCTGATGCATATGTTTATAAAGTTACCCAACCTGGATGTTAATAAACCATAATTGATTTATCCCCGTGGAGACACATGTATATGCGGACGTTCTTATCGACCGGTAGGAACCGGTCGATAAGCAGATTCGCAGGTTCTTGTCGTCATCTTTGATGTCATTTATTATTGCCATAGTATACTCAATTTGAGTGAACCAAACATAAATTAATCAATTAAGGATTGATTTGGTAGATGGCAAAATTGGTAAACATTCAATATTGGTAAATATGTGGCTTGGTAAATTGTAGTTAGTAAATTACCTATTTCATATTTGTTAACGTGTTTCTTTTTTTTGCTTCTGCATTTTTGTGTGTGCCCGTTTGCGGCTGTACACTTGAATGTTGTAGGATGAAACGCTGGTTCACTGCAGTCTGATGGAGCTTGAGGGCGCCACCTTCACATTTCCGGTGCTATTTCAGGGTGTCGAGTACAAGGTATGTGCTAGTCTACGAATCTGCTTATATATATATATATATATATATATATATAAATATATATATAGCCGAAACTGTAAGTGAGGCGTATCCATAAGTTTCAGGGACGACTTCACTCGTAGTTAATTACAAGTGGAATTTATGAACACACGCGGAAATGTTCCGTTGTATTTTTTTTAATTCTAAACCTTTCATTATTCAACAATGGTTTACTAAATTGCTCTGGCTTAAAATTGTGTGCTTATTTGTCGTAGGTCTATGTCCGAACGCGGCCACATTTTCGAGAGTTTCTGGAACGCGTGGCTGGACGATTCGAAGTCATCCTATTTACAGCATCGAAAAAAGTTTACGCCGACAAACTACTAGATCTTCTCGACCCCAAACGAAACTTAATCCGGTAAGCCTAGGGTCTTTGTAAGTTTACCTCCTTATCTTGTTACCACTCTTTCATCTGTACGTACAAATATTGCAATTTCAGCATGACTAATTACTATTACTATTGTTTTGACATATCAAGATGCGTTTAAACGATGCGTTTGTACCTCAACAAAGTGAAAGGTATAATGTATATTTCAGTGTTCCGATATATTTATGAATATATAACATTCTCTCTTGCAGATATCGTTTATTTCGAGAACATTGTGTTTTGGTTTCTGGCAACTACGTCAAGGAGCTTTCTATTCTTGGCCGAGATCTTGCCAAGACAATCATCATCGACAATTCTCCGCAGGTAAATAAAACTGACTCCGTGTTCTTTGCGGCAACACAAAAATAATAATAATAATAATAATAATTGTATGCTAAACAATGCTACAGTTGTGAAATATGAACGTATTATCGCAATTCTTTCGTTTTCTGGCTTTCGTGCTACCCCGTTACTACTATTCCGTTTTCGTGCTAGCCCACTCCAACTGAGCTGCGATGCAAGTAGGAAGCCGCGGTTGCGCCCGATACCGTCGCATCCCGCGGCTTCCTACAGCGGAAATCCCTGTGGCCATAATGCAATTGTCACTTGTCAGCGAACACCAAACCTCTCGGTTCAAGTGTAGATGGTATACCTGCGTTCCTAAGATACCTTATGATCTGCACGATCTACCGGCGCTCTTCAGCCAACTCAATGGGTCTAGGCCACTGGAATCTACCATTTCTCCACACAATATGCACATAAATGGCTCGCAGATAGAAGCGCCGATCTTAAGTGCTGACACCATGCGGAAAGCACGGTTCCGAGCTAAGGCGAGGGTAAGGCCTCACCCCCCTTTGAGGGAATCTGAAGCCTGAAATCTTTATCGTATGCCTTGCCTCCCATGATCAAAAGACCTAAGAAATGTTACTATAGGGAGTCATTACTCATCTGATCAACTTTTTATTTGCGATGAAGGCGCCCGCACCACACATAAATCGCGCGCATTGCGAGTATATATATATATATATATAAATAATTGCAGCAGTGGCAGACGATCTAGTAGCCACACAGCTTCAATTATTCTTTCTATCTCTAACATGAATACTGAATACAAAAGTTAAGAAAGATCTTTTCTTAGGAATCCAACATAACATTTTATGTGTGGCGTATGCGTTCGTTTTTCCGGTCGCTATAGGCATTCGGGTACCAGCTGTCGAATGGCATACCAATCGCATCGTGGTTTGCCGATGCTGAGGATCGCGAACTGCTTCGTGTATTGCCGTTTCTCGAGGCCCTCGCCGGGGGCGGTCCCGATGGTGGCGTGGGCGTTCGTGATGTTCGGCCGCATATCGCAAGACGATACCATCTCGCCAGTTTCTTACCACCAGACTAATGACCCGTCTGGCTACGCCTATATCCACACCGCCGTTGTTCGCATCATATATACATATATATATATATATATATATATATATATATATACATATATACACACACATCTACATACACAGTATGTACATACATATATACGTACATACACGAAGCGCAAACTTCCGGATTATAATTATATACTTGCAGACTTTTCAGTCACTGTACATAAGTATGGAACAATGCAACAATGCCCCGCACGTTGTAGGTAAGACAACACGGTGCACCGTGACTAGGTGGCATGAATCTACTGTTGTCGCGTGCCGTATTGACGAATATCGTGCCTCCGGCGTGAACTGGCGCCAGCTGACACCTCGTTAAAGTGGCGTTAGATAGTCAAACCGACAAATTCGTTAAGTCAGTCAAGAGGATGGGTTTGATGATAGGCGTGCTGTAGACGCTTTGCAGAACAGCCGATGCTCGGTAACGGGGCCACGGCGAAACAAGACCCTCGACCCTCCAGGATTGCAGCTGAGAGGCTGCGAAAGGCACTAGGTCGGGCGGGGATTTGTGTATAACAGGTCTTGTTCGGACAAGTGCGAGCTTCATAGACCACGCAAGGACAGAATGGAGCGCCGAACTGCAATCGTTCTATTCGTACGCCAGCCTTCTATTTGTTTCGAAGCTTTTCTTAGATGTATACGCGCGTGAGGATCAGACAGAGAGAAAGAGAGAGTGTGTGTGCGTGACTGTGATTATGTGCCGATTGTGGTGCAGTACATGCAAGGTATTAATGACCACTCACGAGCTAAACGGCACCGGTGTCCGTACCTTTGTCGGCGGCAAGATGTTGCGGTTTAAAGTCTTTTATATTTACCTGCAGTCGTAGAAGCCCATGCACTGTTTATATATACATCTATATCAAATTGAACGTACATTATATATATATATATATATATATATATATATATATATATATATATATATAACAAGTCCGTCATGAACTAACGAGAAATATGCGAGCCATCTTCGAACACTGAGCTTCCATTGGGGTTATTATATATGTGTGGTTATACATATAACGCGGACGAATCACATAATGTTAAATGTGGCCAATTTTACCGCGTTACTGAGGTTCGATTTTCTACAATAAGGATTTATGCTCCATCCAACCACGTAAAAACGACTGACAATCGGATCGACTCACCGTACTGGTATTTCACTTTGCCTGCCCACTTTGTCTACGACGAGCTTACAGTATGTTTGCCTGAGTCAAGCGATGTCTGCTCTCGTCACACTAAATTCTTCGTGAAGGCAAAACAGAATAGGGAAAATGTTGAGAAGCTAGCCTCGTGCTAGTGCATCGAAAACTTCGGAATGCAACTTTTAGACAAAAATAGCATTCCAAAGTTATATAAATCTATATCGTTTTTGATGCAGTAGATATACCAACGTGTGGCGTTTAAGCGCTGTCCACTCAAAGCATTCCGGACCTCTGGAAATGTTGTTGTTGAGAAGAGCCCAATATTGCCTTTATATTGGCTTTGCAGTAGAAAGGCGATTAGCCGCTGCAATAGCGATTTGAGATGAACGGTCAATCAAAGATGAAAGGAGCCACATGTTATGTTTTCTGCAGTCATCAAAACTGTTCGATGCCGACCAAGTTGACGACGTGCTTGTATTGATGTTATTAACTGCTTCGTTTTCAATTCTCTCGGTTTTGCCTTGTTAGCAGTGGCCGCTATAGCCACATTCAATTAGTTATCGCTCTCAGCACTCGTCTGTATTGTGTGTGCGCTCTGGCGCCCGTTAAGGCTACGTCGACAGAAGATACGTCACGTTGAATCAACAACCAGGACCACACTTCGTTCGAATAGTCGGTGCACCCGAAGAAACTACCAACCGATAAAATAACTTTATTTATCGGTCCATCTTATAAAAATGCGATTTCTCTTGATGCTCAGGCAGAAACACTAGCCGCCTGGTTAGTCTACGCAGCAGGAATGGAACTTCAGCAATGATAGTACCGTTCGTGCTTCGACTTTTCGGAATGCTTGCCTCTGCACAACGCGTGTCCAATCGCGCTGCGCGGGTGGCTATGAGGAAATGTCATTGCCTGTCATTTCTATTTTGCTGACTAAATTTACAATGCGGAGTGCTTTATTGCACACATTTATATATAATTTTTCGTAGAGCAAAAGGAAACTATACAATTGTATAATTCATATATATATATATATATATATATATATATATATATATATATATATATATATATATGTGAACTTTAGACGTGTTGGCACTGTGATTAAGTTAGGCAATATTTACCCCTCACAGCAGTTCGTGTGTTCACTTGTGCAGTGTGAGACGAATAGCCGCGATCTTGCCAAATGTGCAGAAGAGGCAGGCTAGAATAGTCGGCTCATATTCGGCTGGTTACCACAGTTGTGCTAAACACAGGGTGTCTAACTCGCTAAAGATGCACAGCTGTCAGTGCTGCGGCTATGATCAGTGACCTTACGTGCATTGCTTGAGCAGCCAGTGTGGTCGCGTCGCCGCCATTCGTGTATTTATTAATAATAGTTAAATAATAATAATAGTGAAATTTACCATCCGCATCAAATGCACCAATGACGCAGTTCCTTTCTGGTGCTGAGAAACGATGGCTAGTTAAAGGTTGCTAAAAAAAAACGAACGAAATTGGACGACACCGCTGGACAGGCACTTGTGTCGAACACGGCGCATTCGCGCACACACAAATACATACCCCCCCCCCCAAAAACAAACCCAGATACTCCCCTATTTGACGGTGGCACGTTAATATGACGACATGTATCTATATGTATATATGCATACAGCCCACTTATACACACCAATATATATATATGTATATATATATATATATATATATATATATATATATATATATATATATATATATTAATACACACACGCGCCCTAGGAGGCATAATATCGGCGAATCGAGGCAGCGGGAGTATAATATATGTACTTAATATGATACTTTGTGTTACGCCTCCGCCAAGTGCTGCTCGAGAACTAGTCGATTTAAATTAATTCAAATAATAATAACAATATGCTAATGAAGTTTTGCGGCGGTGTTACGTTCAGGGTACTTGAACAGCACTTTGCTATGCAGTGACAAGGATAGTCCGCCTCGATGCCCCTCGCCTTTGACGTTGCTTTGTTTGACACCGACCAGCTTGAAGAATACTGCATACTCGCTGTGGCAGTCATCTGGTGACTCGACAGCCAGACACTTTGTCGACATTCGGATGTCGTGAATGATGTAACGTACTGGCCGGCGACTACTCGAACGCGTAAACGTTGTTGAATGCTTGGATTGTAGAAGAGCAAACAAAACAAGTCAACCTTTTGGTAGAACCAAGACACTAGCGCTATGCACTTGTCGTAGACTCAACAACATACCGGTTGAACATAGATAGCATCAGCTAGATGTTCTTTGCCTGTGTGCGCCTAGTTTTAGGCCGAAATGTCCACGACTCAGGTTGCTTTGCAATCTCTTCAATTCGTTGGCTATTGAATTGCGTTTCAGTTTCAACGATCGACAAGCAACCGAGAGGAACTAGAGAGAGGAGGGGGTGCTATCAACAAGGTGTTCATGTGAGCGCCGCTAAACTGGCAAACATGGCGGTTTAGTCGCAAAATTGTAATCCCTAGCTTGCGAGCTGACTTGCTAGTTTTATGGTAGTGATTATTAGCTAGGAAACTGTATAGCAATGGCTGTGGGTGTGTGTGTGCGATGCGTAAGAAATTGCGTTGGCGGAATCGCCCTTTGATGCATAACTATATGCATGCTGACGCGCTTCCATATCTTCGAGTGAACGCTCAAATGCTCAGCACATTCGCCGTCATCACTGTTCTTTTCTTTTCGTTCTTTTTTCATATTTTTGTTTTCCGTTTCCCGTCAAACATCAGCTGCTGTCAGTGTGTGTCAATGGTAATGGCGGCTACGAATACTGCAGAGAAGCATTTAGAACGTACGCGGATACATGCCGTGTGAGCCGTGGCCACTGATCACCCTATTTCCCGGCCGAACTCCAAGGCATCATGGCTAAGTCACGAACAAACCAAATTGCACCTACGTAGGTTCTTCTACGTGAGGCTTTTTGCACGTATACAGTTAACTAACACACACACATATATATATATATATATATATATATATATACATATATACAAACAAAAATGAAGAGGCATTTGACGTAGAAGCAGATTACATGAACAGGAGCGTAGCAAACACAACAGAAAGGCATGGCTATAGTATATGTGTATACATATTTATGTACATATACATATATATGTATATGTACATCAATATGTATATGTATATATATATATATATATATATATATATATATATATATATATATATATATATATATATATATATATATATATGCGCTTTTTCATTTTAGAAAAACACTGGGTAAATGAGTTTAGATTACACGATCGCAGCATGCTACCAGCAACGCAATGCCATATATATAGAGTATGTACACGAAGACGGACATGCGTCGTATGTTGTTCTCACGCCGATACCGTCGCCTAGGTCTTGACTGTAGTGGCCTGTAAACGCCGTGGGTGTCACTCGCTGGTCGCTCACGAGTCAACCAACAAAGCTAAAATCTGACTCTATAGCGGATATATGTATATATAGGATACAGTACATTTATTGGTTGCACGGACTTGTAGTCGCTCTGCATATAAATAGACCACTCACACTCCATTTGATTGTTAAAATTTGTGATTTAGTATTTGAATTCTTTGAGCTTCAAACATTTGGAACGCTAATATTTGGCTGAGTCTTTTGGATCTTTGCTAAGCAATGACTATCATTGTGGCTAACATTTTCTAAAATCGGTGCAATGATAATCTCATTTTCATTACAATGACATGTGTTGACCGCTCTTTGCTGAAAAGTATTTTATAGCTTCTCCAATATCAACTGTTTCATTTTGGGGGTCAGCTGCTATACGGGCGAGGCGTACTTGAGTATTGGCTCCACGTAGACGTTAAAAGAGTTGCGTAAAATGTGACTTATTTTATGGTCCTCAGAATCTAGTTAGCAATTTGGCTTGCACGCAACGGCACGTCTGTAACGTGTTTGGATTACTTCAGTGAAATTGACGTGATAACGCCTAGATTTTTATTTTTTGTCGTCTTCGATTGTAGATTTTGAAGGCCGATCGTGTTTACCCGTCGGGTAAATTCTCACGAGCACTTTTCTCGAGAGATGTAAACCCAGGCTGGAGGCCCATTCCGTAGAGATGATTAACGCTTGCTGCAGTGTGCCTCGATCGCTGAGGCTATCGACACGTCCATACAGCTTCACGTCACAAGAGAGACTGACGGTGGTAATATACACAAAAAAGAGTTTTTTATAGTGTGTACATGAGAGGACCAAGAATTGTCCCTTGGGGCACCCAGATGTTCCCTTGGTGATACCCGAATGTTTGGAATTCACCCGTACTCTAAAAGTTCTCTGAATAGTTCGATACAGGCTTCTGCGTTGTAACATGATGCCAAGGCCCGGCCTTATATATATATATATATATATATATATATATACACGTAAGAACAGAACAACGGTGTGAATGAAATAGTGATTGAAATAGTGGATCTGTGTGCCTGTGATACCTGGTTGTGGGACGACAGGATTACTAGATCGACAACTGCTTATATATGAGCTATTACGTGGTGGCGTTGCTGGTCGTTTATGATGATTGATATAGGAATTGAATGTATGAGCGTACGAGTATATGAGCACGTATGCAGGCGATGCAAGATCTAAATATGTATATACATACATATAAATCTAAATGCACTAGCTGGTACTATACCGTAAGTTTACAGACATACCGCCGCATAACACGAAATAGGACTACACGTTTCGGCGAATACGATTGCGGTGCTCCGTCAACGAAGCGGAAACCAAGGTTACTTTGTCTAGCGCTATCAAAGATCATTCGAAACGAAACGAACTCGTCGACCCTTCCGTCACTTGTCATGTTTACTGAGGGGAGCTTATGCGACGATGAAGCGTTTTGTGTATGGCTCGTGTTTAAAGTCAAAAGTCGTGAAAGGCATTTTTATACGGTGCATCTGACTCTTTCGAAAAATATATATGCCTATATATGTATATATACGACAAACTATACCTAACGTCTAGCTTCCAAACGTAGTGGCCTTGAAACAAGTGAAGCTGCTTACTGCTTCGGTACGTCGTGCGCATGACAATAGTGCCATATTTCGCTTGCTGCATTTCCCGGTCGGTTTGCCTTGACAACGTTATAGACAGAGAGCAAAAGAGAGAGACACAGAGAGAGAGAGAGAGAAATACTATTCGAAAAATCGAGAGATCAGCAAGTGCGTTTGAATCAAGTGATCACAGTGGCGAAGTGCAATTCGCTTGTAGGTTCTGTTCTGAACTTCCTTGTTCAACTGCGAGACTACGACGGATTGTTTTACGGCACAGATGAGCTACATACTACTCGTGTCAGCCAGAGTCAGAACCAGAGAAAATATATGCGAGAAAGCGAGAACAAGAGAGAGAGAGAGAGAATTTGTTAGTCACATTGGTCAAACGTAAGGTGATGTCGTTCGTGTTGTTCGCGACTATATATTGTTATTAAAGTGGTCAGTTTGACGTAAGGATCTCCACGACCCCATTAGGCACTACTGCAGTTGGTGCCGAAATCAACCGAAACAAAGCCAAATGTTCTAAATTGCCGGATCTAGCAACACCCACACGTTTCGCGATCGTTTCACGCAGCAGCAGCAGTGAGCACAATAAGCTGATTGTTGCCGATTTAATCTTTAGGGTCTCCGAACGCGATGCGCTCGCAATGCTGCGCAACCAACTGCGCAGAAACGATGCGCCTCCACCGAACTGGTGGTAGAAGCTGGTCTATTATGCAGAAAGAAGCCGCTGTCACATCCTGGCCCTCTCGTCCTTATTGCGGTTCAAAACTGCACGTCGTCGGGCATGCAGGCGATCCAACCTCCTTTTAGGTGAATTACACGTAGAGTCAATTATATATATATATATATATATATATATATATATATATATATATGCAACTGCAGCTGATGACGCAGTAGTCAAGGCACCTAGTTAAAACTGAGTTTGTTAATCAAGTTGTTAGCAGCTATTATTAGGCGCCACCATAGGCAAACGGGCAGTGCTTTGTCAATACGCAGACGTCCGTCAATGGAACAGAGGGTGCGCTACTGAGGCGTTATCGTTAGCTATCAAGGATATACACACACACATATATATATATATATATATATATATATATCTCACAGGGTGAAAAATAGTTCTGCCCATCACTTGCAATATAAGTAACAAGGTCGCCCCTGGGTCCGATTTAATGGATCTGTAGGTTCATTACGCATGGGACATTAAGTAAGTTTGCGGCGCCGACTTTGTTACGATCCCAGTACTTTAACTGAGGGTTGAGAGCACGTGGAACGGCCTCGTTGGTTCCAAAACGCCGATAACTTCAACGAGAGCATCTACGATATTTACCGAGCTTATACTACTGCACCGTTATGCATAAGTACTATGTGAGTACTACCATTGTGCATTGTTGTTGTTATTCGTTTCACCATTACGTAAGAATAGGGATCATAATGCTGTTATGATGGATATTATTAAAGCCACTATGATTATTACCATGATCGTCGACCGTCACTGGGATGAGCAAGAGGTGTCAATGTGCTCGTTTCCAAAACGCGTGATATACTTGTACACTGTTACAATTAAAGTTAAACAGTTGCAAAAGTTATACATATATACAGACATATAAACATCTATATATACTTTATATATGCTATTATTAAACGAAGTGTTATTAATAAAACGCAAAATATTATATATCTACATAAATATCTATGAAGGTGCACGCCTCATCGCTTTCTATGTAACATATATATATCCGTTCTCAGGAGACAATTGTCGCTCCTTCTGTATTCTTAATAAATGCTAATTATATATATATATATATATATATATATATGCGTTAGATATATCAATAACATAAAAAACGTTATATAATAAAAATGAACAAAGTGTACAATTTAATATATATATATATATATATATATATATATATATATGCGTTAGATATATTAACAACATAAAAAACGTTATATAATAAAAATGAACAAAGTGAACAATTTAATATATATATATATATACAAGGTGTTGCAGAAATTTTTTACAATAGTGTAGAGCTCGTTAAAGCAAATATTTTTTCCAATGGAACATGGTCTCTGAGAAGTCTCGTTTCGGAGTGAGAGCGAAATTACTACAATTTGTGACACTAGTGTTTTTGCCCGACATAGGAGCATAAAATGTGCTGTTGCGAGACAAACCCTTCCGAAGGGCATATAAGGCCGGTCAAAAGATGCAACACGGTCGTTTAAAAGAGAATTCGTCAAAAATGAAGTTCTTTATTAGCTTTTACGCCAAATACTTCAGAATCATAACCCTACGACCACCCACGTGTTCAAAGCTAACATAGTCAAGCAAATGCGTTTCATGACGATCATTTTGGTACCAAATTTATGGCAATGCGAGCTGTGGTTGCGGAGTAATTACGATTTTTCGGAGGGCATGTCCAGATGAAGTGCATGTAAAATGACTGTGGCGACGTTCACTACCGCCGACGTGTCGCGCGACAGCCGCAGCGCGTCATTTTTCATGCACTTAATCTGGACATGCCCTCCGAAAAATCGTAATTACTCCGCAACCACAGCTCGCATTGCCATAAGTTTGGTACCAAAATGATCGTCATGAAATGTGCATTTACTGAATATGTTAGCTTTTAACACGCGACCGCGCGCGACGACTGCTTTGAAGTCTACGAACACCGTTAAAAGATAAGCCTCTTTGGTTCGAACTGCCCTTTGTAACTTTGATTAAAATTGCGCTCATTTTCACGATATTTCGGTCAGATGATGGAGCCAACGGATCTCCTTTTTCTTTATGAATTTTTGAAGGGAAGAGGTTTTATCGTCCATTTTATGGGCACTTTTCATCGCAGCACTCGCTCATTAGAGAGTGTAGTGAAATCGGGTGCAAGGAAAATCGCTGGCCCAAGATGACCATTTTGTGATCAAATCGGGTCTTTCCGGACGGCGGTTTTATTATCGCGTCGACTAAAAGGCCGCGACGCAACTTGACTTCGCTGCTTCGGTGCTGTGCTCGCGGCACACTGATTTTATCACAGG
The DNA here is from genome assembly GCA_003439945.1 of Dermanyssus gallinae. Lineage (NCBI taxonomy): Eukaryota > Metazoa > Arthropoda > Arachnida > Mesostigmata > Dermanyssidae > Dermanyssus > Dermanyssus gallinae. Next base: position 528,265 of record QVRM01000887.1, read on the forward strand.
AGCTTGAAACGGTACGGCATTGACGTAAATAAACACCGAATTTAACATGCGGGACAGGGCACGCAGTAACGCGCTTGCTGCGCTTCCGTGTTTTAGCCATAGTTATGGCTTATTGTAATTTAAAACACATCATTTGAGAACCGGCGTTGCTAAAATGTATGCTTGAATCACATACAACGTTTACAAGAGGCGATCAAGCGCTACCTGTATAGATAGTTCGAATACTGGTATCAGAGCGGGCACTGGGAGTGTACTTCAAAAAGTATAGTTCGGACGGGAAAGTTAGGGTTGAGCATCACCTTGCCTTCTGAGGCATAACTTTAATTATTTTTAGGGGGAGTATGACGACGCATGCTTCTACTGCATGTTGTTCCACTTTGTCTCTGCTTTGAAGTGTGATCTCCTCTAAAAAACGGGTGCTTTGTGATACCGGAACAAGTGTTGCAGTCTTAGCCCATACGCAGTTCCTTTTGCGGTTCGGTGAGCTTCTTTGAAACCCACTGCGCGCACACCTTCCGGTAACCCAACCTGGTGAACACAATTGTCCACATTGTCCCAACACTGGCCCCCACCATCACTGACAATATTCGCATTGTGATACGCCGATTACTTCCCACCAGAATACAGTGTCTGCCTGGCCTGGTCCCGGGTCATCACTCCAACACTTTCAGTTTTTACGAAAACGGGCACTCTCCTGTAACACCTTGTTGGTTGCCTCAATCATCGAAGCTTGTAATGGTAACGCCATATTCTATCACGCACTTCTGCGTCAATGAACGAAACAGACAACTGCTGCTTGTCTCTTCCATCATGTGCATAGCCATAGTTATGACGTTTAGTACTTTTTCATCTAAACGCCCCTTTTATATATGTATATGACTACGTAAGCTGTTATAACTAAATACATATTAACAATTAAATTATTAATAGGCAGCACACAGCGCGTATTTGTTCTGAACCTGCTGCTTTATTAAATGGCTTTACTTTGCGTCAAATATACATTTTACACGCTCATCGCACTGACGCGACAAAGTGACGCCATCTACTACATGGCCCGCCCCAACCGTCCCGTATCTCAGTAGAAATCATATACACGTTTAAAAAGATCCGTGCACAAAATGTGCATCTACACGCATACGCACAAAAATATCGTCGCCTATTTCATGTAGGCCTCGTTCCTGCTGCTCTTCCAATTTGCCGCCTCTATGTATCTCTCTAATGTCATATACAATTTAGTGTCATGTGTGCCTCGTCAAATAGAATGACGGGTAATCTACTCTCGCCGTGATGGTACGCCTCCGTGCGTCATCATTATTTGCTGCCCACGAATAATCAGAACTTATCTAGCAATACCTATATTGTCCGAATGAGCTGTCTTGCGGCGAGTTCAATCCTCCGTCATAGCGCTTCCCGCAAAGAGTTCTAGCCACTACAGTTGAAACTGCCAATATAATATAAAAACACATGTCCGAAAAACCCTTGCAGAGTTTTCTTTTTTTTGTAAGCAAATATCGGCTACGACAGCACACGCGTACGTTGTCTTAAAGCAAGGTATTAACGTCTCCTTTTGTCGAATTTAGTAGTACAATCGACAAATTAACAAACATACAAGCAGCAAACGATATTTGTGTTCCCACATCAGGTTTACAGTAAGTGTAGTATGTTACTACTACTACTGTTGTAATCCGTTAGTTATCGTAGGACATTAGTTTACACACAGTATATTCGGGACATTACAAGCACTCCTATGATGGCATCCGAAGCAGTCCACGCGTATTCATATGCGCTCCTGAGATTTGTCGATATGGGGGTCGCTTTTACATTTTTCCTGGCAACTTGTTTTTCATTTTATTTTTTGTTGTTGTTTGTTATACTTCTTGTTCATTTTTGTGGTCGCCTATATCGGTGTACTTTTTAGCTTTGGTGTGGTTTAATGTTGTTGTAGTTGTTAATACTATTGTTCTTTGTTACTCGAGTTCTTATGCGAAACCCGCCACCAAGTTGGTCAAAGGGTAGTCTTTTCGCATTTAATCGAAGTCTTTGCCGCCCTACTGTTGTGAAAATCTCGTTTATTTAGGTGATAAGACTCTGGCACTGCCAAAACGTCTAATTGTCGCAACACGAACACATACGAATGAAAGAAAATATCGGAAATCGTCAAAGCGGAAACGAAATCCACTCTCGCTGTCTATACTTGGCAAAATTAAGACATTTTAAGAGTTCAGTATTTTTTGATCAGAAAACCGCGGCAATAGCGGCGATGATGGGACCCCAAGCACAATTATTAATGTAATTCGTCCATCTTAACAGCCGTCTTTGCCGTCTTTGCAACATCTTTGCCGATTTTCTTGGATCGTAATCCTAGAAAATCGGAAAACCCCACTATAATCATGATAAAATATTAATAACTACTAGTTATTAGTATTAATGTCATTATCCCCATTATTACAGTCTCTAGCAGTAATATGGTATATATATATAGAGAGAGAGAACCAATACAAGTGAAGACCCATCATACGTGCGCGTCTCACTATGTATGCGTACAAATAATTCCAGCAACCCAGCAAAAAATACACAAAGCCCCCGTTTGATCCCTACTAAAGGGCCGTGCCGTCCTGCGGTACAGGAACAGTGAACGCCTCTCTCTTGATAAAAAGAAAAATCAACCCGTCTCCCTCCACAACTGTCCGCATGTAGACAGATCCGTACTTAGATTGGTCATCATCATCATATATTGCAGACGACAAGAACACGCCCTACATTATAATATAGTCATTTATATTGATTCGTTGATTGCCCCCTCGTTAAAGCCTCGTCCGTACTGGTAGCCACTGTGACTCTATTCAACGCGAGCTAACGAACACCCGATGGCTATGATCTGCTGCAGATGCAACCCGCTGGGAACCACTTGGTCAGTCCGTCAGCCAAGCTAATCTTTTGCAATAATGATAGCATGCCTAGTAATTGGGTTTCGTCCCGATTGTACACAGTAACTTCTGTTTCGCGTCTTCATTTCAAAACTGTACATTGGCGTATTTGTGATTCATTCATATTTGTATTCCTCGGTCTGAGCTTGATAACAATGCATCGCCACCGTTATCTGCATTGCTAGAATTGTTTTTATACTAAAGCAATGGCGTAATAAGGTCGTAACCATAATACCTCAACACACAGAGACGCTCACACTCTCATTAATGAATATTGTTATTGTGTTCATAGCTAGCTAGTTCGCATAATCATTATTAATTATCGCCGTGTCCCCCCCCCTCATCTTGGCGGTACCACCCACTTCGCTGCATTTACTTATTGCAACGCCCTCTCACTCCATTTAAACAAAGCGATGACGCTTTTTACGTCTTTTGAAATTGCATGATTATGTGTCGCCGTTTTGTTAAGCTAATCCGGTTCAAAAGCACACTTTGTGCATATCGCGTTGTGTGCGATATCACCCACCCGATGATGTTTCGCCTCGGTGAATAATACATTTGATGGGACCCCCAAGCAGCGAGTGAGTGCCAAAGGCATTGTCGTTAGCTAGTCAACCCGTAGCATCTGTCCGCACACACGCACGCGACACTTGATGAATTATCCTTAATGAATTAGCTTATCAAATTAGTAAATCATCACCTAGTAGTAGTAATAAGTCCTTGCTGTGTCAGAGTGTCGCGCATATGTCTGTCTTTCTGCCTGTGTTGGGCCGCGTGTCGTATGTGTCCCGACGTGTCTGTATATTTTTGCGGGATATACAGACATTCGGCAAAGCTATAATCAATGTTCGGCAGGCAGCGAACTTTCGCGTTTCACCTTTCAATTTATATAACCTGAGCATATTGCGACTACTGCAAGTACAGCGAATGCTACTACTACTACTACTACTACAGCTTGACAATAAGTCAGCTCAGCGCTCCCATAGAAGTGACCAACATGAGAGAAGCGCCGACCGAATGTATACACGCTACTGAGAAGACTATACTAAGCTGTCGCTCGTCATGTTACGCTTTCCCTTGTCGCTACAAATTTCATTACACCCCGTCAGTTCGACTGTGTCGCCGTTCTACCGCGCCCTCCTTTCGGCGCTACTGGCTGGCGGTCGCGATAGGCTTTTTCAGGCCAACGAAGCCGGTGCATCTGGCCATCCAACGGCGGAGCGCTGATCGTTGTTATACGATGCCCTTGTCCGTGTACTCATAGATATCATCGTCGTCATCCTCGTCGTCGAGTTCGTCCTCCTCTTCAAGCAAATCGTTCTTGCCTGCGAGTAAAAACATCATCGATATCTAGATGTAACGAAACAAAACGTTTTTTTTAAGAAAATATTGTTTTTAATTCTAAACCACCTGCCGTCGGCTACAGACTTGATAGCGTCGTGAGGTCTATCGTCGATGCACCGAGGCCTGGATATGTTAAGATATCTAAGGCTTCCCCCCAACAATCCCCAGCATGGCCGCTGGCTCTCAGCGGTTTGATTTTATCATCTATTCCCAATGAGTATTGCTCAATGAATATTCGATCAACAACATGGATCGAACTGGCGACATGCCGGTAGATAACAACCATAGCTAGCGCACTAGCCTCCTAGACCACGCCACCACATCATCTGTTTTGCTTGGGGGCCCTGACGTGGGGGCATTCCGTTTATATCGGCGACATATAGAGATAATTCAATACATAGATATTATTCTGTCATACCTTAAATTAACAATGTCATAACATCTTTACTACCAGAAATTTGCAGGCTCAGTCAATGATTCGCATTCCTCTGCAGAACACATCCGCCTGTTTTTTCCCATCCCATCTTCTCCTCTCTTTATCATCAATGACGTAGCAGGCAATCATGCGCGGCAATTCATATATCCGCCTCCGGAGTGATCGGTTCTCACATGAACGCCGCTTGGTACACCATCTAAATGGGACGAATGAGGAAAACGAAACCAAAAACATGATCGAACAAACAAAATTGTGAAAGCCAACTAAAGAAACTTAACCAACATTTTAATCAATATTCATCCAGTGATCGATTGAACGAGCCTCACATACGCACAACAATAGCAATGCAAGCGGGCTGATGCGTTAACGCCTCCGACATTGATGCAAACAGCAAACGTAGTGGGGCTAAGGGGCGTACGAGCAGGTCAAATCAACTAAGCTGTTGATTGGATAGTAAGTAAAAAGATAAAAGGAATCTTATGGGGCACTACGAGGCGGAAAGGGTCGTTTATCGATGCAACGTCGCCCTCGATGGGCGTACGTAGCATCTGCAAGACGCAGACGATTGAGAAGATGGGAGGCCAAGATTACGAACGAAACATCTTGTGCAACACGACCGACGACGCAGACGCGTCTTCATGCTAGAGGGTAGGAATGATCCCACAGCTCGTAGTGGGAGGCACGTGATTCGGCCAGAGAAACAAATAACGAAGCGTCCTCATGCAGCTCGAACGGCATACCGGCACTGCTTGTTTACACTACTGTAACACACAGAGGTATAAATATCTAACCGAAGTGACTCACGCGATCACGCACGCACCTACAAACGAACGGAAAGACGCAGGCAGACAGGCGTGAAGACAGGCAGGTTGGCACGACAAGATGAGACGACTGACACGTAAAAGTGCCCGATGCTGCCATGGTAGTCGACGTCGAACACCCTGTGAGGTAAAGTCCGGAGTGCGACGACGGCAATATGAAGGCGGACATGCAACGACGCACGTACGATGGTAGCCATCGACGAACGATAAACAGTCATTGACGGATAGACAGGCCGACAAGCAAAACAGGCAGAGGACAAGAGAGCAGAAGAAGGTGGCGCTACAAAACAGGCTATGCCAGACTGTGGAGCATGGGCCCTAAAGTGACGGGAGGGGGGTCGCTGGGGCGGGCCGCTGCTCCCACAGAGAGAAAAATGCTAAAGGGGCCGAGGAAGAGAGAGAGAGAGAGATCAATAGGGAAATAATTTGGTCCTGCACGATCCAAACAGCGTTCGGCGACAAAATCACGAACAGGTCCACACAAAGCTGTCCCAATTTTAGGCACCCGAGCAGAGGCTGAAGCTGGCGGGTCGGCGAAAGAGCGTTCGTTGTTACGCTGCTAGAGCGACCATACATATTTCCCTACCCCCCCCCCCCTCTCTCTCATCATTTTGCGTCCTCTCTAACACTCCCTCTCTGCGTCTCTGTCGCCGCCGGCGACAGACTGGCGTCAGTCCCGTCAGCACCATGTCAGCAGTCAACAAAGCTCGACGGACTTTGACGGTGCGCGACGCCACCCCCGCCAGCCCCGGTTCCACCATTCATCGCACTGTTCATAGCCTGATGAAAGCTATCCCTACTTGCGCTCTTTTGCGGTGCTACTCCCGACGACGGTGCCATGGCGACCGCGCGCGTATGGCCACCACCACCCGCTCCAGCAGGGCCGACAACGCCCGCTTGCAAGGCGGCGCCACCGGCAGCTGCAGCGGCGCGGACGCACTCGTTGGTGCTGCGAGAAGCGACTGCGAATCATGCTCGGACGACGGCGATGATGACGACGACGATGAATTAGCCGAACTGGCCGATGAAGACCTGCCGACGGCGGCTGTGCCGCCGCCGCCAGCAGCTGCAGCAGCAGCGGCCGCGGCATGCAACAGCGGCAGCTGTGGTCGCGGCGGCGACACCAGCTGCCACTGCAGGTGGTTTAGGCACGAGCTGCGATACGAGGTGGCCGTTTGCTCCGCCTCCACTTCCACCCGAGCCGGCGCTACTGTTCACGCTTCCCTGTAGCGAAACAATGGCAACACGAACAGCAAGAACAGCAGCTTGTCAGAGTACGTAAGGTGAAATCGTCTTACTTGGATAGAGTATGCTCGCTACGTTATGGTATGAGAGTATCCTGACAAATAGAAAGGTCGAACAGTATGCTTGAGTAGCCGAGGCAGTTGATATTGATGATGTGAGCGCCAATAGAAAACAATTCAGGTCTCTATCTGTAAGCAATATATTTATCTGCTAATGTGCAACGAGGTAGTGCAACACCGAGCGTGCACAAATAGCGACGCAACATAAACACAACATTAATGCAAAAGTTGCGTAGGATTATCGACTGTCTCTAAATTACTGTTGGTCGTTTTTATATCAAATAACATTGCAGCAACACATATGTGTCTTTGAAGCACGTGTATATGCTAAAAAGGATCTGGCGACGAGTTTCAATCGGCCAAACAGGGCACTGACCTCCCGTCCGAAGTTTACGTAGCTCACTTCGTTCGCGTATGCAATGGGCGGAATCGTGGGCTGTGCATACGTGGGCGGCATACTGTGCGGCGGAGGCGGTGGCGGGTGGCTGAGGAAAGGCTGCGGCGTGTACTGGCCCGTATAGACCGGCATCACAGGCATCGTCCAGCCTGTAGGCGCCGACAGCTCAGCGCCTTCACCGGCATCCAGTCGGAGTTCGTTCATACCTGTACATTAGAGGCCCATCACGCACGGCGAATCAAAGCAGACACATGGCGAGTAAGCTCAGAGTAAAAAACACTTTCGAAACTCTGAATGAGACGAACCCGACAGCAGTCATTATAATAATGATTAAAATTATTAGCAAGTAGTTATGACAACACGTTCTAAAACTCAGCAGCTCTTTCCACAAAGGCCACAAAGACTTCCCGAGTGTTAGGGTAAACTGTGACCTGCAAAACCAGTCGCCTCTGATTCGGACACCCTGTGCCAAACTAAGGCATCAAAAAGTTTGAACAAATCTCCTCAAACGTGTATATATAAGTTCGCGGAGATGCACTAATGTTTTTTTTTTTTGATGTCTCTGATTCAACACCAACCTTATTCCAAATTATAACATCAAAAAAGGTTTGAGTCAAAGTTTGCAAACGTATACATATACATACACAGATATAATTATGTCTAACTTATATTTATTTTTAACACTTCGGTAGGATGTAGGATGACGAACGTTTTACGATGTCATCGCCAAATACGTAGTAGCACTGTTCACTGAAGCTGCTCTTGTTGACAGTGTGCTTAATGAAGCCCTCCTTGAGCATGTGAGTCGCGTATTTTTTGGCTTCTTTCCGGTCCCGGAAGCCCTGCACGTGCGTGAGCAGCCAATCGACGCAGTCGCTGCCAAGAAACGCGTTCCGGATAGTGATCTTCAACCACATTCTATCTCGGACATCGAGACCGGAATCGGGAGCGGCCATTACCTGCGATATCGCCATAGGAAAACAACCCCTTTACTAACCGGTGCATGACAGCAGTGTCCGTTGAAATGAGCAGACTGCTTTAGAACAAGAACTGATAAAGGTTAAACTGTCTGACTCAAAAAGTGAGAAAGAAAACTATTGGCAAAGGCACGCCACACACTACAAAATTAAATCGGACACAATCGAATAAGGTCCGAATGTAAATGTGTATCTAAACAACAGTGGCATATCGAGAGAAAATTTCGGCATCTCAGCATCTACATTCGATACCAACGCACTCATGATTTTACGACACAAACGGTGAGTGAAGGAATATACACACATGATGTGAGCACAGTTCTAATGACAAACAAGTCGCGCCATCTGGATACTTTATATCAATCCCGACTCACGAGTTGTGCTCACCTCAGTGATATGCTGCATGGAAGAAGTATCCACGGCTAACGAAAGGAGCGGGTTCGAGTCGAGCTCTGTGTCGAGCGACGACGACGTGATAGTCGACACTGAGGGGGGCCGCAATGGAAGCGGCAAATCGCCGCAAACGCCAGCCGCTCCACCTAGCACCTGCGGGCTGCAACCAAGCGCGGCTTCCGTGTGAGCAACCCATGCACCAGGATCAATTGGACGCACCTGCAATCAAACAAATAATTAGTGAAAATTTGCTCAGTGGAAAAAAAAATATATATATATATAGCATGACCAAAACCGCTTAAATCTTTGAAACGAACCACAGCATTTGCATGCCCACAGCTGTATTTCTCAGTTTCTTCTAGACATAAACTATATAAACGCCTTGTATATTTACGTTATCTTTAACGTTAACCCAAATCTGCAAATCTTAAGACGGATCGCCACGAAAGGGCACGCGTCTCGCCGTGACCGAACCTACGACTGCCAGTGCCGGAATCGCTGGCCATCTCCTTCCTTCGGTTCTGTATGCAGTTCTCCTTTCCGACTGTATCCAGTTTAAAAACATATATACTAAACAAACACTATGAAACCACTAAGAGTAGACTTATACAGGCAAATCTGAATTCGACGACCTTACCTGTTCCGTCCGTGGTATCGTGAAGTAGCCCTTTGGATTAGGGTCCCAACACTTGGCCACAACTAATTTGATTGGACCTGGCTTTTGCACGGCGTCCCGAAGCACCTTCACTGCGTAGTCGTTAGTCATGTTGTCAAAGTTGATATCATTGACTTGCAAGATCATATCGCCTGGTTCAATACGACCATCCTCGGCGACGGCACCTCTACAAAACGTGGGACAAAACAAATTAACATATATCTAGGCACTTGCAAGCGCACCAAATACACTGGGCGTCAAAAGCGACTTGTTAGTGGCATCAAAGTAAAAACTGCACACTCATATCCCAAATAGAAGCATGTGTGAGTTGTATATTATATATATATATATATATATATATATATATTTATTCCACATAAGAACGCCAATCTAACTGTATTTACCCTTTCATGATAGATCCCACATAAATTCCACCATCTCCACCGCGATTCGATTGGCCAACGATGCTAATACCAAGAAAGTTCACCGAGTCTGAAAAGTCAAACAAGCATAAATAAATTACTATAATCGTATTTAAATTATCTAGATACATCAATGACCGAATATGGCCCTAAGCTTATATATGCATGAACGGATCTATGATTCGCTTGAATGTGTACCTAAATATAAATTTCACCCTTTAATATCAGCGGCGCTTAGAGCGGCAGCACAAACGGATATGCTGAGATGTCTAAAGTTGTCCTAACAGTCATTGTGGCAGCAGGGTCACTGACTCCCAGCGGTCTGGCTTATCACCTAATCTTAATAAACATGGCTCCAAGAAAATGTGATTAACGACAGGGATCGAATCGGCAACACACCAGTCGATGGTAATCATAACTAGCATACGAGCCACTGCTATATATATATATATATACATACATACATATATGTATATATATATATATATATATATATATATATATATACATACATACATATATGTATATATATATATATATATATATATATATATATATATATATATATATATATATATATACATACATATATATATATATATACATACATATATGTATATATACCGTCTGCAAGTACACTTAAATATGCACAGATGCAGATCAAGCACACAGTCGCGCTGATTTTCGGGACAGGACAGTCTCCGACGAGCAGCGGCTCGACCTTCGCAGGCTAGCATCCATTCAGCAGTTTCACCAGCTTAGCTAAGCTCTTAGCCGACCTGGCGAGCTACCGCTGAGGCAGACCGACGCGACACGTACCGAGGTTCAACATGACGGTGATGATATTCAGTGACATGCTGCTATCGGTGACACTCGACACAGTGCTGCTTGCGGCCCCGCTCATCATCGTTAGCTTCTTCCGACGTCGGCGCCGAAGCTGCGCCTGTTGTTGCTGCCGGCTGTGGTAGAGGCGTGACACGCTGCTCTCGTCCGTGGTCGTGCTCATTCGCGAGGTGAGGTCGGAATCGGACTCGTCCGAGTCGAGCACCGTCGACGACTCCACGTCCGAGGTCATCACCGATGACGAATCGTAATCGAACTTTTTCTGCGCCAAACGCTTATCTTTATGACCAAGGCGCGTTCAGTCTGGCATCGACGAAAAAGCACGACAGCGAAATGCATGACGACAACATGTGTTATATATATATATATATATATATATATATATATATATATATATATATATATATATATATATATATATATATATATATATATATATCTATATATATATATATATATATCATATATATATATATATATATCATATATATATATATATATATATATATATATATATATATATATATATCATCTAGCCGTTGATGTACCACCATATATATAACAAGTGATGTCGTTATCCTTTTGCTCAGTAAGCCAAAAAAAAAAGGAATCAGCTTTAAGGGCCTCCTAGGCCCCAAATTAACAATGCCGTAACCAGTTGGTCAAAGCCATTTTTATGTAATCACATGAAAGTGGAAAAACGGCCATAAATAATTACAGAAAGCTGTATCGTAAGTTATCTTAGTCAATCAACTGTGATATCAACAACAAACAGCTAATTTGTGAGAAGATTTGCTACAAGGATTTATTTCATCCGCGTGCAAGCGACTTTAAAAAAAAATCTTCTCGGGGCTAACTCTCAGCCAAGATTTAACGTCCATGGGACTGCTTTTCGCATTGCTTCATAGACGGACCCCCACAAATACAAATGTGCAACGGTGGGGCTCGAACCCGCGCACCTACGTGTCTCCTCCGGTCGCGAGGCGCAGAAGCATGTCACTACGCCACCGGGCTCGACATTTGCAAGCGACTTTAGGAAGTATTAACAGTCAGTTTACTTTTAGAGTATATAGAAATATTGAATTATCTTTAGTTCACTCAAATGAGTATAATATAAACTTAATGTATAAGGTTGGCCTCATAATCCTTTATCTCATTTACCCTTCCGACGAGAGAAATAGCACACACACATATATATATATATATATATATATATATATCAAAAAGAGGTTTGGGGACCTACCGGTAGTGCTCTTTCTGCAGCCGATGCTGTTGCTGCTGTTGATGGTGATGGTGGCGGTGATTGTCGCCGGCCGTGGTTCCGTTGGCTCCATCGGTGGCGCCGGTTGAGGCGGTCACCTGCGAAGCGTTGTCTGAGGCGTTGCTGCCATCCGTCGACACAAGCCATGACACAACGCGGCCCTTAAACGCCGGCAGGACAGCCGAGTCTTCGACGATCTCCTCCTTGACCACTCTGTCGGCAACAACGACAACACCAAACCCAACAATAACAACGATCACATTGGTCAGAACACTGATATTGGTCATTGGCGTCACCGCCGCTGATAACAACCGGACAATATGCATTATCTGCGTAACATAACTCTCCACACTGCGCGACCGTATGGTGGGTACCTTCGCTCGTACCCTGTCTAACTAACGGGTTACCTTTCAAAACAGCGTACGTCATTTACAACACTCCTTGCCGTATACAGCATTTGCAAACAGAACTCACTGAGAAAAAAAAAAAAGGGATTTCGTTATAAATAGACACAAAGATGACACCTGAAGGCAGATTATGACAAAACGATTGTCAGTTGCCATTTATTTTATATCAAGCGTGACAATAATCTATCATCAAATTATCTAAAGTAAGGCAAATTATAATCCAAGCTTATTTATTGAGTTGTATTGAGATGAAAATATGAACATATTCAAACTCCACCCTATGAGTGTTAGTGAATAATAAATAAAATACAATAAGCGAAACAGGGAGGCGGTTGGCTGTGTGACCTAGGAGCTTCGAGGCTTTAAGAGGCAACAATAAAAACGATCACTAAATCTGCGCACACAACTTATCCCGACCAAGAAAACAAATAACTTGAATTAAGGTTGAACTTGAAATCACTCTTTTTCTCTCACTTCCTTCGCGTCATCTTTCTGACGACGCCTTTAAAGACAACAAAAACAATACTATTATCGCATTTAGTACTCATGGAAGTAGCTTTCACCCAGATCCGTAAACCTTAAGAAAAATCATCCAAAATGTAATGTGTGGAGTCGCGATCGTACTAGAGACTCCTAGTGTTGAAGTCGTTAGCAAGCTCATCTATTTCGTTTCGTTCATAATAACAAGAAGCCAGGCCTAAACACTTTTGAATGTAGTACTGGGGCGTCAGTAATTGACGTTTTTAACACCGACGGAAACGTAGAGGATATAACATTTTTGGGAGAAAATACATCATTTAGGGAAGGAGCGGGACTTTTTTTTTGGGAGGTTTTCGGAATGCATGATGCACATGCGCCACTAGCAGCCTGCGTGACTAGTGTGAGACTCGCAAATCCACTAAACCCGGATTCCTCCCCACCCCCCCAGGCTCGGTATTACTTTGGCATTACATCGAAGCCGTGGGAGAGGCGTCTCTGCCGTTCTCCTTCAATCAGCTCTATCCCTGACTATCATCCCGCATGTCTACCTGCGGTTGGATAGGGGGATGCCATTTTGTAATCCGTCCTGTGAGGGTGCGTCAAGACCATGAGGGCCTGGCTGCTCCCCACCACCTCCCCCCTCCCTCGGCTCTTCGTCTCGACCACTCTCCCGGCTCAAACCTCTCCCGCCTGGCCGTTTCCTTGGCTGTCTTGAGTGTCAAAACAGCGTCGAACAAGTTCGTCGCCTCCCTCCATGCCTCCGCCGAAGTCATCATATGGGAGACCACCTCCTTGATGGGTCGGCCTCTCACAGCGGTTGGTGCTGCGTCCCGTGCTTTCCTGAGAGCATCACACCGCAGAACAGTATGCTCTACGTTGTCCGTTTCCCCAGAGTCGCACAGTACGGAAGTATCGCTGATGGCCTTCTTGATCCTTGACAGGTAGCTCTGGAACTGGCCGTGTCCGGTCAGAACCTGAGTCGTCCAGTAGGAAAGCTCCCCGTGTCGGCATGCCCTGAGGTCCGGTATCAGACTCTTGGTCCAGCTCCCTGTGGTCACACCGGGTCTTACCTGCGCCCATTCCTCATGCCAGGCCGATATGGTGGCACTCCTGGCCCTGGTGAGATCCAGACCTTCGTCTAGATATATTTTACTTCGTTTAGCCACTAGGAGGTCCCATGGCAGCATTTTGGCTAGGGACCAGGAGAGCTTCGGTCGAGACTGTTCGATACGCCCGGCTTACCCTGATTGCCAGCGTTCGTTGGGTCGACCTTAATGCCCCCCCTATTTTTCGCCGTCCGCATTGCCATGTCCCCCCAGACTGGGGCTGCGTATAGCGCCGTTGATTCGGCCACCGAGGCCAGGAGCCTTCTTTTCACCTCAGCCACCCCACCGACCCTAGGCATGATCCGCGCCAGCTTCAGGGAGACCCTTTGGGCCTTTTCGGCCACGTACTTAACGTGTGCCGATCCGGTCAGTCCAGTGTCTAGCATGACCCCAAGGTACTTTACCTTCTTTCTGATTTCTATCGGGTGGCCCGCCATCACGAGGTTAATGCCGGTCGTCCTCTTTCTGCCTGTTAGGTACATCGCCTCCGTCTTGTCGGGTGCCAGTTTCAAGTGATGGGACTCCATCCACTCGGACACCATTGACAAGGCCTCATTGGCGGAGCGGGGCTTAGAAGGCACATACCGATGGGGATGACATTCAAAGTTAGTAATAGTAGGGAGCATAGCCGTAGGCCGGGGACCGGGACAAGACTAGATAGAAAGATCTTCTTAGAGGGAGTGGGGGAAGTGTGCCCACCAGGGCAGATTCAACTAGAGTCATATGAGCGTAAATTGACGAATCTGATAAAAGGTGCACTGGTTCCTCGCCAAGAACGAAAAGGAAGGCCCTGGTTCAACGATCGGTGTAGAGCAGCGAAAGATGCCAACAGACTAACTAGAGAATACGTGAAGATGTTTCCTGTATTAAGGCCGTTCGCAAGTATGGTAAAGAAAATGACACAAAAGGCATACAAGGAAGAGAAACTAAAATATTGGGAAAGCCAGGAGTGGGCGCTTTTGCAAGAAGCAGAGAAGCAACCACACAAGTGGCTAAAACAGAAAAGAAAACGGCAGTGCCCAGTGGAGACTAGGCGATTAATTAAGCACTTTGCTAGTGTGCTGCAGGGAGCCGAGACTACCCCAAAGGAAATAACATTATTCAACGGGCCTTAGGACGAGGAAACAGAACTTGCACGGGAATGGGTAATTCGACCAGTCACAATCGAAGACGTTGTCAGGGCAATTGAAAGGGCGCCTAGAGGCAAAGCTGCCGGGAACGATATGATACGAAACGAGCATTTAAAGCAAACGCTGGCACTCTTTAGTTGCCCCTATAAAATTTTCTCGGGAATATTATCAGATAGACTAGATCATTACCTCGAAACCAGAAACGCAATACCAGAAGAACAACATGGGTTCAGAAGGCCGAAGTCGACCCATACGGCCCTGCGCCAGTTGCTGGCAGAGTTCGATTTTTCTTCATGAAGCGGGTTTTGGGGTTAGCTAACTCTTGTAGGAATAGAATAGTTCATATATTAGAAGGGGGGGCTCTAATGACACAGGAATTACAAGTAAAACGGGGTTTACCTAAGACGACGGCCTTCGTGGCCTACACTATGAAGTGGGGAGAAAAATTAAAGGATATAGACATAGGAATATACACGACGATAGCGATGAGGAGTACAACCTGGCGAGCAGCCGGATATAAGAATAGGCATCTAACTACGGCATTTGCAGCCCACGGGTTCCATCACGTGTTATGCAGCACACAAGAATTCCACAATCCTCAGGAGTGTTGTAGGTGCGCGAGATGCTTAGGCCATTGTGATAGATACCACGCTGCAGCATGTCCAGCAGTGCAATCAATAGCTGAACTCGCAAGATAAGGGAAGATCCGGTGACGCAGAAAAACCACTGATTCAGACTGATGTAGTTACTTAAATTTACCCAACCTGGGTGTTAATAAACCATAATAATAATAATAATAACAAGAATGATATATATATAATATATATATATATATATATGAGCTGCTCTGCTGTCAACAATAATACTGCAATGCGGATCAGTGGTTGCCAGTGGTTGCTTGACAGATGAAAATATCATTCCGGCTAGTGCTAGTGACAGACGTCTGCTGTTTGCTAATCTGTAAACTTGATCGATCGGCCAGGACGGGATGCTGATGTTGCATAACTTAAAGAAGAAAACGCAATCACTTGTTGTAGCCGCGCCTTAGCATGCCAAGGCTGTTGCTAGTGCTGCTCGTACTAAGAACTTTTTCAGGTCGAGATTCCCTTCCCGTAGGTCGAAACCTCACCAAACCGAATTTCCACTTCCACTTTCTACTCAAGGTCGTCTTCTCCTACGATAGACAATATGACAATAAAAGGGATAACTGATGATACAGCTCAGCCTCCTCCTTCCTGAACAAAGTCAGCATAGAGGGGGGGGGGGTAAGAGACAGGTCATTTTGTACATTATTATCAGTACGTACGTCCATTCGCATGTGCAGATATATGAGTAATCGAGTACGCATGAGCTGACATCGTCATCTGATTCACAGAGGAGCTTGATCCCTCGAGTTAACTGCCAACGACGAAACGACAGATAAAGTATAGATAGCCATAATCCACATCCAGATGCTCATACAAAAAACAGCCACTAATACAAACAAAATTGTTGCATAGTATTTATACCATTGTAATGTTTACCGACTGACAAACAAATTAACACTGCTCAAGAGGACGCCTTAAACATAAACATCAAGAGCAGCTGGCTGCAGCCCTGACTTTCACCCGCGTCGCGGGTCGCTTGTTGCCGCATTCTGGCTTTGGTGCAATTTTACTAGACCGTTGTTACTGCGGCTATATATATGTGTATATGTATATATATCTATATATATATCAAATATGTGTGTATAATATATATATATATATATATACAAATATGTATATACATTATATATAATATATAACTATAATATATATATAGGTATATTATATATATATATGTGCATACATATTTGTATATATACCTATATATGTGTATATATATATGCATACATACATAATGCCGACGGTGATGATGAACAAATACGCCGGTGTACATGATGGCGGTGCAATTCAGACAAGTGATCCTTGTCTAAACGGCCAGGAACTGGCCAGGAATCTCGTATGAGCGGTGAAGCTATTCGTCAAATCGTCCGCCTGGTGCCGCGGGAGGCCGAACGGGCAGGCGAAGTGTCAGCCAGAGTGTCGGCGTCGGCAAAAGGTCACCAGAGGCACGGCACAACGCACCGCAGCCACGCTAAGTAGCCACAACCAACGACGCCGGTGCAGTACCAGCTTCTACGTGCGTAGGGCATCTTAGCGATCCGATCATAGCCTTCGTATTGATATCGGCAACGGCACCGTTTAACGTTGGGCCCTTCTTGATGGCCGCTCATACCGCCAGCGAATCGTCTGTCTTGCCTGCCCACCAATTCTGCCTTTTGCTCGCTCGCTCGCTCTCTCCCCCCTTCTCTCCCGCCTATTCTTCATTTCAGCGTATCTATTTTCAGTTTTTAGCCCTGCGCTTTCTCGAACGCGTCCTTCGTATCGGGTCGCGCAAATTTCATATTCCGTCACTAGCTTCTCCTTCTACAATACTAAACAACTACTACTACCACACCTATAATTACTTTGCCCACTAAATGATTGTTCTATGATGATGATGATGCGGCTCCTCTTGGATGTTTTTGAACGTCTTCATGTGCCTCGTGCGTCCCGTCCCATGAGTCTATCAAGTGTTCAAAACGTTCGTCCGCCTAATGCATGCATTGTCGTCGTCGTGTCGTCGTCATTGATTGCCAAGCAGCGGAACGAAAACCGGGGAGAAGAGTACATCATCCGAGCCTCGGGGCCCAAGCCGTCCGTCGAATACAGCCGCTGTCGGCGTCTTCTTCAGCCTTCACCAATATATCCGCAGCACTAGCAGCATCGCCATCGCCATCAGCACCATCGTTATACACTACGGCGACACACTGCCGTTGGCGCCGTTCGAACGTCCAGCTGCTCGATGAGCAACAAGAGAGAAGAAAGAAAGAAAGAAGGAACGAAAGAAAGCAAACGACGAATAACTAGACAACGAGTAGCAGCATTGACAACGAAACAAGGGGAGACCGCGTGACCGCGCGACCACGCACTGCAGCCAGTCACTCAGCGCAGTCAATCAGCCCGCACGTGCATGATTACGCAACACCGCTGCTGTTGTGTGTATACATGTGTGTGTTAGGTGCCGATGATCAACGTTATTGTTGTTGGCTCTTGTGGGCTGTCACCACCCGCGTCCATCATGAGACGCCGGCGACAATATAACCAACCACTAGTAGTAGTTAGTTAATGAACAGGCGGGGTGGGGGAGGGGGCGGAGGATGTCTTGACTCCGTTAGAAAGCAAGCCCTTCTCCTTAAAAAAACGCACACTTATACTTGACTTGCGGCAAACACACACAAATGTGCGGAGAAAGCAAATGCACAAGACACCGAATAGACGACACCGTGTCACCGGCAAAACTGACACGCATGGCTGCCACGGCGGTACAGGCTGTACAGTGTTACCGTGGTCGGAGGACAAAGCTTGGCCGAAGACTACCGCCGAACGTAATCGAAATGAATATGGCATTCTGCATGCCCGCAGGCAGAGACGGGGGAAATCCGGTGCTTGCTTGTCGAAGCACCAGCGACAACAAGCGCCATGACGATGATGGGGCGATGACACCTCGGACGGCCGCAGCAATAAACCGAAAAGCCCTGCGAAATGCATGTGTCATTGTGCCTATACATATATATATATATATATATATATATATACATATCGCTGCATGCGATCGACAAATTGCGTTACGACGTTCCGAAAAGGAAGCCTCCCCCCGGGGCAAGATGAAAAGGAAAGTATGTACGTGCATGGTATGAGCGACGTGGGCACCCCGGCTAAAAGTGAAACAAGCAGATTCCTGGTAGCGTACGTCATGAATATCGACCGGATGGTAAGCGAAGCTTAAATGAGAGAGACCCGGACAAACAGGAAACATTTAAAAGCATGGCGAAGCCAGATGAGCGGGGACTCTAATAACTGGGTGCAGACCGTACGCAGACCGGCCGGCCAGCCGCTTCCCAAATTGACCAATTCTCATTTCACAAAACGTAAACGTCACCCCAGCGCCTAAAATGTGTAGTTGTTCCACCGGGTAACGTGGCAAAGCCATCACAGCAACCAAAACCTCGGTCAGCGCAATAGAGTGCAGCATACTAAGATAAAGTGATAAGTTACCCCATGTAGACAGATACGCAATACACATGAAACATAGGCACAAGGTAAATACAACCTATACTCGTACAGATGTAACATTCTAGCTTCGGTGAAACATTGGTGTACGTTTGGCGTATGTGCTAATCAATAAAGACTACTACCGTTAGTGCCTAGAATCAGTAAATAAGCTACAAAGTTGCTGCAATTGGGTCAGCGGAAATATGTTGTTTGCAATAATTTTGAAATGTCAGTCATAATTATTTAAACGAACTACATCGAGAGTAACCAAGTCGCATACCAAGAAAGAAAACATACAATCGTACAACTTCAAACCAAATCTGCAAATCCTAAGAAAGATCACATTAAAATGGTTTGTGTCACGCCGGGACCAAATGCCGCAACTCCCCTGCCAGATGCCGCAATGTGGCTTAGTGGAGATGTAGTCATTGCCGTGTATTCGGGAGATCGTCAGTTGAACTTTTTTTTTAACTTAGATTAGGCGAATAATGGACGTCAATAGGCTCCAGTGGTCTACTTTGCACTTTAAAGTTGGTGAGTTACCATCCACCCCATTATTATTATTATTATTATTATTATTATTATTCTACCACTGCTATCTTCAGCCAGCCATTCTGCCCCAACTACTATTACGAGCTACTTAATGATCGCTAGCAGGACAACCGTGCGTAACACCAGCCCCATCGGGCCGCTCGCGTGTCCAGCCATGTGCTTGGTTTTTGCCTGGTCTTGGTTTTTGCATGTATTGAACAACACAAGCACACCGCGTGAATATGAATAGGCGATACGTTAACGCACGACAGCAAGCATGACGGCAAGCAGCCCGATAGTGAGAAGTAGTGATAACACTCGATCGTCGCCCAACCACCGTTTGCACCTCGACCCTTCAGGATATTTCGTTGTTGCTAATGCTCTCTCTATTATTGTTATTGTAGCTGGCTTTGTTGCTATTGTTGTTGTCCTCCTCCTCCTCCTCGCTCGTCGTCGCTGCCATCAATTACCCAGCTGTATTAGTGTCGCTTGTTGCTGTCGCCGTTGTGATGGTCATTGATTGGGGTTCTGGTTATTGTCGTTCTCTTGCCATCTCGTGGTTATCTGACGTACTTGCACCTTGGGTGCAATCCCCGCCGTTGCACATCTGCATTTATGGGGCGCGTCCAATGAAGCAATACGAAACCAAATCTGTCGACGTTAAATGTTGGTTGAGAGTCAGCCCGAAAAAAGTTTTGACTACTCCTGGCTAACTATCGCTTTGCGTGTTCGAATCCGTTCCTCTACACCACCAGTATAGAGACGTCTGCTACGAATAAAGCCTCTAGAGACCGAGTACCGATCCTCGCCGCACAATGCAGCGTTCTCATACTAAACAAAGGGAGCATATTTTACGACCATCTATTAGAGAATGACGACTTAACAACGGGTCGGCGGGCTAATGAACACGGAACAGACTTCGGGAAACGCGAGGCAATATCTTCAACGCTAATCGGCAAAGCGAACTCAGTGCGCCAGCCTAGAGACACCAACGTAAATAGGTGCCTGGACGACCTCCGACGGAACGCCAATTGCGAATCACGCAACTCAGTGGTGCAATCAATCAACCAATCAATCGGATTGAATCGAATCCGCGCTACCTATGCGTATGCTAGCCGTATGTACAGCTAGCCATGGTTGAGCAGCAGCAGCATTAGCATCACCACCACCACCTCACCGTTACATTGCATAGTCCCGACGTGGAAGAATCCGGAATAATGGCCGATTATCGTATTACTATTTCGTGATGGTGCCGATCATAATCGTGCTGATAATGCTGGAATCGTGACGACGTTGGTGCCAAGTAAAAGAAGGACTCTTCAATCGAACTGAACAATTTTCACGCGAATTGCCGTCACATCACAAACGCGCGGCTGATTTGTCTGTGCTAGGCGTTTGCAAATTCGACATGAATAATAGCATTCATGCAACAGTAGCCACGGAAGTTGTGCCAACTTCGGGAGGTGGATCCGCAACCGCATTAACAAGAGCAAAATACCTGAGACCCAATGGAAGACTAGAACTGTATATACG
Organism: Dermanyssus gallinae; assembly: GCA_003439945.1. Classification (NCBI taxonomy): domain Eukaryota; kingdom Metazoa; phylum Arthropoda; class Arachnida; order Mesostigmata; family Dermanyssidae; genus Dermanyssus; species Dermanyssus gallinae. The sequence goes on from QVRM01000887.1 coordinate 549,350, forward strand.
GTCAGCATGTTTAGATTGAAGAGCTGACCTAGCAAATGTTACATAAGTAAGCTTAACAATATGTTGTTATTGCTTTTCGATTTAAATGAAAGACCTTGTACCTCGTATCGTCGCTCTCTAGGAATACTACCCTAGTCCATACAACAATCTAGGAATACATCATTAGGGGGGAATCTAGGAATACCCCCCTAAGTCCATACAACAATTCTATTTTAGATATTTTTCCACAACGAAATGGAGCGGGAGAGATGACCAGCGTCTCTAACACTAGAGGTTGCGGGTCGGGAAAGAGAAAATGAAAACAAATAGAGCAAAACGTATAAATATAAAAATCACTTACGCAATGATAATAATAATAATTATTATAATAATAAGTATCATTCTTATAATGACAAAATACTGTTAGTACTATTTTCGTTTCTGTCATTATTTTCCTACGATAATTGATACGCTAATGTAGGTGCAGTGACGGCGACGACAAGGAGGTCAGATGACCTCCGTAGACTTGACTACGAGCTCATAAGCAAAAATCGCGCCCGAGATATGTTCAGTCCATAGATGAAATGTGCGAACGCCGACTAATTTGCACTTCAAAGATCGTAATAACAACGCACGCTATCTCTGTAGCGCACGTACACGATAATGAATCTTAGACTTAGAGGAAAATAAGGTTTTTATGATTTAAGTTTAGAGTGTTTGCACTCGTATATATATATATATGCATATACAGTGATCATTCATTCAGTAAATAAAGTAAAAAGAGCTAATGAAACAAATAAAACATATTTCCAGCTATATATATATATATATATATATATATATATATATATATATATATATATATATATGCAGGTACATGTACCGGCAAATCATGATCTCAATACGGCGTGAAAATGCCGATTTATCAAAAGGAGAGTGGCATAGACAGAAAAGCTTCCTTTACTTTGTCAGTTTGATTGGCTCGACCGAAACAACTCTAAAACTTGCAATTTTCCGCTCGATGACGTGAACATCGACGTGCGTCAACTGCGCGCAAAAACACACTCACACATACATGCATGCATATGGACGCAACTCGGTCGAATGTGAACGAGATACAGAGGCAGGTAAACATACTGACAGATCACATGATTTTCGCAGTCTCTGACTTCAACTTGCTGCCTGCCGGCCGCGTGTTGAGAAAAACCACAGCCCCAATGATTTATCTCTCATACCACTTCAGGTCTCTCTCTCTTTCTCGATATATATATATATATATATATATATATACATATATATATATATATATATATATATATATATATATATATATATATATATAGATTAACATTTAATTAAAGCAGTAAAGACCTGTATTATATGGTTGCCCGTCGAGTACAAATATTCAATAATTCATAAGAATTAATATATACCCCGTTGCCACACGTGAGTGGTACATAAATATACCGTATATATAGATAGGTAGGCGTTTACCGCAGCAGCAACCGACAATCCAATAGGAAAGACTACGGAGGCAATACAGAGCAGTCATGAGTGCAAGGTTAAAAATTTAGTAGTCAGCTTATTTGAGACAGCAATGGAATGCTGTTGCTGCTGCCGCTGCTGCGCCGACTTCCGGCACGAGTCTAAACGGCGAGGTTAGTTATATCGATCGAGAAATGACTGAACTGTTTCTGCCTCTCAGCTTTGTGGGCTGGCTCAGTCAAGTACGCCTTGGTGCCGTTTCGTTCCCGCAGCAATGATTAATATTACAGCTCTTTTTGTTAAGATAGCTGCTGCTGCTGCAGCTGCTACCACTGCTGCACCTATAATGCTGCTGTTTACCAATAACAATACTATTCATTACAATGTACTTAATTGTGTTTTAACTTCGGTATTATTAGTAAGAATGGAATTTTACGATGGCTAGGCAAGTAGGTAAAGGTCGAGGTAAGATTCGTTCGACGGCAGGCAAGTACGTAGACCCTGTGTCCCAGGCACATTTAAGCGGTTTCTACGGGAGGTGGTGATCTGGTGATTTATACGACTAGCGACCGAATACCTACACAACAGAGGTATTTTGTATGATACAAGACCTGCTCCGTATGTGTTTCCAGCAAGCAAAACGCCCGCCCACCACGACGCGACGCGACGCGACGCCACTCACGTATGTATGCACTTACCCAAAATCGGCATCGAGCGACTTGAAGAAGAACTTGTAGTTGGTTCGCTGCAGGGCACTTTTGAAGTCCTGCAGAGTCACCTGGACGAGCGGTACCGGCACTTTGACGAGGTACGGCGTCTCCTCATCGTCGATGTAGTAGAAGATCTTCGTCTCACTTTCATTTTGGGCCATCATCGTGAGACCGGGTGCCGACAGCTCCGAGCGCTCGGAGCTGAAAACCCGCTTGGCCCAACGTTTTCCGCGTCGTCGTCGTTGTTGTTGTTGTTGTTGTTGTTGTTGTTGCTGCTGCTGGTATTGCCGTTATTGGACGTTGTTGTTGTTGTTGTTGTTGGTGATGATTATGATAAATGTTGCGGTTTGCGGTGGCTGCCCTTCTTCACCGTTGGTCAAGTCACTGACCAGCAAGCACAAACTGTTCTCAGCACAGATCGTCACGTAATCCGAGATAGCACACTGGGTTGACACAGAACACGATGATAAATGAAGTATAAGAAGACGCACGTAGAGGATAACGACGATGATAAATACTACGATACTGATAATGATGATGATGGTAATAATAATAACAATAATCACAATACCGCAGAGATATTGACAAGTAAACAACAGGCACAAACATTGTTGTCGAAGCCGTTAAAGAGGCTGTAGTAGTAGTAGTAGTAGCAGGTGAAATGAAGAGAAAAAAATAACGTCTTGCATGGTTAAACTATGCACAGCACAATACAACAAACTTCATCACACCGCCGGAAGACACCACCACTTAGAAAACAATGACTATATAAATGAGAATCATATTTAAAGCAGCGGCAGCAGCAACAGCAATGCTGCTACACCCGTGAAATGCTTGCTACCTTTTCTCTAACAGAAAATTTCGCTTATAGATTTCCGCCATCCTCTATTGCCCCTTGACGGCTGGTATAACCACTACAATCACACTACCTAGCATGGTGTTACTCGTAGAGGCGAATTGACGACCGAGAACATCTGCGATGTATCGTGTCGTGTTGTTGGCTCTAGTAGCCCACTTGGAAAGCCAGCGCGGCCGACCGAATCTTCTAGCCTGCTCCTAGTTTACTGAGAAATTCAAACACGCTCACACACACACACTCACATAAACGTCATCCACGCCATAGCAACAACAACAATCATGAGAAAACACAACGGCAACTCAGAGAGCCGCTATTTTCTGTTAGCTGACATAGCAAGAAATGCCGTCGAACGGCCGGAGGAGAACGAACTGGAGCTACAGGCGGCTGCAGCAGCAACAGCAACAACAACAACAACAACAATAATTATAACAGCAATACGGCAATACCGACCACAACAACACCGATCCCAGCAACATAAACAACAACAGCACCGATTCCAACAACAACAACAACAACAAAAACAACAACAGCAGCATCAGTAGCACCACCGTCTGGTCGTGGGTAGTTGAGTCGAGTCGCCAATAAGCAAAATGATTCGCACTCATCTATCAATATGCCTAGCCGGACAAATACATCTGTATCTCACTTCCCTCCCTCTCTCTCTCTCTCTCTCTGCGTGTGTTTCTCTTGCTTTTCTTTGTGAATCTCTCTAGTACAGTCTGCGTCAACTCATCAACACCATCAGCACACTCAAACAGAGATAACTACTCCTCACACCAGTGACATACGACCAGTGAATGCGTAAGCTCCTACTCGAGATTTCGTCACCCCTTAACTTAAGAACTGCATCTGCATCTCTCCTCCTTTCGTTTATTACTCCTACTATATTTCAAATCAAATCAAATCAAATGCACCTTTATTTAGTCAAAGGGGGGACAATATTTACATTTTAGAAACCGTTACCTAGATACCTATTTTTGGAGATTCTTCTCACAACGCATCAAGTATACCATCCGAGACATGATGAATGATATAGATTGTTGTCATTACTGCAAACTACCATTACTACTACTACTACTACAACGACTACTTTTGCACGGCTACAGGATGCGCTGCTCTCCTGCTGCTGCTGCTGTTGTTGCTGATGCTGCGATTACAGGGTTCGTGGCCGTACTGCCGACTGAGCGACACAACAAATCAACCCGAATATATCAATATTAACTAACCAATTCACACTTTGCACATTCTACACTCGACTCCAACGATACTACAACGGAGGGAGCACAAAAGTGAGTCCAAACCGCCCGCCCGGACGGACAGACTAACGGAAAAATGGAAAGGAAAACTGGCTGTGATCAGCACGCAGCCTAAGGCGACCGCGAGCGGTAAAAACTCAACCAAAGTGTACCGTTCTCCTTCATCCTGTTGTTTCTCAGCTGTCGAATTGGCTGGTTCGGCGACACGCTCACTGGATCGGCGACAGATAGACGATGATGATGAATGGATGATGAAAAAGAAAGAATGTGCAATATAAACATGCACCTCAAACTACACGTCGTCCAAGTCGTCTAAGTAATGGACTCCGCCTCACAGTCTATGTCTCGTAACGACTGACGTCAATATCAACAACAGAACAACAACTCTGCTCGTCAACTGTTGTCTACAACAACAACAACAACAACAACAGCGACAACAACAACAACAACAACAGCAGCAGCCGCGGCAGCAGCAGCGTCAGAAGCAGCGGTCGGCTGTGGGCGATGCAGCCCAAACAGACAACTCTGTCGTCTGACAAAGCTCACATACAGATTGCCTTTTGCTAATAGAAAACAAATGGGCAGACAGCTCGTACCTGCAGACACCACCACTCGCAAGCACCACTTACTCGCTGCGGACGAACCCACAACAAAAACAACTTGCCGGCAACATCAACATCAACATCGTCATCATAAATCACAACCCACATGCATTCGCACGGCCGCAGCCAGCAACAGCCCAGGACAACAAAGGCAACCCAATCCCGTGTTGTCACTAAGCACTCCACAAACATCAACAACTCACAACGTTGCTATGGCGTTGGCATCGACGTCATCAGTCATCATCCATGAATCATTTTCATTCGTGTCATCAGTATTAGCATAGTTAATATTACCGGGCATTATTGCTTAACGTATTGGTCATTCAAGTCACCCTTCTACTCTGTGACTCTACACGCAATAGTACCTGCTATCTACCCAAGCAAAACATTCATACCAAATTTGTATTCTTATATTTAAGTATATATGGATATTAACCAAACAAAACCATAACCATAAAAACATCAACAACGACAACAGCAACAGCGCTGCTGTAAGTCCAGCCCGGGCGGTTAGTGGCGACAACCATTCCCCAAACCCTGTCGGAGCAGACGACAACGAGTCTAGCAGACGACACTTACCGGCCGCCGCAGGTGAATAAAGGTTGTGCTGGGGGGTCTTTTCTATCTCGAATGACAAGTGGCAGGTGTGATGGCCCGGTGACACAATGTGCGTCATCCAACCAACGGGCCCAAATAATAACAGTCTACTATCTGACCCGCTCAAGCAACTAGTTGTCCAGGATCAGACCGTTCCTTGAACGTTCGTTGATGAAGTCGGAATAAATATCGAAGCGTAGGGATAGACAAGCAAAACCACTTGAAGGTTTCAAAAGGGCGCAGCCGTTTATCTGTACCTTATATCAGCATGGACGGACACTCCTAGATACTGGCGTTGTCACACTGACGAAAGACGACACCCATACGACAGATATAAATTGCAAATCCAACTCGACTCTAAATTACTATTGATTGAGGTGTGTGCATAGAATGACGTTGATCTTGAACTATCAAGTTTTTGAATTGTTTGTTTGTCAAAACTTGTCCAGTAATGTTCATGCTGTATAGTGCAAAGTGATTCCAGAACTTCCATCCGACCCTGAATGTTGGACACAAATTCAAGTTTTTATTGTGTGCAACCACGATGGCATATCTCAATGACGACCAATTCCATTCGAATCCACTAGCTTGATACAAACGTCAAAACTTGAATCGAACCGTAACACATAGACAAAAGGAAATTGGTAATATGAGAAAGATACAAAAATAATTCCATAATATGCTATCAATTATGCAAAGGCTATGCTGTCAGCAACCATTGTGACAGAAACAGTCACTAAAGTTGGTGTAACAGACATGTTGTCATACGTACACAAGTTAATTCTTAAAATGCTCGTGTACGTATTGATAATGTGACAAAAGAAACAACATGGACAAGGGTCGAGAGAACACAGTTTCAGACAATCGCAGGCTGCTCTTCTCAAGAGTTGTTGATTTTTGCAATCTCAATAACGTCAGCATGGTCGTAGTAATGATAAACACAAAGGCCGAGAAAGTAACGGGAATAACTAAACACACGTCTGATTGGCACCACTCGAAACAATATGTTGGCGCTCCAAAGTAACCGCAAATGCAGTGCAAACAAGATTTTTAATTACAAACACTATAAACATGCGAATAGCCGTGAAGAAACAATTTGGCCAGAGAATAAATATGATACATTTATATATACATATATGTATATATATATATATACATTCGGACTCATTTGTGACGACTTTTATTGTCTCATCATTTCTCTTGATCAAGTATCTCGATAGAATAAACTGTCCCTGAAAAAACTAAAAAATTCGCCAACCCGAATTTTCTACACTATTCACATTGCTATGGAGTACGTTGTGCAAACGGATCATTTCTCATGACGGTGGGTTTAGGAGTTAATGCTTTAAAGCTCTAATAGAAGTGCTAATACATGAATAAACGTTCTTACAAAAACTCTATGAAGGTCGAATAAAGGTCATTTCGCATAGAACTAGTTACATTAACGCCAATAAACGACAGGGTAGGCTGAACCGTTTAAGCTAAAGCATTTGCCCTCTCGCTACCCATCAGATGTGGATAAAGGAGCACAACGTCTGACAACTGTTTTTTGTGACAGTTAGTTCAGCTGTCATGAAGCCACCCTAACCTCGAATCGAATAAAACGTTTATCGTCGTCCATGTTAAAAACATGAATGTCCAACGTGTAATATTAATACTTTCTCTCCCGCTCGATGTCGACCCCGCCGTTCCCGCCGCCGCAAGAGCATATTCCGTCAAATTAGCGCCGTGCCGCCCGCTAAAGTTCGAGCGGTCGACAGACGACGACGATGACGACGACGACGTACGTCAAATCAAACAACAATCGCCGCTATGACAGCGGGCGTATTGTTGTTGTTGTTGTTGTCGTCGTCATAGTCGTCGTCAATTGAACGTACCACAAACGTATCATCATACATAAGCTGGTCGTCCTCTGACTGTGTAAGTAAACGTACCACAGCGGTGGCGGGTGGAAACCCTGGGCGGGCGAGTGTGCGGGCGGGCGGTCGGACGGTCGTGTCTGTTGGTGTTGTTGGCGGTGGCGGCGGTGGCGGCGGCGGCGGCGCCGCTGGAGCGAGCTCAATGTTTTGGCTCCCCCAAGTTGTAGACACAGCAGAAGCTGTAGCAGTAAGTAGTCTGTAGTGTCCGTAATATTGGTCTTGGTCGTCGTTGTCGTCGTCGTTGTCGTCGTCGTCGTCGTTCGTAGTAGTAGCTGTGTACTGGTTGGTGGTTGTCGTAGGAGGTGGTCGTAGTAGCTAGCAGCCGTTGTAGTAGTTAGAGAAGTACCACCAGCCGCAGTAGCACTGTGGGAGTAGACGTAGTACTTGGTGTAGCGTAGCACCAGTGGAGGTGACGATGATGCTGTTAGTTAGATGCTGAGTGTTGTTAGTAGTATGCTGAGTGTTGTTAGTAGTATGCTGAGTGTTGTTAGTAGTATGCTGAGTGTTGTGGATCGATTGGATTGATTCCGTTGTCGCTGTCGTCGTCGTCGTCGTGATTGTTGATGTTGGTGGAGGTGGTGGTGGTGGGGGTTTGTGCTGGTGGAGGTGGTGGTGGTGGTGCTGCTGCTGTTGCTGGTGGTGGGTTTGGGTTGCGTTGTCGTGGTGGTGCTACACAACAAGCGATGTCGTGGGGTGCAGCCGAACCGTGCCGTGGTGAATGGTGAATGAACGGACCGCCGCCAAGAGCAAGAAGGCTCGCCTCCAGCTGTCCAGCAGCCGAATCTGACAGAGTGGTGGTTAATGGTGGTAGTGGTGGTTAATGGTGGTAGTGGTGGTGGCGGTATTGATGGTTTGTGTGGGCGCAAACCAGCAACGGTTCTCTCTACCTATCTGCTCTACCTATCTACCATTGTGCTGCCTCGTTCCCACCTGCTTCCCTGCCACCGAGCGATCCATCCTGGAAAAGGTAGGAGGAGCTGCACAATGCCAATTCGTGCAACGTATTCGTGCAGCCAGCGGGCGTTTCTTTGTACCGTGTAACAGCAGCGGCGGCGGCGGCGACGATGTGTCCTTCTTCTCATCGTTCTAGGACGTGCGACGATCTCATCTCGGATTTGTTTGGTTGGTGTAATAGTTATTGTAGAGTTCGCAGTTTTCGCTCGTCGTCATCATTATCGTCGTCGTCCTCATAGCAGCATCAACAGCAAGCAGCAGCAACACAAGTTTGTCTCGGCGAAGGTCTGAAGACGCTCAGTGAGGCTGGGTCGGTGCTGCTTAATCGGAGGAACCTCGAAAAAAAACAAGCAAGAACAACAACAACAACAACAGCAGCAGCAGCAGCAGCGACTACATCAATCTTACATCAACAACAGAAACAGCAACAATCAATTACGTCAACAACTACAGGAGAACAACAGCCAGCCTGTGCGGCTATTGCTGTTGTAAGTTTCGGTTGTGAGTGAATAGAAACTGCCACAATAAGTAAAGCCGGAGCATATACGATTACTGCAAGCAACATCATCTGATTGCCTTTGAATTATTTTATTGTTGTTGTCGTCGTCCTGGTCCTGGTCCTGGTCGTCAACCCATCCTCTACCCGCTCTCTTCGTTGGCCGTAATGTAAGTTCCTGCTCAATCTCGTGGAGAATCTATGAGATGATCAATTGATGATGGGATCATCCATTAGTTAGTGATGGACAATTACAATTGGACGCATGGAGTGGTGATGTTGTTGCTTTTGTTACGGGTGGTGGTAGTTTTGTTCATCTAGTAGCGTGTTTGTTGTTGTTGTTGTTGTATCTTAATTAATCGTTTCTTGTCAACACTGTGGTTAGTCTGTTAGGTGCCGTCGATGTCATTCATTGGTACAGTTGTTGTTGTTGTTGTTGTTGTCGTCGTCGTCGTCGTCGTCTTGACATTGTTGTTCTTGTTGTCGTCAGCTGCAGTAGCGGCGTTAGTGACTTTGACTGCTAGTGCTCGGTTTGTTTGTATTGTTGTTGGAGCTAGCAACAACATCAAAAGAACAACAACAACAACAGCAGCAGCAACAGCTATAGCATCAACACAAAACGACAGACGTCCAGCATGTCTGTCTGTCTGTCTGGGGTGAGGACAGCAGCAAATAACGACGCGATGATACCAAGCGTTGTTTGGAGGCGCTCTACTTATGAAGCTACTTACGCAGCTAAGGCAAACACTTCTAGCCATAGCCATGGCCAATGTTGTTATCGCCTAGGCGAGTCGGTTTGCTTTTGTTTTTGCTTGTTGTTTCCCTCCGCCGCCCGCCCCCTTTATCTAACGGCCAACGGTAACCGATGAACGGTGTACCGATGCGGCGAGCAAAGGGAGTCTGGCTGGCTGCACGCTGGAGAGCGGACATTCCACGTCTCTCGATCTGTCTCTTTGTTGTGTCTCTCTATGCATGGTATCTCTCTCCATACCTCTCTTCCGAGAGAGAGAGAGAGAGAGAGAGAGAGAGTAAGAGTAAAAGCGAAAAAGAAAGGAGGAATGTGAGGCAAGCAGCTATTGATAAATGAGTTAGTTCACTTCGTTCGTTTATGATGGACGGACGTAGAGAGATCATTACTGCTACGAGAACACAAACACACCAGCAGAATAGCCAAATACCTAAACATCGCTCTGTACGATGTTTGTTGATTGCAACATGTGTGTCTACCTATATATGCACGTTTCTTCCCCCCTCTTCCTCTCTCTAGCGCTCTCCTTCTCTCTCTCGTTATATATATATATATATATATATATATATAGAAGCGGTGTTCCATTGTACTTATTCCTCAGAGAAAGTGGGAAACCACAAGGCGAAGAAAATAATACTTACCACTGTATAACCCACAACTATAAAGTATATATATAATATATATATATATATATATATATAGGTAAGTAAAAATCGTTTGAAAATAATTAGCAGTCTCTTACTTAAGTCTTTTTGAATCACATAAGCTCACGCCGAGTTTGCTGCGTTACGTTAATGCTTACATACGTGTTGTTCTTAACGCTATATATATATATATATATATATATATATATATATATATATAATGTCGTTTCGTTCAAATACTGTACCTAAATGAAAGCAAATATTTAAATACATGTGTTGCACGTGCTGGTAGGAACATTGCTAACAGACGTGTTTGAATTACCGCTTCGATTCGAGACCTAAACGATTTACAAGACATTTTGCAAAACCTACAGCGGGCGAGTTTGTGTTATTATGCCGAGTTTTGTTAGACTTTCGCTCAATAACGCCCCAAACACAGTAATCCAGAGGATTTAAATATGGATTGCCAGGCGGCAATGAGTGCTGCTCGCGAGTATATGCTCCGCCAGTAACTCTTGCTCTGAGCGGGTGCGCCGTCTTGTTGAAACAGGTATTGCAAATTATCAAACACAGAATGTATTGACGGTTCGTCTACACTTACATTCACAGCTTCACTAAAGACAAGCAAAGAAACTTCTCGTGTTTGGCCGCTTCGGAGAACTATATAGGCTCAGTGCCACAATATGGGCATCTTCTGGATCGTAGCCAAGCTAACGGTCATTTCACCGGCGGATCTTTGCGTCTGTTGAGAAGTTCTTCTTGTCAGAGAAGAGTCGAGCACGACTTTCTGCTTTATTCCTGAAGCAGGGCCAGGGCCTGGAGCACTCGGCACCGAGCAAGTCTGTTTGCTTTTTCGGCCTGAAAGAGATTCTGTCTGTCTGTCTGTCGGTATATGACCTAAAACCGTCGTGAACAATTCGACCAATGATTTGCAGTGACACATCAAACTTAAAGAGAGCCTAAAGCGCGCATCAAAGTACGAGAATCGTCAAATATGCAGTTTTGCAGCGCCTCACTTAGTTCTGGAGTCTTCACAGACTAATCACTGTGGAATGAATTCCTTAGATGCAGCTGCTCGGTCGAGCATGGTTGGTATTTGTTTACATTGCACTTGAAACAGGCTTTTGTTTGACACCTACACACCAGACGCCTGGGCGCACTGGATACGTCCAGACAGCCCTTCAAAGTCTGTATATACTGCAGATATTATTATTAGATTATATATATATATATATATATATATATATATATATATATATATATATATATAGGTGTACTGCAAAGCTGTATAGTCGGAGAATCGATTTGTAATTTATTTCTGTCGGTCGGTCGGTCAACGTTGAGGCGCGCCCGTGTCTCTTTGGGAGGGTGGCTGGATGTCCCCGACATATTTGTCCGGAATGCTGATATGCTTGTGGTTCATTCAATCTTCTGCGCGCTGCTTGGCTCTGTGACGCCGTGTGTGTTTTTCTAGTGTACTGCATCACTGTGAGTGATGCCCTCTCATTCGTAAGGTGTCAGTCACCAGTCTCGATTGGACCCCCCTGGCTCGGATTAGTTCGTTAGTGGTGTTGCGGCTGTAGTTCTTATTACGCGGTCGCTGTCGTCCGCCATTGGCTGCAGTCGCTCGGCGCTGCGTGCTCCATTATACTTCAATCCATTGCCGAGACCGGGACCGGGAGGGACCGGTCTGGGCGCGTACCAGATAACCTGGTCGTACAAGACCGACTAAGCTCGTGTGCAACGAGCTTGCTACACGCATACATACATACATACATGCATGCGTGCATGGCAGGGACTCACTTGCCGGCTGCGTCCATCAACCCATCCGAAACGATCAGCTTTGGCTGTAGGAATAGTAGGGATTATAATCGTCTCGTAATAACGTCGCAGAGTCGTACTTTCCGGTCATCATGGTGAGCGGAGGATGACTAGGTCAGCTCTGCTACCCTCATTTTCATCATACGCCATCATGATCACAATCATATTGTGATTCTTCACGATTCGATTGTGCTTTATGTCTAATGAGTTGTTGTTTCGTAGTCTTTCAGTCAAAGACAAAACGGTAGCAGTATCTATTAATTATAACGAGGTAACATTTGAAATAAACTAGTGACTCAGTGTTCGCAGATTAGACTCTTTGTTTAAAGGTTTGGCAGTTTCCTTCATAGCACTTCACGATGTCCGTGGTTACTCCACAGCTAGTTGACCTCTTTGAACATCCTAAAAGAGCTTGTCCGTATCTCTTGCCACCACCAAATACCATGGACAAAAGGACGGGACTCTTTGTTTGCAGAGACTTTCAATTGACGTTCAACAGTGTAACGCTGCTGTGGTACTGGGCGGCATGATATCTGAGTTGTTTCATCCCTCATTAATCGCTTAACGTTGCGAACCCAAGTGGGACGGGGGTAGCTGCAATTGTATGCACTACACCTTTTCCGGGGATCTCCACTGAATAATGTAAAACATTGCAAATTAATCTTCGAAGTACCTTAGCAGTGTGACAGTGGTCGGCTCCGGTGGTGCATCAAGCGTCTTGATGGGCTGATAAGTTACGCGGTTCTCAAGTATTGCGTATTTATGATTATGTTTTCTGTTGTTGTAGTTTCCTATTTGTTACCTAACCTAGCCGAAGGACCGTCGTCGGCGCAAGAGGGTAATAATAATGATAACATTTTCCTTCGCGAAAGTGATATACGATGAGGACATGAGAGTTTGGATGCCCGTCTGACCAGCTAAGGCATATTGGCTTCTTGACGTTACGCGGAGCATTTAAAATTATCTGAAAGCAAACGTATCGTTGACTCGTACGTGTCTGTACTATAGCTAGATCGTTATCTAACTAGTGTGTTAATTAGCTATGCATTTAGTTAATTATCTGGTGACTTAATAATTACTGGCGGGCCCACGTCCCACTTACGCCACTGTGTACATCCATGTCTGTCGTCGTGTTCGTCGATTCCCGATTGTTGTCAATTTTGCATTTGCCGAGCTGGCGGTCCTTTAGCCTTGTGTTGCTAGTGCAGGATTAATTGCCGTGACGATCAGACTTGGTATGGTAACGTCATTTTTATTACTCTTAGTAGTACTGGTTAAAAAATATTTATTTCTGTACGGTTAAGTGTTCTTAGGTTGTTTTTGTTGACTGTGTTGGTGTTATTTTTGTTGATGTCGTTATTGTTGTTGTACGTGCCGTTGTGTACTGCCATTGTTGAGTACTTGTGTTGTTATTCGTTCACTGCTTAGCATTATTGTTTTGGATCTATTAGTTTTTGTATTCGTTGTAGTTGTTGTCTTCGTCGTTGTCACCTTTGCTGTGGCTGCTCTTCTAGGTTGCATTATTGATGCCTTTCCATTCATTCGCAAAGTTAATTTTAATGTAATCGTCGTCGTGGTTATAATAGTAGTGAATTATGCTTGATGTAAAGGTAGTGTCAGCTGCAGCAAGGTTAACCGGCTTAAGTCAAGCCTCCCGAGAGTTGTTCTTTTTGAGTGGCGGGAAAGTGCATATGGCACAATAGTAGCGTGGGACCCCACTACGTAGATGTTGGCCATCAAAACTAAGGAACAGCTGTCTTTCTTGCCCGAACAGGCTACGGTGTATTTTCACCATACGTCGATGGCTTTCAATGAACGCCAAACTCGGATAGAGAAGAACTTGTTGCTATTTAGGTGTTCCCCTACATGAACTTCTCTAAGGAGGTATTGATTGCTTTCCACCTCTGCTTGTCTTCGAGTATTTCTCTCTCGGAGATTTCTTCACCAAGCTAGCCCCCGTATCGTAGTAGACAACGCTTAAGTGTATGTCTCACATCATTATCGCTTTTGCGAGTCTCACAGTGTACACAAGGAGTTTAGGCTCCCTATAAGCCCCGCTCTCTTCTACGCCCTGACACCTAGCCTCAGGCGTTTGTCTGTGTTGTGTTGTTTCACTGTAACCTGTTGAGGGTTTCCTCCTGGGCGTGTTTTGGCTTGCGAGGCATTGTTATTTATGTTCCGAGCCTCTCTGGAGACCGTTCTAACCTGTTCTAAAATAGCTAGCTTTCGCATTGTTCCATATGCCGTGCAGTTTCCTAATAGCGATCGAACGAGCAGTACAAGAGTGTATATTCTACGGACGGATTTGCTTAATTCTTAGCCAGTTATTAAGCTAGACAGACAACGTATTGTTGTTGTTGTTGTTGTTGTTGTGCCGCTTATGTTTGTTTGTTGTTCAAGTGACTACTTGACTATAGTGACGGCGGGGTGATGTGAACGGTGTCCTACGTGCAAGATCGATATCGACAAGCGCACTGGCTAAATAGCAAATAATTATTTTTGTACAATTCATATATATATATATATATATATATATATATATATGCGCCTCCATATGAGCCTAATCTCCTGAGATAATAGTACAGTTCTGAGGGAGTTCGGGTACAAAATATACATCAAGGGTCCCATAATGGTTCCCAGAGGACAACCAGAAGTCACACCTGTCGGCGAACACAGGCTGTCATTAACGCACACACGAAACAAACTGTCATTCAACAAGCTGCGATTAATTTAACAAGCTTATTGTCCAATTCGTACTTCAGTAGCGCATCAAACAATTTGTTATGCGTGACGGATTCAAACGCAGATTCAAGCTAAGAGAAAACACTTTAAATGCTTTGCCATCGTTCGTCATCATGGCCCAATCACATTGAGTTTGCAAGCGTTGTTGTGCAGCCGAGGTGTCCCAGCGATAAGCAAATCGTCCCCTGTATACAAGGCCTGCTGGTTGGCATTGCTGTAGATCGATTTCGTAGTGATGCGGGATTAAGATGAGGGAATCACGTAAACAAATAGAGCGACCGCACTCTTTGGAGACGTACTTCGGTATGAACGCAAGAACGCTATTTCACGTTGCTTCACGTTGGTCTGTAATTGGACGTTTTTGTGATCGTGGAAGATTGTTGCGTTCGGCGACAGAATTTGCTTCAGTGGCTCATTTCCTTTGAAGCATTTCTTCAATTACTTTATTCTCTTTCGTAAACTCCTGTTGTTGTATCTCTGAGGGCAAAGCTTTTTCCGTAATCCAGTTAATGTGGTCGATTCCCCAGTCGAATGTCAGGGACGTGTATGCCTTGAAGAAATGGCATATGGTCAATGAGGCGAGAACGCATTTCATCAACTATTACTTCATTAGACGAAAAACATCTTCTAGTTTTTGGTATTTAAGTTATAGATTATTCATTTATGTCTCCGTTTTGTGTAAACATAGAGGAAAACGTAAATGCCCAGGTTTTCCACATAATCGTCGTTTGCCGGCACCAGATTCAGAATAGATTCGCTGTAACCAATCCGTGTAGCCAACAAGGTGCTGAAAACTACTTTCACTGCAACACCAAGTAAAAAATCTTCGTTGGAACGCGTTTTGCCTGTGTAGCAGAATATCCACGGGTACTGACTCTGACGTGACAGCGGCGTCAGTGACCTCAGGAACAGGCGATGCCACCTGTGATGAAAATAGGCAAAATAAAACTGCCTCCGGTTTGTCCTACACATGATCTTTTGTGAAGTACCTCGAAGTAACTTTTATCAGACAGTTTGGCGAATGAGTCATTATCGGGCTTGGCCAAGGAACGTGTGTCTAGCAACATGTATCGTAATCCAGATCGGGAGGTTCTGAGCGATAATATTAGTTTACTTGCGACAACTGTATTGAGGTGATGCGTCTGAATAAGTTTCATCGGCGTCGCTGTGGCGCAGGTAACCACTGTATTTCTTAATAATAGCTCCCGCATTTCAGATTGATTCATCGAAAAGTTTGTCCTCTTTAGTGCTCGGCACTTTCACAAAAAAAAGAGTTTTACTAGATCTTGGATAGATCAGCAAAGGATCTTGACCGCACACTGGCAGCACTCTTGCAGTGCACAAACAAAGAGCAGACATTTAGGGAAGTGCAGGTCCATGGTGCAGGTCTGTCTTGTTGTCTGGTTTTCATCCATCGTTGTATCATTGCGACTTACCCAGTAGGGTCGCTGTGGTGGATAAAGACTTTTCTTTTGCTAGTTCTGTCGCTGCCCCCGCTGTGGCTATTATTCCCATCATTCCCATAGAAATCGCCGCCATCAGCGCAGACCACAAACCGAGCTTTTTCTTTTTCATTTTGTTTGATTTTATTTTCCTCGGTCGTCAGCAACATTATCAACATTCCCATCACCATCATAATCATCATCATAACTTTTTACACATTTTTGTATGTGACAATAAATAACAAAAAAAATATGTTATGCTGCAATCATTATCAACTCCTTCGTCCTTCTCAAAGCCAATAGCAGGAGCAGCAGCAACCGTTCGGAAGAACAGTCAGTCTGAACGTTTATATATATATATATATATATATATATATATCTATAGTCTTCTGTAGTCTGTTCGTTGGTCTATCTTTCCGTCTACGTCACCCACCCACCCACTCATCAATCAATTAATTCATCAATCTATACACCCACCAATCCATGGTTAGGGGCGTGCTAGCCATGGTTATCATCTACCCGGGCGTCACCGGTCCGACCCGCGTTGCTGATCGTGTTTTCATTGCTTATGGAGAATACATGATAAGCCATCCACCGCTGAGAGTAAGCGGCCATGCTGCTGCTGCCACAAGGACTGTTCTTGGGGTAACCCTAGAGATGTCTTCTTAACATGTCCGGGGGCCGGGGGGCCTCTGTGCATTGAAGATTTGCCTCACGGCGATTCCATATCTGTAGAATCTAGAGGTCTAGAATTCGAAACAACTTTCTTAAAACATTTCTTATTCTAGCAGGCATGCGGTCGGTTGATGATCGGGTGGCCAGTCGGTGCGGTGTCAAGTAGCGTATTCATTGCTGGGCCTTCGTGGTCATTTGCGGCGTGAACACTGCACGCCGTTGCCATCACCAGAAGCACGAGTCTCTTTGGTTACTTGTCACAGCGGCAGCAGCAGCAGCCGGAACAGCCGGCGGAGCAGCTATGCCGATAGACCGATCGTTTTGGTGAAGAAACAGTTGGTGGTTAGAAACACGCACGGCGACGATCGACTAGAATAAAAGCACGGCCCACCGGCCGGCCAACCAACGGTCACCTCTGATTGTCCAGTTAATAGCTAACTCGACCACTGATGACCGAGGATGCTACTTTACTTAGTTCAGTTCTTCTCTTTGCTGCGTCGTCGTCGTCGTTGTCGTTGTCGTCGACATCGGGTTTGATTCCGTGCTTTCTTTCTTCTTTTTCCTGTTTTTTTTCTTAGTTTTCCTCTTGGTTGTCTTCGATACGAAGGAAGAGTGTGCTGACCGACTGACCGACCCCCCGCCCCCCCCTCCTCGGTGAAGTGGGTGATGTTGTTTGGGGTGTGGATCTATTATGTTCCACGGCCGCCGTGTTAGCTCCCACTGATACGGCTGGCTTGGAACGAAACGAGAGGGGAAGTGTTATGATGATTATGATGATGATGATGATGATGATTATTATTATTATTATTATTATTATTATTATTGCCTTTCTGTCGGGTTTTTCCCCCCGGTGTCATTCTTCTTCTTCGTCTTATTGGTACACCATTTGAATACGACTCTGTTGCTCTTTCTATCTCTGTTTGATGTCAGTGTGACGAGTCACACTGCGGCACTATGACCGAAAAAGTCACTGTCGTTAGCGCTGTCGTCGTGACAATGAGCTGCCAGGACGAGGCGTGCTTCGTGGCCGGCCCAAGTCGTCGTCTTCGTTCATTTTCAGTACTTCACGGAGAGAGATCGGTCCGCTGACGTTTCAGCTCTCAGGGACGGCAGCCGGTAGGGGCGGCGGTTCCGGCAAGATCCGTGGCAATCATCTTTGATGGCATCCCCTCTATGTTGTTCTATGGTCATAGAGGCCGACGGCAGACGACGATTTGCGGCTGTTATCGATGGTGATCATCTCGATGATCACCACAATCACCACCGCTCTATTATCATCATCATGACCATCATCGTCATTATGATTATTATTATTATTATTATTATTATTATTATTATTATCACCGTCGCCGCCCCCGCCGCCGCCATGCTAACCATGCTCGTCATTAATTGTTATCATCATAATCATTGTCTTGTTCGCACATCATCAATACGGCTGGTCGTGACAGCACTCTACTACTACTACTACTACTACTACTACTACTGCTGCTGTTGTCTCCTCGCCCTTAAGAGTTCGCAGTGTCAGCTTCTGCAACAACAGCGGCAGCTAAAGGAGAAACTGACATACTCACACACACAGAAGGAGAGAGGGAGGAGGGAGGGAGGAAGGACGAGACAGAGAGCCATCGACAGAGTGGCCTGGCCAACCAGGCTTGCGGCGGCCGGCCGGCCGACTGATGATGGCCCAACGTGTTGCTCGTTGGTTCTCGGCCTTGGCTCCTGGCCGCTACTGAAGCCACCACTGCTGCTGACGGCTTAACGTGGGCGCCGACTTAACATATGACACCCCGTGCATATGCGTATATATAATAATATATATATTATATATAATAATATATATAATATATACTATATATATTATATATACATAATATAAATATATATATATAATATAATATACATATATATATATATATACATACATACATACATATGTATACATATATATTAGTGATGGCTTAGACGGTTCGAAAAAACGTTGCCAAGTGTAGGATCGAATTCTGCTCGGATAGAATTCCTACTCCTTCCTTGGTTGGTTGAAACCGGGTTGAGCACTGTCCTACTGTTTACTACACTCCTTTGCTGGATGAGTGCACTAAAGGTGGCTAAAATGGTAAAGACGAAATGATAGCATATAGTAGTCTTCTACCAGCCAGCACTCCAAGCAAGTGGGTTTAGTTACGCCTAGAATCCCCCCCCCCCCCCCCCCGCTGACGAGAATGTTGAAGAAATAGCCTGTTCGGCCGTACCGAGGATAATCAAAAATGTAGGTGGCTCGCGTAGCAACGGTTCAGACAGGTGTAAAAACAAAAAAAGACAGGTGTAAAAACGTTAAACATTACATTTATGTACGTATACAGGGTGGGGCGACTGAACCGACAAACCATCGTCTATGGCCATGTTCGGTATCGAACGAGACCCTGTATATATATGGGAGAGATATATATCAAAGTTCGTAGTAATCAATACAGACAACAAACGGACAAAAACCGCGTACCTTTTACTGTTCAGTATGGTGCTCCCGAAGCTCGACACATTCGAGTTCAGCAATCCTAAATCGCCTTTATACCACGAGCAAACTATTACGAATCTTTAGTACGGCTCGTCTATATCACATCAATATGGCTCTGATACCTCTTTCCGGGGAGATACTTCTTCAGGTTTCCGTTCAGATAATGGTCGCACGGGGTCAGGTCCTGAGAATATGGGCAATGCTTGACAATTTGGAGTTTTAGATCGCGTAATTTGGCTATGACAAAGATATGTGTTATTACATAAATATGTTTTTATACCCGTATATGCATATACAGGGCGTTCCATCTAAATTAGCGTGTATATATATATATATATATATATATATTTGGGCAGACACGGGCGATAGCCTTTTCTGCAAAATGCGCTAATTGTTATAATTGTTGTAAATGTGTAATTATGGAAATTTTAAGGAATTAATTTGAGTACTTATAGAATTTAAATAAATTTCCCGTCCGAAGAAGACGATCTTATTAAAAAAACATATATATATATATATATATATATATATATATATATATATATATATATAGGGAGCCAGAGAGGTTTGGATCATGGTTGTCCAGAAGGTGTATGTACGTGCGTGAGCGTACATCGATAAGAGAACAGGACCAATAACAGGACCTTGTCTGTGATTGGTCGGGGCCGGAACGATGAGATACCACGCTGTCCTCTTGTAAGTTTTATTGGTGACTAGTAGTGACTGAAGATTGCCATATTTCTGTTGAATAACCAAACCTTGAACAGAAAAACATAACCAGATAGAGATAGAAAGGGGATAGAAGCGAAACTGACAGCACTGTTGTTTCATCCTCATTGTTTAGGGCTCGTGGTGTTCTATATACGTCACATCCCCTTTAACCTATCTAATGTTCTCTCACGTTCCCTACCTGTCTCCGCTTTAACATTACAACCGAACGACGCAGGCAGGCTCTAACTGATTCGCCGATATTTGCAAACGGTTGGAAACGACTCTAGGCGAATTGCTGTGGCTGTGTGTATGTTTGCTGCGAGTCACCAGCCATCTCTAACATTTGCCTATCGACCTCGCTCGATATCTCGTTGCCAGCCTTTGCTCGTGTGACGTCCACGCCTTTCTCAATAACCGTTCTGCGCTCTCTCCTCTCTCTTTTTATCCGAACACACCATAAACACGGACATATATATATATATATATATATATATATATATATATGTATATATATATACCGTTATTATATTGTGGTTCAGTATACTTGGTAGAAACAAAGTTTATTTTAGCTTTTGGTGAAAGCTTCTCACAGTTACGTAGTAAGGCGTTTATCTTTGTGAAGGTTCTTTACACTATATATATAGACGGCTGGATGTACTGACATATATATATATTTAGACACGCGCGTTACGTGTTAGAGAGAACCTTACCCATGTATATAATATACACATAGTTGCTCTTTACCTCGTTCTCTCTGCATATATACATATTGTATATATATATATATATATATATATATATATATATATATATATATATATATATATATATATATATATATATATATGGTAAATAATATTTGCTAAATGCAGATGCCGTTTGGACTAAGTCGAGTGGATCATGTACGTACGGTGACAATACAGTTAGATTAGTATCCTCCGAAACCGTAATTTCTAACGTATCGATCATTTATTATCATTCATAAATTAATATTATTCGACGAGCAGGTAGATCCATGAGCATGGAATTACGTCCAAACTTTAATATTTTTACTAAAGCTTGATTTAAGCTTGCAGCCGACCAGCGTTCGTAGAAGAAACGATTATGTTAAGTGGCTGAATGCTTATTTAGTACTGCCAAAATCGTGAGGGCCTAAAACTTACCTCACCTACCACGAATGTGAGCAAACAATCACATACCACTGAACTGGTTACAGTCGATTTCTTGCTGAAATGAAAGAAGTGATCATTGTTGCACACACATTGTATGTGTGTGCAACAGTGATCACTACCAATCGTTTCTTCGACTACCTGGCTAGTTATTCAGTCAGAAGAACGTTTTCTTTTAGGTTTGAATGTTGGATAGAGTCCCGCCTTCTATCGATGTTATCGACAACGAAGAGATTTCTTTCTCATCACCACCTTAGAACGACTGTATGTAGACAGAGTATCTAATCATATATATATATATATATATATATATATATATATATATATATTCGTCGTCGCACTTTTATATAACATATCATTTGAGGATCTCCAGCACGCTTCGGACACATCCATCATCAATGGGTGGACGTGGTGTCGACCTAACGCCGCTGGCCGGCGGCTCCCGTCGTTGGACTCGGAGGTTCGGCTATTTGTCTCGGCTGACCGGACACACGGATCGACATTTGTACAGAGAGGGCCGCCCGAGCTGCCTGGTCTAGCACGTGGATCTGTTGTTGGTGGTGCCGGCGTTGCTGCTGCGCGTTCGATCCGTCGGCGTATTGGCGGCAGATACAATCATCGTTCGTTGGATCGATCAATTTATTTGAGTTTGGGACTTGTCTTTGATTTATTGCTTAGGCAGTTCCTCTATGCATATCATATCATTGTCATAACTTACTTATTTCATTCACTAATAGACTATATAGTGCAGCAAGATTATTGAAAGTGTAACGATAAATTGTAACTATTGTAATTAATGGCACATACTTTGTATTACCACCTCAGCGAGAGAGAAATTGCAGCGATCTTCTCCGAAAACCCGAACAGACGAATGAGTGGTATTAAGCGCAATACTGCGAGCAGAGGCCGACAAATGCATTGAAAATGCTTCTCGTGAAATTAAAAATTTCAATTCAAGCTGTGTTCAACGTTGAGTGTGTCGATCTTTGCCGCTACTTCTCCCTCCCATGATGGGCACTCAATCACAGCACCCGCTTCATTTACAACGTGAAGCACCTTTCAGGGGAATTAAAATTCGCCTCTGCCTAACGATGCCCCCATATTAGGCAGTATGCCAACCCTGAAAACGCATTCGGCATGACATAACGAACAGCTGCATCAATGGAAATCGTTTGACGCATCCCACTTCAGTGCAGAAATCAGCCAGGGCTGCGCTTACGATGCAATCTACGTGTGCCGTAAAACACGCACCAGTATAATTAAATCGAAGATCTAAATACGAGAATGTGTCTACATTACGAGCTCAAGAGACTCGTCGTGAGAAAAGAAAATGATGCTTCCTCTAGTCAGTCGCTCTCCGCGCCGGAATTTGACGGCGTTGGCCTTCCGGGAGTTTTTCCAGTCCCCACGAGCCGAGATACACCTCAGCCATAATGCGCTTGATGGTGCCTATGTCTTTACGGGCAACAACGGCGTCATTCATTTACAGCAAGACCATCACATTTTTGAACTGAGCTGCACCTAGCGAACGAGGTCATCGAGGAGAAGTGTAAACAAGATATAGTTCAGTGGGTCTCCCTGAGGAGCCTCCACGCCGTTTTGTTCCACGCCGAGAAAACCCCTCTGCCACTAACTGGTAAGGTCTGTGCATCTAAGGAGCAGGAAATTACCCCCAAACCAATGTGAGCGGCAGCTCTATCTTTGGGTGCGCACGCAAGTTGGTAGGGCGGTCGCTCACCTTTTCATCTGTCAGTGGGTGCCCCACCCCCCCGTCCGAGTGCAGCTAATAGTATATGATACGGTATCTCGTTCCATCTTCGATATACGGATCCTCTCTTCCTGCCGCCCATAGTCCGCCTTCTGAATTCGGCATAGCTGAATATAGGACCCTCACAGTTCAATGGCAGTTTCATCCGTCGATGCACTGAGGCCTGCGGGCACGCATGACCATTTGGTGTATGTATGCATGTAATGTATGAATCGATGGTATGCAGACGGAAGAGGATGTGCTCAGGATGTCACTAGCAGGATTTATTCCAGCTCGGAGACGGTCCTGTGAGGCGGCGTTATAGCTGGATGCATATTGCAACCAGAAAACATCGTCAGTCATTATCAGCGGTGACAGTACAACAATAACAACAGCTGATGATGTGGCCGGCCTATGTGTATAAACGCAGAGCGCCGATGAATATTTATGCTTAGACATGCTATATATATATACTATGCAACATCTATATATCTATATACAACATACGTATGCAAACATCTATATATATATATATATATATATATATATATATATAAGGTGTTATTAAGTGACCGAGAGTGAAATGGATTGGTATTCTGCCACAGCCTCGTATATGTCATCACATACTCGGTCCGCTGGAGGATGTTTTCATTCAGCTGTTGGTGATTTACTGCCATCTTTATCGCATTGTCGCCCTCATCATCATCATCATCATTATCATCACCACCACCATCACCACCACCACCACTATCAACAGCTTTACTTGTTGTCTGTTGTCATTGTCGCCATCGTTGTGCTGCATGACGAGTTTCTCTAGTTGGCGGCTTAATATGATACGATATGGCATTAGACAATGGCGACAGTGAAGCTGGGGCGGGTTAAGCAGTTCGAATTCGTTCATTTATGGTCAGACGAATGCATCACTACTTCTGAATGCATCGCATCATTGTCACTACGACGACGACGACGACAACAACAACAACAACAACCATGTTATTGTTGTTGCCTGTTGTCCTTGTTGCTGTAGTAGTGGTTGGTGTTATTATTCTCTTTCGCTTTACTCTAGCTGTCATTGTTGTTTGTCACAGTCGTTGTCGTGAAGATTGCTCTGAAATGAGAACGTTAAAATAAATATATATATATATATATATATATATATATATATATATATATATATATGATTCCTGTTTTCGTTGATATTGAGGAGGATCGAGGTAGTAGAACGAAGGTTTGATTCACTCACTGCGGCTGATTGGTTACTAACGTACTGAAATATTGCCTCTTTATTGTTGTTATTACTGCTGTTATTTTTGTCTATGTCACTCTGCTACCAAAATATGTCGTATAATTAATTGTACTAATTGTAGTACTCTTCTAATCATGATATTACTGCACGCTGTCTGTGTAGTCGTATGCAATGCTATAACGGCCGACTAATCAAGGTCTTCCGTCCCGTGCACTTAGCCACTGTTTCGTTCTGTATATAAGGCACTGCATCCCAATGAGTTTGGTCGCTCGGTTATGGTTACAGCTAGTCGTTTCTAGTGTTATTGCTGTTACGTTGGTTGTTGATATTTTTATTGTTCTAAGTCTCTCTGTTGTTATTATTATTATTATTATATTTTTTGTGATTGATTAATTTTATGTCTTAGTTTAAAAAAATGGTGACGTGTAAGCGACTGCTAGAATTTTATTACTATTATACTACTTTGTTGTCGTTGTGCTCCTTTTCTTGGTGTGCCAGTGTTAGTCATTCGGATGAAACGGCTGCTTTTGACTCTTTTCTAGAGAGGCTGAATAACGCACAACTTTGCCACACAAACATATGCTCCCCCTTTAATGTTAAATATATAAGAAAAACATTTCCCTGAGGCAAATACTTGATTAATGTATATGCATACATAAAGCGTTTCAATCTTGTATATTGCACAAACAATTTGCACTGGAATTTTCTGCTGACTCATTCTGTGTTATGTTTTTGAAATATATTATTGTTATCATTACTTTTATTCAGCTATTTTGTGCCGTAGGAGAACCGCTATGTGTGTGACCGTGTGTCCCTCTGTAGCCCTTAACCTTCAAATCATAGAGACGATTATAGAATCGGCATTTTTCTGTCGTAGGAACGCAATTCACACGTCCAGCATAGGCTGAGTCGTTTTGTGCCACTACTGATTGGGTTCATTGTTTTTATATATATATATATATATATATATATATATATTATTTGCAACCGTTGATGCAGTCTAGCGTCCATTGTCCAGTGTCTCATGATAATCGTGTTATGATTTAAGCTAAAAAATTCAATGGTCGTATTAATAATAGCATTGAAATTGTCACTATACGAAGTGCTCTTGGAGATGTGGACCTTCTAAAGGCACGTAATTAGTCTCTGTGTTCACTTATTGAACTGTTGATTATAATTAAATTATTTCTGGTACACACCATATGGATGGCTATCGTGTTTGCACTATAGTCATGACACATCTGGCGTGTCACGTTATTAGTCGCTTTGGATTCTCCAGGGACGATCGGCAATAAATATGTGTGGTGTTAAAGGTCTGCTAAACTACGCAATAAGGTTATACGACGCTATATATATATATATATATATATATATATATATATATATATATATCTACCATGTAACCAGATATTTGCAGGGCATGAATGCTTTGAATCACATCTACATCTCATAGGGAAAGCTTCGCGCGTCACGTGCAGTCTCTCTGACACTCCGGACGGGGAGAAGAAAAGCATATGTGGCGTACGAGCTCCAGTACTTACTGCATTTAATATATATATTATTATTTTATTATAGTTATTTTTTATAATGATTTTATCAGAGCGAAGTCAAAGATGACAGAAGAGAGGCGGCAACGTATGGCTACGCCGCCAGCAGACTGAAGACTGAAAGTCGGGCCAGTGGCGCTCTGCATTCACGGAAGTCATACCTTAAATATCCTGGTTATGTAGGTTAGGGGACCACCAGGTTTTTAGTGGGTTTGAGAGTTTCACACTACCACGAACCAAAGAGTGTGCATTATGCATTTTGTTCATGACCGCTGTACAAACACGCGTGGTATGCCGCCGCTGAAATTATTGATCGTAGTGATCCTACGGCTTCGGTATATATATATATATATATATATATATATGTATATATATATATATATATATATATATATATATATATATATATATATATATATATATATATATATATATAATATATATATATATATATACCTATACATAGTTCGGAAATTGGATTGGCAGCTTAAGAGCGGCTTCCCGTGAAAGTCACCAGCGCGACAAGGTCGACAGTTCCTGCGCGCCAAAAAAGGATTCTCACGACGGATGCGGTTTTATTCAGCTTTCTGAACATATCATCCCGTTCACCGGCTGTAGTTTCTTTCTTTGCTTTGTGTCTAGATAGTGACGTTAGCTTTATTGTTGTTGCTGTTGTAGTTATTGTTTTGGCGTCTGGCGCCATTGACGAGCGAACGTCGATGGTTTTATTAGCAATGATTGGTTCGCAAATCACCATAGGCAGTGATGACGAAGGTACTGTGGCCGTGGTTACTGTTGTTGTGGCTTTTACTGCCCCTGTTGTTGTTGTTGTTGTGGTTGTTGTCTCATTATTGCTGCGATTGTTGTTGTTGTTGTGGTTGTTGTCTCATTATTGCTGCGATTGTTGTTGTTGTTGTGGTTGTTGTCTCTTTATTGCTGCGATTGTTGTTCTCACTTCTGCTTCTGCTCCGTGGTGCTGAACGAGGGCCATGATTGAAACAAAAAAAGGACTGCGTTTTGCCTTCGGTCCTTGGGACTAATGAAAGTGGATCTTCGGCCAATTAGTCGGTCAGTCGGCTGATAACAACAAGCGGCTGGCGATTTACAGATTTACTACCGGCGTTGCTAGTAGCAGGAAGACAATACATTTCTGGCAGTGGAGTTGCCATCACTGCGGGCGTTACATCTGTCTGCTTGCTTGTGATGCTGATCGATCGGTGTGTAGGTGAACGTTCGAGGCAGACAAAGTGGACAATACCATTGCTACAGCAACAACAACAACAACAACAATAGCAATAACAACAACAACAGCAGCAACAACAGTAGCAGCAGCAACAACATCAATCGTCATTGTCTATTAGGGCACACTGCAGTTGTTACTGACTAAGTGGGGTTACTGAACATTTCTGAATATTATTTGCTCGTTTAATCGGTGCCACGTATCCGTTGTTCTCTTCTCATCGGTTTATCGAATAATATTAAGAATCATTTGGAGATGATTATATATCGTCTCCTTTTTCAGGCATCTGTGCTTTCAGTTTTTTTTTTCCGTTTGTTGTCGTTTGTCATCACGGATTATAATTTCCTCATCCATTCACCTAGATGCATTATCATAAGAAATCGCTAATATCCATTTACGAAGAGCCGCTTCTGGATTTTAGCCCATAGCCACTCGAATGCAAGGCACCGGTATTGTCATTGAACTACCTTATACGGTAATCTGTTTGTATGTTAATGAGTTAATCAGTGCAGATAGTGCACGGACTGGAAAATAATTAGTGGAAATTAGTTGTGGAGGGAGAGAGATAGCGATATGGCTTCGATACGGGCTATGGAAGTGTTCATGCTATTGGTGTTTGTCAGTCGTCATCCGAATTGTTTGCCCTGTTTTGGCGATGCTGTCATTCATCTATGTGGATCCAGGCCCTATCCATACTTATCAAGCACATTCAGTATATATTATTTGTACTTGGAGGAGTTGCTGATCACAAAAATCCCGCTGCACGGAAAGAAGGTACAGAGCAACCTAAATTATTATTATTATTATTATTATTATTATTATTATTATTATTATTATTATTATTATTCCTCCATTTTGCAACACTTTTACGAACAAACCGCTAAACAGATTTCAAAATGGTTGAGACCAGCAGATTCCCCGCTCTTTTTCACATAAAAACAACAAAGAGTGAGCCAATGATCTCTATGCCTAGGCGCCGGGGCGGGCGCTGTGAAAGCCGCGCAAGCGCCAATCCGAAAAGACTTTTTTGTAGACTCATTATTTTGATTATAATAATACAAATAATGGGGCTACAAAAAAGTCTTTTCCAATAGGCGATAATAAATAAAATAAATTATTATTAGTATTATTACCTTAAAAGTAAGATTCAGCAGCATTATCATGATCGAAGGAAATTGTTCGTTTACCACTGCAGGGATGAACATCCCGCCGTAATACAACAATAATAGCAAAAATGTAAGACGTACGTCTGTAGACGTGTTTGTCAGTTTGCTGTTCTTCATAGGTAATGCTGGTCCCATGTTCTCTATACGCGTCCAGAGTCTAATTTATGTGTGATTGTTCTATGTATCGAATATCGGCGCCTAGTGGCCTATGTGCACATCCGTATATATATATATATATATATATATATATATATATACATTGATAAGCGACATATTGGTCGTTTTCGCCATTGGTCGGGGTGACCTGCCTGGTGACTCCGACCAAATGTCATATCTGCGAACATGCCGCACATTAAAATTCGAGTTTTAGTAGAGTGTATAATACCTTGCATGAACTTTTCGGCATTATCTGTATGAGACGCATCATCTTTGATGGCTTTTTGGCATGACTTGGGCGCCATGTTCGAAATCTCCCGCCGAATATTTTCCTTTAGCTCGTCGACGGTAGCATGCTTAGTCTTCACAAAACCGCACAGGAAAAAGTCCGAGGGCGAAAAGTCGGACGAATGAGGTGGGCACGGAACGTCTGCTGATGATCACACACACCAACCAAACTTCAGCTGGAGCAGCTCGATTGTAAGGCCCGCTGTGTGGCAGATTGCACTTTTCTGTTAGAACCACGCGTTGTCAAAGTCGAATTGCGTAAGCTTTGGTCTCCTAAGTTATGGTATACCGGTGTCCTCGTGCAGCATCGTTCGAAGGTGGTTGAATTTTGTAACACGTCCGCAACCACTGTATTGATGTTTTTTTCCGAGCGAGCGGTACGTGGACCCCCGAGCCTGGCGCATCATGTACCGACCTAGTTTTTTAAAACATTTTTTTTTATCAGATTGTATACAGCCGTCTCCGAAAGCCATTAATCTACCATGCGCCGCACGGAAAACTCACAAGCACTGTGCTACAGAATGAGAATTTTCATAACTTTCACAGCCAATAAGCTCCACTCTCTGAGAGATGGATATCCATGGCGAAACGTCTTTATTAATAAATGGATGGATTTGTTATTCGTCACATTTTTATATGAGGGATGCTTAGACCGGCAGCATACATAAACAGACATATCAGTTATTGTGGCAGCATAGTCGCTAACTCTTAGTGTGCGGCTTGTCATGCATTGCTTATATATATATATATATATATATACTATAGTGGCTATGGGCTACTACTATATAACTCTTAGTGTGCGGCTTGTAAGTCATATATATGTATGTATATATATATATATATATATATATATATATATATATATATATATATATATATATATATATATATATATATATATATATATCTATATATATATATATATATATCAGGCCAATTGAAGCTTACATTTGGTCTCACAGCAGGACACTTGCCTGTCGGGCCTGCGATGCGTCCAACAGCCGAGAACAGCAGATGCTATCGAACACAACAAGAGTAGTCGTAACTAGAACAACAATGGCGAGGCTGAGAGGTAAGCGACGGGGATGTCGCTTCTTTTCAATTTTCGTCTCGCTTACGGACACTTATGGCTTGTATTGATGTTGTTTGATAATAAATACAATAGTAAAACAATAATAAATAAAGTCGATCATTTACGCTGTATCTAGTTACAGAACAATATGGATAGCTCATAGGTTACGTAATAGGCTTTACCTAGCATGAGTTGTAACGCCGCTTCGAAATTTGGAAACGAGGGAAGAATTTGACGGCCATGATGAGAGACTAACAACAACAAAAATAACAACGACACGCGCTCCAACAACAACAACAACAAAAACAGCGATACCATGTACAGTCACAACGCTGGTTGCGGTTGCCGACTTCGAAGGACGAAAGCGGGGATCGTAAATGACATTGTGTGAATCCAGTTATTTGCCCGTCAGATGATGACTCATATGTATATATATATATATATATATATATATATATATATATATATATATAGAGAGAGAGAGAGAGAGGCAAAAAAAGGAGCAGAATCAAAGATTCTTTCGTAACGAGTTTGTTCAACGGAGAGATTAATTCTCCAGTCTCGCGTGCACTGAGATGATCGCTCTCTGGCGGTCGCCGTTACTGAAATTCCCATCGTAGTGTTGTAGTTATCAAAGGTATAACAGAGATAAAAATGTAATGTCATGAGTCGAATTTCGAATAGCGGTCATGAGCATTTCCCGTTAGTGGTGATTTACTCCGGATTATGGGGCGCGACATGGTGACTGGTCTGTTCTATGGCAGCAGTACGAAGCAGTGCTAGTATCCTCGTGTTCGATATTTGCACGAAGGATTATATGTTACGACCAGTAGCAACAGTCATAATAGGCACGTATTGTTCACACGCACACACACTTGTCTATGCTTTGGGTGTGCAAAGCCTTTAAGTTTTAATACGATAAAGTAAATATATATATATATATATATATATATATATATATATATATATATATATATATACCCGTTAACACAGTGAACGTGATGGAACTTTTGCTGTTTTTGTCCGGCATTGGCTAGCAGCCGGGAGGTAGTTTGTGTCTGAGAAACTCTGGCAGTTGCATGCAAACTAGTCAAAAGTGATGTTAGTTTACATTACATGTTCAATGTGGCGGTGGATAAGGGAGTGGGCGGCTCTCGAATCTGCTTTTCATCCCTGTTCTAGGATGGCGTGCTTTTGTATTTGGCCTGAGAGTGAGCTAATTCCGGTTACGTAAAGTTTTAGGTTTTAATTAAGCTTCTGTTGCAACCACTTTATCGGAACCATTTTCGTTCTACTTGGCTGGGCTGCATGAGTGTAGCCGGTATGTAGTTTGTCGTATTGATTGAGATTGCTAATAATAAATAGCACATCGTCATTAAGATAAAGTCGTAATAATGATCATCATCGGATGGAGTTTCTGTAGCGGGACATTCCGAACGGTGTCGATATACTTTGTACGGTGCATTACTGGTGTCCGCGATGTGGCACTGTTTATGAGCGTACTCATCTATTAGTAACACAAATTTATAGTATGATCTGCAGGTTGCCTTATATCTGCAGGTTACGGTTATACACTACATTTGCCACATTGTACGTATTTGTATATATATATATATATATATATATATATATATATATACATATATATATATATATATATATATATATATATATATATATATATATATATATATATATATATATTGCAGAGATACAGGGAGTAGGAGTGACGATGAGGATAGGCGGAGTTGAGGAGACTTTACGTTCGATTCGTTTCCTTTGTGTTCATATGGCCGCTAGTGGTACTACTGTTGTTGTTGTTGTTGTTGTTGCTGCTGCTGTCGCCGCCGCCACTGGGGACGGCAATATGTCGCTAGTGTAGTAGTTAGCGGGAATCGGCTTGATGCGGAGCGGCGCCCCTAGGGGGGTGATTGGTCAAACCAACCGGCCGTAACGTTTCGTCGCGCCAGTCGTGACCTCGCAGACGTGATGCGCAGCAAGCATGTGTCTTGTGTGAAAGACGTGTACGGACGTACATGGTCGTCGGCCATCGTCTATCTATTCACTTCGGTAATGTCCGCATTCGCGTTATTGTGGCTACTGCTGTAGCTGCAGCTGTTGCGCGTCGTACTGCTGACCAGTTCACTGGTTCACTGTCTGATTGACAACTGTGAAGAAGGCCCGGACGGTACGTGTATAGTATATATATATATATATATATATATATATATATTCAAGTTAAAAGGTACGAAATGTCGTAATAACCAATGCGGTTGAAATTTGAACATGCACCGCCTGGGTTCTGCGCATGCGGATGACGGGGAGACAAGCAGGTCGTTTTGTGTCCCGTCCAATGGACGCGGCAGTGCATGTGAGGACATTCAGGCGTTCTCGTTGCAAAATTCGACGATTCGAATCAAAATTCGGCTGGGTGTTATCAGATTTCTACTACGGAAGGTGTTCAACCAGCCGATTTTGATCGCCGTATACGGGGGAGACTGTGTGACCGACAAGCCAGCCCGAGAAAGTCCGAGATTAGGCCAGGCAAACACTGTAGTCACGGCCGAATTCATCGACGAGGTGAACGACCTGGTAAAAAGTGCCACAATGCGGAGTTTGGCAGTGATGGTGGGGGCCAGCAATGTAAACAATTGCGCATGACCGGTTGGGTTTCCTAAAAGGTGTGCGCGCAGTGGATTCCGAAGAAGCTCAGCTGACCTCGGGCGGCGAACTGAAGAACACAGTAGAGGTTCATGTCACAGTTGCAGGATTTCTGGGACCAGGGAATCCTCCGGTTCGTGAAACAGTGGGAACTCAGGCCTCTAATGATTACTTTTGAATAAATACTTTAATTACGCCCACAGTGGCGCTTCGTATCCTTTTATTATATATATATATATATATATATATATATATATACCCAGACACGCGAGATAGCCTTTTCTGCAAAAATCTCTTAATTGCTTAAATGTTACAATTGCTGAAAATATGTTTTTATGGAAAATTTAAGCTTAATGATGAATTAGTGAATTTAGATACATTTGCTGTCCGGAGAAGACGGTTCTATAAGAAAATATTTATATATACAGGATTTTTTTTGGACTATTTACACATATGTACACGGTGTCCGGATTTTTTGAAGATCGGTATAGGAAATTGTAAAGTTCCTTAGAGCAAATATGTTTTCCATTAGAACATGGTTTCTGAGTAGGTTTGTTTCGAAGTGAGAGTGATCTGGCTGAAATCCGTGACACTGGCGTTTTTGCCCGACATAGGAACACAGCATGTGCAATTCCGAGACAACAAGTCCTCCTTTACAGAAATTAAGCACATCATCGTTTTTGTGAGAAAATTTTGAAGAATGTACAACGCCGGCTTTAGCTTTCAGGCCCAATTATTCAACATCATAACCCTACGACTACTCACAGCGCTCAAAATGTAGGCAAATGCGCACTTAATGACGATTATTTTTGTATCAAACATATGGCAATGCGAGCCGTGATTGCGGAGTAATTAAGATTTCTCGGTGGGTATGTCAAGACTGAGTGTATGCACAAATGACCTAAAAGGAGTAGTTAATGTATGTATGCATTCAACCTCGACATGACCGCCGGAAAGCCTTAATTACTCCGCAACCACGGATCGGATCGCCCTAGATTTGGGAGCTTGGGACTGGTTGTCTCGCAACTGCATCTCCTTTGAACATTTTGTGCTCCTATGTCGGGCAGTAGCACCAGCGCCACGGATTTTAGTAATATCACTCTCACTCCAAAACAAGACTTCTTAGAGACAATGTTTTATTGAAAAATATTTTTCTTCCTTGACGAGCTCTACAATTTCCTATATCGATCTTCAAAAACATTCTGGGCACCCTATATATATATATATATACATACATACACATTGTGAAAGAGAGAGGCAGAGAAACGGTGTCGGTCGCTCGAGCGAACCCACAACCATGATCTGTATTCCCGTCGCTCGTTGACGTTGCCGCGGTTGCGTCGACTGCGTGGCTGGTTGCTGTTGTGCTGGTTGACGAGCGAATCGAGCTCGGTGTAAGCTTAGCGGGCCGTTCGGCCGGCCAGCTTCGAGCGATCCCGATGCGTCATCGTCCGTATCGCGCGACGACTGTGGACACTGACCGGCAACAACAGTCAAGTGCCCTGATATCTCGAGGACGGCGGCAGAGGCGGCGACGGCTTCAACTCACAGTTGCTCATGCCTGCTGCTGGCCCGCTTGCGTGACACGGATACATACGTATGTGCATTACGACGACACTTTCTCTCTCTCTCTCTCTCTCTCTCTATATATATATATATATATTTATATATATGTATATATATATATATATATATATATATCGTCAAATTACTATATCTGTGCTTAAATCGTGGGGAAAGGAAGCGTATCTATTTCGTCGTCAAGGTTTCAACATACATCTTCAGCAGGCAGGATCCGGACATCTTAAACCACATTGTGGTGTTTACACCCAAAGTCTTTTACACTACTACGAAGAGAACTAAATGAATTTAATATCAAGTGTCGCCGATTTTAAAATCGCAACTATTTTTTGGGGAATTTTGGACATTGAAATGTCAGATTGTAGAACCCAGATGGTTTGCCACCGGTATCCTTTGCCGAACTCGCGGACGTTGCGACCGAACCGTTGGCGCTTTTGTTTCGACGTGGCTTTGAAGATGAGGTTCTCTTTCTGTTTCGCAAGTCAGTTGTGACTTGAAACTGAAAAGTACCGTCCTGTTTCAGCTCGCAAGAGCCAATATCATGCTATATAATAGAATGTTCGCGTTTTTAGATGCCAACGACCTAATCGATCCGCAACTATGTGGATCTACAAAAGGTCACTCAGCGGCTACATAGCTACTCAAAGCTGGTCACGCATGGGCTCTGGCACGTGACAGAAGTATACGGTTATTATCCATAGGTATAATGTAATCACGGAATCTGTTCTCCTAGGTAATGCGGCGAGAACAAAGATTGTAAAGTTCAGACGTAGGGGGAAACGAGCCCGAGCAAAAAACTGCGATTTCACAGCGAGCAGGTGCAGTTCTTAGAAAGCTTTTGCTGCCTCGGAGTAATTTTCTCGTCTCGAGGTACAACCTTTTCACAACACGTAACTGGGCGCTGTAGAAAAGCGCCCAACACAGCTGTTCATTCGGACTGCTATGATGTTCACGCTCAAAGTAGGATCCGTAACTGCATACGTTATCCAAGTGACGTGGAAACATCTTAACTCTTCACATTTATGACAGTTTGATATGGTGAGGCGGAGAATAAGAAATCTTTTTCATACAACAGCTTCCCAAACGCGTGTGGCGGCGTGGCCTAGGGAGCTCTGTGCTTTAGTCATGGTTGTCATCTATCGGGGTCACCGGTTCCTGTTGTTAATGGAATTTTCTTTAAGCGATGTTTATTGAGAATAAATTATAAACCAAACCCTTGAGAGTCAGCGGCCACACTGCCACAAGGACAGTTGAGGAAACCCTAGATATCTCAACAGGTCTGACCCTCGGTGTTTTGAAGATATGCCTCACGATGAGTTTCAAGCCCGTAGGGGACGAGTGATGGTCTAGAATTAAAAACAACATAGTTGAAAGAAATATTTTTTTAATTCTTGCTTTCCTAAGGCGAGTTATTAGCATTTCTTCTAATTCGTGCAACGGATCAGTAGAAATTCTCACAGGCTCAATATCATTTAGTGGTGCACCTATGCAGGCGGCTTCAATTTAGCGCAATTAGCCTTCCTTTCAACGCTCCAGCAAAAGTATTTTCAAAAGTTACTCTTATTCCCAGATAATTTCATTTATCACCAGCTATGACTAACCATGCCCGGAAAGAATCTCTCCATGCATGTCGGCATCTCGCCACTCGCTACAGTGTTTACGGATTTCATCATCTGTTATGTCGGTCTGCTGGGTTTCATGAATCCAGAGAGGACTGCAAATGTTGTGTGGTATGCAGTTGTGGTGGTCCATACCGACTGTACTAAATCCGTGTCGCTGTCTCAGCTCCGAGCGAGAATACTCATAAATCGTTTTTACTGTGTGCGTCACATATATTATGTTCATATCTGCATACCCAAACAGGTTGCATTTTAGCAAGATTTAGAGATGGTGGTATTGCCAGTGGATTCGGTTATTAACTTTCCACTACAGGGAAAAATGCAAAAACTTTTTCCTTCGTGAAAATGAAAACATACATTAGCATTTATAAGATTACTATAGTATATATATATATATATATATATATATATATATATATATATATATATATATACTAGAAATACTCATATATGTTTTCCTTTTCTTGACACTTCATTATAACAGCGACAAGGAGGCCGTGGTTTTTTTGGTTGTGGTTATGCTGAATATTTCAACAGAGGAAGGGGTTTAGAGAAGGTACCATCTGTTTCATTTTTGTACGGTCGGTGGGTCTGCGATACGAGGGAAAAGGTGGGTCCGCTCTTTTGTTGATAAACACGCTCCAAAAAACGCACGCAGATGTCACGTGTGTCTATGGAGCTGTGCAGCCATTGCGAGCCCGCAGTATGCCGAAAGTGGAGACCCGCAACGTGTCGAGCAAGCAGCCTAGATTGCAGAACTTGGCGAGACCAAGGATTGCGGCATAAGAAAATATATGCGACGTTCAAGTGTCATCGTTATCTTTATCGACATTGCTGTTGTGATACTTGCTGCCGACTATGTTGGAAATTGCTGCTGTACTACCCTCCATAAATAGTCACCATAAAATTTTGAAACTAAGAGTGCGCACGGAGAGACCGGAGCTGATACGAATTTAATAACGCTTTTGCTATGCGTTTGTCAGCCATTTTTAGAAGTGTACGCAAGATATATGGGACATCTTAGGCTTTTTTCGAAGAAATGCGCGTTGCGGGGCTGAAATATTTGACCCGCCTAATCATATATACTATCTGTATGTATCTCGTTATCGTTCCTGTGTTCCATGCAGTCGGATATCAAGTGGCATTTCCCTCGAGCATTTGCCAAAGAACAAAAATCTACTCTGAAAGCTATTCCACTACGTACAACTCTGTTCGCCTAGGATGGAATGATCTCAATGATTACCCTGGTAGTACTTGTGGTGTCACTAATGTTGTGTTTGTTGTTGTTGTTGTTGTTGTTGTTCTTGCTGCTGTTGTTGTCTTTGTTGTTGCCTTTCTTCTTCATTACAGCGATGTAGCAGAGTAGCGAGCGGTTCCACCGCTGAGGAGAAGCACGGCCTTACCGACGTCAACTGCAGCGGCTGGAAAGCAGGACAATGCCGGGCGGAGCAGCGGCAGGGCCGGCCGCCGCCCCTTTCGGAAGTCCGACTTCTGGAGGAGGCGGAGGAGGCGGGACCGCCAGCAGCGGCAAGCCCGGCTCGCTGAAAGATCCTCAGGTGGCGGAACTATTTGATCGGCAGGATCCGGACAAGGTGTTCGTCGACCTCCGGGAGATTGGCCACGGAAGTTTCGGCGCCGTCTATTATGTACGTATTATGTGCTCATCGTAACAGCAGCACGACGACGACGACGACGATGACGCCGATAATGCAGGCGATTATCGTTGTGATTGTTTCTTGTGTTATGTGGACACGTTGTCTAGCAGCATCAAGGCATGAGCGCCAGCCTAACCTCAACATTGTGGGTGATGGCAAGGCGCCACGCACGTGTCCTTTTCCCACTGATCTCAGGAATCGATCTCAATAAACAAGAGAGATATATATATATATATATATATATATAAAACTTATCGACATTTGCACCATGACGTATGTATATATATATATATATATATGTATATATATATAAAACTTATCGACATTTGCACCATGACGTATGTATGTATATATATATATATATATATATATATATATATATATATATATATATATGTATATATATATATATATATAATATATACTTATCGACTATATTGCACCATGACGTATAGTATATATATATATATATATATATATATATATATATATACACACACGAATTTTCGTTACTATTAGGCATGCGTAGCATGTGCTGCATTATTTTGAGATATGTACTTTAATTATTTAACGGCGTAACTTATCGCTGTACTGCTACATTTCAGGCCCGCAATGCTATTACGAACGAGGTCGTTGCTATCAAAAAGATGACCTTTTCTGGGAAGCAAAGTGCCGAGGTAGGTCTGCTGCAACATGATTTCCCCAATTGGATATACAAATCATGTTTACGTAATTTAATCTTATCTAACTAAATCAGTCAATCACAAAGTGTTTTTTTCACGGAACCGCAATATCCTGCAACGCTCAAGTTCCTGGAATAAAATGAAGCTTAATTAATTAAATTCATTTAACACGATAAAGAAACATTTAAAATTACGGATCTTATAATAAGGTTTTCTTCTCGCACACCGCGTTTTGCAGAGGTGTTTGGCCGTATCTCTTTTAGGGAAGATCCCCTGAATATTCACAGTCGGTGAGCAAGAGTTTGTATTTTTAGTATTATTTACTACAGACAGGTGTGAGTATTGATTTTGAAGATATACACCGGCATATGACTGAACCGCCATTGGTGGCGTTTAACATGTGTTCATTGTTTTATTAATGATGAGTAGCGTTTAGTTATGATTGTACAGCAAGTAACAATATTTCGTTAGTCAGTTGTTGATGAATGTGGCCGCGTTAAAGCTTTTTGGAACAGGACAGCTTTTGCTGCGTAGATCAATAATAAAGTACTTGTTCATTAAAATTTCGTTTTGCACTGTACAGGTCAGGTCTTGTCAGCTGGGGAGTCACCAGTGGCTTTTATTGGCAATTAATTAATATTGACGAATGCTCCCGTGTGCTTTTAGCAAAACATATATATATATATATATATATATATATATATACCAAGGTATGCTTTGCAGAGCATACCTGAGGCTCCCGCTTAGACACTGATGTATTAGTTCTACTATTAGTGCGGGTAGTTTATTTTAAATATAATCAATTAACGTTATCAAGGATTTATCCTACTTCCAAAAGTTAGACGTACGCTGTATATTATCATGTATATGCGTACGAGACGTGTGTTCTTTTTTAGAAATGGCAGGACATCCTGAAGGAAGTGCGGTTTCTTTGTCAACTGAAACACGAGAACACCATCGACTACCGGGGCTGCTACCTGAAGGAGCACACAGCTTGGCTCGTCATGGAATATTGTCTAGGGTCGGCATCGGACATCATTGAGGTAGCTGTCTTCTGTCTAGAAGTTTACTTGCCTTCTTTATCTTTCATAACGTGATTTACACCTGCCACCTCTAGGTTGCTTTATATTACACAC
Organism: Dermanyssus gallinae; assembly: GCA_003439945.1. Taxonomy (NCBI): domain Eukaryota; kingdom Metazoa; phylum Arthropoda; class Arachnida; order Mesostigmata; family Dermanyssidae; genus Dermanyssus; species Dermanyssus gallinae. Next base: position 588,468 of record QVRM01000887.1, read on the forward strand.
ACACCTTCATGTATTCACGTTTGCGATGGCTAATTACTACACATCGATATCATATGGTGAATAAAACTTGTGTAGCGTGCGGTTTTATCATTGTTGAGAGGATTTGTAACTGTGCGGTAAGATTAGCTTGCACTATGTACATGCTAACCGGTAAGGCTACTGTTGCAACAATGATGGCTCGCTGAATGTCACAGTCATTTGCCCAACCAGGTGTCGTTATGCATGCTGGTAGAGATCCACCATCTTATATATATATATATATATATATATATATATAGACAATGCTTGGGTGGGTTGCGATTGATGATCTTCTACTGGCTATCGACAGGTGCACAAGAAACCGTTAAAGGAGGATGAAATCGCGGCGATATGCCAGGACGGTTTGTCCGGCCTCGACTATCTGCATTCTGCCGGACGAATCCATAGAGATGTGAAGGCCGGCAATATTTTGTTGACGGAAGCCGGTCGCGTGAAGCTTGCCGATTTTGGCTCTGCATCGATGGCTTGTCCTGCCAATTCGTTCGTTGGGACGCCATATTGGATGGCTCCCGAAGTCATTCTCGGTTAGTCGCACACGGGCGCGCATATTTAGGTATTTGTGTGTATGTATTTGATTTTATGTTGTTTACTTATATTACATGCACACTTGCGTAGTAGTACTGTGCCTATATTTGGTGAGCTTCGGTTTGTATGTGCGGCGGGAGATAACCTCTTTCATATTTTGTTTATTGTTGTTTTATTTTTTGAACTGCATTACCTTTATTTAACATTTTATACACATGCATGCATATACAAATATATACATATTGTATTAAAGTGGTAAAGCTTCACCACCAATAAAATTATGGTTGTGGTGTAATTCGATTTATCTTCGTTTCAGCAATGGACGAGGGTCAGTACGATGGAAAAGTCGACATCTGGAGTTTAGGCATTACGTGCATTGAACTAGCGGAGCGCAAGCCTCCATACTTCAATATGAACGCCATGTCTGCGCTGTATCACATCGCGCAAAACGACAGTCCGCAGCTATCCTCCTCGATTGAGTGGTCGAGTGAATTCCGCGATTACGTTGTCGATTGCCTCCGCAAGGAACCTCAACAGCGACCTACAGCTGCCGCGTTGTTGAAGGTAGCCCTTGAATGAAGAAAATTTTACATATATGATTATGTGCTGGGCGGAGTGGAGGCCATGGCCGGGGAATACACTTGTGAAGCGGTCTCACGAACGCAAGAATGTAGCAGATAATATATGTATTATATATATATATATATATATATATATATATATATATATAAAGAGGAGTAATAATATTAATATAAAAAGCTTTCCTTTATGCATTGTATGTAAATGGACAGACTAAATAACCGTTCTGTTTGTTGGCACACAAATAATGGTTTGCTTCGTTACACTTGTTTGCGTGGTTTCAGCACCCATTTATTACCCGGCCACGGCCAGCGCGATCCCTAATTGATCTAATACTTCGGACCAAAGCGGCAGTACGTGAGCTGGACAACATCAACTATAGGAAGATGAAGAAGATTCTCATGGTCGATGGGACCTCGGGCGAAAGCAACGGAGACAGCGGAACGACCACCGGCAACGGCCACAGCCCGTCCGCGTTGACCCATGATGAAGACAGCGCCGTTAGTGTGAGAGAACTGTTTCTTTCATTATATCGAGAAAGCTCATTTTCACGCCAGATGAGGTCGAACGTGAGGACTCTTAGTGACTAGTGTGGCTCTTATTTTAAAAGAGGCCAAGATACTGGGGGACCAGTATTCATTATGTTTATATATGTCCGGTTCAATCGTTGTTGACCAAAACCAATCACAGATTGGGGCTGGATCATATATACATATGGCGATCAACGATACTTTTTGTTAAAACTTCATCATAGCAATGAAGCAGTCAACGCTGTTGTAGGCTTTGAGATAAAGACGCATGTCTATTTACGCATCGGCGTAAATTGTGGTTCTATTGCATTTTCAGGAGGACGGCGACGCATCAAAAAGCAACAGCTTGACATCGACGCAGAGCAGTAACGTGTCGGCCGGTTCTTGTGTCGGTCCTGGGGGTCAGCGGCAGAGTGCAAGTAACTCTTCGTCAGCTAGTCTGGGTAGTGTTGCAGAGACCTCCGTCGGACAGAGTCCTCTGATCTATCGACGAAGTTCACACGGATCACAGGACTCCCTTGTGGGCACGATCAATCGACAAGACAACTTTGCTACGATCCGTACAACATCAATTGTCACTCGGCAGATAAAGGAACACCAAGAGCAGGAGAGCGAATTGCAAATGCGTGGCTATAAACGAATGCAAGACCAGCACCACAAGGCATTGGTTGCGCTTGAAGCAAAATGTCTTCAGGAGATGGAGGAGCACAAAGCCCGACTGGACAAGGAGTACGAAGCGCTACTTGTGGCATTCGCCAAGGAGCTTGAGAAGCTGCAGCTCAAACAACAGCAAGAGCTTGAGAAAAAGCTTAAGAGCAACGTCACAAATGAGAAGCGCCTTGTAAAAGCGATACAGGCCAAGCAAGAAGAGGAGACGAAAAAGTTCCAGCAGATACAGAAGTCTGCCTACAAGAGCGAGAAGGAGCGGTACAAGCAGCGTTATGATGGCGAGGAATTAAAAGTGCACAAAGCGGGTTTGCACCAAAGTCAAAGTCAGGAACTCACCCGATTGACAATTACTCAGGCGGACTCACTTAAACGAGAGATCAGGTAATCGGGAGATTGGCCTTGCCTATAGTTGCATGTATTCCTATGTTGTTCTTGGGTTTTAGTCCATTAGGTGTTCAATGTCCTGTACGCTTGCTTTGTGGTCGTTTCTTTTGTTGGTTTAATTCCTTCTAGAAGTTCTAGTGGCTTGGCTGTCTCACAGGCAACTTAGGCCGGATAGTGTTGTTGGGTTAGGTTAAACGATTTGAGTCATTGATAGAAACCAGTTATATGTGACTAATCTGACAGCGAAACACAAACCACCGTTACAGGTGTTACCGCCGACGGCGACTGCTGACGGCGCACAGTCTCGAGCAGGAACAGCTTCGGGCCGAGCTTGAACGGCGACAGGCTCAGTTAGAGCAGGCGCACGCCGTTTTGCTGCGGCATCACGAGGCGACGCAACGACTTGAACTCTCCCAGCAGCGGGCGGTGCATCAGCTGCGCGCTGATCACCTAAGGCGGCAGCACGAAACTGAGATGAATTTACAGAAGCAGTATAGCACACGACGGGAACACGAGTTGCACAAGAAACACGCGGCCGAGGTCAAACAGCAGCCGAAGAGTTTGCGCCAAAACGAACTGCAGATCCGGAAGCAGTTTCGTGAAGCTTGTAAGGTACAGACGCGCCAGTACAAGGCGTGGAAGAGTCAGCTGATGGCTAGCACGCCTCGTGAGCGTCACAAGGAGTTGATCAAGAGACTGAAGGATGAACAAGTTCGCAAGCTGGCCCTTCTGGGCGAGCAGTACGAACAGAGCATTTCGGAGATGCTGCAAAAGCAGTCGATTCGTTTAGATGAAGCACAGTCAGCGGAATTACGCCAGCTGCAGGAGGATTTGCAACGAGAGCAGGAGCTCTTGCTGGCTTTTCAATCCAAAAAGAAGATCATGGCTGAAAGTCAACGCAATAAGGAACGCCAGGAATTAGAGGATCGTATCCACAACCGTTTGCGAACTATTCAAGCAAAGGTTGGTCTCTCTCTCATATATATATATATATATATATATATATATATATATATATATATATATCGGAATGCCAAGGCTATATTGTCTATTTAACATTTGAGCTTTGTCGGTAGTTAAATATGTTGCTGATACGGTTGTTTTGTGCCTTTTGTCTTCGATTTATTTTGGGTATGTTGCAGATGGACGAGGAGCGGAGTCAGTTTGCTTCTGAGCGTTTATCCCGGCATCACATGTTATCGAAGCGGCAAATGGCCGACCTGGAGAAGTTCGACCTCGAGAGCAGCCAGATGGGTTTCACACTGTCCGAGCTCCTCGCCACGGAGGAGTCCGGGGTTCTGGCTGGGGCGCAATCACTTTCAGGAAGTTTACTTAGCCTAGTGCATTCGAACTCGACGACGTCGTTCGGTCAAGCATCTGAAACACATTCTCACCCTTCTGGCAATAACCACAGCCACTCAACGCCACTTTAGGTAGACGCTCAAGATTAGCGTAGCCCGAGCGAGGAGAGCGAGGTAAAGATGTGATGTCACACACACACACCTCCTTTTAAACCCCATCATCCACATTCAGCAGACACATCACCGCCGTACCAGCCGCTCTTTTGTTCTTTGTTCTAACTCTTTCTCCATGTACAGTGATATATTCATGAAGGGCTCATTTATGCATACCTATTGTATGAACCGATCGCTGCTTGCACGCCATTACTGCTTGCGGCATCGTCGACGGCTGATGGCGTAACACACTTTTTGATGCAAGCACCTGAGCATATCTGGTCTCTTAGAAGAAATCCGCAACCAGTTTTCGAAAAGCGTAGAATGCGGAACCTAAAGGAAGTTGTATTGGGACCTAATTGGCGTCATTATTGACTCTGTAGACTAATAGCTGGCGGTTTTGCCTCACTGTTGAAGTAATTTCTGAGTGGGCAGGCTTTCTAGGGCGCACGCAACAAATGGATTTTTTTTCGACGATCGACGGTCATTTTGGCGGGGCTGTCGCTGAACAAGTATGATCGATATATAGTGTCACCCGTCACACCGAAAACTCGTTCACATCACATAAGCTGGTCAGTCTGGAACTCGATGGTTGATCGCGGCAGTTGGTGAGCGCCTGCGTGCTCCTCGCTGCCTCTCAGGGACCTGTATTTTTCATGTTGCAGATAAGAAACAAATAGATTGGCTGCAGAAGGCGTCTGTGTGTGTGTGTTATGAGATTGGTCAAGACGCTCGTTTTCGTTGTATATGTACCTAACATGGCAGTTGGCGATTTACAGGTAGACGCGAAGCGAGGCGGCAAGAGTGGTATAGCAGTGGAAAGCTGCAGCAAAGCAAGGAGGAGAAATTCAAATGACTCCATGTTTTCTGGTCAGATGGGGTCGATGTTGCATAAGTGTCATGATGGTGTGCGCGTGCTTTTGCAGTGTAGCCTTAGGGAAACGTCATTTTTATGTGCACGCGTGTATGTCTATATATATATATATATTATATATATATAAGTACGCATAATCCGGCTTGTGCTTCGGAGCAGTGCCTGTGTCCCTTACAAGATCACACCGCGCGAATGTACAATATAGACTAACCGTAGTAGAATCGCAAGTAAACGCAAGGTTGCTGACTCGTGTTGCTTTAAGGGGGCAATGGGGGCATCTAAAGCTGTCTAATCTAAAGTCCAATGGAAAAGATTCTTTAAAGGGAGTGGGGGGAAAATTCAACATCGGTCGCACATATATATATATATATATATATATTAATTTATACAGATGTTGACAATACGAGCCGAACACACTATTGGGACAGAATGTGAATAGAAGGGGGCGGGGGTCTGAGAACATAGGCCTAGTGGAAATTGTCAAATGCTAATTGCTAGATGGTGCTTGGTTGTAGCACGGCCGTAGATAGCGAGAGATACCCTCACAGTACAAAATCTATGTCACGTATTCAGAAGCTCCTCCAGCAAGGTCTCGCCTTTCGTGGGTAGATCAACTCGACGACAGCCCGATGCGCAAACAAGCTTGAGTATACTAAGCAAGTATGAGTTGAGGGGGGGGGGGGGATGTGTGAAAGCTGGAATGCGCGATACTGCACTGACTGTCAAAAGCGTATATTTATTTCGATACTCTTCTTGGACAATCGCTGGCGTCTAGCCGTTGTCCTTGTTGAGGCGCCGATGCACGTAGGGAGGGGGTCAGCGGAAACCATCTCTCGCTGAGCTCCCTCCTAGTTAGTCAACAACGTACGTTAGACGTTAGGACACCTAAAAGATGGGTCGAACACGTTTGAATTGCTTTATTGTTATTATCAGAATTATAGATCATGGCAACATTGGACACGACGCCTAACTTGTCTATACCATATGACATGCCGTTTTGAACATCACACAACGGTTTACTAAATGTATACAGGATGGCTGTAATAGCCATACCACATAATAAGTGAATATTTCCTGCGGGTTTGAATTTGAGCATATGAATACGAACAGATTGGGACGGTGTCGTCATCAGACTATGTCATGAAATTGAAAAAAGTGTTAAGCATATTTTCTGCTATGCATTAATGATGTGAAATGTGGAGCAAAATTATGTTGTTAGTTAAATATGTGATCAGCGCATAGCACAATTTGTGTGGCATGTATGTATCTATATGCTTCAAGATATAGGGACAGTTTCCCGGCACACATTTATGTAATTTAATAATGAGCCATATACGTATGACGTTTTTGGCGTGTCAAATATGCATGAGTGACTTGGAAAAGTTAACTTACTCAGCGGTAAAAACTAAAATTTTGAGGTTTTCAGCTAAAAGTCGAAATATAAGGGTTGGGATTTTTTGAACCTATAAACTCCTTTTTTTTGTGATTGTTTCTGTTTTGCAAGAATCATCTAAACGACAGCCATATGAATGACGGACACTTGCAGCCACGAAAAAAAGCAACAAGAACAGCATTAATAGCGGCGGGCCAATGTCATGACAACAACACTGCACAATAACACTCATTGACACTCACAGACACAGGCGGGATGTGATATTGACAATGTGGCAACGTAAATCTCTCGACGCACTCGAAATGGATAGTATACAAGCAATAGGAGCTGCTCACTTCTAAGACGTCGTGCACTTCTGCTCTCTAGGGCTCTATCGAACTGAGAGCTAGGCGATACACATGAGTAGATGGAACTGGGAGACGCCTTCCTGGCCGTAGTGTCTAGCTGAAGGACGACAATGTATATATGATTGTAATATATTTGAGGTACGCGAGCGAATGCTAGATAGAGAGAGAGAGAGAAAGAGTAGCGAAAGTGGGAAACAAATATTAGTTAGTTAGAAAAGAAAGACAGCGGGATCAGATTCCCAGAAAGAAGGTGTTAGCAAAGCGCCCAGCAGACAAAACAGTAGCAGACGCACGCCTGGCGTAAGCTCAACCTCGAGCAACGCCCTACAGCCTTGGCACAGAGTTAAGGTGAGATAGAACGAATACCGAACTTGATACTATATGAGTGAATGGAAATCTATGCCGCCGCCGACTAAAAAGGCTACGCGGCCAATCACGACCGATTTACAGACGAAGTCGAATAAATGGCAAACTGCGTATAGGTGAACGATTGTGTGGTAGTGTTGTATAACAAATATATTGATATATGAGACGCGTTATTAAGGGGATGACAAATATTAGAGGCTCGTGGGTGCATGTGTGGGCGTGCCGAAAGCGGAGGAATCGATAAACATTGACACTGAGTGCACAAAGGCAATTCACAGTCAGATGAGCAACAACAACAAGATGCCTCATGAAAAAATAAAGCTATTCAGGATTCAAGTATTATGTCTCGTATCATATATAGAAGTACTCAAGCAAATGGCTGAGTGATTAGACTCTGCTCATTTTATGGCACTTTGTTACTGTTCTGCTTAACGTAGGCTTTCAGATGCGTTAACTCTGTTTTGTTTCAGCCAAGTGCTCAATGCTAGTCAGCGTCAGCAGATGATGTCGTTTACGTAATAGGCAGCGTAGATTTGCAGGCATGTATGACAAAATTATGGCTTCAGACATTTTAGTTATTTCAAGTAATATTTGCATCCAACCGGGAAGAGCGGAACTTGGAGAGTGGCCTTATCGTCATGTCCTTGAATCCCTGAATCTTCGATCAAAGTTTATGAGTCCAACGTTGCATAGTTTGCCTTCTGTCGGAACTGGTACTCTCATCTAATTATGCCCTATTAAGTACGGCAATTTACTGCTGGGACGACCTTCACGTGCACGCATCGTCGAGACAGTGCGCACAGCCCTAATTTCTCTTTATGGAGAGATAGGCGATGTCCGGCGACTGTCCGTCCCGACGGCAGTGGCGCTTTTCTACCTCAAGATTGTTCCGGCGCTGATATATGGTCTTGACAGAGTATGGGAACACCTCACTAGGGCAAACTTTGGTTTGCTTGAAAGGTGTTTTACAATGTACATGAAGCGAGTTCTTTGCCTGTCAATGCGGGCAAGGAGCCGCTTTGTGTACCTAATGTCAGGCTGTGCACCGGTTGTTGAGATATTCGATTGAGGTTGAAGACGCCGCGTACAGTACCATTCGAGAGCTTTATCTCGGAATGGGAAAATCAAGTTGAACAAGTCCGACGAGAGGTTGGAGACCTGGATATTTTCAGGGCCTCTCACCTCTGGTCTGGTCTTGCATGTGACAATCGCCACGTCTATACCAGATACATAGTTCATGGCTATCATCACCTGGTTTGTTCGAATACGAGCTTCCACGAGGAGTACACCGAGTGCCTCTGTCGACTGTGCTCTCAGGTGTGTACGAAGTTTCATGCGTCTGCCTGCCTGGCCCTTGCGAAGAGATCACTGCACTGCCTCTCTCGAATGACATGCCGCGAACAGCGTACTGTATAATTGTGTAATCTGTATAAGTGTTTATGTTGCATACTCAATATGAGTGAAATAAATATGATGATTAGGTACGGCAATATGGCAATTTTAATGCGTTTCCACCTAAGCTATACCGTAAACTTTGCTCCGATGATCCATAAACCGACGGAACGCTACTATTGAGAGTTTACTTATCTGACCAACGTTCTTATTTACGAGGAAGGTGACTGCAGGACGCAAAATACGCGCGCATCACGGAAGGTACACTTGAAAGTGAGTTATAGTTACTCCCGGCCAAAGTTTACGAGCTAAAGATTTTCAGTAGGGCGCGTCTGCGTACACCAATTTTACAATACGGTAAATCATCAGTTGTTTTATTGACATGGTTTTACAGGCAATCTGTCACAATTTATGTCAAAGTCATATTTCATTAAAAATACTTATCGTTGTAGCACCTTCATCTGAGATGTGTAACCACAATATTATACACGTACACAGATCTATACTACACTTTTTTTTGCTATGTGCTCATTGTATACCCATATCGTAGGGTAGTTTCATCTTGTACAATGTCAACAATTTACAGATTTAAAAACTAAGAGCAATTATTTTCTGCGTTTAGTTCCATGGTCTTTCAAAAACACCGACCCGCTCCGTATTTGGGAGTCCTGCGATAGCTCGTTCCATATTTTTGGCAGCATGCAGACTAAAGAGTGCTGTGTTAAGGGCAACCTGAATCTGGCAACCCTCAGTCACTCTCATATCACTGGGTCCTGAAGGGAGTCAATTGGAATTTGAATTCGCAATCTGGAGCTTGTTTGCGTTTAACCGCCTTATGGGCCAACACGGCTAAATTTAATCGTGCCAGATCGAGAGAAGATCGAGTTTGATTAGTCCGTGTCTGCCATAACATGGCGACACGTCGTCCCGACGAGACAGACCAGTAAAGGCTTGCACCGCATTGTACTGGATCACCCGTAACGAGTGCAGGGTTTCCGAGTAGGTTGCGCCCCACATAGTGATTCCGTAAGTGAGAATGGATTACAGCAGCGCCCTGTACACAAAGACCAGAACAACGCGGGAGACCTTGGCAGGTGTCAAAGCTCCCTACTGTACGATTCGTAAGCCTCACTGGGATCATTTGAGACGAGACCGCAGGGCCAGTCCACTCTGGAGACACCGTCTTTAAATCATCCTATGAGGCTCGGTAGCCAGACCAAGCCTCTGGTTTCGCCGCAAACTGTGGCAATGGTGTTGTGCTGCCCGCCAATATGATCCGCACTAGGCATTGATCGGAAAAGGCCGTGTCAACAACGAAGGGAGTCTTCTGTAGATAGAGTTCACAGTTTGCAATAAAGATATGATCAATGCACGAGCCTAAAGAAACAGCATTGGACCTGAAGGTTTGGACGAATTATCATATTGACTGCAAACCCTTGCTAGCAAGAGTAGAACAATATTCAACAGAGATAGGGTCCCCACCCAGTAGGTCAATGTTGGTGTCCGCCATAAGAACACAAGGCAAATCCCCAGTCGCTGGCAGAATATCGTCAAATATCTCCATAAGAGTATTCGACGATCGTGCGTCATTAGAGTATACTGTTATATAGACGACATAGCCATCAAAGCCAGGACAGCGAAGACGTAACCTTATGGCCGGTACATTGCCGTCATCGCTGGACTTCATAGCGTTATCCATGAGGTCGAGTGCACAATGCGTATAGATTGTAAGACCTCCTTCTCCACCCTCAGGTCTGTAGGCAGATCAAATTGTAGCCCTGTAAATTGTAAGGAAGTTTCTAAGCCTCTCCAAACCAAGTTTCTCTCACTACTACAACATCCCAGTCAACGTGTGAGCCGTTCATAAGAGCCATGAGCTCGTCGAACCTCGTCCCGGAACGGAAGTCTCTTGCATTCACATGTAGATTTGCAAAGCTGGTATAGCCGTTAAATACGTTGTCAAGCGGCACCAGTCTACAGAGACGGGATAACTCCAACAGCTTAACGTCTTTAGGCAACGTCAGCTGAAGGGACCTGGATTTTAAGAGCAGGATATCTGCTACTCCCCATGCACTCTCAGCTGCCAGCATCGGACATCCGGGAACCCCAGGGATTTGACAAACCCGCGGAGGTCTGTGAGGGTGTACCCGGGTCTGAAACCACCGAGAATACTTATGCAGTTCCACTGAGGGCGTCCTCCCTGTAGCGTTTCCTTCGTACTGTCTCTTATGGGGTAGTCGCATCAGGCAAGCTGGCATTCCAATCTGGCGGGACTACCAAGTTGGAAGGACTTCCAAGGACTACTAAGGTGGTCGTTCGTCTCCGTAGACTCTTCTTCAAAGAGTGGCTGCTCTGCGTAACACGATGGCCTATAGAACAGTTAGCACAGCGGCCGTCCTTGTTCTGGCTAGCACAGTCCCCGGGGACCTGAAAGCAAATGAACGACGCCGCCTGTGGGAAGACCCGGAAAAGGCGGAGAAAAGGAATATCAAACTTGACATTTGGCAGGTCGAATGGGATTCTATTCAGGACGGAGCGCCCGGGTACCGGGTGAGGACTTTGATCCCGGATATCAGGGCCTGGATGTACCGGCCAGGTGGCGAGTTGACGTTCTACATCACTCAGGTCGTTACATTACACGGCGATTTCCAGTCATACTTGTTCAGAATTGGAAAAACCACATCTCCCTTCTGCAAGTACTGACAAAGCGAAACAGAGGATACGCCTGAACATACAATTCTGTGGTGCCCGGAATGGGCCGCTCAGCGTGCGGGTCTACCTAGGGCTGAAGACGGCACCCTTAGAACGATCATACAGCTTATGATTAAGTCACGCGACGACTGGACCAGCATTTCTTGCATTATGGAAAACATCCTGCGCGCCAAGGAGAAGAAAAACCGCTACTGCACGACATCATCCCGCCGGGCATCCTGAGATAGCTAAATGCTTAAACTACTCTCCCCCTTCGATCGTTTGAAGTTAGGCTTATGCAGTTCCCGATCGATTGGGGGATTAGGACATGACTGGTTTTTAGTGGGTTGGAGCCCCACACTACCGGCCCACACTTGCAGACGAGTTTCCTGCGGTGGTGTCCGCGTGTGCGTACCGCATTTTCCAGTTAGTCATAAAAAATAAAAGACTCTTCTTCTACCGTATGTATCTGATCGCTGTCGTTTATCTTCGTTGTCTCCATGCTTCTTTCCTGTTTCTTTTTTTTTTTTTGCTTTTTTTTGGCTTTCTCACCATTGACGATTCACCCTTGCCTACAGTAGCGCCGGTAGCAGCAGGAGCTGCGGAAGCGATGGCAACAGGAACAGCAGCAACAGTGGCATTAGAAGCAGCGTTGGCAGCAACAGTGGCAACAGGAGCCTCAGCAACAGTGACAACCGCATGTTCAGAGCTAGCTGGAGGTGACTGATGGCAAGATGTTTTTTGCCGAAGCCAGTCGCACCGTTTTCAGAGCCTTCACCTCCGCATACCGGCCTCCGCCACAGTCGATTTTAGCCTATGTATCAAAATTTCTAGAGAATAAATTTGCAATAACCTTGCCTGGTCTCGTCGGCGCAACCATTACGCGGCAGGCTCGGCATCGGTGCGGTTTGATAAGGTAGGTCGCAACGTCCGCCTCTTCAACAGCGTGGCCTGTCGTGACGCCTCTGCTCTCCGTTAGCTCCAACCTAGAGTCCCAACAGACTCTCATCATGGTCAGATCAGCGCGCCGCTGACGCCTTTGGCGTGAAGCGTCATTGCAGGCTGCGCCGGTTTCTGACAATTGTCAGTGGCGTGTGCAGTGTTCGACGCCGGTGCGACCTGGGTGCTGCCGGCGGCAGCCGAGACAGCCGGCTTCCACAGTCCATCGTTCCAGCCGTCATCTCCTCCGCTTTCTTCCTCTTCTGTCCTCCCAACCTGCAGCGACCTCCAGTTGTCTCCAGCCGTTCCTAGTCAGGGTTCTTAGGAGGGGCTACTCTAGACTAGAAAATCCAAGTCCAGATGCGTGCGATCTAAGTCAGTGCCGATCTGGTGGTGGTGTTTACTTTGGGTCGAAATTCCAGTCCACTAGTGAACTAGACTAGGTGAACTAGAAAAATCGATTGGCTAGGTCAAGTTGCCTTAGCGGCTTCTTCTACTCAGCTCGTCTAGATGCCTAGGCCACCTAGTCCAAAACAGACTAGTATGAACTAGAATGACCGGACTAGGTTGGCTGGGTTGGCTTTAAGTTGCTGATTTGAACAGTCTAGCGTCTCCTTCAGTCAACTGATCTTGTTCTTGACAGTGTCACTTTCTGCTTACCGCCTTGGCCATATAACCACACCGCCACGTCGTCATCTTGAGCTTGCTGAATCCAAGAAGGCGGCTTTCGTTTGCGCCACCACCTCTCTGCCGCGTGCTTGCATCACTATCTCCACTACTCCGCTGCAGCAAGCAGCTGAATCACCGTGTAACGTATCGACGCATATCACGGCTCCGTATACATACGGTATAGTGGTGATATTAGCCAGATTTAGGAATTCATTTTTTGCCTTAGGGTGGCCAAACTCGCTCTTCCTGGGTGTCAGGTGTTCGCTAGCACTGGGGGCACTTCTTTTCACTCTCAATTTAAAAAAATTCAAAAACATAAACGGGGATCTCATGCTGGATATCAGCTGATTTGCTACCTCCCACATAGAAGTACACTGAAATGGCCGAAAAATACTAGGCTTCCGCGGGGCACTGATGGTTTCACTCCACTGGAGCATACTGAAGGGTTTCCAGCATCTCGTCGGTGTTGTTGACCGGTTTGTAGCTCAGATGGGCAGCTGGAACTAGAGAACTAGTAGTATTCCTCGGGACCGATGTTCATGTGTATCCGATAGCCACGGAAGCGTCGTCACGCATTGCACCAAATAAATCACTCCATCAGCGGTATACAAATTCCTGGGAGCCAACATTTTTTCTTATTTTGTCTTCTGCCGCTGCAAAGAGAAAGTAGTTTCCGGCGAGGGAAGTATGGTTTGCACGCGGCAGAGAGGTGGTGGCGCAAACGAAAGCCGCCTTCTTGGATTCAGCAAGCTCAAGATGACGACGTGGCGGTGTGGTTATATGGCCAAGGCGGTAAGCAGAAAGTGACTGTATTCTTTTCGGCTGCGCTACGCACTAGACGTATGTTCGTGTGTTGTTCGATCATCGCTCCTCCTCTAGGTCTCTCGAGTTGTAGTTACCGTCCTGCTGAGTCTACATCCTCCAGTTTACCTTAGCGTAACAGGCAACGTTACCTGTACATTTAGTGGACGTGTTTCGGTTCTTGCTACCGCGGACGATGCCGATGACCACACGCCACATGGACCACAGCAACGACACTCAACTGCAAACGAACGATACTCAACCGCAACCCACGACCAAGAAACCATCGCCAGCAAAACCATGACCACCAACTCGTTCGTATTTACCGACCCGTTCACGCAGTCACCACCCGAATCGGTATAATGGCCACCCAGAGTTTCTAGACAAGAAACGGTTTTATTTGTCCAAACCGGGTCATGATAACGTGTGGAGAATTCACGGCCGAGCTGAACAGGACCACGACCACGAAACCATCCACGGGAACCACTATACTAACCTGCCCAGGCCCAGCCATCATTCGTCAGACATTAAAGTTATCTGCCGTAATTCCCGTTTCTGTGTTTTTTCTTCTGCGTCTTGGAGAAAGCGTCTAAACTTGGCACGGGGAAGGTGTGCTGCTCACCGTCCCCGGGCTACACATTTAATGCCCCGGGAATTTAGCAATCTGGGAATACCGTGTGGGACGCCTGCTGCCTTGGCTTAATAGGCATAATGAAGGGCGAGTCACCACATGAATGCCGAACGCCGGTCGGGAGGACCATCTGGCTCCGCAGCTGCCCTTCGCAACGGTGGGGCCCCCCTGCCGTGGAGTGGTCGAGCGTTCCTTAAGGGGCGTGATGTATATTCTGGGGTGTAACGCGAAATCCCGAGGTCATCGCGTCTAACCGGTACGGTGTAGTAGTGTGGTACCCCCATTCGGAACCTTGATAGGGGGAAAGGGGGGGGAACCTCGTGCCTGCCTGCCTCGTTGGGCGGTCGCGGGTGTGGACGATAATTACGTGGACGTGCCGGGTTTGTTGGCTTGTGCGTACGCTTGGCCCAAGTGCGGGCGAAGTGCTCTACACGCCTGCAACACGTGTGCTACCGGAATGTTATACGTGCACTCCACATTGGTGTACGTGCACGGCTGCACGTAGTCTATGTATGTACTGCACGCCGGTAATACGTGAACAACATACACATAAAACTACGTACACATATTACTCGCACGTGCCAGGCGGGCCCTCGCTACTACGGGAAGGACATCTACGTGGCGTAAGCCACGACGCCGAGTGGAAAGTTCCCTTTTATACTAGGCTGCTGAGCCTCTTGACTCCGGAACGGGTACTTTTTATACGTTCTTCAATGTAGTGAAGCTTAGAGACGACATAAAGAGGGGAGGTCTTTAACGTTCAAGCATCGTCGTTAGGAGGTCCACTATATAATGCAATTGGAGTTATACTTTAGCCATAAAAAATAGCCACACCCGGTCAAAGGGAGGCTGGACCCGATAACGATCGACCTGGGGGACCCGCAAGGTCCGCCTGGCCCAACGGCGACTTCAGCACCGACGGAGTCGGGGACTGTACAGAACGGCGATGCGCAGGGTAGCCGCACCCTCCGGGAGTCGAAGACAGGTCGGAGGCGCTCAAATGACGACCTTTCGCCGAAAGCAAAGGAGCAGAAGCGAGTTGACGCGGATCGCACGGCGAATCTGGATGCAGCTTTACAGGATGTAGAGTCGGATGTTACGAGAGTGGTTGACCCTTGCAAAGCGAAGAACACAAAGTTGGAGCTAAAGGAGACATCCTTGAACCTTGATCCACATCTTCGCAAGCTAAAGTTGGCAATAGACGCTCCGACGGATACTCACATCTCCTGAGGGCATGACCGTCCCTAAAGCGACTACTAGTGAGCGCCGCGGCCAACTTTGACGTACCGGCCATCGTGCTTCTGGCAGCAGAGTTTCCTGCTCTGCCGGCGCTGCTAAAACAGCCGCCCAGTGAGAACTTTTCTGTTTCCACCGGCGAAGAAAGTGGTGAGCGTCAATTAGTAGTTGGCGTCCTGCAACCAGGCCAGGGCTTTGATGAGCAGGCGCTCCAGGTACACCAAACGGTCGCTAGCTGACTCTTGCGTCTTGACACGTCTGGCTTCTCGATGTCAACCAACCCTGAACACAGAGGAGGGAAGTTGCAAAAGCTGCTGGCTGCCCTGGTTTCTTCCAGGGGCCCGTCGAGCGGCCCGTCGCCCCGCATCACCTCGCCCTGACCGCCCAGACTACACTTTAACTCCGGGTCGGGGAAGACGAGTCGTTTGCAGAAGCCCTTAGAAACATCCGCCAACAGCTGGTCGACAAAACCCCTCCGAAGTTGCGTTAAGGGGGTTGAAAGAATTGGACAGGGCGACCTAGGACCTTCGCGAATCAAACCCTAAGGTGGGCGAAAGGATGGCTAAGGCAGTCACCGAGACAACGGGTCTTGCCGCAGACACCCAAGCAGCAGACCTCCTTCACGAGGTGGCGCTGTGGGGGATCAGCCTCCTGCTATCCGGGGCCTGCGTCGAAGCCTCATTCAGAGAGTAGCGTATCGCCCCGACACACCTCACCATCAAGGTATCGGAGCCAACAAAAGGGCATTCAATTTCTGCCGGAGAAACCCGACGGCATTCATCGCCTTTACTATGATTGACAAAGCGGCTCTTCCTTTGTCATCATGCCCTCTGGGAGCGCTAAGATGGCAGATAAGGAGGCTGGTCAGGGAAAAGCTCTGCGCCGAAATTAACAAGGATTGCCGTACACTAGGGGAAAAGGGGGTAGACGAGCACCAGCTCTCTGCCCTGTTCACCTCAGCGTGTAGGAAAGCGGGCTCATCTATAATCCACTGGTGGATCAAAAAAATCGCCAAGGAGAGAAAGGTACGTAACAGGTGTAACTGGGCACACAGTATGGCCTATATTTAGTTAGCAAAAAGGCAAAGTAGAAGGGACGTCGAGGGGATGTTGGGGGAAGCTATTGCTTGCGCCAAATTCCAACTTGCTCAGTACAGGGCCTCCCGAACGAGACTCCGAGGACTCATTGCCAAGAGTAAGGCCCGAACGTAAAAGAAGCGTGTGGAGGCGGTCGAAAAGAATGTATAGCAGCAGAGCCGACCAACCAGTAGAGGACGGGTGGGACATTCAAGAAATCGAATGTTCGAGATGATTCGATTTCATCGTGTTAACCATTAGTGTTAGACGAACGCCACGGCGTCCGCTGAGTGAATAAATAGACCGCGCTAGTTCGGCCTATCATACCATCGTCTGCTCAGCTGCGCTACGTGCTAGACCTACGTTCGTGTGCTGTCGATCATCACTCCTAGGTCCCTCGAGTTGTAGTTGCCGTCCTGCTAAGTCTACATACCCCAATTCACTAAGCGTAACAGGCAACATATATATATATATATATATATATATATATATATTGCAAAACTTTGCGCAAAGGCGGTAGTAAGTAATCCCCGCAACGTTGGAACTGTCTTTTTTAGATTATAAATCCAAATACCCCAAAACATAAAGTAGATTTAAGACACATGCATAAATTCCTTTATTTTGCTGCGTATTTACCGATAAGCCTTTACAGCCTAGGTAACCTTTCACGGCATCGACGTGACGCCATATCGAACGCAATGTGCAATCATAATGTTGCCCGGCCGCGCACCAGATATGTACTGTGGTGCTACACTTCTTTCGTATAAACATATAACAGGCAGCGGATAGCAAAACGAATAAAAGGCAGTTGAGTGGCTATCCATTCCTGGGGAAGGCAGGGTAAGGGAGCGGGAAATGAAATAATCTACATTAAATATAATAGATAACATCTGCCTTGCCCCGTTTCAAAGCGTTCATTTATTCTAAACTAAAACATATTAATAAAAAAAACTTTCTTGAATGTTATAACCACCCTTGAAATCCGAAAATTTGAGAAGATCTCTTCTATAAAGAACCGAGCACATCCATTATTATATGCATAGGAATTTATATTCTATTCTAAAGGCTCCCGACGCAATGATCGGATGCTCAGATTCCACGGCATTGCCTGCTTGCCATACCAGTGGTCGCCTGGCTCTGTGCCAAGATATGGGGAATTCTCCCCGCTGAGTATCAGGTTAAACAGAGTACACACCCCATATGGAAAGCTCTGGCTCGCTGTGAAAAACGGGAAGCACAGATGTCTCATTTCTCAGATTTTGTAACCTTTAATACAGTTTTTCTCTTGAAATTGTTGCGTTGTACCTACAAGGAATCTGTATTGAAATTCATCTCTTGGACATCGACAGGTAATGTGCTGTGTCTCTGGGGAGATATATAGTTTTTGATCTCATTTGCATCGTTCTTTGATTTGGCTTTCATTCCGTTTGCGGACTGAAATTGCATTCACTCCGTGTCCTGCTAGTAAAGAAGAAATTGAAGCGGAGGACGTGTTGTAAAAACAGCAGCTCTGCACGGTGCATTCTGCTTGCGCGGAGGTTGAATGTTTGTTTTTCTCTCCACCTTTGTTATTTCTCAATGAATGCTGCGTTCCCTGGCTGCCTGACTTGGTCTCTATTTTCTTTCCTCTCTGCTTTTTCTCTAAACTCTAATACTGTAACAAGCAGACGACCTGCTTTTATTGCCTGCAGCTCCCTGCGCATAGTGATAGTGACACAAGGCCGTATATATATATATATATATATATATATATATATATATATATATATATATATATATATAAATTTGTACGTATTTAAGTCACTCCTATTTGTATAGGGCATGCAAGGCGTACACATTCTATCTGGTCTGTCGTTGGCCGTATGCCGCAGAGCGAATTCAATTTATTATAGGCGCTTTAAGTTGATCCTGCCGAACAATTCGATAGTGTGCCTTATGACTGTGATGTGACCCGTATTTCGTATTTTTCAAAAGCAATACTTTTTTTTCATTGTAGTAACTGGTAGTGGATGGAAGTCAACATCAAGCGTGTTGACAAATTTCGGCAAATAAGTCAATTTTGTAGTCAATGCCCTAACCAGTGATCATTTGGATTGTGCCCTGATGGGTCGTGCGCTACTATTGCAAGCAAGACGTATATATGCCATATGATTGGTAGCGGATGGCGTCAGAAGGGGGGATATTTATTTACTTATTGTACGTTGCTTGAGTAGGATATGTGATTCGGGAACCTTAAACAAGAGTGTGTCATGCAATCATCGTCATTGTCGTTATTGAGATGGATAGCAAACGAAGCGCTTTAAGATTCGACAGCGCCATCGTGCCCACTAGCAATGAATCCTTCCTTTTGCCTACCTTTATGGAGAGCTGTGAAGTATGCCAGCTGAGCAGTCGTCGGGTAGAATTCTTTGGGATTCCTAGAGTGATCGGCCTTGGACTCGAACCATGGCTTTCCGTGGCAACTGAAGGTAGCTGTATAATGGTCGACAGATGGCCTGTTACACGCTTTGTGCTTTCTAATGAGTTGGAAATAATCGCCCTTTGTGTCGTAGCGACGGCTATCGAATACATGCGATGCTTGTAGGAATTAACGACCGTAAGGCCGTCGTTAAATCAAACGTTACTCGACATCAGTTCGTAATTAGGTGCGACAAGTGGTCAAGTGGTGTCCGATCACTTTCACGCAAGTTTCTGTGCGCTGAGGCGTACCATAGAGAAAGGCTTGACTGGTTGATGTTAGTCAGATTCAGTGGGATTCCATTCTGTGTAAAACAAGCTGTACGACACGCATAGCCCTACACCACTCGCACTATATATATATATATATATATATATATATATATATATATACATAATAAATAATATACATATGTATTTACATACATGTATATATATGCATATACATAAGCAGGGTTGCCAGAATCAGTGTGGTCTCAAACATTACGTGGGATGCGTGTAGTGAAGACGTCTCATTTGTGGCAAAGCAGTCGAGGTTCCGGAAAGGATGCTATTTAGTTCCTTCATCAGGATACCTCAAGGAGGAGGAGGAGGAGTGTCTCAGGAGAGTGTCTAAACAGAGATAGACCGAACAGGATTTCGCTATCCTACTCAATATCCTACTTAATTCAGGTAAAATACTGGTGTTTGTCTACAGGTCAGAAGACGGCAAACAGAAAGAGCATGTACAGTCGTTCAAGATGCTGTAGTTACCTAGGATTAAAGGATACAACTACCATTACTGAAGTAGTCTACGATCGCTAATTAAGAGCCACAGGAAAGCCAAAAAAAATTAGGTTTTAACAAACTGTTTACGGGCATTTATTTCTTTAGTACTTTTTTACGTAAATCAACCTCAGTTAACATGAGTGCAGACTCCAAGATTGGTATTTAGTTTGCTATTAGGCGTGGAATTATTAGCGTACGCTTTTTTAATTAAAATTCAACAATAAAGAGTCTAGCGCATCTCGGTTGCCCGGATTAGACAACCCTGCTTATTCACAGTTCTATTCAAATGAAAACGGGCTTTGCCAAACTAGAACTACTTTTCCAGCGCGGTGCATCATCTCCGAAATCCCATTGGCGAGGTTTAGCCTCTGTTGATGGTCCGTACGCTTGATCTCTTGTGCCAGCTGAATCTAAGCTGATGTATACATCGCTATATGTGACCTCAAAATAAACCAGATTGAGTTCGTTATTGGATACGTCACCGAACCGATGTTTCCGAACGCTGTCCCACACAGCGGCGATATTTTTAGCCGAACGATGCTCTGTAATCTTTCATGGACATACTGAACCTTCCCTGTAAAACGTTTGCGCAACTTTACCAATGGTGTTCTCACAAGGCCGGTTTTTCGACCGTATGTTGCACAAAAAGCTTGCCAGCATGCTCTTACAAAGTTTATTTTTCATTTGAAATGTCCGCAATCTCTACGCGTTCTTCCGTTGAGTTACGCTTTATTTTGGATTTGGCAGCCCTACCTCGTTCTGACTACGAAGAGATCAGGCCGTAGAGGCACAGCACAGCGCGAGAACCTTGAAAGAGTATCTTCGGACACCCCCTATATGTGGAATGTATATGGTTCGACCAGATTTGCCTACCTCTAGGCATCGCTACTACATGCTACGTTATATACGTTTGCTTGTAATGTACATTTGACACAAATGCTAGTAAACGTAGGCAGATAAACGCTATATGTTCAAAAGAAGACTTAAAGCGAGGTGGGGTCGGTGCAAAATGCGCTCGACAACGTGTCGACATCTACATCTACCAAGTTCATTTGTATTCAAGTCCATATCTAAGCATTTGCTTGCACTCAGCAGCAGACTGTGACGCGGCCACGTTTACAGAGCGTGTCGCCGAAATTGTAGTAAGGCCGTACAAAATAATGAGTCGAAATGCCCTATCCGGTGCGATTTCAGGGTTTCAGGTGAAAACGTTTTGCGCAACAGGAGTTAAAGATTGAGTTGTATATATGGCTTCTCTGCGTGGTCGTTTCTCAGAGAAGGAACCAAAGCATCGTCAGCGGTAAACTCCGTCTTAAACTCCGTTCAGCTACTGTCTGTGTGTTACAGGATACAGCCTAAAATTAACAAGGTCAACATTACGTGCACCGTACTGGAAACTGGCTTTGAAGAAATTATTTAGCTCAAACCGCGTCCTCACGCCCTGACCAGAGAGGCTCGCTGACCAGACTCGTGGAAAACAGTAGGTTTTCTGTCGAAAATTTTCTACTGTTGAGGAAACATGGATCCAGCACAATAGTCTATCTAGTAAAGATCGCCGGGGCCGTTTGACCTTAGGAAATATTGTGTGGATGGCTGGAAAACCTGTTTAGAAGCGGCCCGTATCTAGCGCGGTTGCAGCTGAAGAGAATGAGCTCGCTGTGTACACAACTAATTGCGCAACGTGCATGCCTTTACAAAGTTGCTATCTGACATAACCTAATTTTCACGAGCTGCTGCACCATCTTACGCAATGTCCGAGCCTATTTACCAGGTTTGGTCCCGCTGGATATTTACTGTTTCCAAAGCTCGAACGTGTGAAGCTATATCGATAAGCTGCTGGTGGAAGCAAGTGGCTGTTCAGGTGAAATCTAGTTGAGAGTTTTTCCGCCTGGCCTCGGCTGACTATTCCGACTGAGACCGACAGCTTATTTCACTGCTGAAGGGTGGGCCGAGTGAAGAGCGCGACTGATCACATAACACCGGCGCCCAGCGCTGTAGCAACGCGATAAAGCGTGCTCACACGCGCCGCTTACTGGAGCTCTGCACAGTTTGCATGGGTTAAACCCGCAAACTACCTCCCCCAACCACAAGCCAGAAAACGAGGCGGAGGGTGTTGTTGTCCAGCATCGCTCCCAGCTGCGGCGAGGGGAGGGCTTGGCGCACACAGATCCAACTTGAGTTCGGCTTCCTCTCTTATGTTTGATAGCTGTACGTTTCCCATCGTGCGGGTATCTTTGTGGGAGAGCAAAATTACCTCACAGTTATCGTAATTCAGGCGCAAGCTTGATTCCGCCTTGAATGGTCTGGCTCTTTTGATGATAACGAATGGTCTGAGTCTTTTGATGACAAGTTAGCGTCGTCTACGGTCGCAGTACCGACACTAGTCTGGCATGGATTTCAGAGATGACGATACAGAAAAATGCTAGACTGCAGGGATCTTCCTACTGCTGCACACTACGACATGGTTGTTTCGGTTCTGTCTACAAGAGAAGATTATTGAGAAACTAGTATATCTACCGGAAAGTTCCTAGAATTTTGGACCTCACAGCATTTAACAGATGGTCGCGGCGCATTAAGTTAAACAGCGTTTTGAAGGTCCAGCTTGACCACAACACCAACCTGGCCACAGCAAGTCTTGAGAAACCCCTTGTAGCATGCATCGTCGCTTCTGCTCCACCCGTGACTCCACAACTGAGCTGCATAGAAGCCACGAGCTCCAAAATACTCGGTATAGACTTCTTAACCAGAATTTTTTTGCCAGCCGATGTAATGTAAAGCCGACGGCGATCGACCAAAGATCGGTTTGCAAAGTAGAAAATCGGAAGCATTCAGCTCGATATCACATCTTCTACGAAGCCTTTTCAGGAATCTTCTCCGAACACTCTCAACTATATATATAATAAAAGAGAGATACGTTAATGATAATTTATATTGCAGATATTTGTTTTCTATTCAGATGAGCATATTATTAGGTTTCTCTACAAAAGGTCTTTATGTATATATATATATATATATATATATAGTTGGGCCATGCTTCAAAACACCCTAACGGCAAGATGTCGGTAAGTACGGCCTCTGACATTGTTCCCGCTCATGCTGCGGCATTTTCTCTAAGCGTAAAACGTTGCTTACAGATTAATCCTGCTTTTGGCTCTCATTAAGCGATCTCAGACTACTTCAGTAATGTTAGTTGTGAGGAGTCCTAGGTCACTAAAAGATTCAAATGCAAGCCCATAAAAGCAGCACGAATCTTGAACGACTGCAGGTGTGCTATTTTAGTTTGCCGTCTCAATGTCTCACAGCTTGTCCCGTAAAAAATGAAATCCTACCGTCTCCTGCTGAATCTGATTAACCTCAACCAGTCGAGGGGTCCTCTATTCCACGCCGTGATGCGAAGGAACTGCGTAAAATGATCGGACACCACTCTAGCACTTGTCGCACCAAATAACACCTGTTATTGACAAACGAGCTCGCTACGCTTCCTAGGAGGAATCATGCTTTGATACTGATATATGCACGGTGGAATGTTTTTTTTTCATAGGAAAATTGAATAATATCACGACGCAACCCGGCCGGCGTGTGTTCGTTAATCAGATTGATCCTTCAATGACCATGTAGCGATATCACAAAACCCGATCATGACTTTGAAAGTTGCACGTCAATTTTGGTCACACCGTACTGGCAGGTAGGGCTACTGTTTTATCGTCTCAAGAGTAGCTACTTCTGTATAATAATAAAAGCAAATTGGAGCGCCGCTAGACTAAGTTCGTAGAGCTCCAAGAGAACTAACTACGTCGAGATTTAAAACAAAATTTCTTCTTCGCTGTTTTGGCGTCGGTCGATGACTGTAGATTTAACGTGTCTGCCTTAGTTTAGGGATTAGAATCGTCGTAACGGGTATCGCGCTCATGAGGCATACTGTCAAATTGTTCGACAGGATCAACTTAAAGCTGCCCATAAATGCCCCCATAGGCTTTTGAATGCGCTCTGTGGCCTACGGGAAACGACAAAACATAGGTTGCATTTCCTAGAATTTAAACATTTTTAAGGAGATGCATGTCTTCTCATATATATATATATATATATATATATATATATATATATATATATATATATATATATATATATATATATATATATATAGATAAGGAACAAAGGGAAGTAAAGATGCGGCCTGCGCAGGATGCAGGTGATAAAAGCAGGTCGTCGACTTGTCTGCACTATTAGAGCTTAGAGAGGAAGCAGAGAGAAAGGAAAAGAGATGTCGAGTCAGGAAGTGCAGCATTCACAGATTAAATTACAATGGTGGAGAGCAAACATTCATTCCTCCACGCTAGCAGAAGATACTGTGCGGGGCTATTGTTTTTTATAACACGTTCTCCGTTTCAATTTCTTCTTCACTAGCACGACACAGAGGGAACGCAATTTCAGTGCGCAAGCGAAGGAAAAGCCAAATCAGAGATCGATGCAAATGAGATCAAAAGCTCTAAATCTCCCAAGGGACACAGTATATTACGAGTCGATGTCAAAGTGTCATTAGTTTCAACGGAGATCGTCTCACAGGTACAACTCAATGATAACAGGAAAAAAACTGTGTATGAATGCGCACAATATATAATTTCTATTTTGACCCATATCCTGGCATAGGGCCCGACTCGCAGAACTATTCCAAGGCGAAGCCTTGGAATCGACGTGGACGTGGACAACGTGAACGTCTCAATCCGACCATCGCGTCGAAAGTCTTTATAAAGAAGATTATCTCGAAATTCGTGACTTTAAGTGTGGTTGCAAGCTTCGAGAAAGCTTTTTTTCAATAAGTCTTAGTTTAGAAACATTTGCACGCTTTAGAACGGAGGTAAGGCACCTCAAACGTTATCTTAACATACGCACGAATTTGAGCGAGTACATCGCGACGCAGAAGCCATTTCTACTCAGGGGGTACTTGCATTAAAGCTTTTAATCAAGCCCCACTTTGCCACTTGTCATTTGTGAGTCAACACGTTTCGACTGTCTAGAGCCAGCGGTGCCCTTTATCGAATGCCCCACAGCTTGTATGCTGAAGACTGCATACAATTGCCTTGAGCTGTGGCAAACAACGGCTAAGGCGGAATATGGATTCACCTTGTCCCTCTTTTTCCCGGTAACGGATGCCCTTTAATGCCTTGTAGTCATTCTGCTGTCCGCTGCCTTCAACATGTCTATTCGAAAGGAGTGCGGGACGGCAGTAGCAATCGGGTGCGCACATGAATAAAATCGATTATACATTCGTTACGTCGATGTCGTGAGAGGTTGTAGGTTGTAAAGGTTTCTTGGTAGATACGCAGCAAAATAAAGTGATTTATATTTTGCCATGGCTTGCACTGGAAGCTAAATTGCGGAGGCCATTCACCAGAACTGTTAACTCGTTTTCATATTTGGGCCTTTGGATCTATCATCTAAGAACGGCAATTCCAACACTGCTGGGTCTATTCGCTCTCAACTTCGCGCGGAGGTTTGCATTATTCAAAGGGTGCCACTACTTTCTGGGCTGACGCTATTTGAAGTCAGGTTGCACTAAAGGTGAGCTACAGCTTGGAGAGCGTGTGGCACTATCCACAATGGTAAACGTGGCACATCTTGTAAGGTCCTTTGCATTATACATAACAAGCTTGATGCTTGACTAAAACGGCAAACGGTCGCTTTGATTAGCCTTTGGAAAACTGCGGTCCTGTGGACCTTTCCGCACATTTTAGATTAGAATAGAATCGTCATCAGCAGTGATGGGACATATCGAATCATTTCTTGAAGGATTTTTATAAAAGAACGACGTGTGCTAATGAATATTCTTTGCATTCGGGAGGACTGGGTTCGAGACCCTGACCGGCCATTCTTAAATTGGTTTGCATAGTTTCCAATATACATAGACAAGGTAAATGCCGGAGTGGAGCAAACTTAGCCATATCATATATATTATAACGATAACCTGAATCTTCAAATTTTAAGAAATGTTGCTTCGAAAGTGAATGTGTCGCGTCGAGATCAAACTCGCGACGTCTGGTGTCAATTTCGGTAATCACTCCACTCCGCCCCGTCAATATATAAATTAGCAAGTTTTTCACTTTTCTAAGGAAGTTTTCGGTAAGTGTGCTGAAAACGGTTACATTGCCGTTGTGGAAATCGGTCCTTTTACAAAATAATGCATCACCGATGGACGCATTCTTTCTAGCCTACGCTTTGAACATACCTGCACATTTAGCTAGATGTTATCGAGTTGTGCTACTCTGCAACAAGAACAAATAACGGACTCCGACCGAAAACTACTCTCTCTCTGCAGCGACAGAAGACAAAATGTGAACAGTTGTGTGGCTCTTAGAGACTTGCATACAGCTGATCTAGTGATTCATCGATTGCAAAATAGTTGTAGGCATATGTCCCTAGTGCACCCCCGTATTTTTTGCCAAATCAATCAAGCAGGAAATCGAAAATGTTAGAAGAATCTAATACGCTCATATGGCTCCAAGTAAGACGTTCTGTTAAACCGGTAAACGGAGTAACGCTAGGGATGGCGTAAGGCTCGTCCCGATCCTTCCCAGTCCCTGCATTCCCGAGGATTTGGGGACTCCCAAAATAAGGATATAGCCACATGTGCGCGGGCTGCGGAAGGTTTTCTGCTCTTTCCTGTTGGAATCGAATGGAGTCTTAGCACGCAGATACTGCTTGAAGCTAAGCTAAAATACCATCATCTTGTCATACGTGCCCGCGAATTTACGCTGCCTAATACAAACACGACTTTACCTACTGACTCGAGCTTGCATCAAGTATTTGACTAAAACAAAACTAAGTTAACGCATCTGAAAACCTACACTTAGTAGTACAGTAACAAAGTACCACACAACGAGCAGAGTCTAATCATAGATCCACTTGCTTGAGTACTTGTCTAGATGGTACGAGGCACAGTACTTGAATGCTGAATCGCTTTATTTTCCCTGAAGCATCCTGATGTTGTTGTTGTTCATCTGACTGTAAATTGCCTTTGTGCACGCACTGTCAACGTTTATCGATTTCTCCGCTCTCGACACGCCCACATAAACATTCACGATTGCCACTTATTCATATTCGTCTTTAAATCGGCCGAGATTGGTCGCGTAGACTTTTTAGTCGGCAGCGGCAACATAGATTTCCATTCACTCATATAGTATCAAGTTTGGTACTCGTTCGATCTCACCTTAACTCTGTGCCAAAGTTCTACAGGGCCGAGTTGGTCGAGGTTGCGCTTACGCCAGGCGTCCGTCTGCTATTGTTTGATCTGCTGGGCGCTTTGTTACGTTCTTTCTGGGAATCTGATCCCGCTCTTTTGCTTTCTTACTAACCTATATTTAGTTTGTCACTTTCGCTACTCTTCCTCTCTCTATATCTATCATTCGCTAGCGTAGCTCAAATAAATTACAATGATATATACGTCGTTGTCCATAGATATACACGAATGCCAGGAACGCGTCTTTCAGCCCCATCTACTCGTAGGTATCGCCTAGCTCTTAGTCTTATAGAGCCCCGGAGAACGGAAATGCACAACGACTCAGAATAAGCATCTCCTATTGCATACTGTCCATTTCAAGTGTGTCGATTTACGTTGCCACATCACATGCCAATAAAAAACGTCATAATTCTATGGCTCATTATTAAATCATATACATTTGTGCCGGAAAACTGCTTCAATATTATATATATGCTTTAAAATATTGGAGCAGTTTTTCGGCACAAATGTATATCATTTAATAATGAGCCATAGAATTATAAGGTTTTTGTTTGTATATATATATATACACCGTGCTCCACATGCTACTAGACTGCAGCAGAAACGCGGATCCATACATAAAGAGAACCATACACGCGCGTGTACATAAAAAAATGCTTTATCGGCCCGATTTTCTTCTACCGTTGCGGCTTCATTTCGCGTTTACCTGCAAATCGCCTACTCCCATGGTAGGCGCGTGGACAACCAGACAGAACAATTAGGTGCCATGTCATGGCCATTCCCATAACACAAACACACAAACAACACACTGTTTGGTCACCGTCCCCGCAATCACTACGATACCTGTCGCAACACCCCGTATGCCAATACTGACCATGATTCTTTAGGCCCGGGCGCTGTATATCCGCATGTTAGATTTGATAGAGTAGCAATACCCTCCTGCATGCTCTAGCTATAACTCGTTCACAGCAAACGATTCACGTCACGACGGTCATAATGTCAGTCTCTGTTTGTTGGTGTCCTATCTGCACAACGAAAACTACAGTCCGTGAGAGAGGCAGCGAGGAGCACGGCGGAGCTCACCAGCTGCCGCGATCAACCACCGAGTTCCATACGGGCCAGTTTATGTGGTGTGTGCGTGTGCGAGTTTGCGCTAAAAGAATGACACTACATATCGAGCATACTTCGCCACCCATTCCGCTTACCCGTTTATTCTGTGCGCTTCGAGGAACAAATAGCCCCGCCAAAATAGCCGTCGATCGGCGAAAAAGAATTCCATGTGTCGCGTGCGCCTTAGAAACCCTGCCCACCGCCAGAAATTCCACCTCAATAGCGAGGTGACACTGCGAACTATTAGTCCAACAGGGTCACTAACGATACCAGTTAAATTCCCCCCCCCCCACAGCTTTCTTTAGGCTCCGCATCCTACGCTTTTTTGAGAACTGGTTGAGGATTTCTTACCTATCTGTCAGCATGTGTCATAACATGTTTATTTCTCTCTCTCTCTCTCCTCTC
Source organism: Dermanyssus gallinae (assembly GCA_003439945.1). Classification (NCBI taxonomy): domain Eukaryota; kingdom Metazoa; phylum Arthropoda; class Arachnida; order Mesostigmata; family Dermanyssidae; genus Dermanyssus; species Dermanyssus gallinae. The sequence continues at coordinate 617,037 of QVRM01000887.1, forward strand.
TTCCTCTGGCTAGCTTAATCGTTAATCGTTTATCTAAAATGGTTATTGCTAGAAGAGTGAGAATGTGGTTCATCTGCTTGACCGAACGAAGTCGTCGAGTTCGAATGCACCATAAGGCACGAGGCTGAGAAAACTTCCTCAGAAAATCATTACGCCTCAGTCAGAACCCGGCCTGCTGCGTGGCGAGGAGCTCGGTCAGCGTGAAACTCATCGGGCTGCTTTTGAGGTCGAACTTCTTCAAGTCGGTTTTTTGTCGCTTTAGTAAGGTATGATGCCGAGATGAAAGCTCGGATACCAACTGCCTCCGCTCATCGTCTATCTGCAACGTACCTAAAAGAAGTCAAAGACGAAGAGCACGAAACAATTGTATGAGCAACTTATTTGGCGACCAAACAGTTCAAATGAGATATATATATATATATATATATATATATATAACCTAGCGATTCCGGGCTCTTTTTTTGTGTATATAACACGAGCAACATGAGTGGGAGTCTAATACGGTCCTGCATTGTATTTAGAACACGCGTTACTATATTTCCCTTATTTCTTAAAAATACAAATATAAGAGCTACAGCTGTCGAAAGAAAAGCTGAGGGAGATCCAAGGAAAAATCTATTTTTAAAATGTCAGCGTACAAAAAGTATTAACAATTTAAGCGCGTATTTCTTGTTCATTAAGAAAGAGAAGAAGTAAATTGATTCCCCTGATTCATTGAGGCAAGCAGAAATGATCACAACTCGGTTTAAATTATTATATGACTAAACAGCTTAGATGGGATCTTCTTATCGCCTTTTTAACAAATTGCAGGCTGGTTATATCCGTGCTAACTTACGTTCGAGGTTGAACGAGAAAGAGCGATGTACAACGTGGAAAATGCCCAGCATTTTATATGATGCCAGTTGTGGCTGTGTCATTACCTACTTTAAGTAGGGACCTTCTAGTAACTGCACATGTATATCGTATCGGAAGGACGGCGCACTTGTTTTGCCCGGCAAAGACCCAGTAAAATCCAGTCGAATATGTACTCGTATTACGGATTCGGCGACCGATAATACAGCAATGCCCACTGATACTGTCCATTTAGGTTCTGGTTCCTTTTATTTGAAGGTCATATTTACACATAAACGGTTTTGGTGGCGACCGGTAGCCAGATATGTAATGATATATCTATTTTGATTCGGAAAGAGTCTGTTTTAAAAGTTGCAAGTGAAATTCAAAAACAAATCAAGATCTCTGTTTTGGCAGGTAGCCAATTTTGACTGGCTTTAAACAAAGTTTCAGATGCATGCACTATGAAGTGATGCATTGTGCAAAGTAAGTGAATACAATGATTCACATAGAAACCTCGCTACCTGCAATTGATCTGCATGTTATCAGTTTAATCAAATAACACAAATATTTTGTTCAGGAGACAACAGCAACTGAAGGCAAAAGGGTTCCGTTTAACTCAACAGTAGCGCCAACTGTGCCGTGTTGATGTAAAAGAAAAGTAGCAGCATCAAACTCCCTAGTACTGATTGGCAAGACAGACGCGAAAACGTGTATTCACATTGCGTATACAGTGCTATTTTTGAGGTTTTAAATGTAAGAGTACAAGTGTATGAGTGTAATTGTCTCTGGGCGTGCGCTGGTACGTACATCTGGGGGTAAATCTACGTATATTTTTGACTGTACTGTGTTTATATTGAACGTCTCTTTAAATGTGTCTGTGTGCGTAACAAGTCCACATACGCACGCTCGTTTGCTTTTGGATGCCGCGCCTTGGACCCCCTCGCAGGATCGGCTGATCGTGCTGCTACCTGCTACCGCTGCTGTTGTCCATCGCGGGCTGCGGGGTGGGCTTGAGGGTTCGGGACTTCGGGGGTGCGCGGAGAACCCCGCACCCCCGAATAGCCCAAGCGGGGCGGGCAGGCGCGACGAGCGGGTGGGTGGCTGGCTGGCTAGCTGGCTGTTTCGGAGGAGGCTGGGGAGAGGCGACGGTGGCGCCCTCTACTCGTTGTTCTCCTTGGCCGTGCGCGCCTTCTGGCCTTCCGCCTGTCGACCATCTCCTCGGATCTCCTCGTCCTGTAGTAACAGCTAGCCTCCACAGCTCTACCATAGCGACTACGGCCACCGCCACTGATGCTGCTGCTGATGCCGCCATCTTGTCCTCGGCAGAGCGAGTGACTCTTTGCCAGAGGCCAATGCAGACAGTGCAGATTCGCTCACTATGTTCTCCCTCCATATTAGACCCTAGCCTATAGTCAGCCAGTGTCTCGCCCACCTGCCCGTCCGTTCGTTTGCTAAGTCAGTCCGTCAGTCAGTCGGTCGGTCGGTCGGTTGGTTGTTCGGTCGGTCGGTCAGTGAGTGAATCTGCTGTGAGCTGCTAGTAATGAGTGAATGCGTGCGAGAGTAGAGTGAGCCGCAGAACGCGCGTGCATAGATAGGCGCTTCAGCGCAGCGCGGTCCAACAGACGTGCGTGCCAGATTCATCTCGTCCCCCTCACTACCCCCCCCCCCCCCCGCCCACCGCCCACCCTATCTCCCCCACCAAATACCCCCCCACCAAGCGTGTGAGGAGTACGTACAGGAGTTGGTCTGTCTGAAACGCGCTGAAATCGGTGCAATCGGCACTTTAGCTGGCCAATCAGCAGGGCCAGCCTGGCCCGGCAGTTGTGGTGCTGGCCGCAAGTGATAATAGCGTCAGCGGCGACGGGAGTGGCGGCAGGGGGCAACGACCGAAGGGTGACGATTTCCAACAAAAAAGCTGCGACACCGACAACGTAGACGATGACGACGGAAAGCGGTGGGGGTATCAGTGCTAGCGCCGACAGCTGCAACAACAGCAGCAGCAGCAGCAGCAGCAGCAACAACAACAATAACCACAACAGCAACAGTAACAGCTATAACTGCTTGCCTGTCGCCATCGGACGAAGAAGCATCAGCAGCAGCAGAGGAAGAAACATCATTGTCACCACCTATGGTCATCGTGACGGGGAAATCGGCTTCGGGAGCGAATATTGCCGTTGCTACTGCGGCTGCCGGAGCTCCGGCTTCTGTGCGGTTTCCTGTCACCGCAACAACCATAACCAGGAGCATCTGCAGCAGAAACAGCACCATCGCCACCACCACCACCACCACCACCACATCGAGGGAGAACCTCTCGGATTACTCGCCGCGACATGTGTTCCTCTCTCGGTGTGCGCCTAAATCTGCGATCCGTAGACATGCGTGTCTGGGGACATGCATGCGTGCGTGTGTCTGTGTGGATGTGAGCGGTGTATAAGCTAATAAGCGGCCACGGAGGGACTAGTGGGAGGAGAGGTGATTCCTCGTTCGGTTCGAAACGAACAGTGCGGCCGTTGGCAGCGATCCGTTGTCACCTCTTCGCTGCCAGCAAGAAGCGGGCGGTAGCCATCGCCGCCGATTGACGACAACGACGACAACGAAAATCTGGACGATAGATTTCGGGGGTTGCCCGTCTCCACGGCATATCCTGCCTGCCTGCAGTCCGTGCTCCCGAGCCGTCTTATCTCTCTCGCGCGCTCTCTCTCTCTCCCCTCGCTGTTTCTATCCCTCTCCCTGTGTATATATACACCGTGTTGCTGTTTTTCCCCACTTTCTCCTTGAGGGTAAAGGACGATCAGTGCCACTGCAATCGCGCAGCAGCATTAGCATGTGCACAATTCTCTCTCGTGCACCGCCGTGATCGTCCTGCTGCTACCAGTTGTTGTCAATGGTCACCTTAATCGTCGGGTCATTTGGCGGCCTTTCGCAGGCAGTGTCGTCGAGGAGCAAGCGCGTCTGATCAAACCGCGTCAAGTCCCCTTGTTCAGGCGTGATTCGATCGAGTCCAAAGAGTCGAAGCACGCTGCTGTTGTAAAGGATACACACATACGTGTATACGTGTGTGTCTGCATAAAACAAATCGTGTGAGAGCAGTTTGTCAATGCGAGTGCCGCTCGCACTGTGGATATCGTTTGCGAGTTTTCTCAGTTTCCGAGGGCCCCTTCAAAGAGGTCTGCGTCTGGCGGTCGGCGCCTCTCTCGAAGTTCCTCCGGATCCCGTCATCAGCACAACTATCATTAAAGCGTGGAGCACGACATGATAAACGACAGCACTCCTATGTTGTTGTCCCTATCTGTATTCCTTAGTAGTTCGACGACGAAGAGGACAACGACGACGAAGGCCTCGGCATCAGTAAATGTAAGGCTCAACATGTCTAAGGCTCAACTATACTAAGCACATGCATGCAGGTTTCGAAGACATTCTACTTGAAACTTACATTAGCGAAATTAAGACATGAAATAAAAACGTGAATCGAAACTATCCATTGCAGTAACACAAATCACAGCAATAGGCAAGATACGTACTAACATTGGTCAAATTTGTGTATACATGTTGCCGCAGTTGTCGCCTGTCTAGGGGAGGGCATTTGGACATACATGGCAAAGGGGTTGTACCAAAAAGTGCATTTGCTCATTTGCGGGGAACTCTCAGAAAACTTATCGTTATCTGGTTCGGGCCGCCCAAGCTTGCTTGCTATTTTCTGTTTTTCTCTCGTCTTCTGTCTTGCTTTAGAAACGTGTCAAAAGTTGCCGCTTGTGATAATAAGGGTAATCCTCATTTTACCCCCGACAAGCTTATTTGACACCTGGAACTGCCTTGATGGGCCAGTATTAGAATCGTCGCTCTGGTTAAACCGCCCGATGGTGCGTTGTTATACTCAAAGCAAAATCAAACGTTTTGCAGCTCTAGAGTTCTCTCGGTGAGCTCCTTCGAGTGAACTCTAATGGACACCTAATCAACTGGGTCGATAGGATTATTTTGTTAAGTTAGTTTGATGGGTTAAATATATTAAGATTATATTTTATATACACAGTACTACACAACACAAACCAAATACAATAATCATGCATAAATCTATTCAAATAATAAATTTAATATCCGAGGATCTCGATAATCATGTCTATGTATGCATTTGTCTGCGCCAGAGAACCCCTGTCACTCACTTTTATGATACTACGCTCTATATTTGAAATTCGTTTAGTTCACCATACGATTGGTAGTGGGCCAATAAAATGGCATGACTTAACAACACATGGCTGATTTATGCCGCTATAGACACTTTCGGACATTGCACACAAGTATTTGATAATGTTTAATATGACAATGTCCGCAGAAGCTGCATACGAAATAATTTTGCCAAGTTAACATGACTTCATACATGGTGGCGGCATCCATGGCACGTAACTCGATTACTTATGCTGCGATCCCTTTGGTGACCTTGTTTAGATTTTTTGTGCGGAAGGCTAGGCTTTCAGTGAATTTTTTGGTGACGAACTCTAAGTTTCGATTTTCTCTGAGTGCGTGATTTTTCTGAGTTTTTTCTCTGAGTAACAAACTGCCTCAACGCTTACCCGAAATAGCTAAGCATCAGCTCTTCGCTCCGTGCACAGTTCGGTTGCAAGTGTGGCCGAGGCCTGGCATTTTTTCGGCAAACCCAATATTTGTTCACTTTGAACCGACTTTATTTTGTCCACACTTTCTTGGCACTTCTTCTAATTAGTTCTTGGCACTTAGTGTGAGGTGCGCTCGCTGCAATGAAAGATAGACAGCACGTCTTGATAGTCATATCATAATATTCGATGTAACAAAGAACAATCGCAGGAGCCAAACAATGTGTTTACCAAAATGTGCTGCAAGACTTGAAATAATCAATAATTTGATTGTCTGGCGTGTGACAGAGTCGCACAACAAGACGGCTTCGCGGGCTTCACTGCATTCTAGCCTCTTTTCACCCTTGAAGTCAATAATTGGGTGAAAAAAAACATGTTCTTTTCTATTCTATTAAATACGTAACACCCAACAATACTTTGAGGCGTAGATTTCCCGTCTGAGACAAAGGGCACATCATTTCAATCTACTCATTATGTGTCGTGCCGGGATGGAAATCACGACCCACACTGTTCCGCCGACTGTCGATGTATTGTACGTCAGATTTTGACAGTTAAGCAAACTTTTGAGGTTTACAGCTTAACAGAATAATAAAATTATAATAAGAAAGTAAACATTCCGAGTTAATTTGACTTTGATGCTGATAGTAGATTATTGGTGAAGCTTCTAACATTCCCGATCGAACCATGCGGCGAATTTCCGTGTGAATGCTGCAATTTGCGGATTGACTCGACCACTGCCTGCTATAAGGTGTCGGCTGGGACTCAATCTATTGATCCCACTCCGCGAAATCCTCCAGCAGCAATTTAGTATTGATTTTCTTAGAGAGACCTTGCCTACTAAGGGTTGTAACTGGAGTGGTTAACGAAGCATAAAAATACGGCTACATGCTTGTCCAGACCGGTAACCATTAAACCATTATTATCAGACCCCTTGGATACCATATCATCAAAATAAAGTCGTTAATTGTCGATGTCTTGGGACGAGCTTGCAAGCCGTTGGATATAAAATTAATGACCTACGCTTTTGATGTTTTAGCTACGATGTGTGATGGGGAGCGTCGGCCTATTACTGGCGGGACACGGGAGTACTTGGCCAGAAATACCTCGGATTGCTGCAATGCGGCTTTTACTTGCTCCATCATTGTTTGCCAAACTGGAAATAGTCCTACTTTTTCATCCCCATAAAGCTTCTCCCGCCTCGTGCTCACTCCGTTGAGCCTGTTTATCATAATAATTACATATACGTACCATATGTATAGTGCAATAAGTATATGATGATAATGAAAAATTTGATTAATATTAATTAGGGCATATGGAAAACGCTTAGCGTGGACCGCGACGATCTTCTGTACGGTGACCGTGTCTCGCCAAACCTCAATTGGGCAGGATAGCTAAGTAAACACGCCAAAATCGTGTCAATATTCTGAGCTAACTTAGAAATACATTTATATTCCTACTGATCGAAACTCCTGGACCCATCAGACCTGCTACTTAAAGATTCCTCTTAACCCATGCGAGAGTTCACAGGAAATTAAAGAAAGATACATTTTTTGAAGTAAGTGCTGTTTTTGGCGGTCTGTAGGAGAAAGGCGGCTTCCCATTTGGGCTAATCGAGCGAACGATGAAACTCAAGCAAGGAGACCTCAGGGTGGTAGTAATATAGAAAACGTAATAACAATTATTTACAATATTGTTTGCATCATTTCTGTCCGTATCGCTTCTACCATTGTATTAGATATTTTATAATAAAATACCAGTGCATGATGGGTAGTCGAGTGCATCGAATGGGTGAAGTGTGTATAGAGCTATGCAAAGCGCGTTTCACCGAGCGTTGACGTTCTTGACGTTGTTGCTGTCGAAGCAGTTATCCGATGGGGTATGGGGGCCGCTCAGTCGCGCATCGAGGCCGCTGTTGGGGCCTGTGGGGCTCGAGGGACGGAAGACCGAGCCCACTGTCGGCCAGGCAAGGCTTTTGTACATCCGAACGATTGGGTTCTCGGAAAGCTCCGCTTTGCTCCACTCCGCTCTCTGATGGTCGGCGATGGAGAGGGTGTTGGTGGCTTTATATGTGTGTGTGTGTGTGTGTGCTGCGGGGGAAGAAGGGTCACTATTAGGGGATTTGTTGTGGGGGCATTTATTACACGTAGATTAAGTTGATCTTCATCGTCCGTCATCGTCGTCCGCTGTTCTTCTCTTCTTCATCGGCACTACTGCTGCCGCTGCCGCCTATGTCGTCGTCTCGTCAGCTTCGTCGACAAGTCATTAGCGGGGTCGTCATTTATATGCCCCAGCGTCTGCCTGACTAGACGGATAGAGGTACAGAGAGAGGGAGATGACTGTAAGCTGGTAAGCCAGTGAAAGCTGGCTAGCTGGCGATAAACAACTACAGCGTATATAGGTAACTAAATGGCTGAAGATAATCAAACGAGTAGTCAAAGCTTCAAATATATGCGAGGGCCGAGCTGTCGTGAAGGGGAGACCGACAACCAGGGAGAAAACGAGAAAGGCAAAAGAAAGAGAGAGAGAGAGAGAGAGAGAAAGAGAGAGATATAAAGATATCGGGTCGCCCGCCGGCCGGACATGAAGCGAAGCTGTTCGTCGTGTTCGTGAACGTCCGAAAGAGATATGTGAGGTCACCCACCAGCCAACACTAGCTGTGGCGGACATCAGCTACGGACGTCGGCGGATGTCGGTCGATCATTGCCCCCATACGAGTATATCGCGTGACGACCGGGCACCGCCGAATACTGCCATCATACCGTCACAACAACGCTGTGGAGAGGCAGGCCATGCCGGGGCAGTTAAGAGACCCACCTTCTGCTTTGCCACTCTGTACCACTCTTTGCCCCACTTCCTTTTCCCGCTTTATCTTGCACTCTCTATCTCACACACTTTATATATATATATATATATATATATATAGCGCTAGCAAGCAGGTGCGCGTTTTAGTATAGGTGTTACTGCTCTTCGAGGTACGATCAATCTCAGGTCACGGTTAGCCATCACCAAAAACGCTGGAGTTCAGTTCCTCCTCTGTTCCTCCTCGCCTCCTCATCCTTCAAGCTTGAGGGGCTATTAATTGTTTATGTCTTTTCCCTACTATACAGTTACGACGCTATTATTAGGAAAGTAACAGAATTTATCTTTGGCAATAATAATAGTAATAATAATAATAATAATAATAATAATAATAATAATAATAATAATAATAATAATAATAATAATAATAATAATAATAATAATAATAATAATAATATTAATAATAATAATAAATGCACTTGCACAGAATCTCTCAGGACGAGGAGTGCGGTCACACCGATGGTGTGACCCTATCTGTTGCCCTTATCTGTCCATTAAAAACCCTCTGCTCTGCCTCTTCCGTCTAAACGGACCCGACAGGTCCGCTTTAGCGTTTCGATGGCCTGCGCGACCAAGTCTCGAATCAGGTAGTGAAGCAGCGGTAACACCCATACCACGTGTACTACCGCGGTCTCACTGCTTGAACTACTCGAAGCAGTAGGTTTATTGCTAAAACCGAAAGCAGAAACTGCTGAGTATAATTGGTCACTTAGCGGAAGGAGGCGGAGAAGTTTCCCGCGCTGGTGGACAGAATTACACTCGAAGACACGATTCCTTCCAAGTTTCGTGTGGTAGATTATCGACAGTTTTGACGACGATCAGGGGCAGTGTATTACGTCAAAAATGTTTGCGCGAAAGAGAAATAGTATAGAATAAAGAGAAAAAGGGACACACATGATTTTAGCCACGTGGCAAATGTCGAGCCCGATAACGTGGTGCATTCGCGTGCGCCTCGCGACCGGAGGAGACGCATAGGTGCTGCACGGGTTCGAGCCCCACCGTTGCATATTTGTATTTATGGGGTCCATCTCTCGAAGCAATGCGAAAGCAGTCTCGTGGACGTTAAATGTTGGCTGAAGCTCAGCGTGAAATAGTAAAAAAAAAGCCACATGGCAAAAATGGTTGTAGCCGTTTATGACGGGCGCTGACGATCGCAGCAGCAGCAGCACCGTGCTGGAAGAACGAGCGGTTCGGAATGGAGCACGTGGACGCGGTATGCGACAAGGTTTGCAAGCCTGTTTACGATCACCGTGATTCTACCTCAAACGTCGATTGCAGTAACAGCGACAGTCAGCGACCGACCTCAATAAATGGTTTAAGAGAAAGCATGGCCACGTAACCTATTATCTGACGCAGGTGCTAACGGGGCATGGATGCTTCCAAAAGTACTTGCACAGAATGGGTAAAGTCGCGGAGCCTACGTGCGTTACGTGCGGCACGGGCGAGGTTGACGATGTTACTCAGTCTGTCTTCCACTGCCCAGCACTTGAGGCGGCACGAGCAGGTAGGAGCGTAGTGGCGGCCCCGTGCATCACGGTAACCGACCTGGTTAACGCCATGCTTGAAAACGAGGAGAAATGGAAGCATGGGGTGGACCTGGTAGAAGGCGTAATGAGGTTGAAGAACGAACTGGAGCGAGCACGGGTAGCCGCGAGCCGACGGCAAGAGACGTCCACAGTCCACAGCGGGTAGCGCCGAACGAGGAAAAGCATACAGGAGGATAGCAAGTGAAATATCCATTTTTCAGTAATGTAAAACGAAAGTGTACCGCTGGAATATGGTTATATGAATAAAACCCTAATATTAAAAAAAAGTAACAGCGACAGTAGCAGGCTACCCTAAACAGTGTTTGCGCACAAACATGCTCGTGCAAACCTACTTAGAGGTTGGTAGGCAGAAAAAAAGGCTAGACAATTAAATATGGATCGACAGAAGACGCATTTCTTATGATGGAGATTTGCGTGTCTAATCAGTCCGATCTGCAATAGTAACGATGCCGGCTGGCTGGAGCCGTCTTATTATAGTCATCAATAAAAAGCCAAACAGACAGATAGACACATAGACCGACAGGCAGAAAGAGAAACGATCACAGCATTGAATGGTGTCACCAAAGCATCGGAAACCTGTCCAATAGCTGGTCAGTCCTGGTGGATGAGGTTCGGCTGATAGCGGAATTGAGGAGCAGGGATACGGCGGCGCTAATCTAATGCTTTACTGTATCTTTCATGAGGTCACGAAAGAACTCGGATGTGCAAGCGCCGTTCCCACGGCCTTCACCGGCTTAGATTGTTAAAAAATAGAACTTAACGAGAGCAATATAAAAAGCCGTCTCACAGTAAGGCCGCGTTTGGGTGTGCCTATCTGGTGGCGCCAGTCTTATCCATCTGCTGCGGACCATATTAGAATATAATAAAGCAAACAGAAGTAAATAATGTCATCGTACTGCAAAGCGTCCTCAATTGTAAGGACGGACAACACAGTCAAGCGTAACAGTTAAATACTTTTGCTCATATGCAATGCATTATATTGTCTACAGAGTAGAGAGTTCTACTGCAAACGTCGTTATATACATTTTTCCATATACATCATGCCACCATGTATGCTGTACCTTCAAAGGCAAATTGGCCTCCCTCGGACTCTAGTGCTTATTCAATTTCTATTCCTTTCACGTATCAGCGGCAAGCTTTTGGTGATCGCTGCATATATCGAGCAGTAACAGCTGGGTATGCGAGGCATCTTATTCACCTGTCATCAATATCCATTAGACAGGGCACGCCCTCAGATGCATTCAACCTTCATCTTAGGAATGCTTCTTTATATTTATATATATATATATATATATATATATATATATATATGGCTTGTTGCAGGGTGTTTGCGTATTAATGTGCATGTTAAATTGATTGCCTAGCGTCGAAGAGATTTTCTTATTGTTTTTTTGCCGCTGTGGTAGCTCTGAGGTAGTTTGAGACAACACGCCGTTTTAGAACTTCAACGTGCGCGAGTGCCCATGTACGCACCATACAGTGTGAATACGTTGTGAGCAAAAAATAAGTAAATTCTGTGATGTTGCCGTTGCCCATTGTTGTTGTTCAGCGGTCAGCGGTCCAGAGAGTTAGATCGTCTTCGAGTGGAACCAGGTGCTCTCGCACGAGTGACTAGTAAAACAGAGTACGCCATTAAATCTACGAACGGCGGTGATTCGAGAGAGAGCTGCCGCGTCGAGGACAGAACACAGTGTCGGGTTCTCGGATCTAGTTTGTGGTTTGTTTCCCTCGTTGTGTGCTCAGTAGCTATTAGGGCAAGTTGCCGTTTGCGAAGCTATAATAGTGTCCGTTCTGGATACGTGCTCGTATCTAGCTGTACGTTCGATATATACAAAGCAACAGCACTTGCATTGGCACTTTATACCGCATTATGTTTATATTGCGTCATAACATGCCCGTACACCCACCCCTCTCTGTGCCGACCGACAAACGGCATCAGCATCAACGATGTATGCAAATCCGCTATCGAAACATTTGAAAAGGGTTTCGGCGATTTCGGCGTACGTGTGACGACGCTACGATCGAAGAGGCGTCTCATACATAGGGTTCTGCAATGACAGGCCATAAACCTAATACTGATGTATATATACATATATATTTATATATATATATATATATATATATATATATATATATAAATATACATACATACATTCACACATGTCATAATGTTGAGCATCACGTCGTTTGCAGAGGAAAAGTGCTCTACACGTTTAGATGGATGGCTGGCTGGGACAATGCAGAGCAGTAAACGATGGATCCAGGCTATGCTCATGGCTCACCAGTAACATATGCGTATATATATTTATATATATATATATATATATATATATATATATATATATTTATATATATATATATATATATATATATATATATATTTATATATATATATATATATATATATATATGTGTGTGTGTACACTACATAAGGTGTTTTAAGCATACAAACATATCTGCACCCCAGCACTTTAATTGGCGTAAGAGGCAATGTAAGCGGGGGTGTGCTGCTGTGCTGCAGTAGCGTGCTCCAAGTACAGCAGCACTTCAGTCGTTAATTGGTTGATTATGATTATTACCTGCGCTGTTGCGCTAAAGGACGAAAAGCACTGATGTTGCTAATTGTGATATTGCTAGTAATGATGATGATGATAGTGTAGTGGTGGTGGTGGTGGTGGTGATGCCGATGATGATCATGATGATAGACGTCGTGAAACCAAGTCGGTAGCGTCTTAATTGCGCACAAATCAAACAGTAAGACTAGATGTTGTCATTACCTACAAGCTGCTTTGACTCACCCGATCCGTACGCGCTTGACAGTATTGCACGTGTTATCGCCTACGATAGCAACGCGGCTCAGTGGCAACGTGGAACCGACTAAAGTGAGATCCGCCTGCCACCAGATAGCCGAACTGGTAGACACGACTTACCCAACGTAGCGTTTGCCCAGCCCAACGTATCATCGGGACACGAACGCTGCGCCGCTCTTCTACTTCTATATATATATATATATATATAATTTTTAGTAAGAATACAAATGGAGCGACAATTGTCTGCCAAGAACGTGTGCACTGGAAATATCACTTTATATCGTATAGAGTGGGTTGGGACTACGTCACCAGCGTGCCCCGGACGGACTCCGCGTTTCCGCGTTGGACGTCGAGGTCGAGGCGCTGTTTCAAGAAAGCCGCAGATCTCTTGTCTCCTGTTGCGAGGTTCAGCTGCTCACCGACCCTGTGGAGAAGTTTGGGAGTAAAGATGCCTGGGCCGCACAAGGTTTCGAACGCTAGCGGTTGAACGTCATGTGGGTAAATATATATATATATTTATTCAATTTCAAATAATTCACGGTCGGACCATGACATTTGGGTCCCTGCGAACGTGTGCACCATTACGGGGGGTCCAGTGTAGGGACCAGCCATTTCTGGAGGGTTCCTCGAACCGAGGCCGCATTGCCCCGTTGCACATCCAGCGACAGACGCTGTCTGAGGAAATCACTTGCTCGCTTATCTCCGCTGGCTAGAATTAGCCGCTTCCCGACCTTCTGTAGCAAACGAGTAGACGGACCCGGCCCGCCAAGGGTCTCGAAGGCAAGTGGGTGAAACTCGTACGGGTAACCGATGTTCTGGTACTTTCTAACCTTGCCTGCCTCGGCGAGAGCCGATGCATGACCAGCCCGAGCCGCGCCAGCACTGACCGACTGTGGGTAAATATATATATATATATATATATATATATATATGTCAAAGACTCAGAATTTAACTCATCAACATTTGTCCCCCGGTAAACGTGACGACAAACTTCATCAGCCCTACGTTGAACCCTGGTGTCGACTACGTGGTCATAGTGGCAAACACGGCCGTAGTGTTACTGCGTTGTATATCCAATAACAGCCTCTGCTAGACAAATTCACTAGCACGTGGGTCCCCCGCGGCTAAACTGAAACGCCTGGATGCATAAGTTCTCGAAGTCAAAAGTCCATAGTGTTCCCGATAAATGCATACTTCTGACAATTATTTCGCTCCGCCCGCGAAACAGCATAACCAGCCTGGACAGCGCCGTGGTAGACCGTAGCATCTGCTATCCGTTACGGTAACGTTCCGGATAGCAGATGAAAAATCCAATGGGAGCTCCCCCCGTAGTTTGGGAATATTGATGAGTTTGGGAAGTGCGTTGGCCAGAGTTTTCGCCCTCGCGCCCATAGCCCGAGAAAGTAAATCCTGAAGAAGTCTTGGTCTGATAAAATCAAGACCCACAGCAGAGTTTTTGAAAAAGCCTCCTACTGCGCGGTTCATATGGTTTCTTGACACACAGAAACTATTCGCAGGGAACATTTCACTAGGGGACTCAGCCCACCTCAAGTCCTTCGGTGCTCCAGAATGGATGTTACGCTGAGACTCCACGTAGTCAGACTTGATATCAAACGAGTCGCACGAGCTTATAAGCCTTGCAGCGCCCGAAACGTCTCCATTGGTTAACTTTGCAATCACCTTCCTCTTGAAGTCTTCTGCGGAAGTGCCAACTTCCCTACGTTTTTTGGCCAACTCGGCTAGCTAATCCTTCGAGTCTGAAACCGTTCTCGACGTCCCCCTGGTTTGAGTGTACGGCGTCTGCTAACAGTCGCGAGTACAACAGAAGCGAATGATAGTGGAGGCAACCTTGCCGAATTACAATTGTTAGTCGCTAAGTTATTATCTCGGCGACTTTTAGCAAGCATTAGAGCACAATCATCCATTGTGTTTCGAGTATACCTATCATCCTTACGTGTTTAAAGACAAACTAAATGTTAGTTGTCATCTGCGTAAGTTGTAGACCTATGAGTTCCGTTAGAGGCCTCGGATTTAGAGTTAGCTGTAGAAGAAGTTAAAAAGTTCCGGGATCTCGCGATGAGAAATGATTGTCTAACATTTTGAGCTGTTTATACGGCCGCTCTTAGGACCACAGTGTGCACCTTGTAGCCTAAAAATAGCACCTCGTGAGTGGCTGCCGTTCGAAAGTTAGAGCTACTTTTGTGGGCGGCTTGTTCCTGCCCCGTTCGCTAGTGCATAAACGGCAAAGTTCAGTCACAGAAAACGCAGACAGTTCGATAGAAATGCCACTTTCTGTAAAAATAATAAACACGCCGTAGATGCGTATGCCCTGTTGCACCTGGAAATTGATGTACGATTTGCCGTTGCCGGTGTATCGCCTATTACCGACACCGCGAGTATTTGTTTGGCTGTGTCGATAGGTACGGCCCACACTACAATGCCTTCATCACCAACGAAAATGTTGCAAAAAGAAAACATCTTATGACCAAACAACTTCATTAGAAATTTATCCGCAAATTCAGTTTTCTCATCTGCATTTGTTTGTTTCTTGTGTCTGACTAGCTTGAATGTGCCTATTGAGCCAGCTTTAATGCACTTTTTCAGCTTCTCTAGCTGATTCAGGTTGCGCGAGCCTATGATGAGTTGAGTTCTTCTGGACCGTTACGAATTTCTAATCATCTTTACTATCACCGTGGTTCGAGTATTCTTCCGCTTTGCACCGGGAGTGTAGCCATTCCTCGCAGTGGAAGCTGAATCTGTCTCCATGGTTAAGCTTCCCTCAATATCATAAGCACTTCAGTCGTAGTCAGTGTTAGTAGCTCTCCGAAGTCTTATATATATATATTTATTACTAGACTAAGGAGAACATTTCCACAGGATCCGCAGGCATGTTCCCGCATGTTACTGCAAACTATTTTAACTGCGCAATCACAAAGGATTACAAATATGAGACACATGCTCGCGTTGAACTTGGAACTTCTGGCTGCGAGTCGGGCGTGTTTTGTTTCGTGCTTCACGCTAAGAGATAGCGAAGCAACGCAAAACATAAGCAAACACCCTTTACGATGACGTTGTAGATCGAGCACAACCACCAGTCAGGCTAACCGAAATAGAAACCCCGACAGCACTAACTGGTGGTGAGAGTGTTTCGCACCTCACATAAAACACCTCAGTTTGCAGGGTCACTTTTGCAAGCTTCTTTGCGATGTTCTGCTTTAACTAAATAAACGAATCGTGTCAACGGAAGCAGCTTAAGAGCACGTCCTTTTTCTGACCCTCTACTTTTTAAATATATATATATATATATATATATATATATATATTGGGCTAGAGAACGGACGCGGATTTTAAGACCTATATATATTGTTTTTTTTTGGCCGTGTTGTTTTCTTACGACAATAACTTAGGTGTTCACAGTTACACACTATTGTGGACCAACACATATTTAAGTAGTCAACGATTTCAGATCAAACTAGATAGAACTGCCTGAGAAAACCGTATCGTACCCCGTGCTCCACAGAGCAGATGCGTGTCTCCCCCCCCCTGTCCCTACTTGACTCCATGACTGTCTTAGATAATCACATTTGCATGCTACCTGAGGTAAAATATTTTGGATATTCGTATTACATACAGCCATATAATTCAGTTCCTTTACAAGATTCGTACGCAGTCTACGGTAAATAGCATTACCCGCTAGTGTGTTAAGAATGATGTCTTCCTTTCTACTTTCAAATGTATTTAGTTAATTTATGACGGCTTCAAATTTTACTACACAGAGTTAGAAGAGTTTTACTGACAGTAGAATATTCGGATATGGAGTACGGTATATAGTGTTTTGTTAGTGTACACGCCAAGAATCTGCATACCATTAGATTTACGCAGTGATCACAGTTGGAGTCATTTGCAAAACAGTGCAGCCAAACCCAAGTCAAATCCTTTTCAACTATCTATGTTGGCACTGTCCCCGGTATGTGCGTGATCTCCTAAGGCTCCATCATAGACAAGTACTTCAGAGGCCCAAAGAAAAGTTTTTTCGTATTCTGACTATATCGAACTTTTTAAGCTATTTGTTTCAGTGTAAAATAAATCGATTCCTCTTTTTCGCGAACTTTTCCGCGTATCCTCAAAAACTATGCAATTAATATATATTTTTTAATAACAAATCTTGACGAGGCTGATGCACCATTAGCACTTGTCGTCTATCAGGGTGTCTCCGGTTCGATCCCAGTTGTTTATCGATTTTTTTAGCGATACTTTGTGAGAATAGATGATAAACTATGTCGCTGAGTGTCGGCGGCCACAGGAACTTTTGCGAAAACTCAAGATGTTTTATCATGTCGTTATTGCTGTCGCTCTAAGCGCCTCCGATATAAAAGAGTGACATATTTGTCTAGGTCGACATGTCAAGAGAATAATAAATCAATCAAATCGGACATAAGTTCATATTTCTTAACGCTCCATTAGATAACTTCTACTCTCAGAACTCTGAGCTATTGCCTAAACCTATTTGTTCTTACGTAACTAACGCTCTTTTGGCCTTATCAAGCAAGAGCGCCTTTGAAAACTGGTAAATCCTTAGATAGAAGTGTTGATGTTAATGCAACAGATATTGCTCGTTTTAGCATATAGGTATTGTCTATATTACTAGTCCTTCTGTTTGACCTTCGTGACAGTAGGCTTAGAAGAAAAATTGATGCTTGCTCAAATGAAATTGCAAATACCAAAAGACCAAGGAAGGAGTACAGTTTCCTGAAGATATCGGGATTTAGACACAATTGATTTGTTTTCTATGTATGTCGTTATTGTCATGTTTTTTTTTCAACCGTGATCTTTATCATGCCTCGATTGTGATCGCTATGATTTTGATCACTAACATATGGTTACTGAGATTTTGACCAATAGGATGTAATCACTAAGATTTTAACTCTCCATCCATGTTTGAGCTGTGGCTGGTTAGAAGCCAATTAAATACCTGTTTTCGTGGTAGATGGCCAGCTTACCGCAGACAAACCCTTATTCAGCTATTCTCATTGTTGAGCGCAGCCTCTTCGGAGGAAATTATGCAACATTTTAAGAGAATG
Organism: Dermanyssus gallinae; assembly: GCA_003439945.1. Classification (NCBI taxonomy): domain Eukaryota; kingdom Metazoa; phylum Arthropoda; class Arachnida; order Mesostigmata; family Dermanyssidae; genus Dermanyssus; species Dermanyssus gallinae. The sequence continues at coordinate 634,775 of QVRM01000887.1, forward strand.
ACATTACATTATAACACATGTGTGTGCACATCCCGTTATATGACAATAAAGACCCCCTTATGAGATGTGTTTCTATTTAGATATGTACATACTACGACCAACGTTTTGTGCTGGATTCATCTGCAAAAGTAAAATGGGTGTGGCGGTTGGCCCGCGCGACTGTTGGGGCGACTGTCACTTTGTCGCTTTATTCAAATGATGGGCGTATGTCAACACTGGCAGCAGCAGCAGTAGTATAAATAGTCATAATATTAATAACAACAGCAGCTAATAATCATCAGTGTGAAGGTGATCCTATGGCTACAACGGTTCAGCTGAGCACTAACTGTGAGCGGTGAATTGACGAAACGTGACAGATAGGCACCGAACCACGTCAAAAAACAGCCGTGCGGTGCGCGGCGGCCCTGAATCCCCCGTAGTGATCATTTTCCCGGCGGTTTCAGCAGCCGGAGAAATGTTATCTTGTGTCACACGCTGAAGGTGCCGTAAATAACTGCGGATATTAATTATTTTTATGGCTTTTGAACTTTGTTGTTCGGAAATACACTTAGTGACCTGTATATATATATATATATATATATATATATGTTTGTCGATTAATTTATTTGACGTTGTACGTTGCAACTGTAGCCAGCCTTCGTCTACTACTTATGCATACGTTGCCGGTCAGGACAGGCTCATTTCACCACTGATTGATTGATTTACTGACCATACTTTCGCCGTTGCGTTGTCTCGTTGTCTCGTCAAAATGGAAATCCTTTGTCTCGCCTGACACCCGCCCGATCTTCTCTCTCACACTGAGATGCTCTTTTTCACTGATTATTTTTACGGAAACTTAAGCATAAGAAGTGTTTCCTATTGTATTTTCAACATTTGAGTACTTACATGCCTAAATTTGAGTACAACTAGGAGCTTTCCTTGTGACTTGGTGGGGATCACTGTCATTCCGTCAGCCTCTTTTGCTTCTTTCCGAGACAAGCCCCGTGACTCAATCATAGCTGGGCCGCTAGAGAGCTCTATCAATATCGTCGTTGATATCAGCATGTCGCGTCGCACAGTTACCGTTATGGGTGCATGATAACGAATGATGTACTACTGCGTCGATGCAGCGATGCTCTGCATCTGATGGCGCTCTCTCTACCAACGATGCGCCCCATCCAAGACCCACCCCGGCCTATCCCCGTAATAATATTGTGATGAAGCGCTCCAGCCCCTGGCTAGTACAACGATAGCTCAGACAACACACTAGTCTGTAAGCGGATCTTGGCATGATTCAAATCAGTAACCTAACCGATCACGTCCAACGGCCACAGCAGCGTCCACGCCAAACCTTAACGTTCCCAACGATCCGAACGTTCACCGGCCGATGAAGACACGTCTCAACCAACCATTCAAAGGGAGAAGAGGGTCGACCCAAGCTGTCCAATCAAAGTCAACCCCCGATTAGCGCGTATATATATATACGAAACAAACACAAACCGCTGTAAATTTCGACCGATTTGGGAGCGGAGTCTGACACCGTTTGAAGTACCAGCACGTTGCGGTGCCTCGTGAAGTAATAAATAGACCAAGGGAGAATGCCTTAAAAACGTCCCCTTCTCAGCCGTGCTACGGTACCAGGCTAACGCACGTGTGTTGTCGTTCATTCGAACTCTAGCCTCCTTGCGACGTTGTTGCCAGCCGTCGTGCTGAGTTCTACATCCTCGGTTCGCTCAGCGTAGCGACATCACTGCATTTGGAAGCAACGTTGTTACAATTTATAAGCCGTTACGTTCATGACTCTATGCTCAGTTAATCTTCTGTTTATATATATATATATATATCATAACTTAGGCTTGTACGTTTGCTCACGCTTGGTTCTGCCGTAGGTGTACCGACGCAACCAGCAACAAAATCTGCTGTTGATGATAATGGCCTCGATATGACAGCTGGAACGGGCATCTCGAAGATATCTCGGCAGGAGCCCCAATGATCATGAGGACAACGAAAAGATAACAAAGAAGAAGGCAGTAGCAACAACAGCAACAACAATGGCGACGACATCGATCCTTAACACGAACCCAAGAAACCCAGTGACGACGACGACGACGACGACGATGACGACGAAGACTGAAATGATCTTGCCGATCAAGGCAGCTGCGAATTGCCGTGCCGGACCATGCCGTAACCCGGCTCTGGTGACTCGATCTTCGGCCTCGCTAAGGAGACCCAGCATCGCGTGACTCCTGCGGTTCTGGTGCTGGGCTGTCCCAGAGGTTCCGGCCGTTCGTGTCATTGCCGCCGTCGTGAGGCCTTCAAGAACAAGCCTACGTCTTGGCCTTCACCTAGGCCTAAAAGAGAGCGCGAGCGACGAAAGTAGCAGAAGAAGCAGAACAAGAAGCCGGCAGAGGTCGGACGGAGCTCAGGCTGGTCAAACACCGGTCGATCAGACAACTGAAGTCGGCTTGTCCTTGACCTTTGTCGATACTGTCCTTATCGTCGAGATCCGCTATTGTTGTTGTTGTTGTTGTGGTCGTCGTCCGGCGGGCTGTGTTGCCTCGTCTGCCGGTTTTCGTCGTTGTTCTTCGTCAGACCAGGCCTTCCGCACGGCCACACGCTGTCGTACCGACGAAGATCCATTGTCCTGGGATTGGACGACCAGTCGCCGACGATGTCGCAGGTTGGTCCACTCATGCCATGTTAACATGCAACCCAAACTAATATATATATATATATATATATATATATATATATATGTGCGTCTTGCTTATTTTCAGACTATGGTAATATGCATTTGGTAGCGTTGTGCAGATAACTTAAAGAGGGCGGCAGAAAGGTTTGTTTGCTATGTAGCTGAAAACGTAGAATTCAGAAGAAACGCAAATATTTGCATGCATTGTATGAATAAACAAGATGGAAATAAAGAAACGGAGTTTCGGCCACAGATCGGCATATTGTTAGTCTGCGAGCCGTACTTCAAACGTGAACTGTAGATAATTATTTAGCATGTAGTAAGTAGATTACTAACTCTCTAACGGGGATTATTTTATTTTTATTATATTTAGGAAAACTCTACTTATGCCTAAGATTGTTCTCTTTGTGAAAATAGATGTGCGTCGTGCACGTTGTAAATATTTAAGCGAAATGTTTATCTTAGGCTGGATGTTTCTTGCATGAGACATGCAGAAGGCACCTTCATTGCATCGGTCAAAGTAACCGACGTCAATCCTCATGACCACGACATTAACAACGTGTTTATATATATATATATATATATATATATATATGTGATTTCGTGTTTCTATACACGCTCGCAGAGGTCAATACGTCGACCGATAATCGAAACTATAGAGTCTGCGACGCAACTCGTTTGAGAGTACCTTTATAAAACGGCTAGTGGTTGGAATTCTGTATTGATTTGCTATGGAAGTGCTATGGAAGAGTTGTAATCTTTATGAAAAGAGAAAGGACACTCCGTTAAATGCACTTGTCTGGTCAAAGTGTTAAACGCAGTAACATAATTCTTTGCTTTTTGTTACGGTGTCATGTACACTGGCCAGAAGCTACCTTTAACGCAAGAGCCGTGCTGTTGGTACTTGCGTTCGCCGGCTTGCCGAGGAATATGATCGCCGCAATTCATATTTCATAGCCGATTGGCATAGAGACATTTGGCCCATTTGGACTGGATTCTATGCAATTGATTAAGAAACTAGGTCGGAGAGTCATCGGTGTATTTCAGAAAATCCGGGCCAGCGAATGCCTGTTGCAACGCATATCGATCGAGGTCCAGCGCGGCAACGCTGCGGCTGTAGAAGGGTCTCTTTCGTTAGCCGTAGGGCTTCCCGAGATTCCGTAGGAAGTAGTGTTAATCCCCATAATTGTTCGTTTAGTGCAAAAAAATCTACTTTTCGTTTGCGCTGCTCAGTCTTGTGCTATTTTCGAGTGAAAATAGATAAGTAAATTTATGGTGACTTCAATCTAAGCACCTTCGTACGAAAACCCTATCTGGTTCGAGTTCGAAACAGATTCGAGTGAATAACAATTTTACAAAGAGTCTACTGATCCCAGCTTGTGGGCAAGGAACCGTGCACACCTTTTCCAATGAGCGTCTCTCATGATGTAAACATGTATGCCTGCTAAGAGTTATAACGCAGAATCGACACTTTAAGCGGCCCTGAATTAATTGACTGAATGAAGCGCAACTATTGATTTAAAACTTTCCGTTTATGTTGTTTTGCTATCTAAAGGCGAGAAATCATTTTTTTATTAATATTTTACAATGAAGATTGTAGATCAAAGATACGATACGGGGTTTTTATTTTTTATAGAGCATAAACGTTTAGTCTGCACATATAAATGGATTTTGACTCGGAGCGAATCAAATAGCGAATAAGCTGCACCCCTTCTCTCCGTTCACCGCCAAGTCGATAGAGCTTTATATAAAGTTGTTTTTGTTATATACGTTTTGCCAATCGTAACCTTTGCTGCGTCGTGGCGAATCCCAGTTTGGCTTGACCCGGAAATATTCTGCTAATATTGTGGCAGAAGATTTGAAAGACGCATTCTCCGCCATTGCGGCCTAACCCGAAATGAGGTGGCGTTATCAAACAGACTTGACCAACCGATGAATTGTAAAATCGAGTTGTTTTAGAACACCCGCGATCGTTTCCATGAAAAGTCTTTAGTACATGATATTAAAGTTGTTGCGCAAAAGCGCAATGTTCGCTACAATTGGTTCAACTCACAGTGCCAGTTCTGCCTACCAAAAATGGCCCACTAAGCACTTACTACTTATTTAACAGCGTTCTTCAATTGAGAAACAACACTCACACCCATTAAAAGTTTGAGAATAGGTTGAGGCTATATACGCCTTAATACCTCTAATCATTCGCTTTACGGGATGAAACTGAAGCCATATTTGAACCTTAGATAAAAACTGTGCGTTTCCAATATTCATATGCAAGTACGTTGTGTCTGCGGTATGCGCTCGCCCTGTTTATTGTCCGTGTCGTGCAGCTGTCGGTGAGCTCGGAAGCGGATCCGGTGGAGCTGGACGTCACTCCACCAGCTGGCGCGGCTGCGGCAGCCGCCGCTGCGACTGGGGGTTCAGCGACTGGAGGTGGCCGACTTGAACATGGACACTCTCTGATGAGTCCCGTGGGTGGCCAGGCAGCGAGCCTTGTGCGCTCCTCGGAGGAGCTGCTCATCAACGCCGATGAAGCCGATGTCGATGAAGTCGACCACCTTATTCAGGTTCAAACAAAATACTAACGCACACACACACATATATATATATATATATATATATATATATATATGCGAAAATAATATGCAGATCTAGCCTAAGGCTTTGTTACGGCCCAGCCCTATTTGTGCATAAACGCGTAGTCTTTATGTGACGGCGGAGTTTTAGGGGCAAGTAGAAAGAGTAAAAAATTGTATTTTTTTCTTTCGATGACTAGCCGTTCTGATGACGATAATCAAATTGACCAGAGGCTTGTATTTCTTCCTTCGACAATGAAACGTACGATGAGAATAGCATGGTTAGCCAGACCTCTGGAGCTATTCGCGTATCACCCCCTAACAACATGCAGTTTATGCAGAAATAAATACATATAAAGTTTATTTCCGTATAATACATTAGGTATATGTTACACACAGAAATAAATATTTGTCATCAAATAAGTCGAAATCTGTAACACCGGTGCGTTGTTACGATGGTGGATTCAAGAGTTGTTTGCCGAGAGTTCAGGCCTTTTTTGCGCCAGACGTTCTCGTGCAATCTTCTTAAAACTTCGCGGTAGCATTCCTCGTTGGCTGTATAATCAGGAGGCAAAAATTCGTCGAACACTATTTCCTAGTATTCCCGTAACATTTCCATCACTTTAGAACACATAATTCGTTGCGCGCCTATTTTTGGCTCTTTAAAAATCGCTGAACCCGGTTTTCTTCACTTCCCTGAGCTAAACTCAAACAAGAAACACCGCTTCCGATTGGCGCGAAATTTGACCTGTGTGTGGGTGACGTGTCGCTTCTAACCAAAATAAACCGGAAGACCTTGATGTTTTGTTTCTGGGAGCAAAATACTAGAATTTGCCGATCGGTTTCCGTATATATATAAACTGTGACTTGCTCATTCGTTTTAACCTACTCACGGTAGAAAGCATTTACTCGCTGCGGGTTTCAATGTTAGCGTACAAAATTTCACGTGGTATTGTGCCTATGGAGATCGCATTTGCACTAGTTCCTACCATGAGTCGAACATCAGGTAGGCGCGCAACAACTTTTGCAGTGCCCCCTGTATCCTTGAAGTCTAGTCAACACGCACTTGCGTACCGCCTTCCTGAAACCTGGACCCGCATTCCTAAACGCATAAGATGCCTCACCACGAAACACCTCTTCTCTCGCGAGTTAGAGCAGTGGCTGTTAATTTCACAGTCGGAACTAGGCGTGTGATCTAGGTATAGTTGGTATCACAAATGTTGTGCTTCGTATACGAGAACACACTCAGTTTTTGATTGTATTTATTCACATGTTTTTAGACATAGTTGTTGTAAGTTGTGTTGATGCTTTAATAGTGGACTACTTCGTTTGTGTGTTATATTTGCAAGTTTGTTGCTTCATGTGGTGTTCGGCGTTCTAACAAACGCACCAATTGCTGCTTTGAAGTTCTTGTGTAAATCATTAACCACTGTAGTACCATTGTGTGTAAAGTGCTTATACAAAGCACTCCTTAGATTTTGTCGAGAGTAATTATCTGCTTTGTTGTTTGATTTATCTTTTTTTAACCATTTTTATTTACCGAGAACTTAAGCGTTGTGAAATGCACTTCCGCGAATAAACCACGTTTGAAATTAAAAAAATTGAAATTAATAATACGCGGAGACAATTGTTCACTCCAAAGTGCTAGCATAAAAAGTAATTTAATAACGTTTATATCTACAAAAAAAAAAAATATATATATATATATATATATATATGTAATGAGATTTGTACATATAAAATAGGGCCGCGAACGCACGCTGCTCAACAACCTAATTAATCGAGCGCAGGACCGGGACTTTCCTGCGGGTGTGCCGCCGCCACTGCCGTCCCAGCCGCCCGTTTTTCAGGTGAGCCAAAAAAAACAGCATTTTTTGTTTCGCTTGTTTCATGTTACTGGTCACCAGATTTCGCAGTCGGAGGCCGGATTTGATTGCTAGAGACGTCGAACTTAGCTCAGTGTTTTGTTGAGTGATCATTAGTGTAGTGGTCTCCGCTGTGTGGTTAACATATACTGCGGTTCACATAGGCCATAAAGAAAAGGTCCGCTGCTCCGACAATGAGGTCTGCCGTAGTGTTTACGTCGAGCTGCTTGCCTCCTCATCTTCTTCTGCCGCTGCTGGTGACAACTTGTCTTAACAGCTTGACTGAGTTTGAGTAATCATATCATCAACATGCTTTTAACGCTCTGACAATCACATTTTAGACGCCCGTAATGGGTTAGGTCGCCTGTGGCACGATATCGTCATGACATGACTACCCTTCACACAGCATTGATCCTCATTATCAATGATGTGTGAAGGGTAGTCATGTCTTGACTATTGATTAGCTTAGCTGTTTCGGCACGTCACAGTGGCGTTTAATCGCGGCGCTATTACACAATTATTTAACGCTATGTAGGTTAAACTTTTCGGGCTAACCTTTAGCCAGGACTGCTTGTCGCATTGCTTCATAAACGGACCACCCCATAAATACAAATGTGCAACGGTAGAGCTCGAACCCGCGCACCTATGTGTATCCTCGTCCGGTCGTGAGACGCAGGCGAATGCACCCACCACGTTACCGGGCTCGGCAAACGTTATGCAGGTAGCACTCATGTACTACGCTGACGTCTTCTATGTATAATCGTATCACATCGAACGAGCAAGCAAGCAAGTTCTTCTGTTCGTGGTGTTCTATCGCGTGATGCTTATCTGGCACGGGTTGGCTTCCACCAGAGTGCTACATAGTCTTTCCTGTCCGGCGGCACCTATCGCTTCAGCTTCCCCTTTCCGCCAGATCGCCGTATGGATTGTATGGATCGCCACAGCAGTCGTACACCACCTGGATTGATCGATGGGCTGTGACCTGCTGCATGCATGCACGCACGCACGCAGTCTATGAACGTGCAATCAATCGTACACTGTGCTTCCCCATGATATATATATATATATATATATATGATCGCCTCAACACACCGTCTCGTCTAGGCAGAATCACATGACGGCTTATTTGCCGTCGTTGTATAGCGGTCGTATCGGGTCCTTAGCGGCTGCTAAATGCGACGCTCGCTGCTTTGCGACGCAAAAGGGAAAAAGAAGAAATACGGATAACATCATGCTTTGACGTCGCCGCTAACGTTCGTCACTGACGATACAGATGATGAAGGTGTGCGATCGATCCTCTTCGTCGTCGAGCACAGAAGATACAAGCATTGTATCACTGTTGCTGGTCCAATTCGAACGAGCGGCAATGGTAGCATGTTGTGTTTGTACTCGATCATCTGTTGCTGGCGATGATAGTGCGCTCAGTAATAGCCGAAGCGGTTGTTCAATAGTTTACAAATCATTCATTTTAATAAATCATTGCAGCGACATCTATTACTGTAATATGTGTGGCTTAGTAGAGACTTGTGAGAAATATGAGACTCTTGGACAGCGTGCATATACATACATATATGTATATATATATATATATATATATATATATATATATATATATATATGCATATATATACATATATATGGCATTGTCTGATGAATATCCCTGAAATGTACTTATGTGTTTTATTGAGAAACAATAGTAGCCATAATAATATGTAATATACGTTTATCAACAGCAGCGACAACAACAACAACAACAACAAAGACCGAGATGAAAAACACACACAAAGTACCTAAGACAGAAATATAGATAGGTCCTATGGCTGCGCTCCGGTAATCCTGACGTCAATTGAATGACCGGTGTTTGCGGGCATGGTGTTTGCTCCTCTGCTTGCTCTGCTTGCAGGCGATCGATGAGGTGCCAGCCTCTGTGGTGGCTTCACTGCCACCTCAGCCGGCTGTTGTTCCAAACACGGCGGCGGCGGCAGCGGTCGCGGCCGCGGCCTCAGCTACGTCTCACTTCGTCAATGTCAATATGGGCTTACCTCACGTACACGGCCGGCAGCATTCGCATGCATCGCACGCTCACCAGCGGACACAGCACCGAAGGGCACACCGAAGACATCGCCACAGTCTCGTCGACATCAAGGGGGTACGTACGTGGTGTGACCGAGTGCGTGAGCGCACTTCGTGACGGCGCAAAGCTAGCCGTCATCGCGTTGCGTTATCTCATATCGCATGTGTCGCAGCCGTAAAGGCCATCACACAAGACGCATATGATTAGTCTGTGGTGAACGACATTTGACCATACATGTACATATTTAGATACATAGTCAGATTGATATATCTATGTGTGTGCGTGTGTGCATAGATATATAATAAGAAAAGTGTTTATATATATATATATATATATTATAAATTGAGCAAGATGGCTTAGTGGCAAAGCCTTTGCCTTGCATTCGGGAAGACTGGGTTCGAGACCCAGACCGGCCACTCTCAAATTGGTTTGCATGGTTTCCAATTTAGACAAGGTAAATACCGGAGTGGATTAAAAATTTGCCATGACATGAAAAAAACGTACACGGGCGTATTAGCCTTACGGAACTCTAAAAAAAAGGGCCCGTACAAATAAAAAGGGTCAGCCTATATGCGCAGGGTTTTTAACACTGAGTTTTACTCGAACTTTCTCTAAGGCATTTCGGCCGATCGAGACACTGGCCTTCTTGCGAGCATGATAAGTTCGCATCAAAACTCAGTGGAGCTGTAGTCAGATGAGCCGTCATGAGCACGTTGTACATGTCCGGGCATACGCGATCTATTCGTAGTCATCTGAGTGACACACCAAGAGGGAGAGAGAGATAGAGGAATCAATTTAATTCACTTGAGTTTTGCGTCAACGGAATTCTTGCAGAGCCTCACGGGCCACCTGTCGGGGTCTTCATCGGACTCGGATTCCGATGGCTCCTCGTCATCGTCCGAAGACTCGGAGCTCATTTGCAACAAAACAGAGTGCGCCATGAACGCTAACGCCAGCCTCGACGAGGCTGGCCGCGCTCACCGCATTAGCTCGCTCACCGGAGACGGGTAGGCACTTAACAGCTATTTTTGTAGTATCGATACTATATAACTATTCTTAGTTTTTTCTTCTATATGTGAGTGTTTTTCCATATGCGCATAACCATATCCAGCAGTACACGATTGCAGACAGATAGGCAAGAATTGGTTGTACCTTCTCAAATGTGGGAGAAATTGGCAGAACAGCTGTTACAAGATAGGGTTGGAGTTTTCTTTAAAAAAAAGGTTTTGGAATTAGTAATTATCTAGGAATTAGAAGGTTTATAGCTAGGATTGAGGGACTCTAAAGACACGGGAACTACAACCACTGTAGGGTTCACCTAGGATAAGGGGGTTTCACACACTGCACTATGAAGTGGATGGGAAATTAACATAAATCGACATGGGAATCTACGTGATTAAAGAGAGGTACGTGGCGAGCAGTCGGATCCAATAGTAGGCATATAACAATGACGTTTACAGCCCACGGGTTTGAATATCTACGTGAATCCTGTGAATGATACGGGTAGCTGTGATGAGCCTCGATTGTCATCGCGGCTGGAAGGATTCTCCGATTCTCAAGGGTGTTGTAGATGCGTGAGGTCCTTGAGATAGTGCGACATATAGAGCAGATTGTGGAACCAGCAAAACGGCAGAAGATCCAGTGATGTGCAAAAAGTACAAGCTGCGCACAATATATATAACGTACTTAATGAGGGGGGCAATATTAAAAAAGACGCATTTGTATCTTTCTATGTGCTATTCGAGCTTATTTTTTGTGATGCAGAACCATAACGCACATCCACTGTTGCTGGTACGCTGATGTCTTCTATTTGGCGATCACATGGTCGTAGGTCGTATCTTTCAGAGTTTGAGTTGCTTTGAACAAGATCATTTTCATTTGCTAAAGCAATTTCTAAATGTCTTGTGAATTACGCGGATTCAGGATGTGCGAGCTGATCATAAACAACAAGCTCAACAGCTCCTCGGGAATCGGGCTGGACATCAAGACGGTTGCGATGTTACAAGACGAAAAACTGCAACAGCTTGAACGAGGTCTGGACATCGAGGACCGTTCTGCTAAGGCGTTCATGGTGACGGGAAACAAACGTAAAAAGAAGAGAGGTCGTGGACGTCGCAAGAAGAAGAAGAAGGTCCCAAAGTAAGCTGATGTTTTTGATGGCATTTTTACGATTTTTTCTGCGTCCTGATTTATCGTCGTAGTAGTATTCTCGGTAATAGTAGTAGTAGTATTATTAGTGGTTATGACGCTGGGCTAGACAAATGAGCTCTCGAAGATCCACTATTGGAGAATGGTTCTGTGATCTACCTTACACTTGTATTTAATTGGCGTAGTCTTCAGCCGAGTAGCAAAATTAAATTGTAGAGCTTTTTAGGCATATTAGAATCGAGCGGTCTACATGACTCGATTTGAAATAGCAGGTAGCAAGAACAGGAGTGTAATATGGCCAGCAATCATAATAGCGGTGGTAACGATGGTTGGAGTATACAGATTGTAATTTACTCGCTTCTGACCAACATCGAGAATCAGGAAACAATCCTATAGTCTTCGCCTGGCGGTGCCTTATAGCTAGTGTTGGCTACTCAGCGACGTGGATAACGTGGGAAGGCCACGAAGCATGAGTAGGTCTAGAATGCAACAACAAATAGGCATACGTGGCAGGACCGTTTTAATGCTGTTTTCCTGAACTGACATGACCCCGTCATTTTTTCGACTGGCTTCGCGATTTTGCGTGTGTGCGTCTCTCTCTATCTACTTGTTGACTGTTATCGCCTAGATACCTGCATAGTGCTCCGATCGCGTTGCTCAAGCATCCGGCGGAGCGTTCGGCCACGGCGTCGATCCTTAGCTCGTTGCTCCTGATGGGTGTCAGCCTTCTGACGGGACTGCCGCTGGTCGCCGGCATGCTCCTGCTGCTGCCGTTGGCGTTCTGCACGAGACACACGTGCAGAAGCTGCGCGGCCTGCCAGGAAGGCGTCCTCTGCGAGGAGCACCAGGACGAGAATGGGGTCGGCTCCGCGGGGCCACGCTTCGTCAGTCCGATGGACAACCTCTGGCTGCACGACGCCCACTTCAACCACAACATCGGCCACTGTCTCATCTTTATGGAACCCGGCCTCGACGCCCTCACACTCGCCAATCACCTGCACGATCGCATCCTCGACCGGACCAACGAGCGTGGCCGGCCAGTCTTCCGTAGATTCATGAAAAAGGTCGGTCGGCTTCGGTGCTTTCGCTTCTCCATTCGTTTGTTTCGTCTTCTTTCGAAGAGCTGCGTTATTGTTACTATGATACATACAGCTGCTTTATAAGGTGCCCATGTTCCACTTCTTCTTCTGCACGGCTCCTCTTTGTTAGGCACTTCCTGAGTTTTTCTGCCTGCTTCCTTTCCGCTGGCATCATTTGCTTTTTGATGATTAGATATTGTACGGTGGCGGTGACATGAGCCACAACAGAAGGCTGAATGAAAGGTAAATAGATGACTTACTGAGATTCCGGCCGGACTCGGGTGTTGCAGATTGTACCGCAGGTGGGTGGCTTCTGTTGGCTGGACGACGACGAATTTCGTATCGAGCGGCACGTTCTGGCCGACGACCGGCCGCTTCGGGACTATATGCAACTGACGTCCTATCTGACAACACTCATGTCGAAGGGAATGCCAGCCGATCGTCCCCTATGGGACATCCGTGTCCTGTCCAACTACAACTGGGGCCAGGAGACGGTACTCGTCGTTCGTGTGCATCAGGTTCTTACCGATGGCATGTCGCTACTCAAGGTACGGAGCTCATTTTCTTTAGCTTGCTTCTTTGCTTGCTTTCGCTTCTCGGCTTCTTTGTATTTTCCGGTCTGCCAAAAGTTGGCAACATTAGTTCTTTGCAGCACCTGGCGTACTCATGGCTGCTACAACGCTACTGGTGTTGATAATAAAATGAATCAAGTATGTTTGTGAACACAGGGAAGAACCGAACATAACGTTTGGCAATACGCGCGGTAAAATCTTATTTCAGTACGCGTATGCGTATTTATTTGTGTTCTGGGTAACTGTGCAGGTGCTATGCAACCACCTGGCTGATGGTGCTCAGTCACGTTCGTGTGGACGTTTTAAGCCAAGATTCGGTGGCACGAATATTGCCCTCAATACACTCAAGGCTATCCTCATCGGGCCATTGGCAGCGATACTTAACTTCGCATCCAAGCCCGACTGTAACATATTCCGCAGGGGAAAATACGAAAAGCTCATCGGTGAGTTAACCTACTGCGAACTAACCTACTGCTATATATATTTGCAAAAACCGATGTCAAGCACGCACTGCTGGTGCATATTTATTTTAGTTTATAGTTATTACGCTTAATGTATGAGTTTCGGTAAAGGATCTGAAGTAGAATGCACTTAAGGATTTTCTATACATATGGCAAGACGAGGTCCGTGTGTCTGATTGGTATTTCAGGGGAGAGATCAATTGCGTGGAGCAGGGATCTTTCCCTCGAACAGGTGATGCGGGTCAAGCGGGTGACCCGAAGTACGCTCAATGATGTCCTTCTGGCTGCAATCAGTGGCGCTTTGCGCAGGTACATGCAGAAACAGGGCATCAGCAATCCACCTGACATCAAGGTACTTACTTTATACTTGGCCAGCGGGTTGCATGGGGCACATGCACGTTAACGTAAAGGGTCTGCCGTTGTTAATATTGTTGTCTAATTAACCATTTAGATGACCGGCAATGCTTCCACACAAATGGCTTAATTAGCCTGCAATCTTACTTTCAACCTACGGCAATTAGTAGAATTGGTTTTTGCTTGAAGGAGTTAGGCCTTCGTCACCTAGCCGTGGCGCAGTTAGCCACTTAATTTATTCCAGTATGCTTTTGGGTGTTTGTAATATTTGAAGATAACTCGTTTCCACGTAGCTTTGCTCTTTACCCATTCACCTGGTGTTTAGATCCAAATTTAGATTGTTCCTGTCGTCGACTGTGCAGCCAGAGACGATGAAGAGTACCTATCCTGAGATAGACTTTGCGCTTGTTTGTACGGCTTCAGTAATAATTATTATCCATCGGTTAATGCTAATTCACACTATCAACGAACCAAGTCACAGTGCCCCTTCTCGGCAAGCGTACGTGACAAGATGCACCGACAAAATTGATATAGCATGTCTAAGTGTTCTGGATCCATTCAAGTATCAGCTTATGGTAAAGCTCCCGAGCTAATATATTTAGTATACATATTGATCATATTGGTCAAAGTTGTTGCTGCTTTGCCGCCAACGTACTGTTTTTTGTAGTGTGTCGATAGCATATAATTTCAAATTTGTGACGAACGTACCCTATAACTTGTTGCACGAGATCCGGGAGATCATCATTTACGTAAAGCCACAAACTAAATGTGATCAATTCCTAGGGCTTTCGGCTGCAATATTGAGTCGTATGTACCATCACCAAAGCAAAAACGATTCATAATTGAATGCAATTTGCAACATGAAACGACAGGTGCGGGCCCTCACTGCATCTACGATTTGGCAACTATAGTGTAGGTAGGCGTATCATTCATGTAGCCTATTAAATGGCTAGCGATAGTTAATTTAGTTTGACTAGACGTTGGAATATGCAGCCACGCAATAGTGTTAGTTTTAGTGTCTACAACAAAAGTGTGATGATCTTCGATAGCGACGTAAGTTCGTACTAGCAACGAAAGGCAAATGAAAACGAGCAACAGTGCGGTACTGAAACAAAGTATACTACGTGTACAATACGACGTATGGACGCGTTGGAGAGAATTGTACAACGAGCGTGGTTTAGTCTAGTGACGGCGACTAGACGGGAATATATGCACTCGCTCATTTGTTTCGCTCTGTATCGAACATAACTGCTGCATAAATGAAGGTGTTGTGCTCCACCTCATCAGGGCGTGCCTCATGCATGGCGGATATGTGTGGCGGCTTCGCTCCTTGTCCTACTTACCTTAAGTAATCTCCGCCCGTGTTCTTCTTCCCTAAATGAATGCTTCGGTTTCATCTCATCTCTTACCGCAATCTTACCGTTACTGCGACTGATCCTGTCGTTGCTGATTACGTAGGTTAACCTTCCGGTTGATTTGCGACCGGAGCCGAATCTGGTCTCACCGCCGCCCGTGCCGATGACGCTGTCGACGTTGTCATCGGCCGGAAACGGTATGCACTCGGATTCGTCTGCGGGCGCCCCACTCGGCACTCGTTTTTCGTCGTGCCTCATCAAGCTGCCGACGAGCACAGAAGGCGCCATCCCTCGGCTGTGGGCCGTTCGCCAGGAGATGGACAACCTCAAGTGCTCTTCCGATCCACTGACCATGTTTGGCTTCATCCAGTTTTTACTCATCATGCTTCCCTATCGGTGGGCGCACTACGTTCTGTCTTGGTACAACCGAAAGGTAGGTTGCACTAGGCCAACGGGCATATCTAGCCCGCTCGTAACCTTTGGAAACGACCAACAATTCCATATAGTAACTAATAACCAACCAAAATAGAATTCACGCACGCATTCAGCGAATTGTGTGACATAGCCAACGGGGACTAACCGTTAAGATAACCATATACCTATTGTAGCGGTTCAATTTAAGTAAATAATCAAAGTGCATATAGTGCATCCGATTTATTACACGGTAATACGGAACCTTGCGTCTACGAAACGAAGCATTTCGCTATGATATCGCTATAACGGTGGAATCTGGCTATGCTCTCTCGGTAACCAGAAATGCATGCCCATCAAAGTTGCGGCACATGTCACTAGTGGCTACGGTCACAGTTGCTGACCGTCATAACACACCATTACGACCAATCTTCTAATACGATACGTTATGTTCTGTTGAATTGGCAGGTAACCGCTCTGGTGAACTCAATGCCCGGCCCGCTTGAGTTTGTCTTTCTCGACCAGAAGCGTATTAACAACATGGTGGCCTTCACGGGATGTTCGCCCGATATTCCCATCTGTGTAACCTTCCTCAGCTACGGCGAGAGTCTGCAAATCAGCGTGAGCGCGGAGCGGGCCCTCATGCCCGAGCCCTATACGCTCATCAAACTCTTTGCCAAACAGGTACGTTTGTATTTAGTCTATGTAAATACCCGCATAAAAGTAATGTCGTCTTGTTCGCACTGTGGGACTCAATAAAAAAATCACACAGATTGGCTGCGATAATGTTAACTTCATTATGGTCAAAGGAATTGCATTGCTTTTGAGGTCACGGAACGCTTAAACGTTTGCGCAATCGTAATTTTCAAAATGTATATGGCTAGTCTGAAACTGCATCTGTGGAAAACTTTTTCATGTCAGTGAGACATATGGGGGGGAAATATCTACAGCATTGCGAATATGGCTGCTACCAGCGGCGCCCAGATGAGCTTGGAAATCGGTGGTTTTTCCTGTTCACTGTGTGATGTACTCATACTTTTCAATGATATAGTTTTAGGTTTTGCAACGTAAAAATAATGGTCTATCACTGTATTTATAATTAATATTTAGTTTAGATAAATGTATGCATTGTGAAATGCTTCATTGCGTGCGACTATTCGTCCCCAGATTGAGCACCTATGTGAGCTTCTTTCCTCCCGTCGTATACCTGGAGATCACTCCAAAACGAAGATCGGCTGCTACGTTCAGCAGAGCCAGATTGTCCAACAAGGTACGAATGTGATATGCGTTTTTTTGTTTTTGTTTGTGTAAATATGTGTACTTCTTTGGAACTTCTGGGAGTCACCAGAAATAGGCATCAGGGGCGTTATGTTTAAGCAAGTTGCAATAATTGTATCTTGATCATATAGTCAAACGTATAGAAGGTGAGAGAATAAACTCATCCTACTGCCGACTCATTACGGGAATATAATGAAATGTGCTCACTCTGTCCAGTCCTCAAACAATATCATTGCACTTTCTGTGGTCAGTGGCAAAAATGCATTTATGCACATCCAAAGCGGGTAATGTGGGTCTCTATACTGATGTATTCGGCATAATACCCACTAGAATCCTCTCACCTTAAGGCCTCCGGACGAGGCGAGAAGCTGGAGCCGTTATTTAATACTACTTCAACAAAATGTTAGCTCGCTAGATACGCGCAAGTCATAGGCTTTTCTGTTACAATGGCTATGCACCGAGAGGCAAAATGTTTACCGCTATTGAAACGCTTGTTCCACACGAAACCAAGTCTAATGAGAATAAATTAAATATCGTGATCATAATCGAAACGTGGAAAAATAAATTGGGAAATTGCAAATGCAGGGAAGAGTTTACGCATTCGAACTGCACATCACTTCTTCTAAAGTCTAGGAATCTGCTTTAAAACATTAACACGTCTTGTCTCGGTCGCGTATGTAAACCGCCAGGTCTAGCAACGATATCTTCTCTGGCGTCGGGCTCTCAAAGGACACACCCGACAACGCAGCTCGTTCATGGTCGAAGTGGCGAAGTAAAAACGTCAATCACCAAGAGTGAACACTCGCCTGAAGGTTCTGTGTCCGACATTCAGGAGGTACGTGACATTGCGATGCCGAAATCTAACTTAGCTTCTAGGCATACACGAGGGATAAAAAGTGTGCGTCTTTTTGAAGAATGTTTTTCTTATTGTTATTACGTTGCCTATATTGAGTGAGACACTCATCGTATTGAGAGTTTGGAAGCTGAAGTTCGGACTTGATACCCATTCTAAATAGACGCACTAAACGCACGAAACAAAATATTAGAGAAACGTTTGTCAATGATATTTCCCTTAATAGGCATACGTGCGGGCTACAAACGGGCAGAATAGAAAAAAAAACATTGACGTGTAATGCTTAATTAGTCTTGAAAGCAATGTCATATATATATATATATATATATATATATATATATATATATATATATAAATATATAGCTCGGACTCTGCGTTTATGTCGATTTTTAACGATCGTGACTTGTTACAGCTACATCAGCGCCTGCAGAGTGTCCAGGTAGAGTTGGGTGAGCTGCAGGAACAGCTCGAGGTTGCAAAGCCGGCTGGCGAGGAACGCCGCGAAATGGAGTTACGACTAGCGGCACTTCGCGAGCAGTTTACGCTCATCCTCGGCGAGATCAAGAGAGTCAAAGGAGCTTCACCGGGAACCGGCTGTGAGGTGAATTTTAGCTAGACGTCGGTGTATCGCTCGTTGTGCATGCTGCCGGACAGAGAGTCGCAAAAAGAAAAACTATGGAATGACAAAAATCAATATGACGATTCCACCACACTCTCTCACTTAATTCAACTCATCGTATTCTGAGGCCATCGTTGTTGCAACGATTTGCCTAATACAATACATGTTAAGATCATATAATAGTGAGCAGGATAGCACTTCTATGCCAGGATCGATAGTAGAGATGGTACGTGTTGAGCAAAAGGGGGTTGCTGCTCCTGGACGCAACGGAAAAAGGTTCTGGGATATATCAAGGTTAAAACCGATATTGAGTTTCTTTTTGGAAGATATATATGGATCGAGAGAAGCCGATATGTATCGTAGAGAACCAATCTTAGCGGGTTTTTGGGTAACAACGCGCGCAATTTCCATGGGTTTTCAACATGTGCGAGTAACTTTAGGATTTGTTTCGAATTGAGGCGCATTTCAGAACCACGGTGCTGATGGCAAGATGATTATAAATATCGCCGTTTTGCACCATTTCACCATAAATATATCTATGAAAATTCGTTTGGTTGAAAAACGGTTGGTGGACGCGTTATCTCCTCCGCTCCGTGGCCACCTCGTTAAGTGTCTGGATTTTTTCTGTGGAGTTTTTTGAAGAGCAAAGTGTGCGTCAGAAAGCCTGCTATCATCGATACGATTAAGCAAAAAAAATATTGGAAATAACGTGCAAGTTATTCCAAAATGTCATAAAAAAATGTATCTCGTATAGACAATGCCGAAAACTGGCGGGGCTGCCATCTTCTGACCTCATCTGTCAGCGGCATGCAATGTACCTTCTATTAAAACTCGATTTGTGACGTACCTTGTAATCTACGTCAAAAGGTTTAAAAGTGTCAAGCAAATCTTGCCACACCCTACAGATTAAAGATTTGACACACTTATGCAATTTACGTGTAAAAATCGGAAACAGTATTCACGAAGGCCAGAACAAACGCAAACCATACCACACCCTGGTTGGCTGGACTGGTGATCCAGAATGCGAAACACAGCTGGCTCAGCGACAGACGTAGAACTTTTGCTGTTATGAATACTATTATGAATTTTAATTTATTAAATTACTTTTTATGTTAGCACTTTGGAGTGAACACGATGAAGGTTTGTGAATTACAACTAGAGAGTGGCATTGAAGCAGTCGCTTTAGACGTATACTCTAATTCTAGTTCTATAAGAGTTGCCTGTTATTATGCGACAAATGCCGGCACCCTTGCTGAACGCAAGACACGCATAAAAACTATATGTGACTCATTTGATTTTATTTGTGATACAACTAACCCAATTTTAATTTCTGGGGATTTTAACCTTCCAAAAATACACTGGAAGAATATTACGCTTTTAGATTCAACAACCATAGAGTCTACCTTTGTTAACGCCTGCATTTCTAACGGATTACACCAACAAATAGACGAAGTTACTCGCCCTCGACTGTACTGCGCTGGCTTTGAGGCCTCGCAGATCAGTTCTAGTGACTCATTTGCCACTGTAGGTAGTGCTTATAATAACATTGCTAGTCAATGTAATGATAATACCATATATAACAGTTTTAATCAATTATCTAGTAGCATCAGTAGCAATAGCATTTCTAGTAGTGTTAGCCAAGTGACTACTAGTCCTACTTTTAGCGGAATGGTCACTGACGAAATAAACTTAGGTATATCAAGCGATGACAACGACAATATAGGTTCCATTATCGATTTAGTTTTAACCTCAGACCCATCTATCATTGAGGATATACAAGTATTTCAGTCGCCAATCCCATCTGACCATAATGCCATTTCTTTTACTATTTTATTTGATGCTGAATATTCTACGGAAGACGAGGGAGGTTATAATTTCTGGAAGGGGGACTATGAAATGATAAGCCGTAGACTTGCCTGTATAAACTGGAGAAACTTGTTTTTAAATTGTGATACTATCGACTCGATGTATAATAACTTTGTTGACCAGATACATTTACTAATTAAAGAATTTGTACCTAAGCGAAATGGCAAATCAAAAAATAATGCTAATTTACGAAAATATGTAAGCAATCTAAAACGGCTGATAGATCAGGAGCCAAATGTGCAGTATGAAAAAAAGTTGCGCAAAGCAACTAGACGACTTCGTATAATGGATGAAGCTTGTCTTGATTTTAAAAACACAAAGTCGTTTTTTAGATACGCAAATAAACGATTAAAGGATAAAGAGAATATCGCGGCTTTAAATATAGAGCAGGTAGTCCTCGTAGATGACGCTTCTAAGGCAAATGCATTCAAGGACTTCTTCTCGTCGGTTTATGTTGCCCAAGGGGGTTCAGCTACCGAAGCTGATTCTATCGACGTACCCTCGAGTGACGGCTGTCCATATTTAGATTTATCAGAATATAATATTCTAACGAAAATCAAGCAACTACCCAATAAGTGCAGCCTTACTCCAGATTTAATCCCACCTATATTTTATAAAAAAGTAGCGACTGTGATAACAGAACCTCTTTTTTTAATATTCAGTAGGTCTTATGAAGATGGCATTGTGCCAAATAATTTTAGACAGTCAATCGTAACTCCTGTACATAAAAAGGGTCCAAAGTCAAATGTAGATAATTATAGACCGGTAGCTCAATCATCAATCGCATGTATTATATTTGAAAAACTGCTAGTTGACCATATTTTTAATTTCCTTCAATCTAAAGGCTTGTTGGATGAAAACCAACATGGTTTTACTAGAGGCAAATCCACGGCAACTCAACTCGTTGAAATGACCCAAGATTGGGCCATTATGATAAATAATAAGTTGACTTTTGATTGTGTATATTTTGACTTTTCTAAAGCATTTGATAGAGTAAACCATGTAAAGCTTGTACAGAAACTTAGGTACTTGAATATTGATACTCGCTCATTGTCATGGATTTCTAGTTATCTTACCTGTAGAGAGTTCTGCGTTCGGGTAAACAGTAGCTTTAGTGAGTCAGGAGGGTGCCCCTCTGGAGTTCCCCAGGGATCAAGCCTCGGCCCACTTTTATTTTGCATATTTATTTTAGATCTTAAAAACGTTATACCTGATTCGATAACATATAAGCTTTATGCTGATGATCTAAAGCTATACGGGCCTTCTAACACTGCTAGCGAACGACAAATTATACAGAGTGCAATTGACGCAGTTTCTAAATGGTGTTTGGATAACGAAATGCTTATATCAGTGCCGAAATGTGCAGTACTGTGTTTAAAGGGAGCCCATACCTACAAGCTGCATGGGGAGGCTATCCCTATTTTAAATAGCATTAGGGACCTCGGGGTTACGGTGACACCGGAACTGGATTTTAGCACTCATATAACACAAGTTATCCGACAAACTTCTCTTATATCTAGTACAATATTTCGCTGTTTTATAATTAATGATTGCAATTTTTACATAAGGCTTTATAACAGTTTAGTTGTTCCTAAGTTTACGTATTGTTGTGAGGTTTGGCGGCCTTATTTAGGCAAATACATTGAAGCAATGGAGCGTGTACAGAGGAAGTTTATTCGTCGTGTCTCAATAAGGTGTAACGTTGCTAAAAGTTCCCTTGTGATAAGCCCTATTGGGGAGCTGCAGTCCAGAGCGGACTATCGCATGTACAATCGAATTATAAAATCATCAAATTTATCTCAATTTTTTACAATTCGCGTGAACAATCTTAGAAGCGGTAACACCATCTCGTCTAAACAAATTGCAAAGACGGATCGAGTGAATAACATGTTTTCGTGGCGGATGGCTAGGGCACTGAGAACTTAAAATACTTGCGGTGCAAATGTGGGCACACAAGTAACTCGACTGTCCTATGAATCTAGGTAACGGTTTGTGAAATGTAAATATTGTATTATGTTCCCTTTGACAAAATAAAGGTGCGTTTGAATTGAATTGAATTGAATTGAACAATTGTCTCCGCGTTAACGTGCGGTTACGGGTTATCTAACCCGGGATTAGCCCAGTTCAACAATGTGCCCCGAACAGATGCTGCGTTTCCTCGTTGGATGTCAGGCGACAGCCTTTGACGCAAAAATTCCGATGCTCTTGAGTCTCCCGTGGAGAGGTTAAGGCTTCTACCCACGCGCTGAATCAACTTTAGTGTAAGCGGGCCTGGTCCTCCTATTGTTTCAAAGGCCAACGGACAAAATTGATGCGGATAACTAACGCCTGAGTATTTTCTACATTTGTTAGCCTCTGCTAACCTAGACGCATGACCTGCCTGGTCCGCACCTGCACCGACCATCGAAGGGGCTAATGAGTCGGTTAATACTAGTATTGTTATTATTACAGCTAGATAATTGACAAAGGTTAGACATTTTACCTGCACCTCATTCACATTCTTTTACGTATTTCGCGTAGTTGTTGCTGTGACATTGCTACGACTTGCTTGTGCTAATTGCTGATGCTGTGTCGCCTCATTGTGTCGACAGGATGATATGCTCGAAGAGGATGGCGAGCTACTGCGCTGCCGCGCAGGTCGGCGCTCGCTCTCGGCCTGCGTCGTGAGAAGACCTTCTCTAACGATTCTGACCAAGTCACTCACGAATCCTCACAACTCGAGCAACTCGATCAGTAGTCTTCACAAGACGCCCTCGGGGTTAGAAGTCAGGGACGCCGATGATGTCCAGCGCAGCGGGTCGATTCTCGCAAGGAAAGCGTTTGCAAGCGAAGACGACAGCTCAACAGCAGCCCGAAAAGGTTTGTTAAGTTTGTTTTTCTTGGTGTAGTATATACGAAACAGTATACCGCTCGATTAGTTTTTAGTTGTCTATAGAAGCAGAAAATGTCTCGTAGGGAAATGTCTGTTTTGGATTCAATATTGTTTGCCTGATAAGCCGTCACGAGACCTTTATGCTCGAGCTGAGTCCTGCTTTTTTAACATTAAGTTTTTATTGAAAACAAGCATGTGAAACTGCTTGCTATTACTGGGTGCTCTCAATGAGAATAATGAACAAATTACGTAAGCAGGGCTGTTACCTTGGCCTATATGTCTACGTAATGCTGCATGCAATTTCGTAGACAGGAGAAGATTCGGGCCATACATGATCAGGCGGAGCCTTCTTGTGATACGTCTAGTTTATTTAAAAACACTATGGCATAATTTAGCGCTATGGTAATTGTAATAATAGGAACAGTGCTAGTCTAAAAATGCAGCAAAACGAGGTAGAGCGTTTTTTATTTGAGTCTTTAAGAACCTACCTTAGGAGTTGGCACCACACTGAGTAGTAATGTTGAACTCTAGCTTCAGCATATTTTCTTCGTCTATAGTATTTTAAGATCAACATGAAGTCGCCCTACTTGCTATGAATTGGCTGTCATTTGGTGGCTTTCCAAACCTGAATGGATGCAAAGGATTTATTTAGACATTATGCATTTTTCCAAATACATATATATCAAACAAAGAAAATATCATTTAGCGGCTTTTCTGATTTACTGTATATATCCTCAGGTGGTGGTGAGGGGGGGGGGAGGGGCGATAAAAACTAACCCAACCAATGAATTTGTATACTTTTTAGGGTACATGCGGTGTGACAGTGTATCATTACGCTGTATCAATTTGGCCATGAGCCAAGCAAATGGATAGATCGTAATTGTTGATGTGCTCGGATGTGCGACGGCTGGCACAGAGAGTTGGCTCCATATATATATATATATTATATATATAGTATATATATATAGTATATATTATATATATATATATATATATATATATATATATATATATATATATATATATATATATATCTAATTTTTTTTAAATTAATTTTATTTATATGTGTTCACTGATACGCGTCTGTTCGTCGTTGGGCCTTTCATTGTCTGTCTGTCTGTCTTGCTCACCACTTGCAGAGGTATCGAAGTCGCCCTCGAACAGCAGCCGGCGACTCGTCACCATCCAGAGGCAGGAGAACTCGAGCGGGATCATTGTGCACGATAGTTCGGCGGACGGCTTCGACTCGATGTATCACTGCGACGCGACCACCTCGGGCAGGGAGTCCGAAACGGACGACCTCGCCATGATGGCCGATCCGGCAGAAACGCCCGCATCAGCGGTGGTGGCGATGGCGACGGCGGCAACACCATCATCGGCGAACATGCCACCGCCCCCGCTGCCGGCTCCCGCCACGACGTTCGAACAGCTCCCGCCGCCTCCCGAGCTGCCACTGGACGCCGCGTCGCTCGGATCAGCACACTCGTCGCAGCTGAACGTCTTTGACGAGCGCAGCAGCACCGACGACAACGGGTCGATGCCTTCGTCAATCGTCATTCCGCCACGTCAGCCCGATGAGATCGGTGGTCCGCAGCCTCACTCACAAGTGTGACGCACATCATGACGCTAGACACTGTGCTCTGCGATTCAAGTGTAGATATATTTATAATACAACAGCAACAACAATAATTGTAATGACAAAAGCAACAACAAAAGCGGCAACAACAACAACAACAATGACGACGGAACAATGGCGATTCAACCGCTAAGATAAAAATAATAATGATAAAGATGATGACATGACGTCATGTCAGGATGACATGCAGGATGATGACATCCTGCAAGGCCTTGTAACGTTGCAGTCCTGCAGTCAGTTTGACAGCGAGCACGTGATGGTCTAGTCATTGTATCCAGCGTTGCCCTCAGGTCTCGTTTGATTTCGATAATCGCTATTAATACCAACATCGTCGCCGCCATTATCGTGAACAGCATCAGCACCATCACCATCAGCACATCTTCATAAACGAGGTCACGTGCGGCGATCTCGTCGAGCAGAGACGCCAACCGCGTACGGGATAGCAGTTTAGGACTCTGTGCTAGAACAGCGCAAAGCTCTGGCTGCCAATCAGATGCCTTTGGTAGAAGTACACGGGTGGTCAGCGTTGTCGAAATTGACTATCGCCGCCATTATCAGAAGTGGTAGCAGCAACGTTAGGTTCATGTTACCATGTGAGCTGGAAAGCGTATATATATATGTATATATACCGGATCTTATGTCAACAGTCCCAGCCAGCTACAGTACAACAACCAAGACCCTACAGAAAGCGAGGCTAACTAGCGATGGTACTGATAGAACGATATCATGCCAAGGTTATGCCGAGAAAGAGCTCGTGAAAAGATTCACGACTGTCGCAACGAGATGGTGAAATGGACAGTTGAAGAGCCAGTGGGGTCCATGAGCGAATATGAGCGAACCACATAAGTACTTATATAAATATTCAACAAAATAGCAGCCTTATTTAGAAGGACTTACTCAACGGTCCAATAACTGAATACCATAAACAAATTGCTAATGTAACAAATAATGTCGAAACGATGTGTGCAACAGGAAGGTCTGTTGAGGAGCCAAGACACACAGGTGCCCGGCAAGCATTGAGAAACTTAAAGACATAGGCGCTCACTTGCAAACGTTTCATATACCTATCACGAGAAAAATACACGTTCGTTGACAGCAGCCTCAACTGTCAGCTAAAGTCGAGATTAGCACAAAAAGGCAGTGACTTTTCAGTAGTGCGGCACCAACCGGGTCCTTGTGGAGAGTGTGTCCACTTTGCTACGCAGTATTCCTTTTATTGTGTTGGTATGATTTTTTACAATCGAAAAAGGGTGCACCCAAGAATGACAAACAAAATATACAACGGGAAATACGATCTGCTAACTGCGGTAGAAGTGTCACGAATATTTGATCTGCGTGTTAGGAAAAGAGTGCATATGATGTAGCCTCATCCAGGGGAGCTATTACGCAGACAAAGTGCGCCATTATTAGGCACAGATATGTCAAACGGAAAATTATGACGAAGGGGAGGCAAACAACAAGCGAATTGCGAATTATCTTGTTGGCGGCGTACTGACCGGGGTTGATGCCCTAGGCTAACAAGGCCAGAGATTTCGAGGTAGACTATTGATAGCGTCCAAGGAGATTTCATATCCACCATGATCTTCTCTTGTATCCATCGGTCGTTAACTGTGATCCATTGCGTAGAACTTCGCAACTTTGAGCGGCCATAGACGCAGCTATGTCGAGGCTCCAACGCTAGCTAGGATTGTCCTTGAAATTTGCTGCGTTCGGCTGTCTTCTGTTGTTGAGTGGTGCAGCATACTGCCTGTGTTCAATTGTGTTCTATACGTGAATGATTGCCCGTCGCATACGCCCTTTAGACAAGCCCGCTGGCGTGTCAAACGGGCAATAAACAACTAATCACTTTGTTGAGGTTTGCTTAGGAAAATAATTTATTAAGAGTGACAAGTGACACTTTTCCCGTTGTTTAGTTCTAGCTACCCAACCTATCGCAAAAGCATGATGAATCTGAAGCATAAACGATAGCCCAACCCGTGTAGGAATCTCATGCAACGCCCTATGACGTAATGCCAATCAAGGGGATACTTACTCGATGGTCTGCGGAAGCAGTGCATAATATCAACAAAAGAGGAACAAGTATTTACTATACGGAAGATAAGTATCGTATTATTTGTTTGACTCTAGAGGTCGCAAATCTACCTTAGGAGTGAATGTTTAGTAGGCTATGAATAATTAATATCCCAAAATAAATAATTGGAGTCATGCATTATAGATTAGATTAAGTTGAATGGTGTAGTCATGAGCACATGGAGTACACCGACGTTTCTAGGCGGCCTGGTACGCCAGTGGCTGTAGACCAATTTGGTCCTCAAGTGATCACTAATGGGCACATTCTCACTATTGCGGATGCCGTATCGTGGCTCTTGGCAATTGTGGAATTTTTCGGGATGACTGTGCAGAGATGATCGATTACGGGGTACCTTGATTTTACTCTTCTTGTACGTTGCGAGAACTCACCAGGCTTACGAGGAACACGTTAGTCTACGTTGGGCATATATATATATATATATATATATATATATATATATATATATTGTATATATATATATATATATACTTCCAAATGGCGCTTTACGACATGTGGGCCCTAAGGGGCGTTAGACGTCGACAAAAACGGCTTTCCCACGTGAGTGCCAAGTATACCCTGTGTTTCTGTATGACAACATCATTCTACGTTACCTGGTCCGCGCGTTGAAACGTCTGCGAAATTAAGTTTGATCTTTCGGGCCAATACGCCTATCATTATATACGGCGGATGTATGATTATTATGTTGAATATACACGTGCTCAAAAAGCAGTTCATTTATACATATAGACGTGGCGTGACAAGTAATCGGGGTGAGTTTAAGCGAGATGATGGCGGTTTATCCGTTAAACCTTACAAACGAGCATATCGTAAGCATAATCTTCCTATGTGTTTGTTAACTTGAATGTAGGAAACGTGCATTCCTATATTATATGAACACTAAGTATTCTTATTGCTACAGTTTTTATCATGTTGCCATCATCAGTATTGTATTAATATTATACTTGCTATGAATTACTGTTCTTCTGTATGGAATACGACGACTAGATTCGCCTGACGAGTTTTTAGACAAACAGATACGTGTTTGTTATTTTAGTCACAGTAAATGTTTCAACGTTTAGCCTGATGTTCTGTCGGGAGCTGGTTTTACCTGGCATATGCCATGGTCTGTGCGAATACATCCACTGTTCGGGTGCCTGCTGTTCCTCTACACATTGGTCATACCAATCACATTAATTGACCTCTACGCTATAGCTCCACGATCCAACCAATAAACGCTAGGGTTTTTCTAAAATTAACTGAACCTACTCATACTGCTTACGTAAGCGAAGGACGATTCGAAACGTCGTCTTTGATGAGACCAACTGACCAGCTATGGGTTCACTCCTTGAGATGTTAGTGTGTCCTGTCCGCAACGCTTTCTCTCAGGTAGCCGCTACACGGATAACATCTGTCGTCTATTTGTAAACCTCATCTCTTGAAAAGCTACTGCGATGTTTGTGCGTTAGCCGTCATAGTAACTGCTGCTAAACAACCGGCTCGTTACATCTAATCTCTTGTTGGTCGGCTAACCTTGAACAGGCTGTCATTAAAAATTTCTCGGCAGACCATATTTGCACTAAATTATCAAATTAGCCTGTTGGCTCTTGGCTGGGAGGGGCTAATGTATGCATCTATCTGTCGTTGTTCGCGTCATACATGATCCGATTGGATTTAATTCGTTCCAACGGAGAGCAGCCGTTTCGCAAGACACTCAAGTCACTCATTGTAGTTTGATCGCGCGACTATTCGGTGTTTCCCGATCTCACTGTACGTATGAACTGTGATTGGCAGTGGGGGTAGGGGGAAGAAGTGGCCAATACCGTACATGAGCACGTTGGCAATGATATGTATCGTGTCGAGTTACGCGGATCGTCGAGACTCATGTAATTATAGGGTGAAATCTTGGACAGCGACACATGCTGGCAAACAGCTAATGAAGCACCAGTGAGTTAGAATCATGCACAGATGTTTGCACTAATAAATGGCGATTCGCAGAATGCTTGCCTCCACGAAGGATTGGATAAAGCCTCCCATCTTAACGCTTACACACACGTGACGTGAGGCGCTCACCCGGTGCGAGTCAGGGCCGGTTCCTCCCGATAGACTCATTGTTGTTATAAGGCTAACCTACAAATGGACTGTAGATACGAATGTCAACCACTAGATAACTGCAACTAAATATTGACAGTAATAACATGAATGATACAAATAAAATGGCACTAATAATACTAATAAGAAACACGAGAAGGAGACAACGACGAAGTTGATGATGAATGATGAAAATATAAAAACGATGATAAACAACACCAATGAAAGCAAGACGCAGCGACGACGTTTAGATCGTGACGTGGCCAAGTGTTTATACAATTGACAATAACTTACCAGCCCCCCAAGGAACATACATTGGACAATTTGTAGCAGTACTAATAGCAAGGGAAGCAATGATGTTAATGCGGGATCTATACTTTGTACCATAGTGGTTATGGGCCCTGATAATAATTCAACAGTATAAATGGTACTGAATTTATATATATATACATATTGAAAGCTAATGGCAGACTGCATTGCTTGTAGTGTGATAATCGATGACCTTGTAGCTCGCCTATTAAGTCCAATCAAGGGGTGGACAGTAACATTGAAATATAATGCAAACATGATAACAAATACAATAGCTACATCTTAAAAATCCACAACTAATATAAGTCGCTGTAGTAGTAGTACTGTCAACAACAACACCAACAACAAACACATTCCGCTTTCGTTTTCCGTCACTGTCCTCACACGAGCGTGTCGTGCCATTAAAGTGTGGTCATTCGAGTCCTCTAAATTCGATTTAGTTTCTATCGTCAAATCCAGAGTATATTGCTTATATCCGATAGCCCCAACGTCTCGATCGCACGGCGAATGAGTTCTAAGACCCGTTCAGAACAAGATGCGCTTATTAGAACACGTGCGTTACGGTAGCGCTACGAATGTATAAGGTGAATTGTGCGATTTCATAGTATTGCAATAATCTGATGAGCCTCTCCATTGCCTAGCTATCTATCTGTCTATCTAGTTAAATTGTAGTCCAATCCACGTATAAATATATATTTATATATATATATATAGCCGCGTTCAGTCTACATATGTATATATATATACACATATGTAGACTGAACGCGACAGTGGCACCGCAATTATCTGACGCCTGTGCCCTTCGGGTTAGGTCTAAATTGGAACTTCGTGCACAAACTTCACATCTTGTTAAACCAAAACTTCACATCTTGTCAAATTCCAAAGAGACAGCGACGACGACACTGTTAAGAAGCACTGGCTACAGTCTGAAGTTCTCAGCCGTAGATACATTTGTGTCCGTACAATAAACTGAGCAAGTGCAAGACGCACGAACTCACGTGCTTGACGGGACGGACGGAGTGGGAGGCTACGATATGGACCACACGCTACAATTAGCTCTATCGCTCTTGCCTCTACTGTTTTTTTTCGATTGAAATGTATGTTACAACAATTTTCATTAGGAACCACTCCGGCTTTATTTCGGTGAAGCTTCAATTGGTTTCGTTCATTTGTTTTTCGGCGGTTCTTCTTGCAATCGTGGTCGTCGGCGCATCCTCTCCCGTTCCATTTGTAATTCGCTCGTTCGTCTTTATAACCTTCTTCACCAAGTTCAATCTTTGTTCAATCCACCTGTGCTACATCTCAAGAAGCATGGCGGCAACTAGAACGTAATAATACTACTAACAATGCCACTAATAATGATATTACTATTAATATTACTAGTAATATTACGACAATAGCAACAACAACTACGACTGCGACAACACCCCCTAATACTGCTGTTACCACCCTAACGACACCCAGTACCCCTAACTACTATTTCTGCTCCACTACTACTACTACTACTACTACTACTATTACCACTACAACAGCAGTATTCATGCTGCTAGCAGAAGGATGAGAGCAACCACAATTTGGTTTGCCTTCACACACCTTGCCATTATCAACACACACAAATATATATATATATATATATGTATAAAGAGTGTCCACACATAAATGGTAAATAATTGAAGGGGTCGTCGAACTCGTTACAAACGCATTTTTCCCTGAGAATGGAATGAGAAGCGGAAATGTTTTGTTAATAGATAGCACTGAATGAACTAGAACACCTAATGGCGAGCTATCTAGTTGTCCGATAGAAAACTGAACATAACAGCGTGTTCGAAAGTAAAATTATGAAAGACGTCCACAATCTCACTTTTCGCCAACTGTTCGTCAACTGACAAAAACAAGTTTTACAACTAGCAATCGCAGATTTCTCTCTCATGCAGTCATGCACGTTTTGTGATGTAATATCCGGCCGCCCACAAGCCATACATAGTCGGCTGGTGTGCAGAAAATTCGTAATTAACAAGACATCCGATTCATTCTATTAGAAGAACACTCTTCGAACATGTATCATTCATGCATTGACACTGCATATATATATATATATATATATATATATATATATATATATATATATATATATATATATATATATATATATGCATATACTATACATACATACATTCATATACGTGCATACGTATGTATAGGAATATATGTGCATGTGTACACTTATGTCTGCCTAAATCTATATATATATATATATATGCATAGAGATACATGTACATATATGGAGTGGAAATGGCATCGCACACTCGCGTGCAAATGGTTTGTCTGAATGATCTGTCTGAATTGTGCTACCTGCCGGAGGCTACACTGTGCTACAGGTGTGCAGCAGCACACGCACACGAGATGATGATGATCATCATCATCATTTGGCGATAGTTCCACGTGTCTCTGCGTGCGTAATAGGTGTGGCTGTGGCTGTGCGTGTGGCTGTGCGTATGTGTTGTGTGCCTCTTCGAAGAATGAAAAGCCCATATGAGAGCGTTGGCATCACGATTGATTTGGTCGCCCCAGGCCGCCCTAGCCGCCGTCTCCTGGTTCTCGGCGCCACCGTCGTTGCCGCAGCCGCGCCGGCTGTTGCCTAGGCTGGACGCGGAACCCGAAAACCGCACGGTGCTCTGTCGACACTGGGGTGGCAAAGCCACAAAGGCGAACGAACGCTGAACACTCCTCACTCGATCATCTCGTTTAGTTAGTGCCGAAATCCCGACGAGGCGGCAGTTGGACAAGACAATACTGATGAAACAGCAGCAGCAGCAGAGAAGAAGGAGAAGAAAAAGAATCATTCTAGTAGGCGGTAAAGAAGTTTTTGCCAACTTAACAAGACACAGATTTACACAGAACACAAGACAATAATTGAACTAATGACTAATGACGAGAACGATAATGATGATGATGATGCTGATGATGATGAGGATGATAATAATGATCGAAAACAAGTGCTGTATGAAACGTGAACAAGTCCAATAAATTGTTTTTAGTGTAGATGACAATTGGCGGTATTTTGATTGAAAGCGATCACTTGACTGATTTACTACTAAATTGATAGATCTGAGATAACGATGCGTATGTTGTCTAGATCAGAACTCTTCCTTCGAGAGCGGAGGTTTCCTTGCGCAAGTATCGCTCTCGCCGAAGCGAAATTCCGATGACAACTTGGAACCCCCATTTTCTTGGTGGATGTTATTATTATAGACCACTTGACATGGGACACGGCCACGGAAAACTTAAGTTACACTATTTGCCTTAGGTTTGTGCTTCATAACTTACTCTTGTTCTGGCGGCTTGTCTAGCTTACAGTCTAACTGATGTAGTTTTCAATCGCTTTCTAGTTAATCATATCATCGTTTTCGCAATCTTCGTTCTGCGTTAAGAGTGCATCTCTCGACAAGAGAATCGTCTTGTGTGTTTAATATGATTCCTGATTCATTATCAGGTTCTTATTGCGTTTGCTGTATTTTTATTTTTCGTTACCTTCGTGACATTTGACTATCTGTAATTCGTTTTGCCCAACGCCGTACATGCATTGTGTTGCGATTAATCAATCAATCAGGCGTTATTGACGTGCCCAGCGAGTTGGCAATCTGTCACCTTTGTTCCAAATATTCACAAGTACGAGTATTTCTACAAATCAACAGTGTGTAAGCAATAAAGCCAAAACGTTTAGTTTAATTACCACAAGAAAACGTTACAATTTTGTAACTAACCTCTTAAAAGTCTAAGAACTTTATAATAATTTAAAGTTGACAAATTTTACTACGAGTCACGTGTTTTCATTGTTCTTTAGATGCAAGAAAAGATGTAGTTCAAAAACAGCGGTCTGGCCTGCATTTCGAAGCGCCAATGCCTGCTTCTTCCAAATGGTGGGCAGCATGTGCAGGGGATTGCCGAAAAAAGGTTTATTCTGAACCCTGGCATTGCTGGGTTGGTCTCTGTAGGGCTGCACCTGTGCTGGCGTTAAGGCGCATGCTAAAACACAAGTTAAAAACAATTCTATTGCTTTGCACCTTATAGGCTAGCGACGCTAGCTTTAAACGCGTCAGTTGATCAAGCTTGAGAAGCCCGAGCCTAATGCACCACAGAGTCACACCTGCGCGACGAGGAAGGCTAATTATGGCTCTAATTGCGTCATTCTGAACGACCCTGAGCTTTTCTAGGGCCGCTGAATACATGGCGTCCCATA